>CM053584.1:350264064-350281901 GCA_028627135.1 Pseudochirops cupreus
AATGCTTGAGAAAAAAACTGAAAAGGAAATGAGAACTATGAAAGAAAGAATGAGGGGAATTAATAGCTTGCCATAAGAGATTAAAAATCTTGCCCAAGTAATAAACTCCCTGGAAACTAGAATGAATCAAATAGAAGCCAATAACCCCATAAAAAATCAGGAAATACTGAAGTGTGTCAAAAGAATTAAAACGTGAAAGAAAATATAAAGTGTCTCCCAGCAAAAACAACAGGCCTGGATGACAAGTCGGAGAGAAATTAAGGATCACGGGATTATCTGAATGCCGTGGCTGAAAAGAAAAAAGGAAGAAAAAGAAAAGCGAGTCTGGACCTCTTCTTTCAAGAAATCCTTTAAAAAGGTGCCCAGATATCTTAGAACCAGAAGGCAAAATGGAAATAGAAAGAAATCTCCTGGTCACCTCCTGAGAGAAACTTCAAAATGAAAACTCCCAGGAACATCATAGCCCGAATCCAGAGTTATCAGGCCAAAGAAAAAATTCTGCAAACAGCCAGAAAGAAAGAATCCAAATGCTATAAAAATACAGTCAGGGCCACATGGGCCACCATTTTAAAGGAGCAGAGAACTTGGAATGTAACATTCCAGAAGGCAAAGAGCATAGACTTAATAACTTACCTAAATAATTGTATTATGATGTTATGGGGGGGGAGGGGAGAGAAAATGGGCCTTTATTGAAGCAGAACTTCTAAGCATGAAAAGACCAGAGCTTCAGAGACACTTTGAAGTTCCAACACAGCAGTGAAGAAAACCAGAGAAAGGTAAACATAAATGAACCACAACAAAGGAGTAAACAAGGACAGACAATTTATGTTTAAATGCAGAAAGATGATACATGTGCCTCCTCTGAACTCCATCATCATCAGAAGCCACAGAGATATTCTTATTATGCAGGGAGTGGTCCTACTGCATCTGAATGGTCCTAAGAGAAGAATGGAAGGAGAGGGGAGAGAGGAAAAGGAACATACTGGGGCAAGCGCGGAAGGAAAAGAAGGTTAGGGAAAGTTATTTCATATAATCGGGGTGTGCAAGGAGATATCTATACAAACAGGAAGGAGGGGAAAGGCAGGGGAAGAACTGATTGACATTTCAACCTCAATCTTATTTCAACTGCTCAGAAGAAGGAGGAATACACACAGGCACTTCTTAATAGAGAAATACAAGGGAAAGGGAAGAAGGGGGTAGAGGCATTAAAGACAAGGTACATATAATGGCAAGCGAAATGGTACTTAACTCCTTGTTTCAGCTCTTCAAGTGCCTTTGAGCCTCTCCTGTGATTATATCAAGTCTTTGTTTGAAACAGAACTTTTACTTGGGCACTTGGTGCTGGCTGATGAGATTAAGACAATGAGACCTAGGGGTGGGAGACTTTTGTGCTCTGTACTTTGTACCCCTTAAAGACGGTTGTTCCTTAAGGATGATTGAATTAAGGATGATTGGAAGCCAGTCTCCAACCAAGATGAGAGGAGACTTTAGATGGGTACTTTATATTGATTGATTCAGATTGTGACTTACTGAATGACATCTTTTGTTTAAGACTATGTTTAAGCCACTTTAGTAATAAATTGTTATGTCATATTGTTGTACTTTGGTTTCTGTGAATGTTTTGTTTTAGCTCATACTGTTAAATAAGTGGAGAGTTCGCTATACTATGTGACCAGAACCTTAAAGTTATTCACAGTAGCAGTCCTCAGGAGAGCTGCTTGTGCCTGACTTTATAGTACATTAAGGGAGGGATTAATCCTAAGCAAAACAAACTAAAAAAGTACAAGAATATTTATAACTTTTTGAGGTGGCAGAGAATGGGAACCTAAGGGAGCCCCAAACTGGGGAGCAGCTGAACGAGTCACGGTGTATAGATGTGATTGGATGTTATTGGTTACATATATTTCAGTGGGTTTTATTTTTCTTTTGTCCTCACTCTGGGGTGAAATGTAGTCAATCAAAGCAAATTTCCACATTGGCCACGTGAAAAAAAAATTGTCTCCTTCTGCATTCCACCTCTAGCCATCAGCCCATCTATAACTGCACCCCGTCCAGAACCTGGACTTAGCCCCCTGAGATACCTGACTCTGATAGGCGAGTTTTTGCCTTACTTTTTCCAGAACCAGGCCTCTATGCCTCTTCCTGGTCATCTCCACACCATGCCAGCTCCTCTTTCTCCCTTCCCAGTTCCCCTTTGATGTACTGTCTTCCCCCATTAGAATGCAAGTTCCTTGAGGGTAAGGCTTGTCTTGCTTGTTTAGATTTGTATCCCCACTACTTAGTACAGTGCCTGGCACTTAATAATATGCACTTAATAAATGCTCACTCTGTCTGTCTGTGCTTATTTCCAAAGAGTTCTGTCCAGCCAGGCCAAAATGTAGGCTCCTCCTTCTATGAGTGCTTATCCTCTCTGATGTAGGCAATTTCTCCTGCTGCCAGTCAGCTCTAAGGGACCAAGGAGCCCTTGACTTCTGGAACCCACGAGACCGTTGCCAAGCCTAGGAATGTCCCACCTCAGGATTGTTGGTTGCTCACTTACACTCGGGGAAACAGACATACAAAGCAGAAGAGGTGGCAGGTGGTTCAGTGTCAGGATTATCTAGGCTGGTATATGTATTCTTACTGCCATGTTTGCATCATTTCTGCCAGGCAGGGGGAGGGAAACCAAGGCCTAAGGTAGAGCCCATTCAGCTGGAGCCCTTCATCCATTCCTCACTGTAAATCGTAGAGAGAAAGAGGGTTAGAGTTCACAGTTTGGCAACAAGAGCAAAAAACTTTCTCTTTTTAAATTGGCACAGTATCCCATCTTCAGCAAATTTACTAGGTTACATTTGGTACATTTGTCCATATTCCTCATTCTGGAAAGGTCTCTAGGACCCTGGAGAGACTCAAACACTGTTCTTCCAAGTGCTTTGCCTAGTGCTCTGAACCAAAGAGTCTCAGGTAAGTCCCTGTGGAACAATTCTCAATGGTTTCCCAATAACCATGTAAAAAAGCTTATTCAGCATAGTTTCTGATAATCTCAAAATTAACAGTCAGCCTACCACAGCTGGTGGTTCTGAAGATCACCTCCAAATGCAAAGTTATGTAAATTTAACAATGACAGTTTACAAAATTTATCATCTCCAGATAATAGTTCTTAAAGCCCCAGTCTACATTCATATCTCTCTCTAGTCACTGAATACACATTGTTCTTTTTCTACTTCAACCACGAGTCATTCTAATCTAGGCCTGCTGACTAATACTAGTGTTCTAGTCCAGGCCTGATTCAGGCCTGTCCAGTGGTTCAGATCTGGGATCAGAATGTAATGAGAGAGACATGACTAAAATGGAAATGTTTTACATGATTGCACATGTATAACCTATATTAGGCTTACTGCCTCAGGAAGGGAGAAGAGAAGGAAAGTAAGGGAGGGTTAGAAATTGGAACTCAAAACTTGGAAAACATGTTAAAAGTTGTTTTAACATGCAATTGGGGGGGAAATAAAATATTGATAAGAAAAAAAAGAAATGTAATGAGAGACAGAGCCAAAATGGAGGATTAGTGGTAGCAATTCAGCTGAACTCTCTCAAAATTCCTCTACAAAAAACTTTAAAATAATACCTCAAATAAAATTTTAAAGCAGGAGAGCCAAAAAAAGGCCATGGTCAGAACTTTTTCTGGCCTCAAAAAACTTAGAAGGTCAGCAGGTGACATCTTTGACACCTTGGTGAAGCCTTGTCAGGAGCACATGTTGGGGCAGCAACAGTGGTTGCAACAGCAGCAGATTTGGGAGCTCTCATCCCAGAGATGGTAGGTGGGTCAGATAGCTGGTCAGAAAGAGATTTCAAAGGACCCTTTGCTAGCATTGGGTACAACTGGTGCTGATTGGTATATACAGTTCTGGGTCATAGTTCCAGGGTGGATAGGAGTGCTGGTGGTCAGTCACAAAGGAACAGAAGCCCTGATTTCAGTTTCAAGGCAAAGAGATACACTAGTGCTTGTGGTTGTAGAGGACTAGGAGCCCTTTCTGGGTAAAGACCAGAGTGCAGAACGGGAAAGCAGTACCTATACCTCTCTGTAATGGGAATGGGAATTTGAAGATCTTCCCTGCTTCTTAATAGACCTAGAGGGAAGTTTAAAGACCTCTCCTGCTTTGAAAGTAAACTCTGCCCTCTAACAGGCTGAATGTAATCACATGGAACCTGTGATGGAGAGAATTTGCTGAAGGGTGCAGCAGAGCCCACAGGAAGCTGGTCAGAGATAGCAAGACAGTCGGGGAGAGAGGATGCTCATTAAGCAGACAGAGAGGTTTATGAGCCAATATTCATCTTGTATTAGTTTGTGGGAAGGCTCTCAGTATTATTATGGCTTCAAAATATCTTTGGTACTATGATGGAATTGGCTTACTGGTTTTAGGATTCAGTTTTCTGGTGTCTAAATAAATGCTTCAGTTCTATCCTCTATCTGGAGAGTTTGGGATATTTTGTGATCGAACATCTTGCAATACTTAAAGTCATGGTCTTTATCATAATTGTGGGCGCTGTAAATATTGCAGGGGCACTACTCTCCCAGGATCATACCACCTTGGAAGTACCAAAAACTTGTAGACATCCAGAACTAGCTATGAAAACAACAACACAAAAAAGCCTCAAGCTTGGGATAGTGCCTCTCTAATTCCCCCCCCCCCCGCCCCTGCCCCCACTCCTACCCCAGGAGCAGAGCTCAATCTTAACATAAAGGTGAAAGTCAAGAATAGGCTAGAAAAATGAGCAAACAACAAAAAAGTTGGCCTTAAAAAGCTACTGTAGTGGCAGGAAAAAACAAAACATAAACTCAGAAGACAATGTGAAAATAGCTATAAAGCCTCAAAGAAAAATTCTAATGACCCAAATTCAAAAAGAATTCCTAGAAGTTAAAGAAAGAGATAAGAGTGGTAAAGGAAAAATTGGGAAAAGAAATTATGCTAATGCAACAAAATTATAAAAAGAGAATTAACAGCTTGGTAAAAGAGGCACAAAAAATGCTGGAGAAAATGACACTTTAAAAAACCAGAATTGCTTCAATGGTAAAAGACATTCAAAAATTCACTAAAGAAAAGAACTCCTTAAAAATCAGAATTGGCCAAATGGAAAAAGAGGTGCAAAAGCTCACTGAAGAGAATAATTCCTTAAAAATTAGAACTGGGCAGGTGGAAGCTAATGACTCCAAGAGACATCAAGAAACAATAAAGCAAGGTCAAAAGAATGAAACAAAAATAAAAGAAAATGTGAAATATCTCACTGGAAAACCAAAACAGATTAAATAGAGATCATTTAAGAATTATTGGACTACCTGAAAGCCATGATTAAAGAAAGAGCCTAGACATATTTCAAGAAATTATAAAGGAAAACTGTCCTGATATCTAAGATTCAGAGGGTATAGCACAAATTGAAAGAATACCACTGATTATCTCCTCAAAGATATCCCAAAATGAAAACTCTAGGAATATTACAGCCAAATTCCAGAGCTCCCAGGTCAAGGAGAAAATATTACAAGCAGCCAGAAAGAAACAATTCAAATATTGTGGAGCCACAGTCAAAACCACACAAGATTTAGCAACTTCCATGTTAAAGGAATGGAGAGTTTGGGATATGATATTCCAGAAGGCAAAGGAGGGAGGCTTACAATTGAAGATAACCTACTCAACAAAACTGAGTATAGTTCTCAAGGGGAAAATGGATATTTAATCAAATAAAGAACTTTCAAACATTCCTGATGAAAAGACCAGAGCTGAATTGAAAGCCTAACATTCAAACACAATACTCAAGAGGAGCATAACAAGGTAAATAGGAAGGAGAAATCATAAGGGACTTAATATAGCTAAATTGTTTACTTTCTGATATGGGAAGATGATATATATAATTCCTAAGAACTTCATTATTATGAGGGCAGTTAAAAAAAAGTTTATATAGACAGAAGAGATGGATGTAAGTTGTTTATGTTATAATGATATAAAAAAGTTGAAGTGATGAGAAAGAGGAAGGCACTGGTGGAAGGGGGAAAAGAGAGGCAGAATGGAGAAAATATTTTCACATAAAAGAGGTGTGCAAGGAAGAGTTTTTACAGTGGAGGGGAAAATGGGGGATGGGTGGGAAATGCATGAATCTCACTCTCATCAGAATTGGTTCAAAAAGGGGAGGATGAATACACACACACACACACACATACACATACACATACACACATGATTTTGTATGGAAATCTGACTTGCTCGATAGGTAAACAGGAGGGGAAGGGTATAAGAGAAAGGAGGGAAAGAGTGACAAAAGGGAGGACAAATTAAGGGAGGTGATGGTTAGAAGCAAAATAGACTTTAGAGGAGGGACAGGAGGGAGAGAGAGAGAGAGAGAGAGAGAGAGAGAGAAAGAGAGAGAGAGAGAGAGAGAGAGAGAGAAGAAACAGAAGAAAACAGAACAGAGGGAAATATACAGTTAGTAATCATAACTGTGAATGTAAATGGGATGAGTTCAACCATAAAATGGAATTGAATAGCAGAATGGATTAGAGACTAGAATTCAACAATATGTTGTTTACAAGAATCACACTTGAAACAGAAAGTCACACACAGAGTTAAAATAAAGGACTAGAGCAGAAGATTCAATTTCAGTTGAAGTAAAAAATGCAGGGATAGCAATCTTGATCTCAAATAAAGCAAAAGCAAAAACAGACCTAATTAAAGGAGATGATCAGGGAAACTACATTTTGCTAAAAGTTATCAAAGGCAAATGAAATAATATTTAAAAATTACAGCAAGTTTCTCTGATAGAGGCCTCATTTCTCAAATATATACTCAATATAGGACTGAGTTAAATTAACAAAAATAAGAGCCATTCTCCAATATATACACACATACATATTACATATATATGTGCACATATATGTATATGTGTTTTATATATATATAGGCAGTTTATGAAAAAATGTTCTAAATCACTACTGATTAGAGAAATGCAATTTAAAATAATTTGAAATACCACCTCACACTTATCAGAAATGACAAATGCTAGAAGGAATGAGGAAAAAATAGGAACGCTAATGCATTGTTGATGGAGTAGTCAACTTAACCTCTCTGGAGAACAATTTGGACCTATATGCAAAGGGATATAAATCTATGCATAACCTTTGACCCAGCAGCACCACTAGTAGGTCTGTTTCCCAGAGACCAAAGAAAAAGGAAAAGAATCTATACAAAAATATTTATAGCAGCTCTTTTTGTGGTGGCAAAGAATTGGAAATCAAGGGGATGTTCATTAATTGGGAATGGCTGAGCAAGTTGTGGTATATGATTGTGACGGAGTGTGAAATATTAATCAATTATTGGTCAATCATTTATGTTTAATCACATTCTTTAATTATACATATCATTTAGCTCTTATAAATCATAGTAGATTAAGAAGGGTATATAAGATTCTGTGCAGACTGGCAGGACACTGGTTCCAGTCAGCCTGTCAGTCAGCTAGCTTCCCTATTTTTTTTCATAGCTGAGTTCCTATGGAGCTCAACTGATGGGTTGAGTTCTCCATTTCTATTAAAAGCCTCTAGCAAGCTTAGTTCTTTTTTTTTTTCTTTTTGGAGAGGGGAAGGTAGGGCAACTGAGGTTAAGCGACTTGCCCAAGGTCACACAGCTAGTTTTGTGTTGTGTATGAGGCAGACCTGAACTCAGGTCCTCCTAACTCCAGGGCTGGTGCTCCACTCACTGAGCTACCCAGCCACCCCCAAATTTAGCTCTTCATTCTACTAAAAGCAAAGGTGTAGCTTATAGGTCCTGGTGACTATAGGTCACCTAGGGTTGGAAAACTTCCATGCCCTGAGTGTTGCCCACCTGTCAAAGTTCCCCTTTCTTGAGGAAGTTTCCATGTTCTTGACATAGGACAGCCTTCCATGACAACAATGGAAAGTCTCCAAATACCCCAGCCAATCAGAAAGTGTAAATTATCATGAGAAACAGTATTATGTTCCTCAATTTGAGATCAATGTTTCTCATTTATGGTTCCTCATTTATGCCTATAAGAAAGCTCTGTAAACTTAGATCAAGATCCTTATACCAACTGAGGAGTTCTTTACCTCACTTTATTGGCAAACTGCTAGCCATTGTTAATAAACTGATCATGCTCGGAGCTTTTTGCCTCAGCTTCTCTTATTCACAAATTTCATTTGCAACAGTTGGCACCCCAGAAGGGACTTGAGTGTGGAACTCTGATATCCAGGAAAACCTTTGGAAGATTTTCCCAGAGTGTGCAAAGATTGATTTCATGGAGGGTTTCTCTTTGAGAGACCACCTCTGGAGGTTGGATTCCCTCTTGAGTCAGATCCAAATTTTCTCCATATCCAGATAAACCTTAGGAATGATCCTTTATCTAGTTTGATTGAGGAAAATTAGGGAAACTTCTTCCATCTGTCTTGATTGGGGAACTCTCTGATCCCTTTATCTAGTCTTATATTTGAGGAATTCTTTTTCTCCCTTTATCTAGTTTGACTGGGGAGACCTAGGGGATCGTCCCTTTGTTTTGAGTGGGGAATTCTTTTTCCCTCTTTAACTATTTTGATTGGGAATCTTTGAAAAGGGCATTCCTTCAGGTAAAAGAGCTCTAAAGATTGTTTTCTCTTACTGCTGCAGCAATTAGCAAAGAGTCTAGAGAGGTGAAGTGTTAGTGACTTTCCCAACTAGGAAGGACTTAGCTTTCATGTCTTTAGTGAGAGTTAGGGAGGAAGACTTTGCTACTAGGTGTTTAAGAGGGGATTTTGAAAACTGGTGTTAGGATCAAAAAGTTCAGCTGACAAATTACATGAAATTTTATGTGGGATCCCTAATCTGGCCCAAAGAAGGGATTTTTCAGTTACCACAAACTAAAACATTAAGATTACTCTTTAAAAAAAGCATGCACCCTAACTTTCTGATTAAACTGACTAGAAATAAGAAAAACCAAAAAAAAAAAAGAAATAAGACAAACCTTGTCAGTAAATACATCTATATGTCTGTTCATCTGTGTTTCTGTCTCGATAATTAAACCAACCTTTTCACTCAATCTGATAAACCAAAGGAAAAACAGTATAGAGAGTAAAAACTTTTGGAAGAACTTTAAAAAAATCCTTTAGAAAAAGTTTCTCTCTCTGTCTTTTTGACTCTCACAAAGTTGGGGTGGGGTGGAGGCAGACAAGAGACACAGATAAGAACTCTTTGCTCCCAACTGCAGGGAAGTATGTGAAATTATAAACTAGTTAGAGAACAAAGGTTGTTTTCTCTACTATCAATCTTTAAATTGTGGTTTGACTGATTCTGTAAAATTTGCTCTTATCATTCTTTCCTCAGAGAGTAATTAGTTTATTTTAGTGTAGAAAAGGGAAGGTGATTTTACTAATTAGAAAAAAGTAAACTGGAACTAGTGAATTCTCTCATTTTGCACTATGACCATGGTAATAGGAAAGCTTGTTTTAAAATGAGGAAATAACTGAAAAGTAAGTGAAATTTAATGATACCCTTGCATTTTAAATTAATTGTTTAGGTAAGTTAGAAACATTGTAAACTTGTGCTGAAATCAATGAAAGTGAAATTAGTTAAAAATTGTATTTCAATAGATGTAAGGCCATAATAATTTATGATAAAAATTACTGAGAATAGAACTAAACAACAACATAGCATTATAGGAGAATACAGGAGTTAACTGTGTATTCATCTAATATGGAGGACACTCATTACAAAATACAAAATTAAAAGGAGTATATGGCTTATGAATATTAGTTTGAAGTACAGAAGTTTTGAGAGAGCAAAAAATAAAATAATTTATAAATTATTTCCAGATGTTTCTTGCCTTGTTGTCTTTAGGTACTAAAACAAATAAACATTTTATAGAATAAAATCAGCAAGCTTACAATTTAAAACAAATTTTCATGACTTATGTCAAGATATTAGGAGACACTTTGTTTTCTAGAATTAGGGCCCAGCAAGCAAGCTGTGCCTTGAGCTTGGTATAACAACAATCCTTTGCCCTCACCCTCTAGCAAAATCACATACTTACTGTATTGCTTTACCAGCTAATCTTTGAGCTCAGACAAGCACTGGATAAGGTCAGACAAGTACCAAAATTCTGATATTGAAGTCCTGTTTTGAATCAAAACTTGTCCCATTATTGCTCTTACCCTTCACTGTTGCTTACTGCATAGCCATAGGTATAAATGTTGTTTGCCTACACTAAAATGGCTCCCCCCACTAGAGGAGGGGCCCTAGTACATGTGTTGAGTCTGCCTCCTTGCTCGCAAGCTATTTCCCTCATTTTGAAATTAAACTTCTGTTTGATTCCTGACTCTCCTCTGTTCAGCTCTGGTCATCCGTAAGTTAGAGGCTGATTTGATTCAGTTGACATTAATTGTTGTCAGAAGTGGGACTGGACATGGAACTAGGTCATTGGACTCTGGTACCAGTGGGAACAGACTAGGTGCCACCAGAGATTTATTTATTCACCTTCATCTGGGAAGTCCTCTGCCTTCCTCCCTGCTCCAAAGGCTACGCTCTCACCTTGGTTGAGGCTTTTTATTTATTTACTTTTAGTTTTCAACATACACTTCCATAAGATTTTGAGTTCAAAATTTTCTTTCCCTCCTTCCCCAGTCCCTTCCCCAAAACAGCATGCAATCTGATATAGGATACACACACACACACACACACACACACACACACACACATTCATATTAAACATATTTCCACATTAATCATGTCGTAAAGAAGAATTAGAACCAATGGGAGGAACCACAAGAAAGAAGAAACCAAAAAAAAAAAAGAGAGAGAGAGAGTGAGAGAGCCCAGATAGTGTCCTTCAATATGCATTCATACTCCATGGTTCCTCTTCTGTATGTGGATAGCATTTTCTATTATGAGTCTTTTGAAGTAGTCTTAGATCCTTGCATTGCTAAGAAGAGCTAAGTCTATCAAAGTTAGTCATTGTACAATGTTGCTGTTACTGTGTACAATGTTCTCCTGGTTCTGCTCACTTCACTCAGCATCAGTTCATGTGAGTCTTTCCAGGTTTTTCTGAAGTTTGCCTGCTCATCATTTCTTATGGAACAATAGTATTACATTACATTGATATACCATAACTTGTTCAGTCTTCCCCCAATTGATGGGCATCCCCTCAATTTCCAATTCTTTGCCACCACAAAAAGAACTGCTATAAATATTTTTGTACATGTAGGTCCTTTTCCCATTTTTATGATCTCTTTGGGATACAGACCTAGAAGTGGTATTTCAGGGTCAAAGGTTATGCACATTTTTATAGCTCTTTGGGCATAGTTCCAAATTGCTCTCCAGAATGGTTGGATCAGTTCACAACTCCACCAACAATGCATTAGTGTTCCAATTTCCCCACATCTCCAACTATTATCATTTTCCTGTTTTGTCATGTTAGCCAATCTGATGGGTGGTCACTATTCTTTGTGAGGAAAACTCCAGGGCCCCTCCAGTGACCTAATTTGTCTTGTATCACACTGGTAAGGATCTCCTTTCTTAAACTGCACACTTCTGTAAAACTGTAACTGTGTGTCTCTGGAGTGTTTCTTAAACTGCAGGCCTCTGTAACTGTGCGCTTGTTAAAACTGTTTGTGTCTGTTTGTATCTGTCTTGTTGTTTGGTCTGTTTATATCTGTAAAATGTCTGTGTTATGTTTGTGTTGTCAATTAGATTCTATTACCTTGAAAGATTCAAAATGTAGCCAGACAGAAAAAGTTCTAAGGGTGGTAGTCAAAGAGTTTAGAACATTGGGAAAGATTAATGAACTTTCATACTTGAAGCAACTGTCCCAGTAAGCAGGACTAACTCCCACTTTAAGAAAAAAAGTCAGACAATCAGTTTGTAGAACCACTAAAAACATCTTAGTAGATCCTGGAGGTTTGGAGAGCAATCATTCAGGAGTTTGAAGATCAATCATTTTAAGAGTGCAGATGAGAACTCCTGAGATTTTGGGTGATTCCAGCAACTTACTCTTTTCTGAAATATCTTAGTAAGTTTTGGGGTACCACTCTGTAGAATTTGTTTTAAGGAAAAATAAGGATTAAATTTTCTAAAAGATAAAAGTAGATGGCATTTTCCCTTGAAGATTTATAGCTTTATTGTTCTAGCGCAATGAAGGAAGGAAGTTAGTTTGGTAGTAATCCCAAAGTGAAAAAAGAAAAAAAAAAGGTAAAAGGTTTATACCTTATAGTCACCTCTTGTTAACCCTTCCTTGACATCTCAGATCAGGTTCTCAAATAAAGATGTTGAAAAAAATGCTGGAAAAATGTAGGGAAACTTGAATTATGGTCCAGTTGCATAAATTTATTAGCTGTGTCATTTTAGGCAAGTTACCTTGTCTCTGCTCCAGTTTCCTGATCCTTAAAGAGAGAAATAATAATGCTACTCATCTCCCAGGGTTGTTATGAGATCTAAATGATATAATGATGTAAAATCCTTAACATAGTGACTGGCGTATGCTAAGCATTCTATTATTTCTTTGACCTAATGTAATTGTTCCATACCAAATAACTTTAAAATGGGTTTAAAATGTCAAAGGTAATAGGATAATGGTTTTTATATGAAATAACTTGGAAATGCAATTGATGTTATCTGAAGTTTTGTTCCACGTTTTAAATGCATGATGTTACTTGTGTTATTATTGTATTTCTAAATATGTCTTATATTATGAAATTTGAGAGACCATAGTAACAGAAATACTATTACACAAAACTTTTTAATCTAGATGCTGTTATACATGAGTTAAGCTTTTAAAAGGATATGATTTAAAAAACAGGCATTTGAAAACTGTTAGGTGTTTAATGAGATATGTTTTGTTACAAAACAGATAATAATACATTATAATATAATTGTTATATAAATATAATTTATTGTTAATAATTAATTATTAATAAGGGCTTTTTTCTTTCCTTCCTTCCTTATTTCCTTCCTTCCTTCTATACTTAGAAGTGAGTGGGCCTGAGAAAATGGGGAGGGAAAGAAGGAAGAAGAATATATCTCAATCACTGCCATTCAAGAGAGAAGAACAAAACAGTCTCTTTTTCATCCCTAGCAGGAGAAGGAAAGAATCTAGGAAAAAAGACACCTTTTTGATGTTGTACTCATGTGAAGAAGATATTTGAAATGGGACAATTACACTTAATTAATAATTAAATTATATTATTTAATATAATACTATATAATATAGTATAATAGGTAATAATTACATATATATACACAAAATAGCAAATTTTCATTTAAAATTCTTGGGTATTATGAAAGTGTATATGGTGGCTTAAAGATGTAGCTTCAACGTATTAATGATGAATCAACTATCAAGTGATTGCTATATGTCTGAAGCCCCAGAATATGGGTAATTTTAATTTGTAAGAAAAGGATAAATGAAATGTTAACTGTTAGAGAAACTTTTTAATCAAAGCCCTAAGATATTCAAGCCTTAAGTTATGGTTAGTGAAATTTTACCATTTAAGGAAAAATTTCATGAGACTGTAATTTACTATTGTTTGAGCTTTGATTACAGGGACAATTGTCTGAATTGTCATGAAGCCATAGTAGAAAATGTCATGTGCTGAAGTCTGGGAACTACTAATGGTGAATGTCTGTCCTGGAAAAAGTTTTGGAGACAACTTTGGCACAATCTAAGGTAGGATCTTGTTGACTATTTCTTTATTGTGCTATTTCCTTTCTGAGAAGGACATTTCCCCACCCGGTTAATCCTGAGACTTGCTTTTAACACCCTATTACTACATGATTGGCTGTGAGATATAGCTCATAACTGGAATGAAACAGAGCTAAGGGAGTTTTTCATCCTGTTATGATATATGACATTGTTATAACTTTATCCTTCTTTTACCTTTTGTAGCAAATTTCTATAATCAAGAAATTTTTAAAGTACAATACTAAATGTATTAAATAACAGATTAATACTGGAATATCTCTAAGTTATTATAATAGGATGCAAGTTCAAACATCTTATAATTTTAACCTGTATTTGTGTCCAATTATAATATAGGGATGACATCCTTCTAAGGGGAAAACGATTAGAAAAAGTAATAAGACAAAGATAGCAAGTAAAAGTTTTCTAAATAAATGGAATAGTAAATTTTGAGAAAACAATAGGCTTATATGATTGGCTTCCAAATTTATCTATCATGGAAATTCAGGCTTTGAGTGTGTTTTAGTAATAAGTTCTCAAAATTGGATTAAGAATTTTATATATAAATTGTATTGATAATGGTAAAGAAAGTAAAATTATTTTTCCCATTTTAACGTGTCTGTCTGATAATTTTAGAAGGCAGAAATTCATTTTACAATTGGGCTCTCATGAATTTTTAAAAGATTCTTATAACAGGTACAGGATTTAGGGATGGATAAAAACAGCAACTGGTATATAAACTGAAATTCTCTGAAGTTTCAAGACTAGAAAACCAAATTTACTAAATTATATTCTTAGAATTATCTAGGAACCTCTAGATTTGGAACCAGAGAAGCAGAGGCCCCTTTAGAGCTATCCTGTGAATAAAGCCTATTGTCTAAGAAAAGATATAAAGGGACCAGATAACTACATGAGACATCTGGGACTTGAGATGTGCTGATTAAATGGATATTGAGAATGGGTTACTAGGACACAAGGAGACTTGTTGTTAGTTAACCTTGGTGATAATTATTGTATTGCTTTGCATGGTTTATGTTTAAGTTTTCTTGGTTACCTTGGTGACATGTAAATCTCCCTTTTGAGCCCTCTAAGTAGTTTGATGAGTACCTGATTTAGTGTCATTATGTAACCCTGCATGGCTGGGAATCTAGAACATCTCTGTGTTGTTTAGAAATCTTTAACCTATGAACCTAAGAACCTATGTTATGCTGATCAGAAACTGAAATCCAATGATTGACACAAAGTTTTCTCACAATTGCCAACCTATATATCATATAAGGGCCTGTACCAGGCTCTGCTGATACTTTCCACAGCTGTCAAACTTGTGGGTGTGTACTCCTGGATCACCTGAAAAAAACTCTTGCTCCTGAGTGGATGGCAGAACCCTCTGGGAACCTCAAGGTTTGGCTAGCACAGACCCAGAAGCAGCCGACATCCAGATGAGATAGCTGTCCTAAGAATCTGGAGAAAGGCTGAGTATACTGTCTTAGTATTTTTTATTACCTTTTGTTATGTGCCCAACTACCAAGGCCTTGATTCTAGCATGTGTTGGCATTTTCTCCTTCTACATTATTAGCCCCCCCATCCCCACCCCCGACTTTGCTGCTTGCAAGCAAACAATGGCTAGATAAGACATTACTCTCTTTGCCCTGCTGTGAGTTTTGCAATGACACCTGGGACAGACTTCCCTGATAGGTCCTTTCATCTGGGAACCTATCTAATCCTGGCCCGACTGGCCTCTTGTGATATCTTGGCTTATACCTGCCTCTCTTTTATTGGCTAAAAGGGGGAAATGTCAAGATATTAGGGGACACTATTTTCCAGAGCCAAGGCCCAGCAAGCAAACTGTGCCCTGAGCTTAGCACAATAATCCTTTGCGTTCACACTCTGGATTATCTCAGACACAGCAAAATCACATAATTATTGTGTTACTTTGGCCAGCACCAGGTGTTTTCTGAGCTCAGACAAGCACTGGACAAGCACTGAACAAGCTCGGACTAGTACCCAAGCTCTGGACATGAAGCCCTGCTATGAATCAAACTTGGCCCATTGTTGCCATTACCCTTCATTGTCAGGGCTACAGCTCACTGAGTATATAGCCATACGTATAAGTGCTGAGATCTACCCACACTAAAGCGAGTCTACCCTCTAGGGGAAGGGGTCCTGGCACATGTGTCTAATCTGCCTCCTTGCTTGCAAGCCATTTCCCTCACTTTGAAATTAAACTTCTGTTGGATTCCTGACTCTCCTATCTCTAGCCTGCTCTGTTCAGCTCCTCCAATCCACAGGTTGGAGGCTCGTTCAGTTCAGTTGACACTTGGAAGTGTAATCTTACATTTTCCAAAGTACAAATTTATAAAAAACAAGTCCCTGTATTTTGAAGGAAAATAATCTACTTTACTATCAAAGAGCTACTAAAATTGATATAACAGAATCTGTATAAATATGCTAGTAGATTCCAGTCAAAGGCACCATTTTTTAAATTTATATTCAATTTTTAAAATTAGAACCAATGTGATTTTTCCTATTCATTGCATCTGAGCAATCATGGCCTTAATATCATTTTTCAATTTGTGGGGTTAAGAAATTTGCAAAATATATTTAAACCAGTGAATTTTGAGAAATTAAAGCATATTTGCTGAAAACAGTGGGTTCTTGGAAAAATTGAGATTTAACATATAAACAGTATTACTAAATTTTGATTTGATTTTGTAAAAATTTTGTTCTGAAACCACATTATAATTGTGGTATGTCAGAGTTTAATCAGTCTTCTTTATACATAAAGGGGATAATAAATAATAGCACCTACCTCCCAGAGTTGTTGGAGGACTAAAATGATTCTAAATTGCTTAGCATAATGAACACTGATACTAACTCCTGTTATAAGGCTTTGCATTAAATAACATATTGAAGGTAATAATACGAATGATTTTCTAAGAAGGCTAAGTTAAGTTTTTATCCAACCACACAAATGAAATTTGACTTGAGGAAGACTTAAGAAGTTACACATTATGATTTTTTTAAAATTTTATTCTCTTTATTGCTCACTGACCTCTGATAATCATTTAATATCATCAAACAAGCTGCTCTGCCTCATTTTTACAAAAATAAGGCTCTCAACATACAGCGCTCAACGAGGGGCAACACAGGAACTTGAAAGCAAGGTTCACAGTGGAGATGGCCCTTACAAGCAGAAAGGAGCTCCAGAAATCACAAGTCATAGGGTAAGGGAACTAATTTTAATCAATCTTTTCTTAAGTCTTTCTCTTTCACCAGGATGATACAGGGATTTTCAAGCTTTCTATCACTACGGGTCAAATGCATGGGGTTTTAAGATCAGGAATAATATTTTTAAGTATTAAAGTAGTGTAAGAAAGATTAATTTTGTTATTACTGAAGTGAAGGGGCCAACTTGGCCCAAGTTCCAGGAAACCGTGCCCCCACAAAAGGAACAGGAAGGACCTGGGGCCCCTAGCAAAACACCAGGTGCAGCATGTTTATGCAAGTCTGTTCCCTGATCTTTTTTTTTTTCCTCTTCCTGATATGTTTGTGGTTTCCTGATATGTTTGTGGTTTTTGCCTTTAAATACTCTGCTTACACCGCTGCTCGGGGCAGATCCCAGGGCTAGACTCCAGGACTGTCGCTGGCTGGCTAATAAACACTCCTTAATTCATTCAATTGGCTATCTCCATTTCTTCCTATTCGGTGTCCATTTCAATTATGAAAGAACAGTTAGAGGAGTTTTATTTTTTTGTTTAGAATATTGTTGCCCTGGGTTTTTAAAGGGTAGTGCAACAGTATGGGAATCAAAAGGAATGCAGATAATTAAAAAAATTTAGTAAAAGAAGGAACCCAGCATTTCCCTATTTCTGCCTTTTTCCTATGGAAGATATTAAAGATATGTTTTACATTAGAAAGGAAAGTGCCAAAGGTGGCACAAACAGGTATAATGCAGCTGTATTTACAGCAAGTCAAAAAAGTGTACAAAAATATCAGGATAAAAATTGGAAAAAATTAATTGCTTCCATGAAAAATGTGAACAGAAGTTTTAAAGTTTAAGGGTCTCCTTCCCTACGATTCAACTCTGGCCAAGTCTGATTGTGGGAAAGGCTGTCAAAAAATAAATAAAAACAGTAAAAAGGAAAAAGGAAAAATTTTTT
>CM053584.1:350282401-350300199 GCA_028627135.1 Pseudochirops cupreus
GGTTTTGTTCGTACACAACCTTTTTAACTTAATGTAGTCAAAATTATTCATTTTACTTCCATTGATCCTAACTCATTTGGCCAAATTTTCTATGCTCCCCTAAATTTCTCCTATACACACCCTCTATGTCTAAAACATGTGCCCATTTTGATCTTATTTTGGTATATGATGTAAGATGTTGGTTTCAGCCAAACTGCTTTCCAGTTTTTCCAGCAATTTTTGTCAAACAGTGAGGTTTTTCACCAAAACCTTATTATCTTTGGGTTTATGAAACACTTTATCACTATGGTCATTATGTATTATGTACCTAACCTATTCCACTGATCTAGCAATCCTTCTTAGCCAGTACTGGACTGTTTTGATAAATAGTGCTTTATTAATATAATTTGAGATCTGGTCACTAGACCACCTTCCTTCACATTTTTTTTTAATGATTCCCTGGATATTCTTGACCTTTTGCTCTCCCAGATTAATTTTATTATTTTTTTCTAGCTCTGTTTTTGGTAGTTTGACTGGTAAGGCACTGAATTAAGTAAATTAATGTAGGTAGAATTTTCATTTTTATTATATTGGCTCAGCCTATCCATGAGCAATTAATGTATCTCCAATTGTTAATGTCTTTCTGTGATAAGTTTTGTTATGTTAGTATAGTTCCTCTGTGTGTCTTGGCAGGTTAACTCCCAACTATTTTATACTGTCTGCAGTTAGTTTAAATGTAATTCTCTAACTCTTCCTGCTTGACTTTGTTGATAATATATAGAAATGGTGATGATTTATGTGGGTTTAGTTTATATCCTGCAACTTTGCTAAAGTTGTTTCACCTGGTTTAGTTGATTTTTTTAGGATTACATACCATCATATCATCTGCAGAGTGATTGTTTTGTTTCATTGCGTATTCCAACTCCTTCAAGTTCTTTTTCTTATCTTACTGCTATCGCTAGCATTTCTAGTACAATATTGAATTATAGTGGTGATGATGGACATCCTTGCTTCAAGTAATTGGGAAGGCCTATAGCTTATCCTCACTACAGATAATGCTTTCTAATGGTTTTAGATAGATACTTACCATTTTAAGAAAAGCTCCATTTATTCCTATTCTTTCTAGTGTTTTTAATAAGAATGTTCTATTTTGTCAAAAGCTTCTTCCCCCTCTACTAAGTTCATCATATGATTTTTGTTATTGATATGGTCAATATGTTGGTAGTTTTCTTAATAATGAATCAGTCCTGGATTCCTAGTATAAATCCTATCTGGTCACAGTATATCTTTGTGATATATTGCTATAATCTCCTCGATAATATTTTTTACACTTTTTGCATCAATATTCACTAGGGAAATTGGTCCATAGTTCTGTTTTTGCTCTATTTGTAAAAGGAATTTGGTAGGACTTCTGCTTTGCCTATTTTCCCAGAGTATATATAGTACTGGAATTAATTATTCTTCAAATATTTGTCAGAATTCACTCATGAATCCATTTGGTCCTGGGGATTTTTTCTTATGGAGCTTTTATTGATTTGTTCAATTTCTTTTTATAAGAGAGGGTTAAGTATTCTATTTCCTCTTCTAGTAATCTGGGCATTTTATACACTTGTAAATATTCATCCATTTCACTGAAATTGTCAGATTTATTAGCATATAATTGGGCAAAACAGCTCCTAGTAATTGCTTTAATTTCATCTTCATTTGTGGATGCATTCACCCTTCTCATTTTTAATACTGCCAATCTGGTTTCTTTTTTCTTTAAATCAAATTAACCAATGTTATCTATTTTATTAGTTTTTTCATAAAACCAGTTCCTAGTTTTATTAATGTCTCCTTTCTCACTTTCAGTTTTATTCATATTGCCTTTGATTTTCAGGATTTCCAATCTGGTGTTTAATTGGGGATTTTTAATTTGTTCTTTTTCTCATTTTCTAAATTGCATGCCCAATTCACTGATCTGCTCTTCCTCTACTTTAATGATGTAAGCATTTGCAGAGAGATAAATTTCCCCCAGGTACTACTTTCGCTGCATCCCACAAAAGTTTGGTATGTTTTCTTATTGTTATTATCTTTATTGAAATTGTTGATTTGAACGGTTTTTATTCCTTATCATCTTTATTGTAGGATTGGAGAGAAGTGATATGTGAAATATGATATAAAAACCAAAGGCATTATTAAAATTCCCACTCAAGTTGAAGTTATCAAAAATTTTGGTAAAAATTTATTTGTCAAGGAAATATACAAATAGAATTAAATACAGTACAAAGAACCATTAATTCACACAGTCTGCACAGTTTCTAAGTTTCCATCAGACTCCTAAGCATTCATCCAGGTTATTCAGGGCATTATCACTCCCTCAACAGACTCTTACCATGATCTGAGGATCATTCAACTTCCTGATGTCTTAAAAATTCCTAAGATGCCCTTTTCTCCCTTCCCTAAAGTCCATTTTTTTTTCAGAAATCCTGCTGAATGTTTTCTTTGTTTGCCTCCCCATGCTGTTGCTTGATTTGGAAGATTTCATTTTCTAGCTGTACAATAGTCCGTTCAATTTCATAATTTTTACTGACGAGGGAAACCCAACTAGAGAATACAAACAGGAGAAAAAAATAACAGCATCAGGTTCAGTGTTCTTTGAAGATTTTATGGGATATTCACAATGAGAGGATAACAGCTTTAGAGCTGGAAGGGACCTTAGAGAGGACTGAATCCAGCTCCTTATCTTACAAATGGGAAAACTGAGGCAAAAAGAGATTAAGTGATTTGACCAAGATCACACTATTAAGTAACTGAATCAGGAAACTCAGGTCCTCTTGATTTCCGAGTTCAATGTTCTATCCTCTATGCCAGTGGTTCTCAACCTTCCTAATGCTGCAACCCTTTAATACAGTTCCTCATGTTGTGGTGACCCCCAACCATAAAATTACTTTCGTTGCTACTTCGTAACTATAATTTTGTTACTGTTATGAATTATAATGTAAATATCTGATATGCAGGATGTATTTTCATGGTTACAAACTGAACATAATGTACAGGTTGAGAACCACTGCTCTATGCCATCTAGCAGACAAAGAATAAGAGTCAATAAGATTCTTTCTTGGAATATTCTGAAAAGGCAGAGAAACTCTTTCAGAGGATGATATATAGGCACAAAATTATCCCAAAGCATAGATGGACACTCAAAATACTTTTTAGTTGTTATTCTATAACCTTTGAATTTACATCAATAACACAGAACCACTAAAAGAGACGCATGCTGATAGGGGACAAACCTTATGCTGACAGCACCCTGAGACTGGCAGGAGTCTTCCTTCCTCTTGGTTTCTACTGGCTACTGGTTCCCTTCTCTGTCACTGCCTCCCACCTTCCCCAAAGAGGGGTTGGGACAGGAGAGACCAAAGGTCTCCAGACTGGCAAAGGACTCCTGAGGTCAGCCAAGCCATCTCATTTGAGCATTGATTAAAAGGTTTAACAAAATTCTGTGAGGAAGTTTGGGACAAAGATGAAATCTTGGATACTTACGTCGACTCCATTTCTCGTAATTTAGACCCAGCAGTGAGTTGCATGTTCTTCCTCTGCCAGTTTAAGTCCTGAATATGTTTTCTGTTAAAGAGAAATGTCAACACTTGGTTTTGCTTTTAGATAGTAATTTTGCTATGCTAGCATCCTGTACAATAGCAGCCAGTAAATTCTCTTACAGGACATTCAAAGCTCTGTGCCAACTTATCTTGAAGGCCTTTTTTCACACAACTTTTTCAATAGTAAAATGGATTTGTGGTAGCAACAATCTGGATGTTCCCTTCAGCAAGGCAGTCTATAACTCATCTATACCTACTCTTTCCGTCCATTTCTTATCCAAGTCCTCCTGTAAGTTTACCATGAGGTTCACCCAATGTGCTACGAAGTGCCAGGAAAACATTCAAGTTGTCCACCTTCATCCCTCATCTTTGCCATCTGACCAATCCATCTTCTCTACCACTGTTCTTCAAAGTTCCTCAGTTTGCATTCTCCATGTTACACCTTGCTCATACCTTCCATATACCTTTCCATTGCCTTTGGTGTAATATTAATTTAAAATCCTTAGAGACTGTTGTGTTTTGTTTCAGAGCCATATAACATTAGTATAATATTGATGTATCTTTTAAAATAAACCTTGTAATTTTCTGAAAGCAATTCAGCCTCTTCTCCTTAATTCTGAGTTCAACTCACTGTTTATCTATCCTATCTGTCCCACATATATGTAATGGTGGACAAGTTCTATTGGTTGTGCATCTATCTCATGTCATAATTTAGGCAACAGATATGCTTCATCAACTTGATTTTAATTGTGTAGATGGTTAAGTCAACTTCTTCAATGTTCCAGGACTCAATGTAAACAGCACAATGTCACCCACAAACAGAACATCTGAAGTACCTTGCCATCCACAGAGAATCTCTCTCCAATCTGAATTCTGCTTTGGCTCTCTCCATTTACAGTGGCAGTGCTCGCAAACCTATATTTTATACCTTGCCTCATGTATATGATCAGAGGATAACTGAACAAGTACTGTTATATCTTTCAAGTAATAACAAATTATTTTTAAAAATATAAACGGAAGACTCATTTTTGGAAAAAAGCCTGTACAACAGCATTTTGCTCTATCAAATCAAATACTTTTAAAATAATATAAACAAATAAGCACTGTGGGCTCCTTTTTGTTGATTCTGTGATGGTAAAGATGTAGGCCACCATGGAATGTCAACTATAAAAGCCTGACCATCCCTCAATGATCAAATGGGGACAGTATGGATACGTGTGTCTGTGGAAATGATTCTAGACAGCATATACAGATACACACACACGTATATGTGTGTATATAACATATAAACATTAACACATGCGCGTGCGTGCGCGCGCGCACATACACACACACACACACACACACACACACACACACACACACACACACTGACATGATCAGTTATGACCAGAAGGATTACTCTAGCCACAACATACAGGACAGAAAGAAACAGAAGAATAGAGACTATTAAAATAGTCTTCTTGTTGTTGTTCAGGTGTGTCTGACTCTTTGTGACCCCATTTGGGGAATTCTTGGCAAAGATACAGAAGTGGTTTGCAATTTCCTTCTCTAACTAACTTTAGAGATGAGGAAAATAAAACAAAAAGGGTTCAGTGGCTTGCCCAGAGCAACACAACTAGTAAGTGTCTGAGGCCAGAGCTGAACTCAGGAAGATGAGTCTTCCTGTCTCCAGGCCTAGCAGTCTATCCAGTGTGCCTCCTATAGTCTAGACAAAAATATTCTTTCTGTGTTATGGCTAAGAAAACCTCCTTTTGTTAACTGCTAAATAACCCTTAAGTGTCTCATTTCATCCCAACACTGGAACCTGAACTAAAAAGGGTGCCTCTAAAACTCAGTAAAGTAAAAGGGCTGGTTATATGGTAAGACCTCACAGAGCAAGGTGGGATATTTGGAATGGCTATCATCTAATAACATACTTTCCTGGAATACTGAAGGTCTTCTTAGATAAAAATGAAGCCAATGCAAGGAAAAAGTTACCTTAACTTCTGCAGCTCCTTCTGGGCTTGTTCAATCATATGAACTAGATTTCTCAAAGTGAAGAAAAACAAAATGGAAATAAAAAGATTAGGACACAGTAAAGCCTGTGGTAACAGACCACTACTATACAAGTGAAAAGCAATAGTTATATGAAGTAGGCTAAGTGTTAATGCTTTTACATTTTTCTACGTATCTATAAGCAAGAGTTAATTACCATGGCGAATTTGTTTTTCAGACACTTGCGACCATTATGCATTTATTACTATATGCTGTCATTATATATGTTGGAACATGCTGGACTGTTTCCACATAAAGTTGGCAATATCATCACTAACAGTTTTCAAAACAGTAGTCAACAACATTGCAAAGAAATTAAGCAGGACAGTGTCATTAAATTTTTACTGTTAAAGCAGATTAAACCAAGTGAAAACACAACAGAAGCTGTACAAATGTAGGTATAACTATTATTTTTAAAATGTACCTAAATTATACAAACTCTGCAGAAATATGGGTACATCACAAAGGCTCCCAAGAACAAAAGGCAAATAAAGCAGACTTTTCCACCAGCAAACAGATCAATACCCAACCATGTGGTCAAAAGATAGGTAACTGTTTGGGGCCTGGAATGGTCCTACAGTGGCACATTTCCTTGAAAGGTACAGTTGCAAATATTTCTTATTCTCACTTTTCTCAAAGCAATGTGAGGTCAACAATCTGGTTACAAAGATATCATTCCCTAACAGAAGTTAATTTGCAATGAGACAATGCCTGCCTACGTGTAAACTATGTAATAGCAGAGCTGAAATTTAAGATCCTGAAACAACTTAACCTTCTGACAACCATCATACTGAATTCCAGTTCTTAATGGTCCCTGATATCACCTGTTAGCATTCCTGTTAGGCCAAGTCAGTAATACACCAAAAAGAAATGAAAATTCTGAAATTATAACATTCAAAATAATACTGTTCTTTGTCAAAAATGTTTTTTCTCTGATTGAATCAAGCAGAAAGTCATAAAATTACAGAACTGGAAGTCACCTTGTGGTCAGTAGTCTTATAGTCTACCATGTCCTCAGTTCACAATTACCATTTAAAAACAAATGGTTACCCAGCCTCTGCTGGAAAAAACTACAAAGATATGTGACGAAGTGCTACTCCATGGCAACTGATCTGGACAACTATATTTATGAAAATTTTCTTTATAATTCATAAATTACTAGACCTGGCATGGCAGGGACTTTAGAAGTTCTAGTCCAACCTCTCACTTTATGGCCCATATTTACTAAGTGACTTACCCAAGATCACACAACTAGTGTCAGAGCTGGGACTTGCAAACAGCACATCTTACTTTTAAGTGCAGTGCTCTTTTCATAGGATCATAATCCTTATATTGAATCAAAATATAGCACCCTGGAATTTGCACACAGTGGCCTTTTGACCTTTGTGGTCAAGCAGAACAAGCCTTCTAAATAATAACCCTTTAAATATTTGAGGACAATTTTTATGCTCCTTCTAAGTCTTCTTTTCTCTCCCCTGAACACCCAGTTTCTTCAATCAATTCACATATTGAAGATTCCTGTCCCTCCACAATCCTGGCCTTCCTCTTTTGTATCATATTCTCCAACTTGCCAATATGCCTCCTAAAGTTTAGTGTACAGAACTGAATATGATATTTCAGATAAGGTCTGACTAGTAAAGAGTATGGTAGGATTATTATCTTCAAACATGGCGTTTGATTCTCAAAAAAAAAATTAACTGCTGGAATAAATCTATTGAGATGCAGAGGTAATTACTCTGAAAAAAAAAGTATGTGTTTCCATTTCTAGAATAAACTATTTTGATGTTTAAAAGTGTTTACTTTAGTCTAAATTTAAGCTATCTTGACCTCTCCCATCTTGTCATAATTTCACTGAAAAGAAAAAAATCATCTGACAAGTATGCTCTCATTTAACCTCATCTTCACATCAAAACACTGCCTTATAATTTGTTCCCACATTTACCCCACCTCTTCCTCTTCAAAGTGAACAAGGAAGGCAATTTATGTTATACTGAAAATAGCACTGGAGCAACAGTTGGGAGACTAGAATTCTAGTCCCAACTCTGCTACGAAATATCTGTGACAGCTAAGGCACTTAATTTTTTGAGCTTTACAATTCTTCTCTTGTAAAATGATGGGTAAATGATCTCCAAGATCTTCTTCAAGTAAATTTGGTCAAGGGTACATTGTGCCTTTAGATTTTAGCTAATGATAGTATGGAAGCCATCAAAATTTGCAAGGCATAATTTCATAAGCACAGCCAATGATGCACATAGTTCAGTTGATTCTACTTTTGTGAGGTATCTTTATCATCTATGACAGTCCTTAAAATCCAAGATCAAAATAACCTGAACTTAGAGCCAAGTCTTTTGACTTGGAACTGCTAAACCAAGATTTTCACAAATAATGAAGCATATTTAATCTCACTGTTCTATGTAATAAAATAATTTTTATTGGAAAAAAAGAGATTACCAATAATAAATGAAATCAAATAAAAATGAATGCTAAAATATTGCTTATTTG
Source organism: Pseudochirops cupreus (assembly GCA_028627135.1). Classification (NCBI taxonomy): domain Eukaryota; kingdom Metazoa; phylum Chordata; class Mammalia; order Diprotodontia; family Pseudocheiridae; genus Pseudochirops; species Pseudochirops cupreus. Next base: position 350,290,501 of record CM053584.1, read on the forward strand.
ATATTTATCTTCCTTTAAAATTTCTATTTAACAAGAAGACTCTAATTTGGAACAGCTACACAGGAGAATCTTAGCAGAGGGCCACCTAAGAAGCCAAAAGCCCAGATTTATGAGTAACCAACTTTCAACGTCCCACAAGCATTGTCCTAGTTGCACAGCCATAACCTTCTGGTGTTTCTTGAATGGCATGCTAGCTGCTTTTCTGAAGCTTTGCTAACCCTTAATAAATGCTTTTTGGATCTGAAGGCACATACTCTTCTGACTTTCAACAGCAGAAACCTAAGTATGAGTTAATTTACCTTCTCCAGGTCTGTTTCCTCATTTACTAAATGAGGAGAACTGTTAAATGATCTACTGGGTTCCTTCTAATTCTAAAGCCTATGATTGTTCCCTTGGCTTCCCTGACCCTGGCTTCTCTTGGCTATTCTCCTAACTGACTACTCCTTCTCAGTCTCCTTTTATGAATCATCTTTTACTTGCTAACCCCTAATCATGGGTGTTCCTTAAGGCTCTTTCCTGGACTGCCTTCTCTCTCTATACTGTCCCTTGGTGATCTCAACTATTCCCATGGGTTCAATTATTATTTGTATACAGTTGACACCCACGTCAGTATTTTCAGTCTTAATTTCTATCCTGAATTCTAGTTTCACATTACCAACCTGCCTGGATATCTTCCCCTATCTCGAATTTAACATATCCTCAATAGAACTCATTACTTTCTCTCCCTAAACCAACATACGCTTCTACTCATTCAGTTTTCCTAATTCCAGTTATCCTTACTTCTTCTCTTTCAATCATCCTTCATGTCCAGTTGTCAAGTCTTTTCAGTTTTACTCCATCTCTAAACTGCATCCCCTCCCCACTTTTGGACACATCGGAATACTATCCTAATTCTAAGCCTCATTAACCCTTGCTGACCTGTTGCATCTAACTGGTATCCCTGTTTCCAGTCTCTCCCCTCACTAGTCCATAGACCATACAACTGTAAAAATAAAACCCAGCACAATGTCTCATACATGGTGGGAAGCCTAACAAACACTTGTTGAATTTAAGTGACTTGATTATGAAATTTACCCGTTTACCTAGCTTTGCAGTAATTAACTAGGTTAGTCTCCCAAAAAGTCCATGAATAAGCCCTTCCACCTTGACAGAATGAGCCAAATTACGTGCTCTCTCTATTGCCATGGTGTTTCAAGAAACAAGGGAGATCTATATGCCATGATGAGGCATTAAGAAGAGAATTTTAGTGCAGAACTCAGTCCCAAATATGAGCTATAGGTGGAAGAATATATTAGCCCTTAGAATTCCTGAACCTACTGACTACTGAAGGAGGCAAGGAAAAGGGTAAGGAAAAGGCTGAGAGGAAAATCCAACAGATAGGCACCTCTCATTGCAGTGTAAAGGGAAGGTTCATAAGGAAGAACAGAATGCACTGGAAGAATGATCTACTCATTCCCATAAGGAGTGTAAAGCAGGTCTCTGAAGGAAGGAGACACCAGTGGTTAGAGAAGATATCTTAATCCATCTATATATAACAGCTCTTTCTGGGCATAGTGCTCACCTGGTCTGCTAGTATTTAATTTCATTCTGAATTCTTTTCTATAAAAACCTGATTTTTAAAACACCAAGTCAGGCTGAACATATTCTTACTTACTCGTTATATACTTTCCAGGCATTGCAACCATGTTGTGACATCAACTCAAGGTTTTCAATTCGAACTGCCTGATGCTCCAGTTGGGCCATTGAATTGTTTACACATTCCTGCCATGCAGTAATATCATTTTTCTGCCCAGAGGAGGGAGCTGGAAGTTCATATCTGAAATTACAGAACGTTAAATACTTAACAATCTCAAAATAGTGACATAGAAGAGAGTGTTAGAGTTGGAATGAGGAAGACCCATGTTCAAATCTTGCTTCTGATAATTAGTTTTATGATCCAGGGTGGCTACTTAAGCTCTCTGAACCTCAGTTTTCTCATCTATAAAATGGGTGATAGTAATAGCATCTGTCTCACATGACTGTCATGAGGATCAAATAGGAATGTATATAAAGTGCTTTGTAAACCTTAAAAAACACTATTAAAATGAACTATATTTTAAGACTAGAGAAGGATTACAAGACAGAGAACAAGATGACAATTATCAAAATATTTTCTATTTCTAGACACTATTTTCTGCTTATGAATTGTGTTTAGGATTTTATATTTTCTATTCCTCTTGCTATAGCTCTTTTTAGCATTAAGTAAAAAAAATCAATGTGAATGCTTTTTCAAGGCTAGCATACTGTAATTATGCACTCAATTTCAGCTAATTACTTTTACCAGATCGAGCTGAATCTTTGAGTTTAACCAAAGAATTTTACCAAAAACTATTTAAAAAGAGTTAAATTTAAAATTTAAATTCATGTGAAATTGTGGAAGAGGGACCTAGAACCAAGATTTGATCACTACATTCCATTAAAAAAAATAAGACCTCTATACATATAATATAGTATAATAACCATTACAACCTTGCTTACCACTTAAGAGAAAAAGGCATCATCAGATGTTAGGGTACCAAAAATAGCAACCTCATAATTTCAGCCTTTCCTCCTCCCCAGACCAGACAGGATTTGTCTCTTTTCCAGAAAATGGGAGCCCAGAAAAAAAGGGGATAGCGAACAGATATACCCTCTACAATTATACCATTCTGACCTAAAGTGGCAATGTCAAAAAAATATTTCCTACATCCAGCCTACCAATTAGAGATAAGAGTTAAAAATATTCTGAATATGTGCTTAAATTCATTTTAGTTAATCAAGCCTCTCCCCCTCCTCAAACATCCCCATCACCCTCAATTACACAGAAGTTAAATAGTACCTTCTTACAAATTATTTTGAATTAGATAACCCTACTGCCTAACCTCTAATATAAAAGAATAAGATCTTAGATAGGAGGAAAGAGGAAATGTTACAGTATATAGCACTTCTTCAGGAAGACAACCCTGCGTGGGACACAAAAGTGAGTGGCATAAGGGAAGAAAGGGAGGTGGGAGTACATCAAAGACAAACTCTACCTACTCAGCAATTTCAGCCTGGATCCTAGTGACTATTACCACCCTCTGAATCATGCTATTATATATAGTGTGGAACATGAAGGGGAGGGTATGTATAAGTTAAAACAATGATCACACTATAAGAAACATACATGTAAAACAGTATAGGTAAAACCCAAGTTTCTGGGAACCTTTACATATTTCTCCAGAGAAACTTGAAAACGCTTAATATTTTAACACAAACTAACCCAGAAAAGGAACTTACCGTTTCATGCTAAGCAATTCAATTGGTTGGCGGGCAGCCAATCTTTCAAATTCGTTTCTCATAATGTCAGTCTAAATTGAGAGAAGAATTATTTTTAGAGATAACTGCAGACTGGATTCAACAACAACAAAAAACCCAAACCATTTAAAACAAATACACCTTATACGTTCTCTTCTCTCATTCTAATCTGTTCCTTCTAGGAAGAGGACAGGAAACAGAGAGATAACTACAATTTTAAATTCAGGTACTAAGTAACCTGTTGAGGATGTAGACAAGAGATAATACAACCTTTGTATAACACCACTGCTGACCCTGAGAGGAAAAAAGAAATCTTGCCATATGTGATAGGAGTAATAAGGGATAAATCCAGATACTAAACTTATTGCTGTAGATCACCTCCAGCCTGCTGTGTGCCTTCCTTGCTATTACTGACACTGTGATATTTACAGAATGCCCCCAAATTCTGCCTTTTGGTGTGAGACAGTTGGGTAAAAAACATAGGCAGCTTCCCTCTGAGGTAAACCTACAGGAATTGTTCTGGCATAACTGTTTTAACAATCAGTCCTATTTAGTCTAATAAAATCATTCCCTGATGATGTTCATTTAAAAAAAATTCAGGTTGTTAATTTCTTTCAAAATTGTCAAATTCATAATAAAAAGGATTTATATTTTCAAACCAATTAAAGTTATCAGGTACTCCTGAAAGTCTAATGGCACTGATTAGTCTCCAAGTTTCCAGATTTATACCCTGTATCTTCTTTTTATTTTTTGCTTTTTGGAGGGGGGAAGGCAAGGTTAATTGGGGTTAAGTGACTTGCCCAAGGTCACACAGCTAGTTCGTGTTAAGTGTCTGAGGCTGGATTTGAACTCAGGTGCTCCTGACTCCAGGGCTGGTACTCTATTCACTGTACCACCTAGCTGCCCTACCCTATATCTTCTGAAACGTTTTACTGATGATCTTTTTCTTTTACCACTGTCCTAAAGCCATCTTAAATACATGTCCAAAACTGAACTCATTACCTTTCAACCAAAACCCTTCCCTCTTCTTAATTTTCCAATTTAATCACCCAGGCTCACAAACAAGCATTATCCTCAATTTCTTACTCTCTTACCTGCCATGTCCAATCTGCTGCTAAGGCCTATTCATTCTACCTTCACAATACCTCTGCCATATACTCCCTTCTCTCCTGACACTGTCATCATGGTACAGGCCTTTCTTACCTCTTGCCTATACTTCTACAATAGCCTTATGGTTGTTTTTCCTGACTCAAGTCTCTCCCCATCCCAGGTAATCTCCATTCTTACCAAAGTGATTTTGCTAAAGTACAGGTCTGACCATGTCATTCTGCTACTTAAATAAATTTCAGTAGTTCCCTATTTCCTCCAGGATCAAATATCAAGTCCTATTTGGCTTTTAAAGCCTTTTATAACCTTTCCTATCATTCTTATACTCTACTGTCCTCCACTCAATCTACAATTCAGTGACACTAGCTTCCCTGCTGTTCTTCACGTTAAGATACTCTTGTCTCCTGACTCTGGGCATTTTCACTGGCTGCTTATGCCTGAAATGTTGTCCCTCTTTATCTCTATCTCCTGGCTTCCTTCAAGTGTTAGCTAAAATCCTACCTTCTACAAGAAGTCTCTCCGTGTGCGTGTGTGTGTGTGTGTGTGTGTGTGTGTGTGTGTGTGTGTGAGAGAGAGAGAGAGAGAGAGAGAGAGAGAGAGTGTTTGTAAGAGAGAGAGAGAGAGAACGCGGCATGCTGTTGGAAGCAGGAGCACTAACAGCTATAAGAAGTGACAACAAGGGGAGTAACAGAGAATCAGGAAAAGCTGATATACAATACAAGTAGCATGGCACAAGGGCAATTTCATGTATGGACTCTTCAACAGCCTCCCGGTACTACAGCAGAATGATTTTCATAGTCATAAGACATGAAGAAAAAGTTAAGCGTTCCCCAAACTATTTACAAAGGCAGGAAAGCATATATTATTTAAAGATTTCCATTAAAATAAAAAGTTAGTGCTTTAGAGTAAGATTCAGTTATGCAGAAGCCTTTTCACTGTACTAAAACAGCCCTCACCAGTGAGCAATGATCTCATAACTTCCAAATTCGGCGGATTTTTCTCAATCCTAATCATTTATTCATTGTATCCCCAATTCCTGGCATAGTGCCTTGCATATAATAATACTTAATAAATGTTTGTTAAAGACATCTTTAAAATGGCATTAGAGAAGGAAAGAAAAAAAAACTTTCACAATTTTGGATGGGGGAAAAATCTTTAACTAAACAAGAGATAGAGACAATTAAATGGCCAATTATGACTGCATACATTAAATGCCAGATATCAAATGCAAAAATGCAAGCTGTAACAACCACATTAAAAAAAATGCCCCAAAACCCCAATAAGAGAAGTGCAGATTGAAACACCTCAGACCCATCAGGTTGATGAAGTAGACAAAATTTCAATTTGTCATTGGAGGAGCTGTGAGACAACAATCACATTAATGCACTGCTGGTGAAGGTATATAATGGTCCAACTTGAAAGAGCCTCAAACTCTGTAAATCCTCTGACTCAGCAATATCATTATTGAATATATACTCTGAAGTGGTCAAAGATGGAACAAGCAACACATACATAGAAAATATCGATAAAGTACTTTTTGTTGTACCAAAAAACTTGAAACAAAGCGTGTATCTACTAACTGGAGGATGACTGAACAAATTATAGTATGTAAATATAATATTACTACATTATGTGAAATGACAAAAGGGACAGTTTTAGAGAAACTTGAGATGACTTGTATAAACTCATGCAAACTGAACTAAGCAGAAATAGGGGACAATTTACACCGTGACCACAATACCATAAAACAAAACAACTTTGAAATACTTCAGAACCTTGATCAATGCAATGACTAACTACAACCCAGGACTGATGTGGAAACACGCTTCCCACCTTTTGACAGAAAATTGATGGATCAGAGATGTGAAATGAGACACACTTTCGGGTATGACCAATGTGCTCATTTGTTTTCCCTAAGTCACTAATTTCTTACAAAATAGGACTTCTATTAGAGCAGGAAGAATTTGTGGCTAGTGATTCAAAACTGTCTATTTTAGTAACTGGTGAAAAAGAGAGATTTAAATACCAAATACCCTCTTCTGTGCTATGCCCTCAGATGTCTACTCTTTTCTTTCTGTTCTGTCTTTGTGATATTTACAAACTGTTTCTGAAATTATGACCTTTGTGAAACCAACCCTAAATGCCATATTCAGTTGTATTAGCTGAAATCCACAACTTACAACAATGATCAGCAAGAGGAAACTGGGATTCTATCCTGTGCTCCCTAGCACTTTTCTAAACAGGAAGACAAAAAAGTCCACCCCCACCTCAAAGGCTGAGTAATCTGGAGCAGGCAGGTAGCTTAGATAGTTCTTGGTTGGCCGGTACCGACGTGTTTCCTCCTCTACCAAGGCAGCAGCCTAAAAAAAAATGGGGAAAATCTCAGGAGAGTTTACGTAGTGGGTAGAAAGAGGTAGAGAGAAAGAGAGGTGGAGAAAAGAGAGGGAAAGAGAAGGCAAGTGTTTCTAGAGAAATTATTCCAAAATAATTCTGCAGTAGAAAGCACACTAGAGCAAATCATCTGTTATTTAATATCTGTGCAGCTGTCAAAAGTGTTTTTCTGACCATGTCACTTGACTACTCAAAGACCAGCGGGCTCTTCATTGCCTTTAGGCCCAACCACAAACTCCTTTGTTTGGATTTCAACACGCTCCAAAAGCAAGCCACAGCCTGCCCTTCCATTCCTGGCATACAGTACCACCTTCTCACACTCCGTGGTCCAGGCAATGGCCTTCTTGGTTCATTTCCTCTCTCTTGACATTTGCACTGGCTGTAGCCTTTGGCTGGAAAGCATTTGCTCCTCTGCCTCTTAAAATGCCTTCCTCCCCTCCCCCCAATACTCAGTTTCAGCATCACCTTTCTACAGGAATCCATTCCTCATCTTTCCAGGTGCTGGTACCCTTCTTTTTTTTTTTTTAAAGTCTTCTAGCCTTCCTTACTTTTTCCTACACTGAGCAAGGAAGGATTAAGACTAAACTTGGGATTTCATTAGTATGGGGCTCCCAATGAAGCTCCACACCTCCTCTGAAATTTAGAGTACTAGGGCTGGCTGAGAGCAGTGAACGGTTAAACGACTGGTCCAGGGCCAAACACCTGCTATGTGTAAGAAGTAGAACCTGAATCTGGTTATCCTGGCTGTCTTTCTAGGTCAAGCTGCCTCTTAGATGGCAAGTTGGCACATAATAGGTGCTTAAACAATAGTAATTTGCCGGTTGGTCATTTCAAACATCACCGTCCAGTCCGGTTGGATCTCAGAGTGTACGTTGATGAACAACACAATTTTGGAAAGGTAGAGGATGCCAAGTTTTAGGAAGGGCTTTCAATCAAGTCAAACCAAAAAGTATTAAGCACCTTCTGTGTATAAATACTGCGGATGCAAATAAAGGCAAAAACCAGTCCCTTCTTATTCTCAATCTAGTCTCATTAGGCAGACAACACAACAACAACACAAATTTATGTATTTATATGTAATCTGCATTGTGTATAATTACGGGATAAATGGGAGATTTAATCTAAGAGGGAAGTGCCTGGAAAGGCTTCTATTTTAACTGGGACCTACGGAAGCAAGGGAAGCCAAGACTGAATTACAGGGACGGGAGCAGCCCGCAAAAACGCACCAAAGGTCTTGGGAGAGAAGAGCGAGGACGTCCGCAATGCGGGGTTCAGGGTGGCCCACAACTTTGCCGGGAGAGAAGCAACACCGGCAGATTCGGAGCTGAAGGAGGCTATCGGGGCTCCAAGCCCTTCACGTGGCCAGTAAAATAAAGTTACGGAGGCGGGAGAGGAAAGGGGAGGGAAGGAAGGCGGAGCAGGGGCGGGGCGGGCCTCTCCCGGAAGCTGAAGAGAGGCCAGGGGTCAAGGGGGCGGTTGTGAGGCGGGGCCTACAGGTCCCAGACGCTTTGTAAAACAGAGGGAGAGAAGGGGGGGAGTTAGACGGAAGACAGTAAAGGCGTCCTGTACTCACCGCCTCCCGCACGCCTGGCGCTTCGTAGCCCTGATCGAAGTACGGCAGGGCGTCCACCACCGCCTCCCCAGCCACGAGCCCGGTACCCGCCATCCTGCAGCCTCAATCTCTCGCAGCGCACGCCTCCAGGCCAAGTCGTTGGCGCCTGCGTCTGTACGCCGAGGGAATCGCCGATGGTGCGCGTGCGCAGCTTTCTCGCGCGTGCTCAGATGCAGTTGCTGAATAACCAGGGTTGATCTTTTGCCAGGAATTTTTCCCCTTGTTTTTTCGGCCCGACTTCCCCGGGCTCACGTTAGGAGAATGATGTGAATTCTTCAAATCTCTTTAATTTAATGTCTCCACTGAAAGGAAGTCGGAAACGTGAAAAGGCAGGAAGCCCCGCCTCTTCTGCAAACGCGAACCACATGACCCTACGTGAGGCTCTAAGGCGCCGACTCTTTTCCCAGCATGCTCCGCGAGAAGCGGGAATCCGGTGGGGTCAGAGGTCAAGACTGCCTCGTTCGAGTCCTATTCTCAATCCCTTCTCCCTCTTAGTTTCGATTTCTTTCTTCCCCAGCACCTGATAAAATGACTGCAACAGCAGCAGGTTTGTGGCAAATTCTTTCTATTGTCACAGCCCCAGAGAGCTGGGGCCACCTCGCGAGGAGCCCCGTTAGATTCGAATCGGGACAGAACGGCCTGACACGAAGTGTGATTTAGTATGGCTTCATGTAGGCCTAGGTTCTGTCTCGGTGCGAGCACATCCCCCTTGTATCTTGTTTGTCTTGAGTAGACAGCTGCCGGGGCGGGGTAGGGGAGACCCTCCCCACCTTCCAGGCGTAGTTGTAGCTTAAAGGGACTTGGCTCATCGAGGCCAAATAAAGTTGCCGAGCAAACACGTAACGTTACGTGTGACACGGCAGTTATTTGTGGATTGTTAGAGCTGGAAAGAATCCATCTAGGGGCACTCTAACCACCTCATTCTTACAGGGATGAGATTGGGATTGAGACCCAGTGTGGGCTTTTTAAAATTTTGAGTTCCCAGCCCCCCCTCACCCCCATCCCTCCCCCAGCCACTGAGAAACAAACGATTTTATATCAGTTATACACGTTAAGTCATGCAGAACATTTCCATGTTGGCCAGGTTGCAAAGCAGCAAGTAAAAATCAACGAAAAAAAGTATGCCTCTGGTTGCACTCAGAGCTCAATTAAGTTCTCTGGATAGCGTTTTTCTTCTTGAATTCCTTGGAATTGAGAGACTGCTACAGCTTAAACATGCAAAGTTGGAGGAGAAATATAACCTTGCCATCAATATGAGTGAATTCTGACCCCAT
>CM053584.1:350300699-350316963 GCA_028627135.1 Pseudochirops cupreus
AGCCTGGCGCCACAGGCTCCACGTGACCACATTCAGCCTATTAGGGAACAGAGTATACTTTCAAATATCCAAGGGTCCTCAGTCACGTAGACACTTTAGCAAAGGGCCTAGGGGCAGGGAAGATCTTCAGATTACCATTAACAGACCCTGGGCAAATCTTAACCTGTTTGCCTCAGTTCTTCATCTATAAAATGAACTTGGAGAAGGAAATGGCAAAGCAGTCTTGTATCCTTGCCAAGAAAATCCCAAATAGACTCACAAAGAGTTAAATACAACTTAAACTGAACACCCACCATAGAACTTTATATTTTATAGTTTCTATTAAATTTTAGCACAACATAGCAGAGAGAGAGGAGGTCCTCGGGTCAGACCTGGGTTCAAGCCCCACCTCTGACACATTACTGGCTGTGTGTCATCAGGCGAGGCAATTTACTCGTCAGGGCCCAGAGGTGACTGTCTAATACTATACACTTCAGAAGACCACCCCCTCCACTTCTACCTAGGGATCTCAGTGCTTCAAGGAAAGGAAAGGAGCCACCCCTCACAAAAAGATGACATATGCTTGATGCAGAACAGGGCTTCTTAAACTTTTTTCACACATGACTCCCCCCTTCAGTGGATCGTGAATATAGGGTCAAGACCCACAGTTTAAGAAGTGTTGCAGGATGCATGTGGTCCTGGCTGTGTGACACTGGGCAAGTTACTTAACCTCCATTTGCCTCAGTTTCCTCATCTGTAAGATGGCGATAAAGAATAGCACCTACTTCCCATAGCCTGTTTGTGAGGATAAAATGAAAAAACCCATTTATAAAGCATTTTGCAAACCTTAACGCACTCCATATATGCTAGTTATCATTATTGGTTTTTGCTGTTGTCATTGACCAAGATTCAGGAGACTTGGACTGAAGTCCTGATTCTAATAATTATTATTTTTGTGACCATAGGCAAGTCATTTTAAGCTCTCTGAGCATTAGTTCCACTACCTATAAAATAGGAATAAAACTTATATTCCCTATTTCACAGTGTTGTGAGGAAAGTGCTTTGTAAACCTCAAATAAATTTTACCTATTTTTTAAATGTTGCTACTGCTACTAATATTATACTAGTGCAATATAGGCCCCAGAGCTCATCCTCCCAAAATTCTCTTGCTGGCAAGCTGAATCCCCAGAATGTGGTGGGTTCTTCTACCTCACTATTCCAGGGATAACCCTGAGGAATTGTGGAGTGATTTTTCTAGGGTTATTCTTTTGAGTTCCCACTTGTGTGTGTTCCCATTAATTATCAATTAATATCAATTAGCCATCCAGACTTATTTAGCTTTTAAAAACAGGTATTTACTAAGGCAGGATAGAAAAAAAAAACAAAACATAAGGTACAGCAATCATCTCCCTACACCTGGGCATACTTTCCTACAGATACATATAGCATCCAGGGGAAGGTGGGCTCCCAGTTAGAGAGCATATGTAGCAAAGGGTTAACTGACAGCTCTTAGTTACTAGAAGTCATTTTCTTCCCTTTGTGAGATCTTGCATTCCTCTTAGACATGGTGTAGCTTTTTGCCAGCCTCCTTTCAGAGTCCTGAATTTACCTTTCCACCACATCTTAATTTTCCTTGGCTCCTTATGCAGAAATTACCACCATCTGTTCCACAGACACTGTTGGCATGCCCATGAGAAGTACAAAGAAAATCTTCCCACCTTTCATAGTTTACAGTATCATCTTCTGGTCAAGGCAAAGAAGGAGACAAAGGCTGTACCTTTCCTGCTCCTCTAAGCAATTACTGATCAGAAATTGGCTGAAATTTTTTCTATTAGAATGCTTAACACTCAAATGCCCAGGTTTGGAACTGGTTCTTCTTAATCCACAACCCACATAATATGACTAGATCTCTTCAGCCAATCCTAATACACTTCCTATGTAGTATATTACCAAATGATTTCATTCTTTCCAAATTGATTAAGGACATTTTGAAAATCAAATACCTTTGACTTTTTGATTCAATACATATATTTGCAACTGATTAAGGTAGTTACTTTAAGTGAAGTGAGGTGATTGGTTGAATCAACCTCCATCATTCCATTAGAATGATAAAGATAAATGTATTTTTGTTCTAAGGTGATAACTGGAATATAATACTTTCAACATATTTGGTTGGCTGAGGGAGCTTATTTGGTGATATTTATGATTTCAGGTTAGAGTTTGGGTAATATGTGAGTGTTGCATACAGAGTGACTGTCAATTCTGGGATCTCTCTCTTACATGGGACCATTACAGAAAAGGACAGTTTACTCTGAGGGGACAGCAACTGAATGATTTTTTTTCTACAGATTCTGGATGAGGTGGAGAAGAGGCGAGAAATGTCTCCAGCACTTGTACACCCTTTTATGAGGAGTGTCATGGAAGCACCATTCCCTGCTCCTGGACGTACTATCACTGTCAAGAGCTACCTCCCGGGAGCTGGAGATGGGGTAAGTTGGGTGGTCCTGGAAGAATTTGATGACTCTATAAAGTAGTCAAGTCATTAAACATTTATTAAGTACCTATTATTTGCCTATACCTATGCTAAGTTCAGGAGATACAAAGAAAGGGGAAAAAACCCTTATCTGCCCTCAAGGAGCTCACGATGTAATGGTGGAGTTAGCATGCAACTAGCTATGTATAAATAATATATGCAAGATAAATTAAAGATAATCTCAGGGTGAAGGCACTAACATTAAAATAGGAAGGGGTTCTCACAGAAAGTGGAATTTTAGTTGAGGAGGTAGACAGTTCAAGGCATAGGGGTGGGGGCAGCCAGTGAAAATACCTAGAATCAGGAGATGACTGTCCTGTGCAAGAAACAGTAAGGCATTGAGTGTCACTGGATCATAGAGGACATGAAGAAAAAGCAAGTGTAAAGAGAATGGAAGGTAGGAAGGAGGCAGGCTATGGAGGGCTTTGGAAGTCAAACAGGATCTTATATTTGATCCTGGAGGCAATAAGGAATGACTGGAATTTGTTGAATAGGGGAGTAATATGATCAGACCTGTGCATTAGGAAGATCACTCTGATAGTTAAGTGGAGGATGGACTGGAAACCAGCCAGAAGTCTCTTGCAATAGTCCCCGGCGTTAGGAGATAAGGACCTGCAACCAGAGTGGTGGCAGCATCAGAGGAGAAAAGGGAGCATATTAGAGAGATGTTAGAAAGGTAGAGTGCTGGGTCTTGGTAACAGACTGGACGTGGGGCTTGTGAGGGAGGAGTAAAGAATGACACCTGGGTTGTGATTTGGTGTGACTAGAAGGATGGTGGGGTCCTTCACAGTAATAGGGAAGTTAGGAAGAAGGGAAGAAAAGATAAAGGAATGAATGAAGTATTGATTGAGGGCTTGCTACACACAAAGCACTGTACTAAGCACTGGAGACACAGATAAAAAAGGAGTTAGTCCCTCTTTTGAGGAGCTCACATTTTAATGAGACAACACATGTGGAAGGTTTCAGTTGGGTGGAAAAGCTTCATGATCTGAAAGGTAATTCAGCAAAGCCGGTGTTAATGCTTCTTCTTTAATGTCATTTCCCATAATAAAATGATGTAATTTTCTAATGTAATAAGAAAAATAATGAGTTTGGGTCCCCTCAGGATGGTCCACCTGCAGAATGTTGTCTAGGAGCTGTGATGCCATTATAGAGGGTTTTGCCAGTCCGTAAACTCTCCCTCCAACTTTAACAACTTTTTCATGATTACAGCCTTTGTCTAAGAATGGCCTAGGCACTTCAGAGAATCTAGATTGACTAAATCAGGTAGCAGCTGTAGTAGCTGATCTGAAGATGGGCAAATCTTTTTATAAGAATGCCAGGGACCTGGCCAGGTTAGTGAAGCCGTCCCTCTTGCTGCCATGGTAGTATCTCTATTTTTTTTGTGGAACTTGGAAATTCTAAGCTGGTATTACTGTGTTCATTGGGAAATGAATGTCCAGTTGGAGGCTTTCAGTAGAAAAAGAAGGCTGGAAGAATGCATCTCATCTGCACTGAGGTGAATCTGACTGAATGGAAGAAAAAGAAGTTCTGTATTCTAAGTGACAAAGAGAAGCACATGGTAAACCAGTCATTTTACTCCACCCTAAAGCCTGTGCTAGAGCCTTGTGAAACTCAAAAAGGCTTGATTATTGACTCTATGACAGCTGATTACTAAGTAATATAGTATGGAAGGAGGAAAGAAGATAGGCCAGGAGGGAGTAGCTGGGCTAAAGCCTCATAATTTTTTCTTTTTGCAAATAGGCAGAATTTCTAGGTGTAGCAAGTCATAGATGTCCTCTCTCCCCATTCTAACCAAGTACAGAAAATACAGGCTGCTCCTGCAGACTACTTAACAAATCCAGTTCAGTGAATTTGTATTAAGTATCCACTATGTACAAGGCACAGTTAGGTGATAGGAATATAAAGACAAAAACAGAAACAGTCCTTGTCACTAAAGAGTTTGCATTCTACTGAGGAATAAAAAATTAAAGCACAAATACGCAATAATTTGAGGAGAATTAAAAACTAGGGGATAATATTTATTTATTAAGAGAGGAAGGGAAGAAGCATTTCTAGAGTTCCTACTATGTGCCAAGAACTGTGTTAAGCATTTTTTACAAATATTATCTCATTTGATCCTTACAACAACCTTGAGAGGTAGGTGCTGTTATTATCCACATTTTGCAGATGAAGAAACAGCGGTAAAAAGAGGTTAAGTGGCTTGTCAGCGAAGAATGGAACAAATAGCTATGATCATGCATATTTTTAAAAATGAAAATGGAGGGATTTATGATGGCAGTTCAGGATCAAGTTATCACCAGGAGAAATCACAGAAATGTTATCTTTAAGGAGCACTGGCTTGCTGATCAATGTATATTTTGCAAGTAAATGGCAAAAATAATGCAGCATATCATTACAGCCTACAAAAACTTATCACCTGCCAAATGCCTAATAACATATGATCTGATGGCTATAATTATACATCAGAAGTGTATTGTCCTTCATAAAGTAACAGATGGCAAATCCCTGTGCTCCAAATGCAGACCCTAAAATAACCTTGAGAATTCAGCAAATAAACTCTACTGGAATCAGAGCATCATTATATGTAAAACTATTGCTCATAATCACCTGAACATAACACTGATCCAGAAACATTTATGAACAATGTTCTTAATGGATGTTGCCAAATCAGATATTTATCACATCTCCAAGTTATATGGAATGAAAAGCTTTCAAAATATAGAGACCCAGCAGAAGAAGTCAAAGCCAGTTAGGAAGAAGATGAGGAACTTACGTTCCTCATCATCCTGTCTGCTACTTGAGTTGTCTCAAAGCTGCTGTCAGTGAGCCTGTAAAAGATAAACTTAAATCTTAGTATTTCATGCAATCACAAAAAGCAGTTATTTTATTCCCCTGTGCAGAAAATCTAAAGCATATAAAATCTAAATGAATAACAAATATTTCAGGACCATTTCTACCAGAATTCCATTAAAAATGAGTACTAGAGGAATAATAACAACCATAACAATATTTATATATCACTTTTAAGATTTACAAAGCATCATATTGTATGTATATTTATAGTCTCATCTGACCCTTGCAATAGCTTGTAGGACCTATATCACAGGGTGAGTGTGAGGATCAAATGAGAGAATTATATAAAGTTGAACACCTTGAATTTGAGATACCTATTAGGCAGGTGATAACCGGAAGGCATTTTGGTGATGTGGGACGAGAGTTCAGGAGAGGGATGGGAGCTGGATATACAGTAGTCTTCAGTGTAGAGATGATCATTAAAACCCCATGTAACTGGATAAGGTCACTAGGAAAGAAGATAGAGAAAGAAGAGGGCAGAGCATTGGGAGACAGCCATGTTTAGGTAATGGTATATTGAAGGTATATAGATACAGCAAAGAGGACTGAGGAGGAATGGTCTGACAGGTAAGGGGAAAGAACTAAAAGAGAGTAATGTTTTGGAATTTGGGGAAGGAGAGTGTCCAGGGGGGAGGAGATTGTTGGCAGTGCCCTAGCAGGTAATTGTTAGTAACTTGGAGAAAGTGTAGTAGGAGTTAGAAATTATGTCACAAATGGTTGAGAAGATAAGTGAGAAAGTGGAGGCAGAAAGCATAGATGGCTTTTTCTAAGAGATTGGCTGTGAAAGAGAGATATAGGATGTTGTTTGTATGGTCAAATGCCTTGAATGATCTCTGAGACAGCATAGTCCTAGACGCAAAGAAGCAATAGTACTCTTCCATATTTCTATAGGTCTTGAAAACAACGTTATGATTTAGTATGAAAAATGAAAATTTGTATAGAGTCCTCCTGGTTGTCAGGAGGAAGAGATGGATTTTGAGCAGGAACATAAAGTAGTAGATTGTGGGGCTACAGCAGGGATCCTTCCAAGAGATACTTCTCTCTTGTAATATTAATAAATGTAGATATAGTAAAATTAGAATGTTTTTGCATCATCTCTTCCAACATCTTCTTGTCTTCACAGTCAATTGAACTCTGCCGACCACTGGATTCTCGGCTTGAACATGTTGATTTTGAGTGTCTCTTTAAATGTTTAAGTGTATGTCAACTCATCCGAGTCTGTGCCTCACTCCTTTTGGAACGAAGGGTTATATTTGTTGCCAACAATTTGAGGTAGGAAATTAGCATAATACTTAACTTTACAATTCTTTTTTGCTTTATTCTTTTTCTTTAATTTGGGCATCTTATTAAAAGAAAATATGAATATACAGTTAGTCAAGCCAATTAAAGTATTTGAGAACTGGTGATCCAAAATAATAAATAATACAGAAGTCACTTAGGTTTGGCTTTGCCAGTCTCTCTTTTTGCAGTAAACATAGCTTTTTAATTGGTTTTATTTAGGCAGTTTAAATTAGTTTAAATTCTCTGAGCATATAAACTTATTACAGATTTAGTGATAGAGAAGAATCTACAATCTAAAATAAAACTAATTTTAAATTTAATTTATAATTAAAATTGCAAATTCCATTATAAATTGAATTAATTTGAAAGATAATTTATTTAAATTCAAGTGTAATTGAATTTTTTTGGCAATTAAAAATGAGAAATCAGGACTGGATCTGTCAGAATATGAAGTCAACTGTAACTCATCTCTTTATGTCATACTTGCTTGAACCTCTGTGAATCTCTCTTGTGTGACAATGTTTACTTTTTCCTCCTGGTCAGCACTTTGTCTAAGTGTGGCCATGCTGTGGTAGCCACACTGTATCCCTTCACCTGGCAACATACCTACATCCCAGTCTTGCCAGTCTCCATGATTGACATTGTGTGCTCACCCACCCCATTTCTCATCGGCATCCTGTCCTGCTCCTTACCATTGCTCCAGGATCTGCCCATTGAAGAGGTAAGGGAAGGTGGGGCAGGGGCAGAGAACAATAGTTTAATGTTCAACACGTGAATATTCTTCCCACGATTGAAAAAGAAATTATATTAATCTAAGAATATTTCAATATAGGTAAGTATCACATTGTGTCATATTTACTATAGCAAGTCAAACTTGTTTTTGTGTTACATGAATAGGATGACCTGCTAGAAAGGAAACAGGCTCAAAACTCAAGAAATCACCTGGGTGGACTTTTAAATAGGCCAGAACTTTGAGTCACTTTCACGAAAACTTCCCACTGCTTGTAAAAACCACAACCCTCTCCTTGATTCAGCAAATTTTATGTGAATGACTCCAGTTTAACTTGCCTGACGCCTTTCTCCAATAGGTGCTGATTGTTGATCTCTGTGCAGACAAGTTCTTGCAGGAGGTGAGTGACACAGAAGGAGATTGCATAATAAAATGTTTGGGGAAACAGCTTTCAATAGATCTTTTACAGAAAAACTAATTCTCTTAGAGGAACTGACTCAGTTAGACTTTGAGCTCCTCCACATACTCAGTTTTATTTATAATGAGTAACCTTAAGAGTTACAGCCCATCATACAAAGCTAGTTTGAGAAAATGGGGCTGCTTCACAGGAAATTTAACCCAAACAAGGAGAAAGCTTCAGTGAAATAGCATCTTCACGAAGGGAGCTGCTCCTTGCATTTCCTTTCTCTAAGTACAGATGAATTAATGTCAACCTACCAAACATCACATAATTTGTGTCAGGATGTAGGTTTTTGACAGTGCATAAAACAAAGTCTGAGTATTACTTAATAGTTCTGACTCAATTTGAGAGTTTAGCGTCATTCATTTGGAAGACATCTTTCTTTTCAGATCTGCAGAGATCATGAGACTTATGAATGGCAGCTTACTTACAAAGTAACTAAGTGATGTTACTAAGTGATGTTACTCGGTGATTTTTCTGATTGACATTAGTGGTTGTTATGTAATATTTTGGTTTTAAATCTGCTCAGTCTAGGAGAAATTGTCTTCCATACAGCAAAGAATAAAAAACTCTGCTTTTCCTGGGTCTCAGTAGTGAGTGTTTAAGTTCCAATCCATAAATCCATGCACAATGCTACTGTTGTCTTTTTAGGTTTCTGATGAAGATGAAATTCTACCACCAAAACTCCAGGCTGCTCTGGTGCAGATTTTGGAAGAACGAAATGAAATCTTGGCTCAAGAGCAGAGTTCTCCACAAGGTACAAGAAATTGTGTTAACTGAATCATGTGATTCTGTGACTCCAAGTCAAGTGGTGTTTTGTTAGTGCTTACTTAATCAAACCTTTGCAACCTATTTAACATGTCAAAGGATGCAAAAAGAAGACAGAAGCCATGCCACTGAAGAAGTTACTGTCAAGCTGAATATGAAATGAAAGATGCATATTACATGAAACTACTAGAGAACCAGAAGAAGTAGCACACAGAACCTAGTGCCAGATTGTGGGGTAGGCTTAAAGGGTTAAAGAAATTCAGGGAAGAAAAAGGCCAATGTGGTTGGAAAATCAAGGAAAGCTTCTCTAGAGCAGGCCAGGACTTGCACTAGTCTTTAAAGTGTAGGATATGGATTAGTGAACAGAAGTGGGGAATACATCCTATTCATTCAACAGTCAAGCAACCATTTATTAAAAGACTACTCTATGCTAGGCACTGGGCTAAGTCCTGGGGAAACAAACAGAAAAGTGAGACCATCCTACCTTTAATAGGAAAATAGAAGAGATACAGGGTGGTAGTGGTCAGGAAGGAGGAATTTGGTGGTTAGTCAGAGAAATTGTGAAAGGAGGCACAGAATTGTAGATTGTCAGAAGCTTTCCAGTAATTATGGTGGTACTAATTTGATTATTACTTCCTATTACTGTCAAGGGTACTACCATCCTCCCATCACCCAGGCTAACTACACTTAGTTACATTCCTCAGCTTCACACGCTCAGTATCCAATTTGTTACCAAGTTCTATCAATTCTAACTTTGCAATCTCTCTCTTATAAGAACTCTTCTCTCCTTTGACATTGCCACCACCCTGGTACAGGCCCTGGACTATTGCGATAGCTTATTGATTTATCTCTCTGCCTCATTCCACTCTACTTTCCATTCGGTTGTTATAAGAGATCTTCCTAAAGAGCAGGTTCAACAAAGTCAGCTATTTAATAAATTCCAGGGACTCTAATATTCAAAATCCTTTATAACCTGGCCCTCTCCCATCTTTCCAGTCTTCTTATACCTTCCTTACTCCCCTCTCCCTATACATACATTGGAGTCTGATGACGTTGACCTCCTTACTCTTCCTAGAGAAAGACACTCAATCCCTCAACTCTTGGCATTTTTACTGGTTGTTTCACATACCCAAAAAGCTCTCCTTCTTCAGTTCCATCTCCTGGCTCTCTTAAGTTCCAGCTAAAACCCCATCTTTTACAAGGAGCTTTTCCTGTTTCCTCTTAATGTATAGAGCCTTCACTCTGACATTTCCTCCAGTTTCTCATATATATTTTATTTGTACATAGCTGCTTTCTCCCCTATCTGTGAGCTCTTTGAGAGCAGCAACTGTATTTTTGTCTTTCTTTGTATCTCCAGCACTTAGCTTAGTGCTGAACCCATAGCAAGCACTTAATAAATGCTTGTTATTGACTGACTCATAGTAAGAGATGATAGAGGTAGGGTAAGGTTTGGTGTTATGGTGGCTTGCTGGATGGAAGGATAAATGATCTAAGACCAGCTAGATATGATGAGATTAGGTGAATTTTCACTTAATACCCACCAGTAAAGGTAGCATAGCTCCAGAGTGGAGCCCCAAAACAGAATGGATAAACTGTGGGAGGGCATGGATGTCCAAAGCCACTGTGGAATATACAAAGATGATTTAAGACTTACTTAGTTCCAACCCTAAGTGGGTTTATAATCTAATAAATAATTTTAAAAAATTTTTTATCATAATGAATGATAGTAAAAGCAGAAGGTTCACGACAATTATTTTGACTTTTTGAATTTGACTTTGAGAATAATGGGAAAAGTAGGACAGATAATTTAGGGTCAGTTGATATGATCTTCAATGTCAAATTAAGTAGTTTGGACATTGTATGATATGTAGTTAGGGAACTATTACAATAGTTAATTCACATTTATTTAACACTTTTAAATGGTTTACAACATGTTTTCTTTACAGACAACTATAGATAAAGGCCAGGAAGAGAAAGAAATCAGCAGTGGTAGGAAGAGAACTATGAGAGAAGGCAGTGAGGAGAGCTTCAAGAATGAGATGATCAACAGTGTCATGAAGCATAGATGAGCAGCATAAAAAGTTCCCTGGATTTGGCTAGGAGTCATTGATGACTTTTGAGAGAGCCGTTTCAGGGGTAGTAGGTTGTAGGATTCAATAACAATATTGTTGGGAGATAAAGCAGTGGGTACTTGTTCAAGGAATCTAACTGCTATTTCTTCTAGATTTGGGAAATGAGAACTTAAACAGCTTGCTCCTAGTCTTTCTAATAACTACTTCTTAGCAAGATTTATAGACTACCCTGTGATCATGAACTCTTTCTGTATCCAAATAGCACCAAAAAAACCTTGTTTTATATCTTGCAGTAGATGTAACACTCAACACCCTGGTATCTGAAGCTTTTGTCAGATTCTTTGTGGAACTAGTAGGACATTATTCTTTGAACATGACTGTGACAGAACGTGGAGAACGTGTATTCCAGAGGGAGCCATTCCGAAAGTCTCATACCTCTCGGAGTGTACGTCACTTCTTGGATCTGTTCATGGAGACACAAATGTTTGCTGGCTTCATTCAGGACAGGGAACTTCGGAAGAGTGGGGTGAAAGGTCAGTATCTACAAGTCTCTTCCCTTGTCCATTTGAAGTACTTGATAAGCTTGAAAAATACTTGGAAAAATTAATATGGATCCCTTCTTTCCTCCACTAAAGTCTTATTTCAGTGTCTTACTGCGGCATACTTAAAAGGTTTTGAATACACATCTAGCAAAGTACTGTAAATACGTTGGGTTTTAGTCTGGTTGAGTTTAGAGAAGCTAATTGTTGTTGTTGCGTCATTTCAGTCATGTCTGACTCTTTGTTGATCCCATTTGGGGTTTTTTTGGCAAAGATACTGGAGAAGTTTGCCATTTTCTTCTCCAGATCATTTTATAGATGAGGAAACTGGGGCAAACAGGGTTAAGTGACTTGCCCAGGGTCACACAGCTAGTAAGTGTCTAAGGCCACATTTGAATGCAGGAAAAGTCTGACTCCAAGCCCAGCACTCTTATCCACTGTGCCACCTAGCTGTCCCCATGGCTCATTATCCCTCCAATATTAGTTGCCAGGTGATTAATTCTTTTGGTCACAACTTATGAAGACTATTAAGTGTGGAGGAGTTGTGATCTGTGTGGGTAGAAAATCTACACTGATCAAATCACTGTTTAAAACAATATTACAATTAGGGTATTCTTTCCACCAACAAAGCCTTCCTATCCCGTGTGATTTTTGCCCATGTTTTCTCATAAATCGTCTATAGCAGTGGTTCTCAACCTTCCTAATGCCACGACCTCTTTAATACTTGTATGTGGGCATATCTGCATGGGCGGACCCGCCTGGAGATGGATAGAGATAGATATGTGTTTTCCGATGGTCTTAAGAGACCCCTGTGAAAGGCGTCGCAACCCACAGGTTGAGAACTGCTAGTCTACGGCGATATATATTCAACTAATGTCCTATGATAGTACCCCATCGTGATATGGAATTGACTCACAGTTCTTGAGGGGTATGCCAGCAAACTCTAATCCCTAGCAGATTCTGTAGGTACACCATTGATAAACTGCACAGCTCTAATCTAAGGACCAGCCTAGTGAAGTAGAGAAAGTTCCATTATTAGAAAACTGATTAAACTTTTTGGCACAGCTATTCATGAAACATGAAAACATTCAAATCAGAATAGTAGAGAAGCCCATGGCTAAATTTTGCATTAGTCCAAAACTGAGGTTGTATGGTGTGAGGTTCATTTGGCTTTAGGAGGAGGCCTGATTTTTAATTATCTAGCATGTCCAAAGAAAAGTAATTAAGTTCTTTTCTTTAGTTCAGTGTTTGGATGTAAATTGGTTTTAACAATATGAATTTCCCTCATAGGCCTTTTTGAAGTCCGGGCCATTCAGTACTTGGAAGCAATTCCAGAGTCTGAACCCAGTGGAGTGAACAAGATTCTTCGAAGTCTTGGTGAGTTATTAAGTTTGTACTAAGTGTAGATAAGAAAACTTTCATGATGCCGCAGTCCAAAGATAACATAAAATATTGAGATGCATAAAATGTCTAAGTGATAATAACCTAGAAAAGCCATGCTGATGATATGTCATCCTGTTGAGACAACTTCCTAGTTCCTAAGTCCTGAAGAAGGAAAAACATCTAAGTAGCTGTGAATTTTTCCCTCTCAGTCTGGATCAGTGATCTCCTCCCAAGGTAGTTAGTTATCTGGGGTCATCTAGTTCAGACATCTACTCATGCCCTACCTTACAAACCAAAGGATTAACACCTGACTATAGAAGGGACCTAGCATAGAACAGGAATTCTTGCTAGACTCTAGCAGCTAGAGGAATCTTAGCTTAGTCTCCAAATCTAAACAATATTATTTTCAGATTCCTAGTAGCTTAGAGTCAATTCTTAATTATCTCCATCTATGGAAGAGCACACACGGAACTGATAAACCAAAATACCAAATCACACCTATCCTCCCAAAAAGAAATACAATTTTTATTTGGCCTTGGAATATCTGTCCCCAATTTCACTCTGTACTAATTAGACGTACTTCAAGTCACTTGACTTCTTTGGGCCTCAGTTTCCTTCATAAACCAAGGTAACAGACTAGGTAATCTAAAGGGATCAAAGTGCTTAGCGCAGAGCCTGGCACATAGTAGGCACTATATAATTGCTTGTTCCCTTCCTCCTTCCCTTCTAAAGTAGTGCTTGTTAACTTTTTTTGTCATGGACACCTTTGGTGATCTGGTAAAACCTATGGACCCCTTTTCAGAATGTTTTTAAGTGCATAAAATTACAAAAGAAAACAATTATATATAGCTTTTTACAAAAGGAAAAGTTATCTAAATATTTTGAAGAACAATTTCACTGACTCAGGTTAAGAATCCTTGAATTTACAAGGATTTTTCAGGTCTAAAATGCTGATTCTGTGCTTTAGTTGGGCAAATGATAGAATCTGTGTTCTAAGAATACAGATCAACTGACAGACTTACAGACAGGCTTACTTTTGGACTTGGCAGAACTGTGTAGCAGTGAATAAAATACCAGCCTTATAGCAGATAGAAATGAGTGTTTTAAGAGTATTTTTATGCTTACTTCTCCCCTTAGGAAATAAAATGAAGTTTCTGCAGAAGAAATGAAAACCCTGAGTTTCTATATCTGAAATGGAACAGGAAATGCTATCCAGGTCCACGTGCCAGGATGTATGGAGTAGGATTCTATAGAATCCTTGGAAAAGCTTAAGAAGTTCAAGGAAGCAGTTTGAGGATTTTACCCAGATATTGACTTAGGAATCACTGCAGAATTGTTGAGGGCGGTCTTAAATCAAAGCAGTCTTCACTTCATATCCAATTTTTTTGGAAAGAAAACATTTCTGCTTCTAAATATTTAGGCTCATTCTCTGGTGCTTGGACTATAGGGAATTTTTTTTTCCTCAAGAAAGTCTTGTTAATGTTCAGTTAAAATGAACACATTAGGTGAGCATGAGCCTCGTGGTAAATTTTAGGGTAAGTGGGAATCATGGGAAGATGTCCTTAACTGAGTTCTATGGCAGCTTTAACATGTTGGGATGACTGGCCCAAACTAAAAATTATCTTTATATTTTTCCTGATGTTCTTTTTTGTGGGATCCCATTCAGGTGGGTAACGTCCTACTTTTCAACACTTTTTACTTATAGGATAGGCATTTTGCAGTCCATTCCTCCAGACACATTGGTATTCAGTCCTATGAGATTATGGTTATTAGACATGTTTCAGATATTCAGTCCTGTGACATTACAGTTATTAGTTTCCTATCAAACTAAAATGAACCAGTGCCACTTTCTAGCCCTCAGGACAAGGGACTCTGTATCCAGCAGAATGACACAAAATTTGGGCTTCTCCTTTAACCTTGTGTTTTTTGCTATGGAAGGGCTGAACCTCATGGGAATGTAACCTCATTCTAGGGTCACACCACTTACCTACCTGGACCCTTGGTACCCAAAGCAGTGCTAGTCTTTGGAGAGAGGGATTGATCAGTGGCATTTAGTAGCACTGTTTAATTTTCAGACTCTGGAATCTCCATCCAATATAGATGCATTTAACCAGCACAAACATATTTTTTCAAATTTAACAAAATCCTACAGTCTGTCAGAATAAACTTCATTGCTAATCTCACAAGCAATGAGCTTGTGTGGGTTGTTTTGTTTTGTTTTTCTGGCAAATTAGGATCTGCCTTTACAGCCTAACCAGGTAGTTATACCAGTATAAATCTAAAGCAGACACCATTCAATGGTTGATGCTGTGTAACATAATTCCTATAATCTGGGCCTAGAGAGGAAAGCTAGCCCTATGTCTATTTTAAAATATATAGTATCTTATCCCAACAGGGCCCGTTAGATTAAACGTCTGTCTAGTTGCTCCCTTTCAGAACTTCATCACCCTGCCTATTCCCTTAGAAACCTTTGATGGGAAAATGGAGTATTAATAAAATAATGGGTGTGAGGGTGAGGGGAAGAAATAAACTAAGTTAAATATAGCAGGCTGGGTCCTGTTGCTCCCTCTGTGAGGAGACCCCCTGCCTCAGGGATGGGGTCCAACTTTATGCCCTATAAACTGAGGATGATTCCTTGGGCTGTTGTATTTTATTTTTGTAAAGTACTATGGATCGTGGGTACGTCTGTGACAGCAGAATTGCTCAAGATTTGTATAAAAAGTTGTTTACACATTTTATAATGTTTCAAAGAATAAAAACATTTGAAAAGTCAAGATTTTTTTTCTTTGAATGGAATTAAAGTCATATGCTTTTGGGAAGTGTTTTACTTTATTCGGATACAAAGTACTTGTGCCATGGAATGCCTGAAGCCTGACTTTTAACATCGTGGGTTCTGGAGTAGTAAAAACCCGAGTTCAGTTTGTCTAATTTCCTTATTTTCCAAACGAGGAAGTTGAGGTTTAAACATACAGGTAGTAAGAAAGGCAAAGTTCAAACCCAGCATTTCTTGCTTCTTTCCACCATGCCCAATACGGACTCCTCCACTGAGCATATGTCCTTACTTCAAATACCATTTCCTGCCTCACGTAGGACCTTCTCACCTGGAGACAGAACAATGCTCTGCAGTTGGCACAATGGTGGATGAATGAATACCCTTTCATTGCATGTTATATGGTAGAAAGGGACCTGGATCTGAAGGCACAAGATCTGGCTGTGGGTTTGAGGTTTTTGGCCCTGCCACTCACAGTAGGGGGAAAATTCTCAGCCTGGGTTTCTTGAGAACCCAGAGGGTACCTCAGTGTGGATGGACAGTCTAACGGAATTGCTGGATGCAGTATGTGTGGAGTCCAGCCAGCAACCCTAACAGGTGCAGTGCTCCCTGTGTCTTCAGCTTAGATGAGTCAGGTTTTGTGGAGTGGGGAGGAGGTAGGTCTTTTGGCCGGTTTTGTTTAGTCTGCAACAGAATGGGGTCAGAATTCACTCATATTGATGGCAAGGTTATATTTCTCCTCCAACTTTGCATGTTTAAGCTGTAGCAGTCTCTCAATTCCAAGGAATTCAAGAAGAAAAACGCTATCCAGAGAACTTAATTGAGCTCTGAGTGCAACCAGAGGCATACTTTTTTTCGTTGATTTTTACTTGCTGCTTTGCAACCTGGCCAAC
>CM053584.1:350317463-350348612 GCA_028627135.1 Pseudochirops cupreus
TTTTCTGTTTGTTTGTAACTTCTGTTTGTATTCTCTGAAGTTCAGGGTGCCGACTTTTCCCCCTGAACTAGGTAAATGGTATTTGATTGATTAAAGTAAGATTGTTAACCCACTTTGAGTTGCTTTCCTTTAGAAAAGCAGATCTAAGAACCTGTGCTAGCAGCCCCCCCTGGGTGTGCTGGGGTGCTTGCCGATACAGGGTCACACAGTCATACACACACATACATATATACACATATCTATATCTACATCTACATATATGAATACATATACACACACACACACACACACACACACAGAGTGGTTCAAAGAAGTCTGGTGGGAGGGAAGGATGGGGTTAAGTATCTCTACTGACCACACTTTCTTCTGGGCTGGAAATTCAACCCAGCCATAGAAGGTGGAGATCTTACCAGGTAAATGGTTCCAAATCTCTTGGTCATCACTTAGTACAGCACTTGGCATATAATAAATACCAGTTAGATGATGACTGGTTATTTACCCCTGCTGTAAAAGATGATTTAATTCTGTGTCCCTTCACACTAAATAGAAAATTCCTAAGAAACAAAAAAATAGCATCTTTAGAGCCCAAAGAGAATAACTTTCCAGACCCTACACAGATTTCACTCACCTTTGAAAAGAGGTTGAAGCAGCCCAACCGACTAACCATGCAGTACACCTCAGGCAGTCTCTTTCCTTTGCCTTCTGGCTAAAATATAATAAAACAATGCAGAACATGATGTACCCTCAATCCCCTATGAGGATCAAGGTGGAGCACTGTCCCTTATTATAGCAGAATTCTGGGAAATTCCAGTAGGATACATTCCCTGGATTGCCAGGGTTCCTATGCAGAAAGAGCTGGGGTGACTACTGAGTAGCTCGAGGTTGTTTTATATGGTGTGCTTTACTCCTAGATATGTCTGTGATGGAGTTAAGCAACTGTGTCAGTAACTTCTTTCTTTACGGATCACTACAAATTATTCTCTTCTAGCCCCTACCTAAAATTGGTTGCCTAATGCTAGCACAGTGTCAGTATCCTAACGGACCACTGTGTAACTGACATACTCCCCCCCACCCCTTGAGACCTTTTACTCTCAAAGACCTGCCTCAGCCGTCCCTACCATCCCACTTAGCAGTGTTCTGGCAGCATCAGCCTGAGACTCACCAAGAGCTTCTTGCAGTAACCAAACCACCGGCTCCCATCTTCACCCGTCAGCACAAAGGAGAAAGTTTCACTGTAAAGAAAGGCACCAATGGATTATCCACTGTCAAGTTTGAAGCAGGTTTGAAAGCTGCACAAGGGGTTGATTGGGAAATGGGAGAGTGTGTGTGTGTGTGTGTGTGTGTGTGTGTGTGTGTGAGTGTGTGTGTGTGTGTATGTGTGTGTGTCTATTTGGAGTCAGAAGACTTGGCAGCAAATCTGGGCTCTTGTGTGGCCTTAGGGGGCAATCACTTCACTTCATTTAACTCGTCTGTAAAATGAAGGGTGTAGACTAGAAGACCCACAAACCCTTGTTTGGTTACAATGCTATGACCTAGAAATTAGAGCAAGGCCATTCATTTGGAGGGTGATATGGGGCTGAAGAGTGTAACCACTTGGACAGCTTCTCAGGCCATCAATAGGGTACGAGTATTTAGTGTGACACATACATCAAGGTTTCCAGACTCCAACACACATCAGAGCCTCATCTGTATAACCAGAGCAATGCAGACCTAAGCAGGATGGAGCAATTGACAGACACTGCTCTAACACTTTCCCTTTCTTACAAAGGCTGGGTGGGATCCACCTGCTCACACCCTTCACACTACTGCCTCCCTTAAAAGTTCTACCAAATAAACAACCTGGGCTGTGGTTCTTTCAAAAAGCCAAAAAGAAAAACAAGGTGGAGACACTTGCAATGCTGTTTGCAGACCAAAACCCAAATCTCCTTCCTGCCGCTGGGGGGCGTTCCTGGCTTTTGGTCAACCAGAGGAGTAATTGTTTAAGCCTTTCTCAACAGAGATCGAAATATTCCAGTGTTTTTCTTTTTTTTTTTTTCCGGCTCCCACAGAGGGAAAGTTCTAATTCTGTTTCTTCCTTTCCTCCCACTCCATCCTTCTTCATCAATGATGGCATTCACTTAAGTTCCATTCTCAGTCCTCTCAGGCACACAGGCTCCACTTCCGTGGTTCTAAACCACAGCAATTACCCAAATACAAGAGTCCACTTACCTCTTCAGTTCTGATGTAGGCACCCAATCCTTAGAATCAGGGAAACAGAAGCTGGGGATGACTTTGAGCCTTTCCTCAGTGTCTTTGGATTGCTTGAAGGATTGTTCAGCCTGAAAAAGACAACATCGTTGGTGATTAAAACCCTACATCTTTTGAAAAGGGAACACAGAGCCCAAGCCATGCCCCAATGATAGAGACATATGATAAGCCTATATAGTAGTCATTTTGGTATTCATTAATGGGCCTATGCTTATAATATAGCTTGGTAAAAATAGGAAAGTCATAGCTGGTAATGACATAAGCTGCATTGATTAAATTATACCAGAAATGAGAAATTCTCTCTTTGTACAGGATAGATTCCATAATCCTCTCTCAGAGGTATGGATGCAAATAATCTATTTCTTATCTAAAGATTGATTCTTCGCTCCTTAGTCAAATAGACTCACTCAGAAGAGAGAGATAGGAAGTATTGGGATCCAAAGTGAACATGAACACACTCCCAATTATACTGATAACAGAAGTTCTGCTGATTCCTGTCAGTGATCAATAATCAAAGACATTATGACAGACAGATAAAAAATATCATTTTGGGGGAAGAACTATTTTGGGAGTCAAAGCCATGTATAATCATTGCTTCTACCATATAATCTTTGCTATGTAATTACTGGCTTGTTGTTTCCTGTAAAATTTAGCATGAAAAGAGTCTTTTATGCAAGTCTGGCATCATATTTAACAAAATAGCCTAAATTGGGAAAATTAACATTTTAAAATTCATTAGTTTGGCTTGTTCTGCTACAATAACAAGCAGATAATAAACCTGATTATTCCATTGCCTCTTTACAGCTAATAAAGATGGTCTACCCATTCACTCCATTTTATCAAGAAAACATGCCATTCTGGATCAGGTTCATTCTGCAAAATGAATCCCAGGATTCTGTAACAAATACATTCTAGCTGCATCTTCTATGTTAGCCTCCACCAAAGTTAAGCTCTGAAGCCTCATTATGGCATGGAGGTGACCCTGAGTTCTTTAAGACTATTCCATAATAGTGAAAGCTCTACCAAATCCTACCGAGACGGAAAAACTTCAAGTGTGGGTCTACCTAATAACCATCCTGGCTGAGATCAGTAAGGCTCATCATCAACCACGGCACCAGTTTAGGAAGTTTCTTGGTCGCAGAAACTTATAAAGATGTCTCCTAAAGCACAGAGGAGTTCCTCTCTGTGTCAGGAGGGAGTGCTCACACTAATAACATCACACCCCTTTTGAAGCTAATATCTTTATTTACGCAAAATGACTCCTACTCATTTTTAACATCTTCTACCTCAGTTTTTACCTCCTCTTAAAGTGTAACTAAGACATAAGGGGAGAGGTCAAGTTACTTGTCTAGAGACATCCAATGAACCCAAGTCACTTCTTGATCTGGTTCTGAACCCAGTAGTCCAGGTTTTGCTTAAAATGTGCTCATCCCTGAACTTTCTTACCCCTTAGAACAGAACTTTTCAAAAGTCCATGATTCAGTCTTCTTATGTGGAAAATTTCTTATAGCTTTATGTTGATATATGCCATATACCACCTCTAATGGTACAGGAGAGGCCTTGAGTCAGGAAGTCAGGAAGACCCGAGTTCAAATCTGACCTCAGATATTTACTAGCTGTGTGACCCTTGGCACGTCACTTAGCCCTGTTCACCTCAGTTTCCTCATCTGTCAAATGAGCTGGAGAAAGAAACTATAAACCACTCCAGCACTTTTGCCAAGAAAATCCCAAATGGGTCATGAAGAGTCAGACAATTGAACAATAACAAACATATACCAGTTCTTATAGGTAAAAGTTGGTGGTGAAAAAAGAAACAGATTGAATAAAAGTTTAAA
Source organism: Pseudochirops cupreus (assembly GCA_028627135.1). Taxonomy (NCBI): domain Eukaryota; kingdom Metazoa; phylum Chordata; class Mammalia; order Diprotodontia; family Pseudocheiridae; genus Pseudochirops; species Pseudochirops cupreus. The sequence continues at coordinate 350,321,546 of CM053584.1, forward strand.
AAAAAAAACTACACGCACACACACACACACACACACACACACACACACACACACAACTGCTGAATGACCCCATATCTCCTTCCTTAAGTACCTTGCTGGGGAACTGCTGTATGACCTGAGGAGTATACGTTATTTCTAGTGGTTTCTTCTGCAAAGACACCACAACAAAGAGTTCAAATAACTGCTGTTCTTGGAGCTCAATGAGGTCCCGCTCCAGAGTCTGGTAGTGAGGGTTCCTCTTGGATGACTGCTGTAGCTGCGCTATTCGCTTGTGGCGATCTGTGAGGAAATCAAAGAAAGTTATTTTTCCTTTGCTTCCAACGTCTAGAGATCACACTTAATTTAAGGGTCTTCCCAAAGGGTGTCTGATGAACGGTGACTAACTGATGTTTGCTAAATAGACATTACACTTTGGACCAGAGGTTCCTGAACTTTTTTGGCCTACTGCCCCCTTTTCAAAAGAAAAAAATTACTCATCAACCCCTGGAAATCTACTTTCTTTAATCCTTTAATAGTTTTTTCTAAATTTGCATTATTTCAAAAAATAGAAAATCTATTTTTTAAATGACACCTTAATTTTAATAATTTATTGTAAATTTGTGGGGGGGTACTGCATTGAAATTCTGATGATGCAATATCGCATCATGTAACCATGTAGTATTGTATTGTAAACAAGTCATTACACGCACATATTCCATGCATGCTGGACTTCCCAACAATACGTGACACGCTCACCTGCCAACACTTGCTTAAGACCTGTCAGTGGACTTGACCACTGATCAGTGATAACTTGTATTTTGTGTGTTTACTTGGAAAATGAGGTAATCACTACTGCTTTAACTGTTACACAACAGAAGAAACATGTATGAATGGTTTTTCAAAATTCTCTTCTTTCCTTATGCTTCCACTGCCCCCTTATTTTTATTCAATGCCCCCCAACTGCCCTTGAGGCTACTCCTGCTCCCACCCCCCTCCACAGATTGGGGGCTGTATTGTCCAGTTTGGGAACCTATGCTTGGACTATCAAACACAAATATGATACTGAGGTCCTTATGTGATCATCTCTTTAATGGCACCTCAATTTCCTCTTAAGTTTCTGTTCTACCACCAAGGCTATCAAATAAGATATAAACCCTATAAAATTTGATTAATGACAGAAGCCACTGTTAGGTCTATGGTATCTTGATTTTTAAAAAGTACAGTCCTGAAACTTGCAGGGTCAGCTTTTAATAACTCCAAAACAAGATGCATCTTCTCATCAAAGAAATCTTTTTCCTTTCCCTGCCTTTTCCATGACTCACATTGTTAAAAAAAAAATTCAATATATGTTTACATCAATGAACTGGGATATACTAAAAAGGAAAAATAGAGAAAGAAAAGACATCTTTAAACTAACTATGTCATGAAAGTACACATTATATAAAATTCTAATACCCCGGGAATCAGTGTATAATTCTGACCCAATAAGACTAGACTTGTCTTGTGACTCATTTTTTTTTTTAGTAACAGTTCATTCTCCTTCCATTCCATAAGTTAAGTTTCATTACAGATCAAAAGTTTCACTATAGAAATTCATACAAGATGCTTCAAGGAGTAAACAGCCCCATTGGTTCCAAGTATCTTTCATAGCAGTATTCTGTAAATCCTGTGCTCTAGGCAAACTTCCATCCCAAAGTGTTGTTCCACTTCCAGCAAATTAGATGTTCAGAGCCTGTTTCCATGTGCCAAAAACAGCAAATGAGTCACCATAACACATCCAAACTGAACTGGTGATCATCTAAGTTTCACCTTCAATCAGGCTACAAAATGAAACTGCCTGAAGCAACATGGTCCAATGGAGGGAGAGTAAGATGTACTTTCATAAAAATCCATGACCCGCTCTGATCTCTGATACTTATATATACTCTTTGACTTTTCTCTTGCTTGCTTGTATTCTTCACCTGACACAAGCTTCTCTTCCATTTGAGGCCTAGCACGACACTAGATTTCTAGACTTCCAGTCTTTAAGATTCATAGTAGGATTCATTGTCCTATGGCAAATTAATGATAAGCTCCTTGAGAGTAGATTCTCTTCATATTTGTTTTCCCAACACCTGGCACAAAGCTTTGCATGCGCTCTCGTCTGTATCATGCACTAAGTATCAAATTCTGGGATTTGTGTCCTACGCCTGAGACTGTCTCATACCCAGCTCCCATTTCTGACCTCCTCTATGTCTCTTGCTACATTTCTATTTAATAGAAACAAAATAATTTGCCCTGAAGCAACCATTAGAAATAAATTAAATGAAGTTGTAGAACACCCGCAAGGTCCTTGGAACAAATATGCCAGTGAGATAAGTCACCCCAATTGTCCTAGCAATGGCATATAACTTCATGCAATGGAAAATAAAAAGGGGCTAAATGCAATCTTTCTGGAATATGAGCTATCTAACTGACTTCAATAAATGCATTTGGGTGCTTGAAAACATGGGCCCTCACTGATAAATAACCAATTTGGATAATGATTCACCTGCTCTTCCTTGAATGTAGATGACAGCACAAGACTACACAGGCACTCTGTGCCACTCCCATGAGTCATGCCAACCCAAGTGTCATATTGGGCTGTCTTTCTCTGTCACATGAACATTTTTTAAAATGAAAAACATCCTGACAATGTGCTATTAAGCTGCCTAGAATCAACAGGTATCAGTGGTAAAGGAATAACTAAAAATGTGAAATTCCATCCGACAAAAGTCAACTTAATCACAACGCCACACCTCTAACCACATTCATCATGAAAACGGAAAGAGCTTCATTGACTCACTCACTCTTTGGCAGATATTCTGCATCACTTTCGTTCCCACTGGCTTCACCTGAAAGGACAGAAAAAGGATTTTCCATTTGTATGCTGTACATTGTGATGGCAAGTTGAAGGAGCATGGAATAACTGAAGTCCTGCTATCTAGGGTAACTGAACAATGGGAATTTTCATAGATTTTGAGACCCACTATAAGGAGCAACATTTATACATGGCAGAAATACACATGGCCTCTCCTTGCCATTTCCAGCTGTCATTCCCCTTGCCTTCCTATACAACGGTAAGGAATCAAAAGCTAAGGGAAGAAATTACAGACTAATTTGGCTATTTCCCACTGCTCAATCCTAGGAAAAAGTTCAGTTCCAGGTCACTTCTAGAAATGTAAGTCTAACTGAGAATGGGCCTGGCTAGTCACCTTTTTTGCCCTCTGCTATGCATAAAAGATATAGGAGAGGTAGGATGAAGCCTAGTTAGCTAAGGAAAAAAAAGACCTGCAATCATAGTTAAAGCATGAATGGAAATGTCAAAAAAAAGAGAGCAAAAGTGTGGGCACACTATCAAGGAATTGGTACAAAGAAATATTCCATCTCCTCTAGGCCCACATCTTTTCCTAACCCTCAATTCCTTTGTTTTACTCTGATTATTGTGTGTTTGTATGTGAGTGTGAACAGGCATTGTATTCCCTGGCTAAACTGGCAAGTCCCTTGAAGACAAAGACCCTCATCTTTTGTATCCACCACAAGTCTGGCAATTCACTTCAGTTAAATACACTGGATGACAGACTCTGAATCCAAAACAAATCTGGACCATGGAAAAATATGCCAAATCTGTAAGATGAAATTTAAGAGAACCAAGTATAAAGTCTTGATTTTAGTTGTTGTTTAATCAATGGCACAAATATAAGGTGTCAAACGTGGAGTTATTGAGTCTCTCTTCCCTGGGGGTGTTTAAGTGAAGGATGGATGGCCGCTTCTTAGAATGCTATTTCCTGGAACGGCCATGAAACCACGATAATAATCCTGGTTCTGCCAGGCTCATCCAGTGACTTGAATTGGCTCCGGTGGAAAGTTAAGAGCAGTAGAAAGAATAATGAAAGTCATTCTAAATCCGTATGGAATCCTCAGACCAGAATGTGGTGTAATTCAGTCCACAAAGTATCTCCCCCATCCTTATCCCAAGGTGTCCCTTTCTTTCTTCTACCGATTTTTAATTATCTTTTGTGCACGCTAATGACCTTGCATATGTAGAAATGAAACATTTTCAAGGCCAAGTTGCAGCAGCAAGAGATATGAAAGAACAAAGAACACTTCTAATGCAACCCACTTTTCCCATGGTAAAAAATGCCCATCATAGCTATGTATTTTGTAGTTTGAAAAAAAATTGAGAAGTTTGAGGCTGGCTGGAAGTGGTGGGTATATTTCTCTTCCCATAGGCTTAGGAGGAATCTTAGAGAGCATTTGCTTTCTCTCTTTCCCAGAAGATGGACTCTAAGTTTGTCTTAGAGAAGGAATTATGTGTTTGTGTGTGTTTTTCTTTTTCAGATTTCTGATACTTTGAGGACTAGCTACATTAGGATCATGGAACTAGGGCTGGAAAGCATCTACCAGGGGCGGGGAATGTTCAGCCTTGAGGCCACATGTAGTCTTCTAGGTCCTCAGATTCGGCTCTTTGACTGAATCCAAACTTCCCAGAACATTTGTTTGGATTCAGTCAGAGGGCCGAACTTAAAAACCTAGAGGGCCACATGTGACCTCAAGGCTGCACATTCCCCATCCCTGCATCCAACCTTCTCCTTTTAAAGATGAGGAAACTGAAGTCCAGGGAAGTTAAGAGACTTAAGGAAAGGTAGGAAGCACCACACAGGTGAGATGTTAATCCAAGGTGCTGTCCAGTCAGTGGGGTTAACTCAGCCGTGCTTAACCTCTTCCCACTCTCTGCCTTACCAGGACTATCCCAGTAAAAACAGTCCTATGGGATTCTCTTGAAGGTATCTCTGTCTAATCTTTCTGGAGATATTTTCCCTGCAAAGCTTCAGCCTTCCCTTTGGTCCCTAACTTCCTATTCTTGAGTGTGGGTCTTCCATCTCTCATCTTAATCCAATTCGTCTCCCTTCTATTACATCTTCTCTGCCTGACAGTGATATGTAAGAGTAACATTAGAATTACAACTGTTAGAAGTTGTTAAAGCTAAGTCCCCAAAATCAGCTAATATTTGTGAAGCACATAGTTCTGTGCAGAGTTCTTCAGGTGGGGTAGTTGTTTTTTTTTTTTGGAGGGGGGAAGGCAGGGTAATTGGGGTTAAGTGACTTGCCCAAGGTCACACAGCTATTTAAGTGTCAAGGATCTGATGCCAGATTTGAACCCAGGTCCTCCTGACTCCAGGGCCGGTGCTCTATTTCCCAACATCTAATTTGTTTCCTTAATAAACTATTAAGGAATATAACCAATAAACTATTCTTGTTTTCAAGGGGAATTTTGAGAGGATAATCTTCCAAGTTACACAATGACCAAAGTTTTAAAAAATTGATGTCATAAGGTATGTAGAAGCAGTAGATATCCACAGAGGAGTCTGGTTCACAATCCTAGAAGAAAATACAGGAATAAAAAAGTTTTGCTACCGGCTCTGTTGGACAATTCAGGAATAGAATTAAAAATCACGGGATTCTTGATAACACACTTGTTGTAATTGTTGTAAACAGGATTCATGCTTCAGACAAAAACTGGATGAGAAGTGACCTCTGAGGTCTCTCCCTACTGTTAGATTCTATAATGAATATGAGAAAGAAAATTTAAAAACCAACTCTGAGAGAGCACAGTAGATAATACCCTGCTTAATTTAAGGATAACTGATCAAAATAGCTTTGTAAAGATGTACCACGCAAAGAATGCCCAACAGGATTATAATCAATTGACCAAGAGGTATTTACCAAACACTTCTAGCCATAATAGAGGCAGCTAGATGGTGAAACAGTGAATAGTGCCAGGCCTAGAATCACGAAGATTTGAATTCAAATCCAGCCCCAAACACTTACTAGTTGAGGGACCTTGGGCAAGTCACTTAATCTCTGTCTGCCTCAGATTATTCAACTGTAAAATGCCTTGCAGGGTTATTATTATGAGGCTCAAATGAGATAATATTTGTGAAGCCCATAGCACAGTGCCTGGAAGACAGTAAGGTACTTAATAAATGCTTATCTTCCCTCTATCTACCCCCCCATCCTCATTATAGGTTCAGAACCTCATGAAGTGCTGTGGGAGACACAATAGTATAAGACATGGTTCTTGTACTCAAGGAAATTAGAACTGAGACTGTGGAAAGTTTACTGAGGAAACAAGATGAACATAGGGAAGTGTTTCAAACCATATAAGAGAGGAGTAAGTACTAAATTATGCGTATGATGTCTATCAGGGAGTAAAGTAGTACAGTGGATGGATCATTGAACTTAGAGTTAGGACAGGCCTGAATTCAAATTCTGCCTCAGATCCTGGCTGGGTGACCCTGGGAGAGTCAATTAACTTCTCTCAGACTTAGTTTCTTCATCTGTCAAACAGAGATGATAACAGTAGCACCTGTCTCCGAGGGTTGTTGTGAGGACCAAACAAGCCGGCGCGGAAAGTGCTCGGCAGACGATGTTATTAGTCAGCATGGATGAGATCCTATCCGGAAGCCTCTGTCCAGTTTCTGAGCTTTACCATTTACAAAGGGCTGTGGGAAGACACTGTCTCCTCTGTCTAGCTCCATGGAGGGCGGAATCAGAGGGTACCACAACCAAAATGTCCATTCTTAGCCCTTCAAGTTAAAGAAGCATTTTTTTTATGGTGAGTTAAACATTAAAATGAGTTTTCAAAGGAAATCGGGGGGGGGGATTCTATGGGGTTCTTTGGCGGTCTTCAAATATATTAATTTTCATTTGGCTTCAGTGATTTGCATGTCATCTTTTATGAGGGCAGGAGGATGGACAAGATGACCTCTCCTATTACTGACAGCACTTTTAGTAACTAAAATGTTAGAGTTCACTTAGGTATTGAGCCTAAGGTCCTCAGAATATTTTCTTAGGGCTACTAAGCCAGTGCAGTTTCCATCTTAGGTCTCTTTAGAACATAAGGCAATGGAGTTTATTAAATGGCCACACACCACATGGATGGGGAGCCTGTGCCCTCGAGGTCACAGTTTCCCCACCCCTACGCCAAGCATTATCCCTCAAACATATACTGTTTCCTCTGCTGGTATAGTATAGGAATAGTATAGTACAGTATAATAAATGATGTCCCTTTGCCCTCTACATCCTCTGCTAAGTTAGACCCCATTGACCAGAATCTGAACCCTGTAATCTGGGAAGTCTCCATGTCCACAGCCCCATTCCCCAAACTCCAAAGGAAAACCACTTTTTATTACTTTGGAGTTGAAGTTTCTTCACATGACAAATAGCTTCAGCATGCTCTGTCTCCCATTCAGGAGGCTGTGAGCAGTTGAGACAGAAAATTCTTCCTACCTTTGGCAGGGGGTGTTTCCTTCCCAGTGCAAGGATGCAATTTTACTCTCTTCTTTCCTCTCTTGGAATCAAAAATATCCTGTATTTTCAACACAAGCTGAAATCCCAAAGAGAAAAGTATAGGTTACAAGTAGTAGCCACAGGCACCCAAACCCCGAGCTTTGTTCAAGTATCTGGGGCTCCTTGTTCTCAAAGGCGATTCTTTTGTTTTAGGAATGAGAGATTTTTAAACTCTTTAAATATAAACTAAAGTTATGGTTAACTGTCACATGGTAAGGATGCAATTTTAACTGAAAGTGATTAACTGTGGTTTTGAGTGCTGATCTCATTCAGGCAACAAAAGCAGAGGAGAGTGAGCTTGTTTCCTAAGAGCTCCCTTGGAGGCCGTTCCAGGATCCCATGTCCCAGCATGTCAGTGAAGCTGGTTAGCGTAGCTACATCTGAAGTGGGGCTTACTATGGAACTCAAGTTTTCTCTTGCCTGAAGTAGGAAGTGAAACATTCACTTATTTGGCAGGTAGGGTGGGGCTCAGTTATTTCAGTTCCCACCAATACCGTGCAAAGAAGGGGATAATCATACCTTGTAAGCACTGCCAAATTGAACTCTATACCCCTTTTGTGTAAATAACATTACAAAGCTATTCACAGGCATATCCAGCACCAGCACGAACACAAAAGGCCCTCATCCCATGTTCTTTTCTGAAGGATAAGAAGAATTTGAGATGCATCTTTTATCTTGCTTCTTAAGGGTTGTCTCAAAAGACAGTGAGTTCCCTGGCATGGGAGATGTTTTCTACCTAGCTTGCAGACCAGAGGGAGATGGAGTACAAGTAACTAGCCAAGCCTTCTCTGGGGCAAATTCATTTGTCCAGGGGAAGGGGAAAGTAGGGTAAGGGAGACACAATGATGTGGGCACCATCCCACAAAGTATACAGTTGGGCTAGAAGAAGGTAGCTAAATCCCACCTAAGCCTCACCTATAGAGCTAGATGGAGGTAGTCTGTCCCCACCTATGTCCACAGGGTTGGTTGTGCCCCATGCCTCTGGAGGGTCACAGGGCAAGGTGGAAAGAAAGTGATTGCCAAGGGGAGGTAGCAAACTTCTCCCATGCCCTCTATCAGCATCCTGGGACATAGCCCCACTCATCCCACACTAATTATGGCTCTGGCATATGCCAAGTGCCAAGCTGGCCTAGACACCTTCTGAGGACACCTCTAAAGTTTGGGATTCCATGAATATACTTTGCCATTTTCATTAGAATTATGGATTCTTAGAGTCCAAAGCAAAATGAACAGTCATCTAGTCCAACCCCTACTTGAAACATAAATCCTCGTAGGCCAAGCTGGCCAGTCATCTTGCCTCTGCTCGAACATCTTGGCACGGGACTCACGCTTCATTTATTACTTTTATCAATCTCAAGCAAATGCAGCCCTGCCCATTCATTGTCAAAACTCTTGCCTAACTGCTTCTCTGCATCATCAGGGCGTGTCTTAGAATTAGGGACCTGCCCCAGTTAAATTCTTTCTAAGCTTTCGGGAGGAGTTGGGGGAGGGGGGTTGCTGGGGAGGAGCAGGATGGGGGAGAAGGAAGGAGGAAGCAGAGATAACCAACTGACACCTTTATAAGAGAAATTTATTTTTTACAAATTCCTCATTAATCAAATGTTCTTTTATTCTTGATTATAAATTAGATTGTGAGATCCTGGAGGGCAGGAGCTATCTCTCGCCTCTCTTTGTATCACCAGTGTTTAGTACAGTGTTTGGCCCATAGTAGGCACTTAATAAATGTTTACTGACTGACATTACTAATCCATATTTGATATGTTTAATACTAAGAATATATACTATTGAGAACATTAAGTAAAAGTCCGGTCTCAAAATTGCTTGAGAAATATTCTAGTTGGTTGTTGTTTGGTTTTTTTTTGTATTTTTCATGTTTCTGTAGCAATCTTGGCAACTGGAAAGCTGTTGAGTCATTTCAGAAAAAGAAAATAGTGCACACTTCCAATATGCATGATGTTCCCACATTTTTGGATTAGTCTGATTTTCTAAAAGTGTGTGTGTGTGTGTGTGTGTGTGTGTGTGTGTGTGCGTATTCACAGTAAAAGCAAAAAGTTGTTGTTCTTAAACCTCACTATGAAAACCAACAGCAGCAGTAGCAGGAGCATGAAAATTCAGCAAAGACAAGTGTAGTATAGCAGAAAGGGCACCTGGGTTCAAATCATGACTTTGCCACTTACTAGCCATGTGACCTAGAACTTGTTTTCTGTACAGATCATTCTCAAATGGGTGTTCTTCATTTGGGATCAAAGTACTTTTAAATATATGCATATTTTGACAACTATATTTCAATATAATAGGTTTCCTTTGTAATCCTACGTATTTTGTCTTATGTGTCTAAAAATCACTCTTCTGATAAAGGGTCCAGAGGTTGCACCAGCTGCCGAAACAAAAAAGTTGTAAGAACCTTTTCTTTAAAACCTCAATGGTAACAGAAGGAGTCATTCACATTTCCAGGGCCCTTGAATAGTCACAACTCACTGTACATAGACAGCACAAGTATTATTTAGCCCCATTTTACAGATGAAGAAAATGAGGCTCCTAGAAAGAGTCTTGAGGGGCAGCTAGGTGGTGGTGCAGTGAATAGAGCAGTGGCCCTGGAGTCAGGAGGACCTGAGTTCAAATCCAGCCTCAGACACTTGACATACTTACTACCATGTGACTTGGGCAAGTCACTTAACCCCAATTGCCCTCCAAAAAAAAAAGAAAAAAAAGAAAGTCTTGCTCCTGGTCACATGACTAGGGATGTACGAGGCAGGGTTCAAACCCACATCCCTCTTGACTTCAAGTGCAGTACCTATCACCCTATTATTTGGTTATACTTTTAAGCTTCATAAAAGACTTAGAAAGAAACATTTAAAAAGCTGGAAGGCCAACACAGAAATCATCAAAGGCTGCTAAAGTACTCTATAAGTGTGAATTAATCTTATTAATAATAATAGCAATAATCATAAACATTCCTATGTCAGATAAATAATGACTGAAGAACAAGGCCTGCAGGTACAGGGTTAAAAAAGGAGAATAAAAAAACATAGTGATTATTTTACAAGCATTTGAGGGAGAAGAGCTACTTTACTTTTGTACAAAAGTAAAAAGAGGAAATTAGATAACAAAAATTAAAATTTAGGTTAAAAGCTGGGAAGAGAAACCCGCTTGTTAGAATATTCTCCCAAAGATATGATGGAAACCATATTGCTTTAGATGCTTGAGCTAATAAACACTACAAAGCACTAGGAAATTTATTGTAGCAAATAATTCCAGCCAGCCCGCCCTCCCATCCACAGCAGGGAAGAGAAAGGAAGGGTGGGGGAGAAGCATATGGACTAGATCAGTGATTTTCAAACTGTGAGGCCAGTGAAGGCTCCAGTCAACAGAATCAGCACACCAAATGGCATTCTTGTGGAATGCTGCTCCTGAGAATGCTGCAAAGTCCAAATCTCTATTACACACGGGGCATCCTGAACGGATTCAATCTCCAGGCAGGGTTTCAGGTAGGACTATTAACCATCCACTCTGGCCCACCTCTGGATACTTTGTCACCGTTTTTTCTCATTCGTACCTTTTCAAGAAAGTTTTCTGGTTAGGTCGAAGGAAGTGAGCCTATTCCTCTCCAGGCAGAATGAAATGCAGTAACTCCAAATAGTTAACTTTAAAGCACAATATTAATGTCGCTGCCATAATTATTTTTACTTAGTAAGATGTCAAGTGGGAGCAGTGTAGAGGAGTATAAGAAGCTAATAAAACTAAGAATCCTCTCTAAATTCTACAGGCCAAGAGGGTGAAGCCAGAATGCTTTCACACATGAGGATTTCTGCTCTTCATCCGGTGAACACATGGCTGGTGCTTCTGGGTTGTGTAGGAGGCCACTTTGTTATCTCAGCATGGTGAACACAACAGGCAAAGATGCTTGTAGGGCTCTTGGCACTCTTATTAAAGCCCTCAATTTACAAACATTTCTCAACATTTAAACAAGAGCTCAAGAGAATATTTGCTAAAAAAAGACCCAAACCCCCTCCCAACTCTTTGGGATTCTCTGAACTCTGTGTATCCTTAACTCTTTCACAGACCGAGGAGGGAGTGGCAGGAAACATCAGAAGAATTAAGGCAATTAGGAAACGAGATCATTCCCACTGAGCCAATCATGGGTCACTGAGCCAAGAAACAGCTGTCATTTTTTTTTTTAAACATTAAAGTCAGCAACACAGCTGAATGTGCTAAATGACTTTCTAGATATGCAAGGGATACTTCAGTTTTTTAGGTCACCCATGGGCCCCTCCTCAAAATCATGTTTTTAGGGAACTGAAAGAGAAACTTCCATTTCATTAGAAGTTAATGAGAATAAAGATCCAATGTTTTTTCTTCCCCTTCCATGTTCACAAACCACTTCAAACTGATCTACCTTTAGGTGTCTGTGGACCCCCAAGCTAAGAACTCCTCCACTAAAACTAGCTCACAGACAACGAATGAGGTAGTATTAAAGTGATTAGAATTCCAAGGCACTACATGGCTTTCTAACAAAAGCTTTAATTACAGATTTCAAAAGCACTGAGAAATTCAAAGTGTTTATAAATAGAATGATTTCCTATCACTTCCTATGTGAAGATATTTGTCCCATTGGCAAACCTACCTTGTTAACTTCTCTTTTACAAGGGGCTACTGGGAGCTGGGGAGTTATCACTGATATGCCTAGTGCCAGTATTTAAGGTACCAGCAGCACTAGCCTAGAAGATATCATTCATTAACCCTCCTTTAAGGAGAAAACATTTTCTCCAGACTAAACCTTGTCTAGTTATCACCAGCTCCAAATGAACAAACTTAAAAAAATAATAAGAACAACTCTGTTCTCCTTTCCTCCAAGTGAAATGTGCGTTGTTGAATAAAGGCATAAAAAGCCATCCTCATTTGAGAGATAACAAAAGAAACTAATAAAACAGGAGCTAAAAAAGGCAGATGGATGTGTTTCTAATATATGAGACTCCAAACTCTGAGATATAAGACTTTGGAAAGGCCTCTGATTTTTATATAAATTGAGGTAGAAGGAAAATCTGAGATTTAAAACATCTAAAATAATCCAGATCTGCCAAATACATAAAAGTAGCTTTGCCAAAAGCCACTTATTTCACTCTCTAGCTTTGGCTTCAGGAGGTCAGCTCTATTCATTTTCAGAGAAAAGTTTGTTTAATTTTGGTCTTTCATAGAACAATGCTAAAGTGTTAAAGAAGAAGGAAGGTATTAGAATCCTCTTTACCCTTGGGAGGTTTTTTCTTTTCCTGTTTGCAACTTCTCCAGCTCGGAATATTTTCCACTCTGTTAAAGTGACAGGCAAAGTTGTGTCTTTTGTGCGCTTTGTACGTAAATAGGCTTGTGAATTCTTCAGTTCCATAGTCTTGCGATAGAGGAATGGAGGCTTTGGAGGAAGCTAAAGAAAGGGAAGAAAGATCATTGGTAAAGGGCATAAAATCTGAGTATCCCCCATATGCCTGAAGGATTCTATAAAATATTATCCAACCCTCTTTAAAATTTTCCGAAGCAAGAATTCCACAATCATTCTTGGTAAAAAGAATCATAGTGCTTTGTAACTCTTTGGGAAGTCTCACTCAGTTCCAATTGAGATCCCTCTTACTTCAATTTAAGTATATTCCCAAAGAACCATGTCTCATGGTCATACACATTGATGAAGACTCTTCTAATCCTTTCATTTGGATTAAAGAGATGGTGCTAATATTTCTTACTTGTGGTCAATCCAACCAAATGTTGTCATGTACCTTGGGTGGCTTAAAAGTATTTTTAGAGGGTGGCAATTTCCATGTTGAAGGAGCCCTCCACACAGGTATAGGTGTTACTTTGATATCCTCATATGGATTCTCCTTGGCAGGATCTTGAAAAAACATGTAAAAAATCACAGAAAATAGTAGTTAAAAGGAATCAAGAGTCACCACAGTTAGCAAAGACAATACCAATCCACTGGATGTATGCAAAGATTTCTTGATCTACCCCACTGAAGGGATCTGGGTCTATAATCCAAGCAACTCCACTCAACCCTATAAGCTACCCAGGAGTAAACACCTACAGGCAAGGATATGCTGGCAAACATTTAAGAACCAGCTTCGAGAGCTGGCTGTAACATTTACCAGCATGCCCTTGTTCGCTGATGTTCTCTCCTGTGCAGCTGACAGGGCTGAGTGGGGTTGCTCCTACATATAAGTAACATTATACACATAGACACATGTGCATGTGTATATATAATGCATTATATATACACACATACGTATATCTATATAACATACATATATACATATACATGTATATACAGAGGGCACATTTTAAGGTTTAATCTGTATTATTAACATTTTCTCCACCATTTTCTTAAATTTCAAATCAACAAAACAATAAATCAAGCCCCAGTTTATAGTGTTTGCCAATTTCCAAGTGGTCAGTGCTCACACTGAAAATTTAACAACTGGCTCTTCAAGGCTGAAATCGGCTTTTAGAGGCTGAGGCTGAGCTGGCTCCACTACATCCCTGCTACTGATAAGGGTAAACAAGATACTGTACAAAGTTGATCAACATTCTATTTGGGCAGCCTTTTAAGGCAGCTATAAAAATCCAATACAGAGGGGAAAAAAATTACATTTGGGAGGTTCAGATTTTTTCCCCTTTAGGACAAGGAGTGACTGGTTGTGAAAGAAAACCACCACCCTACACAATTAAGGGCTTTGCCAAATTCATACTTATTAAATGTAACCAGACAGACTGTAGATACCTACATATGATATCCTCATAGATATTGTCCTCTGACTGTGTGTAATAAAGTGCTGATCCAGAGCTTCCTCCAAGTTCTTCATGGATCTTGGGTGAGTTCCGATTCCGAAAGTGCTGGATATCTTCAAACTCAAAGGATTTCCTAAAAGAAGACATATTTCCCAATATTTTTTTGCCCAAATCTCACCCTCTGTCAGTATGGTAAAGATCAAAGAAAAGATGCAATTAATGGAATCAGGTTTGATAGCAAAAGTGTTTTCATTAGCATATAACTATGTGTAACAGACTAAGCTAGCTATATATTTTGGACGTGCTGTGGGAAAATTTTTTTTAACTTTAAAAAAAATTTTATGCAATCATGTTCATTTTTTTAAAGAATGGTTCAAACCACATTTTTTTAAAAATGGAATTAAGTTCTATATGTTCCACAGGGTGAGCTCAAGTATGCGCTTCAGCTGTACCTTTTTAAAAGCCCAGAGCTGCTAGCCTGTGCTGCTGTTCCCAAGCTAGCATATTAGCTAGTTCCTGTCCTACTTTTTCTTGTTCTACTTAGTTTATTTTCTCTCAGGTAATTAAGTGTCAGTGTATTCAGAATAGGAGTGTAATCAAAAGAAAGAAAATGGTATTGAGTCTGTTGTGAAGAAGAAAATGGAATTCCACAGCTCTGCAAATATGAAATCAAAACGGCAACACAGAACCTCTGGATTGGAAGGGATGTCAGAGGCCATTTAGTTCAACTTATAATCATTTTTTTTTCTTTGCTTTTTGGAGAGGGGAGGACAGGGCATTTGGGGGTTAAGTAACTTGCCCAAGGTCACAGGGCTAGTAAGTGTTAAATGTCTGAGGCCGCATTTGAACTCAGGTCCTCTTGACTCCAGGGCCGGTGCTCTATTCACTGCACCACCTAACTGCCCCTCTTATATAATCATGTATAAAATTATTTGAGACAAACCTTTTAGATCTCCTTCTAATTTTTCCACCATATTTCTTTGTTTCAAGACCCGGAGCAGGGGGTACAGGGGGCTCTACAAACAATTTATCCAGTGGCTGCTTTTCACAGTACTCTCTTCTACTGTTATTCTCTTTAAATGGCATACCATCTGACTCAGATAAATATCTGAATGTCCTACGAGGCTTTGGCAGAGGGTTTATAGAAGGTCCAGCTTCTTGTCCCTCAGGATCAGAGTAAACATTTTCTAAACTCTTGGCTATTCCATTTGGCCTATCCAGAACTCTGAAATCCAGTTCTTTCTTTGGAGAGCCACAACTTTCTAAGGACAAATTCAAGACTTTATCTGGAGGAAGTGCTTCCATTTTCTTCCATAATACTCTTGAGGTATAAAAGTTTCCAGGAGGCAATGTATTCTCTGGATTCAAAACATCATCTTTCCAACTTTCAATCTGTTTGACCTGAGAACACCCCATGTTGGTTTCTGTTTTATCGTTAAATAAACTTGAATCATATTCATGCCTCTCATTTTCATCCTCACTTTGATCACAGCTTTTGATCTCTTCTTCCCTCAGATCCAGTCCCAGATTTGGAGAGTTAATAGGTCCCAACTTTTTACTGTTTCCCACAGAAGCAGCCGTTGCCTTAGAAAAAACATCACGATTACAGTTATATCTCACTCCAAAGTCCTTCAGTTGCCGGTGTTCTGGATTAGATCCACCATTAGTCCTTCCTTCCCACTGAGAGATCTTTTGTTTGATGTTCTTGCAATGGCTTCTTGACAGCGTCTGGACAGCTGAACGGGAAAAGCCAAGCTCCATATTCCCTGTTGGGCGCATGTCAACTGACTGAATTTTTATAAAGGTTTCATTGCAAGAACTGGTTGGTACAGGGCTATTATCCTCTTCCCCTTCAGCTGTGATCCCAATGATTGCATTATTTCCATTTCATCTGCACCCAGAAATGGCTTTTAAAAATTCTTCTGTAGAAAAGTACCAAGAGCTTGACTTGGAACTGTCCTATTGAAAAGGGAAGGAAAAAAATAAAATGTAAAACCAAAAAAAAAAAAGAATTTTAAGTTCCCAATTTTAACTACTTTGGTAGTATCTTCCTACTATGTCCTCCTATGCCCTAAAGTCCTACTATGATACCTCATCATAGTATAGAGGTGACCTCTCACTGGTTCTGTTCCAGCACATCCTACCAAGTCAGAAATGCCTCCAGTTCAGACCTGACTACCCAAGGTCAACCACTTCTACTATCCAAGGTCAACTACTTCTGCTACCCCAGGTCTAGCTAAGGCCAGAGAGGTCAATCATCAAAATGTGTGCTAATAGTAAGCACGTGATTTTGGCCATGGCAATTCTTAAAGACTAACGCAATGGAAAGAGTAGACATATTGATAAAATCACAGATCTTTGGAAATACTGAGGCACATATCCCTAAATAGTATACTTGCATTGCATATGTAAAAATTTCCCAATTGCCTTGAAATACTACAACCCCTAAAAGGTATCCCTTGAAAGAGGGTGCCAATGGTATTATGAGAATCTTACCTTTGGCATTTCCCAACATGATGAATGTAGATCAGTATTAATTAAAAGACTTTGTAACTCACTTATATTTTTATAATCATAATCTATACCGCACTGTTTTATTCTACACTTATTGTGTATCACTGGTGATTTATTTCTGTTATGTTTCCCCTTGTGTAATTCCATAAGCGCAAGAACATGTCTTACTTATGTTTGCATCACTCTCTGAGCCTAGCATAATGTTTTGCATCTGTATAAAAGGTTTTTGAATAAATGAAATTATAATTTCCTGAAACAGGACAGTCTTGCTTTTTTTTTTTAGAAAGAAATTGGTCATAAAAGTCCACACAATTAATTTCATCTCCTAAAAATTTTTCATATCATCATAGATTTGGGATTAAAAGGATACTTAAAAGTCATCTTGACTAAAGCCTTCATTTTACACGGGAGGTAGCAAAACCCAGAGGTTAAATGACTTTAGTGGCAGAGCCAACCCCACCAATCACACCCAGAAAAGAAAAGGAAAAAACAGATGTAGAAAAATACATCTCAGCGAGTGAAAGGTTGGGGAAGGAAGGAAACAAGCATTTATTAAGCACCAACTATTTGTCAAGTGATATGCTTAAGCACTTCATAAATATTATCTCATGTGACCCTCACAACGATCCTGTGAGATAGGTGCAATTATTATCTCCCTTTTACAGGTGAGGAAACTGAGGCAGGCAGAAGTTAAGTAATAATAGTTAATAATAGCTACCATTTCAATAACACTTACTGTGTACTAGTTGCTAAGCCAAGCACTTAGCAAATATTATCTCATTTGATGCTCACAACAGCCTTGGGAGGTGGGTACTATTTTTATTCCCCTTTTACAGGTAAGGAAACTGAGGTAGACAGAGAGGTTAAGTAGCTTGCCTAGCATGGTGTCACAAGTGACAGATTCACAGGCCTTTTTGACTCCAGGTCTGTTGCTCTATCCATTGGGCCACCTGGTTGCTTATGAGGAGAGTCAAATGAAGCAGGCCTCAAGGAGAGCCCTAGAGAATCTAGGAGAAAGATCATTGTTATGAGGATCAGAAGATCTGAGTCTGAGTTTTGGCTTCCACCCTTGCTGGCTGTGCGGCCAGGGGCACATCACACAACCTCGTGGAGCTTCAATTCTCTCATCTGTAAAATGGGTATAATAATACCATTTGTGTTCCCAAACCTTGAAGTACTGTATAAGCTATCAATGTCAGCTCTTCTTTTATAAACATATATATATATATATATATACATATTATAAATACAAAAACTCTTACTTATAAATAAATATGAAGAGCTTGGAGGGTCTTGTCAAGTGCTTTTCGAAATTCTCCGTTCCTTCATCTTCTGCAATGGCTGCTGATACATCATGTTCTCTACCCCTGCTTTCTCCTATTTCGCATACTTATTGCCCTTCCTGCCCCCACCCCAGTAGGACATAATTTCTTGCGGGAAGGTGCTTTTTAATTTTTTTGCCTCTATATCCCCAAAGACATCTGGTACACATAATGTACACAATGCTACGCTTACTAAATGCTTGTTGACTTTAATTGAAAATACATAAGTGGAAGAAGGTATATTACCAGTCGAGCAAGGACCCAGTTTGGAAGTGGGCTCCCTGGCTGCCCCTCCCATTTTCCCTTCTATGTTAAGATCACTTTAATCCACCATGCAGTTTTATTTCCGTCTTGCCACCAGAGTGACACATGCAGAGCTGAAGATCCCAGTGCCCATTAACAGCCTTTCTGTGCCCCAAACCTGAACTTCTCCCCACACTGCTGCCACACCCTCAAACCAAAACAGCAGATGAGGCAGAAAAAGAATACTTACAGGGACTCTCACACATTCCTTCCTTTCACACAGAGGTCTCACTCAGTCAGGCCCATTAGCCATTTCCTCACATGCAGGATTTGGCTGAAAACTTTCCCCTCCTATCCTGAACGGAGACCTGAGCTCACGTCCTACTGCATACGACTTATAAATAGCAACTGACTCAAAACTTCCTGAGCCACGGGTCATCCTTCCTCAAGCTTTGTCTGTGCAGCCTTGATTAACAGGCAGGAAAGTGTCCCGGCCTCCCTTGTTAGGGCAGCTGACCGTCAATGATAAAAGAACACAAAAAACCACTTGTCATTGTAGGCACAGCAAATGCTGATGGGAAGGAATTGCAATCAACTCCCCTCTATCCCATCCAGGGAAGCAGATAGGAAAGATGGCACTTGGCTTGAGGAAAGATGGAATACCGCTAAAAATGAGGCAAAATGAAAAGCGTGTGGGCACAAGCAGGCACGAAATATCTCACCAGCGTGCGGCAACTACAGTTCATCTCTGCAACTCTTAAGAACCCCTCCTTTGTTCCAATGTTTATGGTTGGGCTGCTCTTGGAAAGGAGATTTTTCTTCACCACCTATCAGTCTCATAGATGAGTATGTTCCCCTTTCATAGCTTGTAGGCTTTTAATAGCCTGGAAACTTTTTAAAATAGTCTGACCCCCCCCCCCTCAGGTCCTTCACCTTTCTGAGCCTCAGTTTCCTCATCTGTCAAATGGGAATGGTATCTACCTCAAAGGGTTTTTCTAAGGTTGAGAGGAGATAACGCACTTTGCTAACTTTGCGCCACCCTACATCCCTGGATATGTACATATTTTACTATGGTTGGAACTAGATTAAATATTTTGGAAAGAGAAAAAGCAAATAAAACGACTCCTTAGGCTGCCCCAAGAAGAAAAGAATTTTAACTTTCAAACAACCAGAAAATAGCACAGTCCAGGCCTATCCTATAGAAACCAAAATCTGGTTCTAGTAACTTACTTCATGTTCACATCTGGGGCTCCCCATTAAACCCCTAAAAGAGACAAGTAAATTGCAGTTTTCAACATTAGCCTAGTTTATCCCAAGGAAGTCAAGGCAGGGTGCTGCTGGGGATAAGGTGCTGGGCTTGGAGGCAGGGTTCAAATCCCACTTCTGTCATTTAACTGCCCTTAATCAAGCCATTTAGCCCCATGGGACTCAAGCAGCTCTCTGGGATTGACTGTGTCCTAAACCCATTTCCATCTGGGTCAAGGGAGAAAGTTTTCTCACAGCAGATTTCCTTCACTTACTCCTGTATTCTCTGGAAATTTTACCGATAAATCTACATTGCCTATACCAACCAAAGGTTAGTTTTATAAAGTTTATTGTTTTATGAGTTTAAGAAAAAAAAACACAAACTGCCTTTTCCCTTCAGTTTTTTTGTTTTTGTTTTTTGGCCAATGTGCAATTTCACTGGCATACGAAATTCCCAAGGTGGAAACTCTCCCTACCAATGTAAAATGACATTTTCTTTGCAATTTATAACTTTAAATAGCTGTTGCCTGGGACACAGAGAGATTAAGTGATTTGCCTATGGTCACACAGCCAGTATATGACAGAGGTTACATTCACCCTCAAATATTTCTGCCTCCAAGGCTGGTTTTGTATCTGCTACACTACCTCTGTTTTCTCTTTAAATAAGAGCTAAAGCATTATGTGATGATAAAGTGAAAGTACAGGATTGCTAAAAAACAGCTGATGGGTGGCTAGGTGGTGCAGTAAATAGAGCATCGGCCCTGGAGTCAGGAGGACCTGAGTTCAAATCTGACCTCAGACACTTAACACAAAGAACTAGCTGTGTGACTTTGAGCAAGTCACCTAAACCCAATTGTCCTACCTTCCCCTCCCCCAAAAGCAAAATAATAATAATAATAATAATAAATATACAAATTTTTAAAAAAAAACAGCTGACAAAAAAACCCCAAGAGACTTGATTTCTAGTCCTAGCCCTAGTATTAACTGGTGGTATGACCTTAGGCAAGCCACTTGGATTCTCAGGGCTTGACATTGGTTCCTTGGTTGGTTTCATTATCTATAAAACGAGATTAGTGGTTCTCCATTTTTTTCTCAGTGGATTTTCAGTGGAGCCCCAGGAAGAGTTTTTTTAAAATAAATTTATTTAATTAGTTAAATTTATTTAATACATTTATTTAAATTTCTACTATAATGATGTCAGATAACATGAGGTTTTAAAAAATATATTTTCGGATCAATTCTATTCTGTAAATAATTCCACTTACAAGCAATTTACTGACTGAAGATTATATCAGTCAGTCAATTGACCAGAATTTATTGAGTGGTTGGAGGCAAGGGGGTGGCTCAGTGGATAGAGTGCTGAGCCTGGAGTCAGAAAGAACTGAGTTCAAATGTGGCCTCAGATACTTCCTGGCTGTGTGACCCTGGGCAAGTCACTTAACCTCTGTTTGCCACTGGATAAGAAAATGGTAAACCACTACAGTATCTTTGCCAAGAAAACCCTATGGAAAGTGTTGGCATGGTCCACAGGGCCACAGAGTCCTACATGACTGAACAACTGAACAACAAAAGCAAATATGCCTCTGTGCTAGGAAATGGAGATAAAAAGAGAGAATAGATCCTGCCTTCAAGGAACTTACATCCTCATGGAGCAGCCATTCTTAACCTGTGGGTCGCGACTCCTTTGGGGGTCGAACAAACCTTTCACAGGGGTCACAGGGGTCACCTAAGACCATCGGAAAACACTTATTTCTTAGGAACTGAGACACCACTCCTCTGTCCATTTCCAGGCGGGTCTGTCCACATGCAGATACGCCCACATACGAGTATTAAAGGGTCGGCATTAGGAAGAGAACCTAATGAGAGAACCTCACTGAGCACCACTGTCAACGTGTACATATAAAATTACATATAAAATGCAGACAGAGCACAGAACAAGGCTTCTTGAAAGGGAATACAAAAGCAATTAGGAGACCAGCCAGAAAGGCCTCCTGAAGCAGGCTCACTCACATTCTAGAATTTAATGAAGATCAAATGAAATGAGCCAATATTTACAGATCTACGGCTTCAGAGTGATCTATTCAACTGTGGCTTTCTCAAAGGCAGGAACTCTGCCGTTTTGTGTTGCTTTGTCACTCAGGGTCTTGGAGGGAGCCAGGCATCGTAGACGGTGGAGGTAAGGGGGATGCATTCCAGGTGTGGGGTCCAGTCCCCTGAAGTGTTGTGGGTACGGAGAAGGCCGTTGGCTGGACCATGGAGTATGTAGAAAGCATTATGTCCTAAGCACTGAAAGGTTGGATAGAGCAAGCTGGTGAAAAGCCTTAAACGCCAGATGAGTTCATAATTGACATTAGCCATAAAAGGGAGTCTCTGGAGTTTAATGAGCAGGGGAAAGGGGCAATAAGGTCAGATCTGTACTTTTTGGTGGCTATGTGGATTGGAATGGGAAAGAGATGAGGCAGGGGGACCTATTTGAAGACTATGGTGAGGGAGGGCCTAAGCTAGAGTGGTAACTATATGAGTGGAGACAAGGGGACAGATGCAAGAGATATGGAAGAGGAAAGGACAGCATTAGGCAACCAAGTGGCTATGTGGGGCAAGTGAGAGTGAGAGGGAGGGGCTGGAGATGACATTGAGCCTGCAAAGTTGGGTGTTGGGAAAGATGGCAGGATCCCCAACAGTCATAATTTTAATTTTTTTGGCCACCCTATAATTTCACTGGTATAGGGAATTCCCAGGATGGAAACTCTCTCAACTGATGTATAATGACACTTTCTTGGCAATTTATAATCTTAGAGAACTGTCACTTAGAACACTCCTCAAAAGAGGGATGGCACTGAGGGGAAAGACAGGGAGATGTGTTTTGGCCATGTTCTTTTAATATGTCTATTTGACTCCTGGTTTGAAATGTCCAAGAGGCCGAAGGTGATATATGAGACTCAAGTTCATCTGAGAGACTGGGGCTGAGTCATTTGAGCAGAGGTGGTAATTAAACCTGAGGGAGCTGATGAGGTCACTGAGAGAAGAAGAGAAACTCATGGCATGATTCAACAAATTTCATTTTCTCCTTTTCTTACCTAACCTAATATGGAGAATACAGCGTAATTCATCTTCATTGAAATTCAAGAGTACTTTTTCTTCATACTTTTTCAATTCGACAATTAAGTAGATACCCGCTTTATTCAACTATATTTGGCACTGGGCACAGAGTGACAAAACACAAAATGGCAGAGTTCTTGCCCTCAAGAAAACTACAATCTAATAGATAATTCTGAAGCCAGAGAATCTGTAAATATTGGCTTATTTCACTTGTTCCTCATTAAATTCTAGAGTATGGAGGAACGTTTACCTTGGTAATGTATGAAGTGTTGGTAAAGAGAAAAAAATATAATATTTTCCCATGATGCCTTTGCAATCTATTAAAAATAAAATGTACACCTAAAACTACGCAAGAACGTTAATAAGCAGCAAATCAAGATGTATCAAATGATTCAGAAAGCACAATGTGTAAGAGTTAGAGGCTTGTAAAAAATGACAGTCAGGATTCAAAAGGCTTGAAAGAACATTGGGTAGATCTTAGATAAGATGTAATAGGGATGAATGTAAAGTCTTACATTGACTTTTGAAAATTAGCTTGGCAAAGGCAAGATGGGGCTATGTGGCTAAGTATCAGTACATCTGAAAAAAATGGGATTTTGAAAAAAAACTAGACTTACACACAAGCTCAGTGAGTCAACAGCTGAGACAGAATCCAAAAAAAAGCAAATGCAATCTTAGAGGCATAGTTAGTATCCGGGACTAGGGAGGTGATAGTCTGTCTGCTGGGCTCTGATCTGGTCAGGCCACATCTGGAGTTCCGGGTGACACATTTCAGGAAGGATGAGCTGCATACAGGACCATAATTAGGAATGATTTCTTCTGGGAAAAAGGTTGAGTGAGGTCAGCATTGGGGAAGGGAGGGGTGCAGAGACAAAGGGCAGTCAGAGAACAGTCCAACCACGGGTGCTATCACACCAGGACATGAGGGTAGGGGGCAAGGGGAATGTGGAAGGCTGACCTAAGAGAATAACACCGTTTCTATGGGGCACCAGTAATGAAAACCCAGAAATGCCTGCTCTGCTTAGTGGTGTGAACCTGCTCAGAGTTGTAAGGCAATGCAAGGGAATGGGAAGAAAGGGCCCCTGGATGTCAGTGTCCTGGGACAAAGCCTCACCAACCCCAGTTAGCTGAGTTTTGTTATTTTAGTGGTAGGGAGTACAGCAATGGGGGAGAGCGAGGGGAAGAGGTTACCAGCCTCAGCTGTTTCCCACAGCCCTAGTCAGTCTTGTTTCCAAGTGGGTTTGCACGGCAACTAGGGGTATTAAGAGGGTTGAAAAGAAATTCTTCACTCTGGTACCTCTAGCTCTTTACACGAAGACCCTTTTCAGTATTTGCTAAAGCAGAGTCCCCTAGGATGACAAGAAGATGCTCCGGACTGCTTACGCAGGAGGATGAGAGTAGTTTAAAGGAATTTCAGACCATAATTTAGATACGAGTTTGGACTGAGGGAGTCGGAGAATCACCAGAAGACACTTGTTGAAAGGAGTCGCTCTTGCTCCCAGTGTTCCCTGTTCATACTCATTCTTGATGTGTATCTGGTCATGTATGTTTCCTATACATGCTCTCTGCTGCTGCATGTTACCTGCATATTTCCCTCACAAATTAATCTTGCGCCAAAATCACTACTGTTGCTGTTTCAGGCGTTTCCAGTCGCGTCTGACTCTTCCTGATCCCATTTGGGGTTTTCTTGGCAGAGATACTGGAGTGGTTTGCCATTTCCTTCTCCAGCTCATTTTACAGATGAGGAAACTGAGGCAAACAGGGTTAAGTGACTTGGCTAGGGGTAGCAAAGATAGTAAGTTTCTGAGGTCATATTTGAACTCAGGAAAATGAGTGTTCTCTCTTCCAGGCCTAGAGCTCTATGCACTGTGCCAACTGGCTGCCCTAATGCTCTATACCAGACCACTATCAAGCAAGCAAGCATTTATCAAGTGTCAATTGTTCTATGGTACCGATGACCTAAATATTTTTTTGATATAAAAACTTAGAGAAAAAAATAATCATCCCATTTGTGGAGAAAATAAAAATGATCATTTTACTAGGGATAAAAGAATTTGATTTTTAAAAAAGATTTCATGCAAAAAAAAGCACAAAATAAATTAATCTAATTAAAAGTAAAGGGATTTTACACACACACACACATACACACACACACACACACACACACAGTGTATCCAAAACAAAAAGGAAAAAGTATAGGAGAAAAAATGCTTGCAAACAGTGTCTTAAGCTCGTCTTCCATAACCCCTCCAATCCTGACTATTTCCCAACTTATGTATGCATGTATTCATTCATTCATTCATTCATTTATTGGTCTTTTTGCAGGGGGAAAGGCAGGGCAATTGGAGTTAAATGACTTGCCCAAGGTCACACAGCTTAGTAAGTTAAGCTTCTGAGGCTGGATTTGAACTCAGGTCCTCCTGACTCTAGGACTGCTACTCTATTCACTGCACCATCTACGTGCCCCTCCATCTTATTTTTGAAAAAAAAAAAAGCCAGAGGAGTTATTTTTGAAAAAAAAATCTAAAAAATGCAGAATCTAAAAGAAACTGATGCAATTTTGTGCAATATCTATTTCCCAGTGTATCAATGAACAAAAGGTAAGGACAATTTTTTTAGGGATTACAAATTGTTAATAATCACTTAAAAACCTCTTCAAACTCTTTAATAATCAGAGAAATACAAATTAGAACTACGACACCAGCTTATTATACCCATGAAATTAATAAACAGAGTTCAAAACAATAAAATTTAATGGTCAGGGCTGTGGGTAACAGGAATGTTATTACGTTGTTGGTGAAGCTGTGAACTCAGTTTAACAAGCATTTATTATGGAGTCATGGACTGAGAGTGAGAAGCATCTTTCGAGGCCATACACTCCAATGCCCTAATTTTACAGATGAGGAAATCCAAGCCTGGAGGGGTTAAGTGATTTATCCAAGGTCATATAAGTGCTAAGTGGAAGAACCAGAATTTGAACTCAGGTCCTGTTTCCTAATCCAACAGGCTTCTCCTTATAACACTAATTCATTTTTTAATGCACATTTTATTAGCTTATTACCAACTTTATAGCTGCCATACAAAACTTGGGGCTTACTGACTATTAGATGCAATGCACAAGGCACAATCTTTTAGAAAAGCAATGTAAAATATATGGTGAGAGTTTAGGGCAACCAGGTGGTGTAGCATATAGAACACTGGGCTTCAGCTCAGGAAGACATCTTTAAGAGTTCAAATTCGGCCTCAGACACTTACTAGCTGTGTGATTCTGGGCAAGTCACTTAAGTCTGTTTGCCTCAGTTTCCTCATTTGTAAAATGAGCTGGAAAAGGAGAGTTACAGGTCAAAGTATTATGAGTAATTTTAGGAGGAAGTAATTGCTTTTTTCTAGAGAGAGGAAGAGAAGGTTTCATGGAGGAGACTGCCTGAGTTGGGCTTTGAAGCTAGGGAGAAGTTTCAAAAGAAGCCCACGGGAAAAGAGATCTATTCAGGCATGAGAGAGAAGAGAACGCCCAGGAACCAAAAAGGCAGAATGAGAACAGAGGGTGGAGAGTAATATAATTTGGTTGGAATGCAGGGGGACAGTATGAGACAATGCCGGGAAGGGGGGTTGATTTCAGATTATGGAGGGCTTTGAATGTCAGAATCAGTTTATATAATTTCTTAAGCAGGCAATGAAAATGGAAAAAAAATCAGAACCATATATGTACTAACTGTAGCTATCTAAATAAGGGACACTTGACCACAATAAACTGGCAGAGATGACAAAAGATGAAAATAGTCAAGGTTGGAGGGGTTGTGGAAGATAGGTTTAAGATTACACTGTTGGCAAAGTAGTAAATTGGTCCAACCATTTAGGAAAGCAATTTGGAATTAAGCTAAGAGAATGACCAAAAAATTCACATCCTTTGACCCAAATATTGAGATTCCACTGCTATGCACATACCCCAAAGAGATCAAAGATAGAAAGATCCCATATATACCAAAATATTTATAGCAACACTTTTTTTTGTCATGAGAAAGAACTGGAAACAGTAGATACTTATCTATTAGAGAAAGACAAATCATAGCACACAGTGCATAGTAGCTGGCATGTAGTAGGGGCTTAATAAATGTTTATTGGTTATCAATTGATGCATGAACATAATAGAATATTATCAGGAGTACTGTGACCTCAAATGAGATAATGGCTATAAAGGACTTTGCTAACCTTAAAGTGCTATGTAAGTTGTTATTGTCATCCTACAGGTGAAGTCTTCATTCCCCAAGAATTCTGCTGCATTTCTGTGGACCTCAAGCAATGTTTATAGAGCATACAGGAGTGTGCTGGTAAATATTTAACAACCAGTCTCTCAAAAAAAAAAGGAGCATACACATACTTTTAAGTTTAATCTGCATTATTAACATTTTCTTGCATCTAGGCAATCAAAAAAACAATAAATCAAGCTCAATCATCAATTTCTGAGGTGTAAATGCTTACACTTAAAATTTAACAGTCAGGCTTGAGCCCGTTAGAGCTAGCTCGAGC
>CM053584.1:350349112-350377392 GCA_028627135.1 Pseudochirops cupreus
ATGAAGAAAGAGAAAGAGCAAGAAAGGAAGGAGGGAAGGAACAAAGAAGGGAGACAGGAAGACATGAAAAAAGAAAAAAGAAAAAAGGAAAGAAAGAAAGAAAGAAAAAAGAAAGAAAGAAAGAGGAAGGAAGAAAGGAAGGAAGGAAGAAGAAAGAAAGAAGAAGGAAGAAAGGAAGGAAGGAAGAAAGGGAGAAAGAAAGAAAGAAAGAAAGAAAGAAAGAAAGAAAGAAAGAAGAAAGAAAGGAAGGAAGGAAGGAAGAAAGAAAGAAGGAAGGAAGGAAGGAAGGAAGAAAGAAAGAAAGAAAAAGAAAGAAAGAGGAAGGAAGAAAGGAACGAAAGAAGGAAGGAAGGAAAGAATAAAGAAAAAGTAATAAAATTTCATGTAAATGTAGGGGGGCCATCCCATGAGAACCATCTTTCTTGGTTCCTTTTTGAATGAGGGATGGAAGATCTCCCTAGAGCCACAAATGTGGGGAAACCAGCATCCCACCGCCCACAACATGTCCCTTGCTTCCTCAGTACCTATACCCCTTGGAGACTGATGAGAATAGATTCCCCTCCCTGTAAGACTATGCTTTACTTGATTTAGCTGGGATTTTATCTTGCTCCAGAACAGAAAGTTCATTTGCTCTTGTGCACTCTTTTATCTACTCTAATGCTATATAACTTCCCCAATTTCTTTTTACTGTTCATTCTGACAAATGGACTTATTCATTATCTCTCTCAATCTCTCTCTCTCTCTCTCTCACTCTCTTTCTCTCTCTCTCTCTCTCTCTCTCTCTCTCTCTCTCTTCCTCTCTCTCTTTCTTTCTGTGTGTGTGTGTGTGTGTGTATACCAAGAGTTTTATGGGAGGTAAACAAATTGGTGAGTGAAAGCTGTTATCATCTCCTTTAGACTGACAAGGCAAAGTAGAATTTATTCTGAACCCCTAAAAAGAGAACTACATATTCCTAGATTACAGATATTTTGAGGTATAGTAGCTAGATCTAATTCTAACCCAATGTTCCTCCTAGAGGAAAGAGAATGAAGGAACGAATGTCCCCTTGCTCTCCAAAGGCAGAAACTGCAATATCCCTTAGAGACAGGGTGGGTCAGATCCCAGATCATATCTATCTAAATATATCCATGACACATACAGGTCAGCCATTCTGTATCAGAGGGCCCATCTCTATATCACTTAGAGGACTTAGAACCATGATAATCCAATATAATAATCCCACACTTAGAAGCTACAATAATTCACTTTTGACTGACATGAATCATTCCTGGAAAAGAAATGAGAACCAAGTAGGCAAAGAGTTATTTTTAAGTATCAAAATGAACTCAGAGTTTTTCACTAAAAAGAATACGTTGAAAACAATGTTTCCAGCAAAAAGTCTTTCTTGAGGTTCTACTTTAGGGGTGGGGAACCTGTCACATTGAGGCCACAAGTCCCCAAGTCCCCAAGTGTGGCCCTTTGACCAAATCCAAACTTCAATTCGGTCAAAGGGCTACACTTGAGGACCTAAAGGGCCACATATGGTCTTAAAGCCACCGGTTCCCCATCCCTGTACTCACTGTCATTAACTTTTTCTAACATTCTTCTGGAATATAAATTTACACAAGAAAAACACCATGAGCAGTTCAGCATAGGTTGATTGTTTATGAAATTCAGCAAAAGGACACCCTTCTAGGAGTCTTGAAGTTTGTGTAATGGGTAAACAGAATCAAGCTTAGTCCACTGTAAGCATGCTCAATGAGATTGTCTCTGGGAGGCAGAAAAAATCTTAATGATTAGTTTTCTAATCCAAATCCTACACCATCAGAGAAAGTTTCCCTTAATGATTAATTTTGTGATCCAAATCCTACACTCTCCAAGAAAGTTTCTGCTCAACACAGTATTTGAGTTGATTCAATGAATATTTAACACAGTAGGGAACAACCAGATATTTGATATCCTCAAGTGAAAGCTAAATAAACTTTTCAATTTTTTTTAAAAGAAAGTAAGTTACTATACTTTTTTCTTTACTATACTTTGCACTAGTATCCTTCCCCTTTCCTCTCCCAAACAGCCATCCCATGTTGTATATTATAAAATATATATAATATAGTATATTTATAAAATATACATAAAATACATAAAAGTAGTATATTTTAGACATAAAAAATAAAAGGAAAAATCAGTATAACTGATCAATCTATAGAAAAAGCCTGAAAATACGCCAATGTACTATAATTATGGGCCTCCCACCCCTGCAAAGGTGGAGTGAGGGCATCTTCTCATATCTCTTCTTTTGAGCCATGCTTGTTCTTTGTAATTTGGCAGGATTCACTTTTTAATATTTTGGGTGGTTGTCCTTTCCATCTGCATTATTATAGTCATTGTTTATACTGTCTCCCTGGCTCTGTTCACTTCATTCTGCATCATTTCACTTGGTTCTTTCCATGCTTTTCTATACTCATCACATTTGGCATTTCTTAGAGTACAGTGACATTCCATTTCATTCACGGGCCATGATTTGTCTAGTCATTCCCCAGTTGATGGGCATCAACTCTATTTACAATTGTTTGCTATCACCAAAGTGCTGCTAAAAATATTTTGAAACTTTTAGATTTAAGATGATTCAAATGTGTTCATTTTATATGTGATAATGAATGGTAATGAGAAAACCACCCATAAGACTAACAACAATCTGTGGCACTTCTTTGTTAAGTGCTAGTGATTATGATGATCAATTTCAATTTGGTTTCACGCTCTCAAAGCCTGAGAAAACTACAAGCATTTTTCGATGCCAAAAAGAAAAAAATCCCATTAGGACTTCATTTTTTGAAGCCATAAATCCAAGAGAAAAGAGTGCCAGTACTATTTCATGAGCCAAATATTCTTCACTGCTTGGGTCAAGCCCACCCAGTGCTAATTCTGGTGACTTTATTTGTGCCTTGGATTAATGAACTCATCAGTACTAGTATCTGTGACTGCATATTCATGGATATCTGATGCTAAAAATAGAGACCGAAACAAGAGGGAGAGAGTTACTTTCGGTATCTTGTTAACCTTCCATAGAAAATCTTTTACTTTGCTTTCAAATATTCTTTAAATATATTATAATATGTTTTTGTTTTTGTTTGGTCCTTTCAGGCATGTCTGACTCTTCATGAGCCTATTTGGGGTTTTCTTGGCAGAGATACTGGAGGGGTTTATCATTTCATTTTCCAGCTGGTTTTAGAGATGAAGAAACTGAGGCAAACTGTATAAGTGACTTGCCCAGGGTCACATAGCTAGTAAGTGTCTGAGGCCAGATTTGAACCCACAAAGATGAGTCTTCCTGACTCCAGGCCCATCACTCTGTCCATTGTACCATCTAGCTGCTCATGTTATAACATAACATATAATATAATATATAAATTGCAGATTTCATGAACTTGAGGGAACCCTATATTTGTGATGAATTTTAGGCCTCTTACCTGTCAGATAGTGATTAAAGCTCAGTAAAGCTATCTAAGTTATGTTCTTCCTCCTGAAGTCAAACCAATATTCAGGGCTGGCCACCAAAGAACCAGTCATCCTTCCTGGAACAAGTTTTAGGTCATGCGATGTAGAACAGGTTGTGACATACTGACATTCTAACACATTCGATCAATCAGATCTCTTCTTTAGTGAGAGGGAAAATATTCTATTTAATTGTAGGTTTGCAGCAAAACCATCAGTTTCAAGTTTGGTGCCAGGATGTTTATCAGGACTAAATAAGTGCCAGTGGGATTCCAACTATTCTGTGATTGGAAGGACCACAGCAAAATGGAACTGGGAAATGACAATGGGTAGCATTTCTATAAAGCTCTAAGCCTTACAAAGCACTTGATCAATATTATCTCACTTTATCCTCACAGAAAACCTGTGAGGGAGGAGCTATTATTATTCCCATTTTCCAGATGAAGAAATCTAGGCAAACAGAGGTGAAGGCATTTAGCTAGCTGGGAAATGTCTGAGGTTACATGTGAGCTCAGGTCTTTCTGACTCCTAGCCTGGTGTTCTTTCCATGACTATTAGAGTCATCAAGGCGGTGTGTTTCAGGACAGAGATAATACTGAAATTAAAAATTTATATAAAAGATGGATAAAACTCTTCACAGAAAAATACAAAATCTCTAAAATATTAAGCATCATTATCACTCAAATACTGTCTTTTGAAGAGAAAGGTCCTCTCACCACATCTTTATTAGCCTCTCTCTCATCAGTCTGAGAGAAATGCTAACATTTAATGCAAATTAAATAGACTGGCGTAATGAATTAGTAACTATGCATGCACTTCCTTTACACAGAGTTCCATATAAGTTGGTTATCTAATTCTCCAATCCATAACAAATTAGAAGTAGTAGAATGAAGAGTAGAGGGCTATTCTACAGGTAATACAATAAAACCCCAGCTATCTGGGACTCTCCAAGTACAAAGTATTGTGCAAGGTTCAATTTTCCAGGCAATTAGATAGAAACAACATGGCCTAGTGGAAGGAGTGATGAACTTGGAATCACAGGAATCTGAAGTACAACTTTGACCTTAACTATGTGACCTTGGAAAAGTCAGGGCCTCTTTTAGTCTCAATTTCCTCACCTATAAAATGGAGATAATGTCTATGGCTCTTACTTGTGGGGATCAAATGAGATCAGGTCTGCAAAGGGCCCTGAAAAACTAAAAGCACGATACAAGTGCTAATCATTATTACACCTAAAAGCTTATTAAGTACCAAAGCTCTGAAAAACTTTAACTATTCTAAGTGGACATTGTTCTAAAACATGTCACACCAGTTCCTTACTGTATGTAAGGAGGATTTTTTATCCTTCTTAGAGTTAGTTCATCAGGATCCATGGCCATGGGAATATCTAGTTTCCAGGTGTTTGATAATAAATCCCAGAATAGCCCCAAGGATCCTAATTCTTAGAATTGTAGTGACAGATACTCCTACTGAGGCTTCATTGTGAGATAAGGGGTGACATAATGTAATATATACTATGCTTGCATAGAATGATGATATTGCTAAAGTTAACTTGTGAGCTTAATGTTGGCAAGATGCCTTCTTTGTCTGTTGCCCTATAAAGCAGGTGGGCACTGGTCAGTGAGTGGGAAGAAACCATGGGGAATCCATAGTGGAATATGTGTCTGCCTCAACCAGCCCCCATTGAGGCTTGAGGGGATTTAGGTGAGTGCACAAAGCTATGCCTGTCTCAATTGTCCCCATTAAGACACAGGGGTAGTTGCCCCTCCACCCCTTCTCACCTGCCCCTGCAAAAAGGATGATTAGGGAATGCTGTAGAAGCTGGTTCTCCCAGCAACCATCTGAGAAGACTAGACCAGAATAAAGCTGATTATTAACCCCTCTGAAGCTGTCTTCTTTTCTGACCAGATCAAGAGTGAACCTGTTAGGGGCTAGAGACCAAGAACTCCAGTGACTCCTGTTTGTTATCTGTGAAACTCCTACCTTCTAAAATAGTGTGATTTGGGCTTTTCTTTATGACCCAGGATCATCATTTTGAATACCAGTTGCTCTATTGAGCTGCAAAGGGTAGTGATGCCCCCAGGGCTTTAGTGAAATACACTGCATATATGATATATATATGTGTGTGTGTATACATCGCTATTTATACACACTCTATAGATACATGTGTTGTTGTTCAGTCCTTTCCATCATGTCTGACTCTTTGTGACCCCATTTTGGGTTTTCTTGTCAGATACTGGAGTGGTTTGCTATTACCTTCTCCAGCTCATTTGAAGATGAGGAAACTGATGCTAACAAGGTTAAGTGACTGGCCCAGGGCCACACAGCTAGTAAACTGAGGCTGGAACTGAACTCAGGTCTTCCTGACTCCAGGTCCAGAACTCTATCCACTGTACCACCTTGCTGTACCCCATAACTAATGAACTAATATATATATATATATCTAAGGTCTCAATTCATATAGTATAGAATACTATGTATAAATCTATAAACTATATGTAGTATGTACAGATCTATACAGGTATAAGTATGTATACATACACACAAACCTATATGAGTATGTACATATTTGTCTGTTATTACACTAAGTGGCCCAACTCTTCTATACTTTTTGGAATCCCTATGTAAGCCTTTTCAGGTTTCTTCTTTGTCTTCCTTTATCATTTATAATTTGTCATTTAGTGTGGCCTGTAGTATCTATCTCTCCTTCCTAATTTACTGTTTCTAATTTGCTGTGGGTTATGCTGTCAGCTAATTAGACTTGCTAAAAATGCATGTAAAATATGAGTACTTGGTTCTTTGTGAGAACCTGAGGGATCTTCTTTCATCTTTTATATTGACTTTTAGTTTCAGCATAATTTTTATCCAGTGATGAGCAATAGTACCTAGCACCACTTAATAATTGCTGGTTGACTTCATGATTGAAGAGACGAAAGGAAAGTGTAGGGTCTTCAGTGGCTGAACTAGGGCACTCACTTTGGTGGCTGAGAGGCCTTTTTTACTTACTTAATGATTCATTCAGCAAATATGTTTATGTCTATAACATTATATGCCTATAATGTTCAGGGCAGTGTGCCAGGCATAGTGGGGGACACACAGACCATTTCCTCTTGGATTTTACCATTTGAAAAGAGTCATTAGATGTTGAAAAATAACTCCTTTACCAAAGTCCCACTCCAATAACTTATCCTCACTTGGGGATGATCCTGGGCTTTTTAAAGACCTATTGATAGCCAGCAAAACACAAGTAAAAAGAGCTTTGGGCCTAAGTTTGGTTCAGCCTTAAACAATCTGCTGACCAAGGACTATTCTAGCAATTAGAATAAAGGCTCTTCCCCAATCCTGCACGGTCCCTTTCCTCTTCTTCAATGACAGTCAAAGTAAAAAGTAAGTTAGCAGAAAACGCAAAGATGAGAAGAAAAATACTCCAACTCAGTCTAATTAAACAAACTTTCAACTCAACAAAAAGGAAGGGGAACCAGGTCAATAACCATTTTCTTGCCACAGAGGTCACAAAAATAGCCCAGAAACTGCCTCAGTCAGGAAACATATTTCCTATCCAAGCAGAGAGACACGCAGGCAAAGGGACAATACAACTGTAGATTTAGAACTGGAAGAATGACACTATTTTAGGGCACAAACTCATTGGCAAAGCACTACGGAGGAGGAGAACCCAAGACTGTGAACAATACTGTGTCATCAAACAGTGAAAAATAGGTGAAGAGACATTTTGCCTGTTGAGAAGCTTGATGTGATTCATGCACTGGCTAAACCAGATTACCAGATCATTTGCAGATGAAACCAGAAGGACAGCAAATAAATGTTAATTGGACGGATCTGTCAGCATTTTCACAATGCTCTATTCTCATCCATAATCATGGTGAAACCACTACATTTGGATTCTGCCATCTTTCTTCCTGACCAGCTACATGAAGAAACACCAGTGTCCATGACTGAATGCCGCATTCCATGTGTGGTCTGACCAGGACAGAGTGTGAGAGATCTATCATTTATATTCCCTTTTAATAATTTTAATTAATTAATTTTAACATAGCTCAAGATTGCATTAGCTTTCTTAGCTGCCTCATCACACTGTTGACTCACTTTGAGTCTATAATCCATTAACTCCCCCTCAAATTTGTTTTCTAGTCCGGTTTCCACCATCTTATATTTTTGAAAAATTTATTTACTTTTAATTTACAACATTCAGTTCCACAAACTTCTGAGTTCCTAATTTTCTCCCCCTCCCTCTCCTCTCTCCTCCTTCCTCCCCCCCAACCATGGCAGCATGCAATCTGATATAGGTTCTACAAATACCTTCACATCAAACTCCATCTTGTATTTGTGAAGCTCATTTTAAAAAATTGTAGTGTAAAAATTACATTTTCCCTATTAAATATCAGTTAATAATTAATAAGCATTTGCTGAGCACCTACTACGTGCCAAGCACTGTGCTTAGCATTGAGAATTTTTTTTTAAATGAAGAAGCTGTTCCTGCCTTGATGGAACTTAGCATCTAATGGGGAAAGACAACATAAAAAAGGAAGCTGAAAAAGAGGAAGAGAGGCAAGGAAGGCACCCAGACTGAGGGCATGGTGGCAAAGTCCCCAGGAGCTCAGCTGGATGGGAAATGAAGAGATGGGCCACCCTCCCTACAGGAAGATTCTGGCAGGAGCACTCCCCTCCCAGAGGGGCCCAATGAGCAGGGGCCAAGAGCAGGTGTGCATCCCAGGGCGGAAGTGATCTTGTGGGATGTCGAGGTTCCTGAAACATGATGAGGAAGCCCAGGGAAGCGCAGCCCTTTTACCACCACCACCCTCCTCAAAAAAAGAAGTAGTGATAGCACTTACAATAAGGAGGTCAGGAAAAGAGGGCTGACAGATACAGGAGAAATCCATGCCGTGGATGCCAATTTTAAAGGCATTCAAGAATCAGTTTTCAAGTTATCTCAGGGATAGGAAGACTCTAAAAGAAGAGGGGGAACCTCAAATGATGCTTTTTGAGAACAAGGCAGGGAGGGACTCGACACAGCATTAGAAACTACTGCTCTAAATGCCTGCTTTTTTTTTTGCCAGTATTAAATATGAAAGTGGTTTGTGCACCTTATAAGCAGCTTTCCTAGAAGACTTCCTGTAGCAGACTTCATAGTGCAGGTGGCTTTATCAAGACCAAGGTCAGGTAGACTCGCCTCACCTCATCCCCTCCCCCTCCCCTTCTTTGGACACTAGTAAAATATGATTTTTTTTCTTTTTTGCTAGATTTTTAGCAAAGAATAAATTCTCAAGCTATTCTTAAAGAATCATTGAAAAGAGGTCGACTAGATGAAAGTCATATTGTTTTTGCAGTTATATACCTGTCTAAGGTTTGTAAACACTTTGCATACATGATTTCATTTGATCCTCACAACAGCCCTGTGAGATGCGTGAAATCTGAGTTTAACTGATGAGGAAACTAATAATAACAGTAATAGCCAGTATATTAAGGAGCACCTACTATGTGCCAGCCACTGCCTAAGTGCTAATAAAATATTATCTCATTTGATCCTCACAACAACCTTGGGAAATAGGTGCTATTATAGCTCCACTTTATGGATGAGGAAACTGAGGCAAACAGAGGCTGTGACTTGTCTAAGGTCACACACATAGTAAGTATGCATGGCTAGATTTAAATTCAGGCCCTTCTGAGTCCTGAGTCCAGTGCTTTATCCGTTCATTACACCATGCTTATACAGTTGTGTGGATTGAGAAATAGTCAAATTGCTGGATCCAAAGAGTATTCCTTAATGGTTCCATGTCAACTTAGAAGGAAGTGACTAGTGGAGTATTCCAAGGATCTGTCCTTGTTGTGGAGTTGAATGTGTGAGGGGGTGAAGGCATGGTGAAACAGCATTTGTTTTCAAAAAGATCTGGGAATATTAGTGGGGTGTGAGTCAGCAATGTGACATGGCAGCCTCAAAATGTGACCTGATCTTCCCAGAACAGGGAGGTGATAACCCAGCTGTACTCTGCCCTCCTCAGACATCATTTACATTACTATATTCATCTCTGGGCAGCCAATGATAAGGTGGAGAGCTTTCAGAGGACAGTCAAAGGTTCTCGGGTCCAGGTCCTGTACAACTCAGCTGAAGGAACTGGGGATGCTTAGCCTGGAGACAGGAGCAGCTAGGTAATGCAGTAGTTAAATCACCAGGCCTGGAGTTAGGAAGACTTCATGAGTTCAAATGTGACCTCATATACTTACCAGCTATGTGACCCTGGACAAGTCACTTAACCCTGTTTGCCTCAGTTTCCTCATTTATAAAATGAGCTGGAGAAGGAAATGGCAAACCACTGCAGTATCTCTGCCAAGAAAACCCCAAAGGGGGTCATGAAGAGTCAGACATGATTGAAAACAACTCAACAACAACAACACCCTAGACTAGAGACGAGTCTCAGGATCTGAAGGGCCATCATATGGAGAAGTTCGATCTGTTCCACCTGGCCACAGAAGTGGAACTAGGAGCAATGGGTTTAAGTCACAGAGACAAATGTAAGCTTGATGTCAAGGAAAACTTCCCAGAGTGAAATGGAGCTGCTTAGGAGAGAAAGTGGTTCTCACTCCTTGGGGTTCTTTACGCAGAAGCTGGAAACCATTTGTCAGAAATTCTTTCAGAAATAAGTTGAGCTAGGGGCAGCGAGGTGGTGCAGTGAACAGAGCACCGGCCCTGGAGTCAGGAGGACCTGAGTTCAAATGTGGCCTCAGACTCCTAACACAAAAACTAGCTATGTGACCTTGAGCAAGTCACTTAACCCCAATTGCCCTGCCTTACCCCCTATCAAAAAAAGCAAATAAATAAATGAATGAATGAATAAATAGGTTGGACTAGAAGGACACTGAGGTACTTTTCCAGTCTCAAATTCTGTGATTCTGGGAATGGGCAGTTGGAATACTTACCAAATTATGGACGTTGCAAATGATACAAAACTGGGAGGGATAATTTTTTTAAATGTTGATTCATTTTGAACTTAAATACAAAAAAGACCAAAAAAAATTACATTTCCGTGTACAGAGCACAACATAAAAAGAGGATTCATTATAAAACCATGACTTTCCATTTCACAGTGTTTACTAATAAAAAAAACCAACAACTACGTAACAAATACTACAAAGCTCCCTGCTTTCCAGGGCTTCCTTCCGTGTTTTCTTTTGTTCTCTGCTGTGTACTGAGAGGGCTAATTCACACTAGATGAGAGAGACAGGATACAAAATTATCTTGAAGGACTAGAACATTGGGCCAAATCGAATAAGATTAAATTTTATAGGGATAAATCTAAAGTTTTGCATGTGGTTTAAAAAAAATCACCTTCACAGGTACAAAATGCTAGGACTAAATCACAATATAATATGACAATAGAATCTGAGGCAGTGTTAAGAGAAGGCAGTATTAATAGACTACAAGACCAAGGAGACAACCACCCTCCTCCATTCTACTCTAGTCAGACCACATCTAGAATATTGGGGGGTCCAGTCTTGGACACCATAATTTATTTCATTCATTTACTTACTTACTTTTAGTTTTCAACATTCACTTTTATAAGATTTTGGGTTCCAAATTTTTCCCATTCTCTCCTCTCCCTAAAATGACATGCAATCTGATATAGGCTATATACATGTACAATCACATTAAATATATTTACATCTTAGTCATATTGTGAAAGAAAAATCAGAACAAAAGGGAAAAACCACAAGAAAGAAAAAAAAGAGAGAGAGAGAAAATAGTATATTTTGATCTGCATTCAGACTCCATTTCTTCTCAGCATTTTCCATCATGAGTCTTTTGGAATTGTCTCAGATCACTGTATTGCTGAGAAGAGCTAAGTCTATCATAGCTGATCATCACACAATGTTGTTATTACTGTATACAGCATTCTCCTGGTTCTGCTCGCTTCACTCAGCATCAGTTCATGTAAGTCTTTCCAGATTTTTCTGAAATCTGCCTGCTCATCATTTCTTGTAGAATTTGATAGAATTTATTCATAGATTTATATACCTATATTATATATAGATATTTATAGATTTCTAGAATTCTTATGGAAATATAGAATTCCATTACATTCATATACCACAACTTGCTCAGCCATTCCCAAAAGCATAAAGCATAAAGCTAGGAGAGATTGCTAAGAGCAGAATCAAGATCCAGAAGGGCTGATTATGCAATTCATGTCTACCTTGTCTACCTGGTTTGTCAAATGCCTTTCTGAAATCTGGGTATATTATATCTATGTCATTCACTGGATCTCCCAGTCCATTAGGCCTCTCAGAAGAGGAAATGAGGTTATTCTGGCATGACTTGCTCTTGATATATAGTCATGCAAGTTAGAAGAAACTACCTTCTTCCCTTTTGTGAGAATTGGAACATTTGCTCAATACCAGTCCTATGGTATACCTTTCTCATTCTTCATGAATTTCTTTTTAACAAATATCTATTCACAAACAACCTAGAGCTGGGTGCATATTGTATATTATAATGTGTCTCCTTACAGGATCCTTGATATGAATAGAAATGCAACATGGATTGTGCAGATGGCCTTTTCCACTTTGATGGGAAGCTCTTTCCCCAAACCCTTTCTACCTAAGAAATTCTACAGAGGAGGAAAAAAACCACTAAGGAGATTTCCCTGAAATTCAGGCACAGAAAAGAAAAAAAAAGTATCTTTTCTGTTGATCCTTTTTTATTTTTTGCTTTTTGGAGGGGGAAAGGCAGGGCAATTGGGGTTGAGTGACTTGCCCTAGGTCACACAGCTTCTTTTGTGTGTGTGTTAAGTGTCTGAGGCTAGATGTGAACTCAGGTCCTCCTGACTCCAGGGCCCATTTTCTATTCACTGTGCCACCTACTCGCCACTCTGTTGATCCTTTTTAAAGAAATTTCTCCATTTCTAGAAATGACTTGCTTAGTTAATCCACCCTACTGAATAATGCTCCAGTGACCATGATAGGCATTTCAGCTGCTGCTTCCACTCTGGTTACAACACTTGTTAAGTGTAAAACTCTAAGACTATTTCCTATACAAAATGATAGCAACCCCTGCTCTGAAACCATCTGAATATTTGAAGAACTCTTTGTTTATTCTTAAGAAGCTAGTGAAAGGTGCTAAGTTTTACTCAACTCTCAACCTCAAGACTTGAAGGTTTATTTAATATCATAAAAGTTTCTGAGAGATAAACTATTAGCAAAAGCAACATCAGGCAGGATGCACCCGAGGGGTCTGTGGGGAGCCAGGGGCTCTGTTACATTTACCACATGAATGTTAACTAGCAGGAGAAGAAGAAGAGGAAGAGGGGAAGGAGGAAGGAATCAATCTTAGTGAGTTTTGTTGTTATTGTCTTAAAATTTGAACCTACTACCCATCAATTAATCCCAAAAGCTAATTACCCTAGAATTCTGATGTGATTCTTCCTTCTCCAATATCTTGGACATACAAGTAGCATACATATATGACCTCCACAATAACTCTCATATCCTCTCTTGCTTCTCTATTTTCACTGCCACTAAAATAGGTCCAGGGACAGGGAACTTGTGGCCTTGAGGCCATATGTGGCCTTCTAGGTCCTTGGGGGTGGCCTTTTGACTGTCCAACTTGTACAGAAAAAATCCTTTTATTAAGGGGATTTGTTCTGTGAAGTTTGGATTCAGTCAAAGGCCGGGTTCATCTATTGAGAGCAAGAAGGGGAAGTCTTTTGCTGGGTTGTTTCAGTCATGTCCAACTCTCCATGACCCCATTTGGGGTTTTCCTGGCAAAGATACTGGAGTGGTCTGACATTTCCTTCTTCAGCTCATTTTTTCAAATGAGGAAATTAATGCTAATAGGATTAAGTGACTTGCCCAGGGTCACACAGCTAGTATCTGAGGCCACATTTGAACTCAGGTTTTCTTGACTCCAGGCCTGGTGCTCCATCTACTGCACTGCCTAGCAGCTCCAAAGGGAAGTTAGAGGCCATCTAATCAAATTCTCTCATTTTACAGATGAGGAAACTGAGTCTCAGATAATAAGTAGCGAAAGCTGGGATTTGAACTCATGTCCTTCAACTCCAAATCCATTGCTCTTTTCACCACATCACCTCTAGTATAGACTCATTGCTACTTTACTGGACTATTACAATAAGGTTTCAAACAGGTATTCCCTCCTCCAATGCTTCCCATGCTTCTTTCTAACAATCTCGGAATAATATTTTACACAGATTAGGTCCTGCTATCGCTCAGCTCAAAAATCTCCAGTGCTTCCCTGTTGCCTATCAATTAAAATCCACATTCCTGTGACCAGCATTCAAAGCCCTCCACAATCAGGCACCTATTCTAGAGTTATTGCCTATTCCTGCCCTCCATACATTTCATCCAAATGGTATATGTGTCTTAAGCAGGATTTTAACTCGGGACCTCCTGACTCCTCTTTATTCCTGTAAGCTATGCCTCTCTCATGGTATCCTAAGATCACACTGGCTCTTTGGGCTTTCTGCCCTCAAGAAATGCACTTTATTCATCCCTCCTCATGATGTTTCCTATGCCTGGGTCCAATCCTTCACATTTTGAATTCCTACTGATTTTTTAAAGCCCATATCCAATGACACCTATGAACTTTTCCCAAGTGACAACTCTATGAAGCTTTCTCCCATCTCTCCTACTCAACAACCTCCTTCTTTATAAGGCACTTGGGTTACAATGCTAATGCATTTGCAATGTAATGTATTCTATTTATGATTGTTACTCAGCACACAGTAGGTACTCAGTACAGTAGGTAAATGTTTAATTTGCTTAAAGAAAAATTCCTCAGAGAGATCTCAAGGTCAATCATTCTCCCTTTAAATATAAATCAAACAAGCTCAGTTCATCTTGGAGTCTTACCCTCCAAAAAGACTAGAAGTGGCCAACTAGAAATGGTGAGAGGGGGGGTGAATACAGTCAAATTGAGACAAGCCAGAAGCAATGACGTATAATGGAAGAAGAGACAGAAAAAAAATGATTAAAAATAGACACAAAGACTTACAAAGCATAGCCGCCTAGGGCCATGTATCACAGAGCCAAATAGCTTTTTACCTTAATTGTACATCTCTATATTCAGCATAGAGGAATAACTTTTATTCATAATAATGGGACCTGAGCCATCAAGAAAAGGCTAAATTATGCTCAACACAGACTGTTCAAGAAAGCAGGAAAATGAAAGAAAGAAGCAATGCAAAACAATTTCCATCAATAATTATTAAAGAATAACAGTCAGGGGTGGCTAGGTGGTGCAGTGAATAGAGCGCTGGCCCTGGAGTCAGGAGGACCTGAGTTCAAATCGGGCCTCAGACACTTAACACAAAAACTAGCCATGTGACCTTGGGCAAGTCACTTAACCCCAATTGCCCTACCTTCCCCCCTCCAAAAAGCAAAGAAAAGAAAAGAAAAGAACAAAAGTCACAAAATATTACAGTCACAGCATATCAGAGTTATAAGGGGTCTCAGAGGCTACTTAGCCCAAAAGAAAACTTTCCATAACATACCCAATGAGTGGTCCTCCAGTGTGTGCTTAAAAGCCTACAAGGAGAGAGAAGCCCCTGCCTCCCAAAGCAGCCCTTTCCAATTCCAACAGCCTCTTTACATCCTCTACCCATTACTTCTAAATCTTCCCTCCAACTTAACAGAACCAGAATAACACTCCCTGTCCCCTATGACACTGCTTCAAATAATAATTGTGTTCCCCTGGAGTTTCCTTTTCTCTGAGCTAAACACCTCTAGTGCCTTCAACCAATACTCCTATGGCCAGAACTCAAGAGTCTACCATTTTGAGTCCTGCTTCAAATGTGGTGCCCAGAATTTAACTCTGTCCTCCACATATGGTCTGATCAGGGCAAGATACAGAGGAGATAGTGAGGATGGTGACAGTAACAACAGCTAGAATTTATACAGAATTTTAAGGTATCTAAGGTACTTTAATATGTTCACTCATTTGATGCTTAAAACAATTCTGGGAGGTAGGTGCTATTTTTAGGTGCAGGTAGGTGGCACAGTGAAGAAAGTACATGGCCTAAAGTCAGGAAGACTCATTTTCCTGAGCTCAACTCTGGTCTCAGACACTTACTAGCTATGTGACCCTGGGCAAGTCACATAACCCTGCTTGCCTCAGTTTCCTCATCTGTAAAAATGAGCTAGAGAAGGAAATGGCAAACTACTCTAGTATCTTTGCCA
Organism: Pseudochirops cupreus; assembly: GCA_028627135.1. Classification (NCBI taxonomy): domain Eukaryota; kingdom Metazoa; phylum Chordata; class Mammalia; order Diprotodontia; family Pseudocheiridae; genus Pseudochirops; species Pseudochirops cupreus. Next base: position 350,364,789 of record CM053584.1, read on the forward strand.
AGAAAACCCCAAATGTGGTCATGAAGAGTTGGACATGACAATGACAAAGGTGCTATTTATATCCCCATGTTTCAAATAAGGAAACTCAGACAGACAGATTAAATGACTTGCCCAGGGTCACACAGTCATTAAGTATCTCAGAGAACTCAGCACTTCCTGACTCCTCTTTATTCCTGTAAGCTATGCCTTTCTTACTGCAGCCCAAGACTGCACTGGCTCTTTGGGCCACAATATCCCGCCATATGTATTCTCTCACTGAGCTTGTAGCCCACCCAAACCCCTAGATCTTCTTCAGAGAAACTTCTATGTAGCCAGGACTCTTCACTGTCAAACTTGTGAAGTTGATTAGCATCTAACACAACAGATAATTACATTTATTCCTATGGAATTTCCTGTTTATAGATTTAGTCCAATGCTCTAGATTACAAAGATTTTTTTGGATCCCGATGATTCGAATCATTATCTTAGGTATTCTTTGCTAAAACTGTCATCTGCAAATCGGGGAGATGCCTATGCCTTTAACCAAGTCATGGAAGAAAAAAAAAAGATCATCGTCCCAAATCTAGGATTGGACACATCCTTCTAGAACAGTGGTTCTCAACCTTCCTAATGCCGTGACCCTTTAATACTCACATGTGGGCGTGTCTGCATGTGGGCAGACCCACCTGGAGACGGATAGAGGAGGGGTGTCTCGGTTCCTAGGACCAACAGACATATGTATTTTCCAATGGTCTTAGGCGACCCCTGTGACCCCTGTGAAAGGGTCGTTTGACCCCCAAAGGGGTCGTGACCCACAGGTTGAGAACCACTGTTCTAGAATGACAATGAACCATTAATAACTATTTTGGGGTCTTTTTTTAAAACTAGTTCCTTTTCTATCACATAACTGACACCTCTCCATCTTTTCCACAAAACTAGCACGGTAGATCAAAGCATCGCTGAAACTGAGGTAAACAATTATTTACACCATCCCCTGGTTTAGTAAAGGTATGGAAGGAGGAGCTGTTTGGCATGACCTGTTCCTGATAAGGCTGTACTGACTCTCCATGGCCACCACACTTCCCTCTCCAGATGTCCACTATCACTTCCCTTTTTTGGAAGCTGGGACAATACTCATCCTTCTCCATTCCTGGGTTAGGTCTCTCTATTCACGGCCTTTCAAATATCAGGGCTCAGCAATTACATCACACCCATCAGATGTCTCAGTACTTGAAGATGCAAGCTGGCAGGGTCAGGTGACCTGGACTCATCAAGGCTATCTCATTATCACTCATTTTCTTGCCTATCAATTCCATTTGTATTCTTTCTTTCCCAGTCCAAAGATCTTGCTCTTTGGTGTAGAAAAACATGAGAATCAATTAGCTCTACCTTCTCTCTGCCATCAGTCCTATCCCTTTTTTTTTTGTCCTTCTCTTTTCCCTAATAAAACAAGTTTTGATATTGAAAGGAATATGAGTCAGGAGTCTCTGAGTTCAAATCCTGTTTCTGATTACCACTTTCTATGAGGCAAGTCATTTAATCTCTATGTATATTGGGTAAAATCCCAAGAATCTTTTTAGATCTTTGATCCTATGAAATTCTCAAACACAGCTCTCATGTCCTCCCTTCTTCTCTAGACTAAACATCCCCAGTTCCTCCATCCGGTCCTCACATGACGTGGACTCAAGTCCCCTTGCCATTCTGGTTGCCCTGTCCTGGTACATCATCCTAGTTTGTAATAAAAGCCAAAGGGGAGTCAACTCAATACAGCCAGAGCTGTAGAAAACCAGTGCCAAGGCATAAAACAAAGAGAAAAAAATAGAACAGAAAATGGCTCATTTCTAAGACTTTTTGGCTGTCCCTTGAATACTGTATCTTCAAAGCAAATACATACAGGATATCAGTCTCTTATCCATCCCTATCAGAGGAAACAGGCTTACAGGTAGCAGAAAATGGTTCCTAAAATAGCAGAGGAACTTTTTTTTTTCCTAAGGGGAAAAAAAGTTCTCGTCTTGATTCACAATGCACAATAAACACTACTCAAGCAGTCAGTGAGCTGCGATGCATAATAAGAATAGCCTCTCAAAAATGAATTCTGTCAGTGATTGCAAATGTTAGACCTTTTATTGCTGAAGGCTTCTGAAAGTTTTAAAAGTAGAACGAAGGAAAAAATGCTAGCTGATTTCATAATATCAGATTTATAATCAGGATTCTAGCATGCCAAGTCAAGAATGCAAAATAAAGCTAGCCTTGTGCCTCAACTCTCACTGGTTTAACCCCACCCGTCATCCACAAAACCATGTCTTTGCATGGCAGCGTCCAAATTATCTACAATTCCTCTTTGTCTCACACACATAGCTGCCTTATTCCATTCTGTTCTGGAGACTTATTGACTACAGAATCATCTGTCCATGAATTCTCCCCAAGATGATATGAAACTAGAGAAAGATAGTTGGGGGAACCAACCCTTGGTTAGATGTTTTAAGTTTCTCTGTGCTTTCACTCTGCCCCATCTGTGAAATGGAAAACATGATGCTTGGCATTTATCCCCAAAGGAATGATAAGGCTAAATGAATGAATGAATGCCACACCAATAATTTGAAAATTTCAAAATATCTCGAAAGAATGAATAGGAACCTCAATGACCTCATTTTCGTTTAAAAGTCAGATGAATATATGAAGAGGCAGGATCATGTTATGAAAATGTAATGCCTAAATACAGGTTAACACACTACTATGCAAGTGGGCATGTCAAAAACATTTCTCTAAAAATATCTGTGTCACTAAGGAAAAATACTGATGGCTTAAGGGTTTGCTGCAGAAGTACTCTAAAGGCCTAAAGTCCTAACGGTACAATAGCAAAGCGCAAGATCCTTCGGAAATTAAAAAAATATATATATTAAGGTAGGTACTCATAGGAAACAAGGAATATTTTCTATAAGATGTTTGAATAGAAACAAGATAGCACATGCCCATTGGGTACATTAATGTCTGTTTACTCGCAGGTCAGTGGGCAAGTTAGTTAAATTCTCCTGCTGACTGAGAGAACATAAAAATTAAAACCCTGATCAAGAAGGGTCCCCACATTACAAAGAAGATTTGCAGCCTCAACTAAGGAGATGAATATGATTCCATCAATAAAGTCTGATTGTTACTGATAATCATAATGAATAATTATTACAATAATACCAAGAGGCAGCAGTATCAGATGAAGAAGGAGAGGATAATGAATTGGGGGTTGGTCTTGGGGCAAGTCAGGAAGATCTGGATTTAAAAACCTTTGAAACATTCTAGCTGTGTGACCATGGGCAAGGAACAGCCTCTCAGTGCCCCAAGTAATCCTTGATTTAATATGTAAGCAGGTAAACACTAGATTGGTAGAGAGGGGTTCCGTAATGGGAATTTCCCAAGGAAATCACAGGTCTGGATGACCCCAAACCCTCCTGCCCCCAAAAGAGCAGCTGACATTTGCATGGAACTGTGAGGTTTTCAAAGAATTTTGTCTTATTTCATCTAGTCCTCACAACCAGCCCGTGAAGTTAGTTCTGCAGGAATTAACAATTAACAGTCACTTAGCGAGTCCCTACTGTGTTTAAAGTTCTGTGCTAAGCACCGAGAACATAAAGAAAGGAAAGGACAGTTCCTGTCCTCAAGGAGCTCATAATCAAAACCCCATTTTATGGTCAAGGGAACTGAAATTACTACTTCTTTGGAGGTTGGCAAGTAAATTTTTCCTTTTTTTTCTTTTTCAATTTTGCCTTTGAATTTTTTTTCTTTAGTGAGAAAACTAGGAAACAGATTTTTAATGTTTGTTTTTTAACATTAAAAAAGGAAGCATGGTTCAATGCAGAGAGGGCCTTAGAGGCAGAAGGAGAGCAGCGGCTCCTCAAAAAGTTTTCAATCTCCTGAATCTCGGCTTGCTCATCCATAAAATGGGGATAATAATGCTTTCATTATTTACCCCATAGACCTGATCTGATGAAAGTGCTTTGCAACCTTCAGGTTTATAGGAGGATGAGCTATTATTTGTCTCACGGCGTTAACGTGAGGACCGAAACAGACGGTGCAAGTAAGAAGCTTGCTTGTCTCAAATTGCTGCTGGTAAAACAATACAAATGGTCTTGAATGTCTCTTATAAAATACAATGTATTAGACTGTTGTGAGCTAATAAAGTAGTAGGACGTTATCAGATGCTTCTCAAAGGTGTTTTCTAGCTTACAAATCCAACCATGTTGCTGTCCTGGCAAATGCAGGGTGTCCCAAAAGTCTTAGTGCAAGTGTAAGCTCAAAGAGCTTAATTTGCACTAAGACTTTTGGAACCCTGCATTTATTTTCTTTGAGAAATCATGAAATGAAGGCACTAGGGGGAGGGAAGTTGGACTGCAGCATTTCCCTTGGAGATGGCCTGTTCCAGCAGTATCTGACATGTGTTCTGGTTTCTTGGTAAAAGACATGGAGTACGTGTGAGTGTGTCTGTGTGTCTGTGTCCATATCAGGGGCGGTGATGAGGCTACATTAAAGATGATTGATGATTGAGTTGGGAAGGGCAGCCTGGGTTCTGTGGGGTAGTGAGAGATGGCTTCCAGTCTCTTTCTTTTGGGGTGGCCTCTTTATTGGAACACAGCCAATGGTGGATCTCTGGGAGAAGAAGGGACCAATCTGAAGCCCCTGGTCATGCATGTCCTTTGTCCATTAGCAAGGAGCCACAGCCCAGGTCTCAAAGGGTGGGGCAGCTTAGAGCTTCCATGGAAATCTCCAATTCACCCTCCCATTCCCCTACAACATTTGGAATTGCTATAAAAGTGAGATGAAATTAACTTCAGGCATCTCCAAGCATATATTACATTGTTAGCAGAAAATCTCACTTCCACTAAAAGTTAGATGAGGTTACTTGAAGACCACTATCACAGTCTCCCCCATTTAAACTGTGAGCCCCTCAAGGGCAGGGGCTATCTTTCTTATTTTTATCCCCAGCACTTAGTGCAGTGCTTGGCACATCATGGGTGTTTAATATATGTTTTCTGACTGACTGAGTTGCTTTAAATGAAATCATATCAACCAATGAAATACTTAAGAGCATCAGACAACACTCCCCTTCAGGCAAAGGGAGCCAAGATCAAGGCTTTCCTAGGAGCGGGGCTATAACTGCTTACATCTCTTGCTGGTCATCATTCTTCTCGAGGACCAATGACGTGAAGAAGGTGATGTCTCGACTTGCGCATGCACTGCTCACATGAAGAATTGGCAACAGAAGAGAAGGAAGTGAATTGGGAAAACAGTTAATTTCAATCTAACTACCATCAGGGCCGGGGATCACAATAGGAACGCTCTTCCACAAACACCAAGTCAAAATACCCTTACAGTAAGCACTAACCACACTGCACAAAAAAAAAAAATCAATGTAATTTTAACTTTGCTCTAAACTGCAAATGTCATTAAAATAAAGAGTTTCACTGACTTATCTCAAGAAACAACTGGCCAAAGGTTCCTTAAAAAACCCCCACAGATTTCTCAGTGATAGGAACAAAAACCACAACTGCTGTCTGAACTGTGCTTCCCATAAGGCTGTACTAAACAATTGTTAGTTTCCAAACAGCTAAGCGTTGATGGGATGATGCAGCCATTGGACCATGACAAATGGCAGCGTGTTTGGATGTGGGGTCACTCAGGTTAGAGAGAAGTAGAAACATGAACCCTCAGGATTCTCCTGCTCCCCTGGAAGCTGTGAGAGGAAACACGACCAAAAGAAGCAATTCCCCAGAGAGGAATGGAAGGGTCTCCTGAGGCCAGGAGTCCTTCATCTCCAGCTAAACAGATCAGACCCAGAGCTGCAGCTAGCCAGGTGAAGAAACCTAGGCTATCTCCTAATATCTCTTCTGTAATATTGTAGATTAGGACAGTAAGTGGACAGTTGTCAGTTTTCATCCCAGAGGAATGCTGGAGCTATGTCTTCAAGGTGGACATTTACAGCTTGGAAATCAGCGAAAGCTGTAAATCAGGGCTTGATTTGTTTTACTGATTGTCTCAATTTAAGAAAGTGAAAGAGGAAATGTTAACAATATATATTAAACCTGAAAGTGTATCATGGAAGCACATCATCCCCTGCCCCCCTCCCCTGAAATGGCTGTTAAACATTTACCACCAGGAGACCCCTGAGTTAATCCATAAATGAAACACCGCAAACTCAGTAGTCTGTCTCAGTAGAATCCATGTCCCTCCTTAGCACATACTTTCTCTTCCCTTTTACTCACCCTCAGACAGACACTCCAGACCACAAGGATGGATATAAACTGAGTAGATCCCAAAAGTTACATATTATCAAAAGTATGTAAAAGAACTAAAAACAAGTATCACACAGAAGGTGATGGAAAGGCACGTGGAACCAGGCTGCAACACCCTACCAACGGGGGACTCTGATGATTTCCCGTAAATGATATTATCAGAGAACCATATGATAGAAAGAGAGGAAAGGTCATAGAAAGAGGACAGGATGATGGGTTCCAGTGGTACCCTCAATATCAGTAAGAAGAGAAAGCTCCTAAAACATGGGATGGATGCCCTGTGCTGAACTTTCAGGAGGGGATGGGCAAAAGTAACACAGGAGAATGGCTGGCATGGAATGGGTCCAAACTGCGTAAATGGAGGGCGCACCCAAATCGATTAGTTCACAAATCCATTTGAATCTGGAGTATATAAAAGATACCTCACGTAAGCTGAATAATCCTATGCTATGCTGAAGTAAACAAAAAGTAAATGCAGGATTAACCTCACAGGCATGTAAACAGTGGCTTACACGGTACACAGTAAGAAATATAGAGGAAAATAATATGAAAGATTTGAAGTGACTTCAAATTCAGAAGAGAGACACTTAGACATATGGTCCATAAGCAAAATATGACCCCATTTTATTTGTTTAATCAACAAACATCTATTAAGTAGCTTCTATGTGAATGGTAATATGCTAGGCATCGACACTCCAATAACCATGAGCCAGATCCAATCTATGTCAATGGTACGTTCAATGCAGTCCTGGCTATGGTTTGCAACTTGACCATAAAGTACACTAGAATTCTTAGTTCATCCATTTGAATACAGAGCAAAGATCTAGCCAATGCAACAGTCAGAGCTAGAATACTACTTCATGCTGGCAGTTCCCACGCTGGCATATATAATATATAGGATATATATGATACCAGTAACTCTGATGCTGAACTCTGAGTGATACTCTACTTGCCTATCACGGGCCATTGCAAGAACTGACCATGTTAGTTAGCATGGTGTAGTGGAAAGAGTGACTCACTAGAAAACAGCTCGTCTGGGTTGTGATTCCTGCTCTGTGGTTAATTAACTCTGTGACCTTGGTCAAGTCACTAGACCTCTTGACTTCAGTTTCCTTACCAATAAAGTTAAAGTTTTGGACTAGATAATACTTGGGAAGCCTTTCATTTAAAAGCCCATTTATGACTCAGTAATTACATACAGAAGGTCTTCCATGGCTAAAGGATTGCCAACTAGCTACAGTTCTAGGACTAAATAAATCTTTTTTGATGCATATTATATATGTAGGATTTTTTAAATTAGAGAATTCATTCAATATGAAAGGAAAAGAATAACTATAAGAAAAAATACAATAAATAAACCTTAATTTACAATAGAAAAAATCCTATCTGAGCTCTCTTGAGCTAATTAAGGTTCCTTTAGCTAAATTCTCAATCCCATGAAAATTCTCACTCTCCCTCCCTCCCCTTCTTCTCCTTCTTTCTGTCTCTCTTTCCTCTCTCTGTCTCTTTCTCAGACACACACACACACATACACACACACATACACATACGCACACACATACACACACACACAGACACACAGACACAGACACAGACACAGACACACACATACACACACAGACACACACACACAGACACACAACACACAGACACACACAGACACACACACATACACACACACAGGCAGACACACACACATACACACACAGGCACATACACACACAGACACACACACATACACACACACAGACACACACACAGACACAGACACACACAGACACACACACAGACACATACACACACACACACATACACACACACACACACACACAGTTCCAGATGACCAGTTCTTCTGGATTTACCAGAAATAATGCCTTGTCCCTAGAACAACCACCACCACCCCTGCCCTAAAATACACTTTGGGTTTGGCCCACCCAGCTATACCCTTGAGGAGTTTATTCATGTTTTATACAATCCCAGACCAAAACTCAACCAAACCTAGGCATGTTGGTCATTTTCAGACTCTTAGTGCTCCGCTCAAATGTTCCTGGTCATCACTTAACATTATTTAACATCTGCCTCAGTTTTTTCAATTGTAAAATGCAGCAGTCGTGAGTATCAGACGAGATAATATTTATAAACTGCTTAGCACGGTGCCAGGCATGTTGTTGGTGTTGCTGTTCAGCTGTATCAGACTCTATAGAACTCCATTTGGGGTTTTCTTGTCAAAGATGCTGGAGTGGTTTGCCATTTCCTTCTCTAGCTCATTTTACAGGTGAGGAAACTGAGGCAAGAGGGGTTAAGTGACTTGCCCAGGATCACACAGCAAGTAAGTATCTGAGGCTGGATTTGAACTCAGGTCTTCCTGACTCCAGGCCCAGTGATCTATCCACTGTCCCATCTAGCTGCCCATCAGGAATATAGTAAGTGCTTAATAAATGTTTGTTTTCTTCATTCCTTAGTCTAAAGTCAGAATTTTAGAAGGAATGTGATCCCTACGGATCTGGCATAGTTTGCCTACTAGACTTTCCAAGAAGTTAGTTTGGATACCCTACTGAGTTTGGAAAGTAGCTTCCTCCGCAACAGAGAAACCTCCATTCCGATAAGAAGTAATGGAGCTGCCTCTCTAATAATCCCTGCTACGTCCCAAACCACAGTCCCATTCTGACCCCTCAAGGACTCCCTCAGGATACACTTTTTAATGTGGGGCAAGGATCCCCAGCAAAAGGTCATCAGTGGTGGAAAAGATGGCATCAGCCAGGATGAAAAGAAACAGAACAGAACAGTCTCTCTTAACAGATCTGCCTGGAAAAGAGGAGAGCAGTGTGCCTCAAGTTTGTGGGTGAGAATTAAGAACCAATTTCCTCTAATCCATTTTTATATTGTCCATTTTGTAGATACATGTGGAAATCTTTAATGCTGGGCTGGTTTCGCTCCATCACCCTGTTGGGTTATGAGTCATTTACCACTGCTATTAGATTGATGATGTTTGCTACAGGAATGCAATCTAATTTTTGTATACTAGGACCCTTGTTAGAACATGTTTGCTATTATCTGCATGAAACCATATCCCTGGGCTGAAATGTAACTGTTTTTTTGCTGTTCAGTCATTTCAGTCATATCTGACTCTTCGTGACCCCATTTGGGGTTTTCTTGGCAAAGACACTGGAGGGGTTCGCCATTTCCTTCTCCAGCTCTTTTTACAGATGAGGAAACTGAGGCAAACAGGGTTAAGTGGATTGCCCAGGTCACACTGCTAGTAACTGTCTGAGGCTGGCCTTGAGCTCAGGAGGATGAGTCTTCCTACTCTACCACCAAGCAGCCCTGAAATTTGACTATATATTGGCTCAAAATACCATTACACTATAAGACTAGGATTATCCTTATATGCAACAATGTGCTGACAGATGTTTAGCAGCTGACTGGGCGGGGAGGGGGAATGGAAGCATGACACATTTTTAAGTTTAATTTGCATTATTTTATCTATCACTCTCTTAAATCTAGACAATCAACTGAATGATACACCAAGCCCTGATCTGTAGTGTTTGCCAATTTCCAAGGAGTAAATTCTCACACTGAAAACGTACCCATCAGTTCAGAGCCAGCTGGGCACATCCCTGCATATCCTTATATCAACACTATAAACATCAGTGTTATATCACCAACATGCTACGGTGGAAAGAGAGCTGACCTGAGTCAGGATGTCTATGTTGGAATTCTGGTTCTGACATTAAACTAGCTATGTGACCACAGGCAAGCAACAAATTCCCTGAGCTTTTATTTCCTTTTCTATAAAGTTGGAATAATAATGCTTAACTAGTTTCTTCTCTGACAGCAAGGTGGCTCAGTAGATGGAGCTTTGGGCCTGGAGTCAGGAAGACTCATCTTCATGAGTTCAAATCTGGTCTCCAATACATATTGGCTATGTGACTCTGGGCAAGTCAGTTAACCCTACTTGCCTCAGTTTCCTCATCTGTCAAATAAGCTGGAGAAGGAAATGGCAAACCACTCCCATATCTCTGCCAAGAAAACCTCAACACGGAGTCACAAAGAGTCAGACAGGACCAAAAACGACTGAACAAAAAACCTTCCTCACAGCATTGTTGGGAAGAAGGTGCTCTGTAAAACCGTAAGCAGTAGGAAAGTGTGAGCTATTTTATCAGCTGAAGCAAAAGACCTTCTTGGGGGGTGAATCAATAAAAAGTAAAATCACATCATCTGTCTCCACCAAAGCCAGACAGAAATTATTTTTGGTTACGTGGGGCTGTGTATTATTCAGACCATCGCATACAAAGTTCTAATGCTGTGATTACGACAATCAACCAAAGCAGAAAAAAAGTAACTTCCCTCCTGAGCCAATTTGATTTTTATATCCTTCTGATTACAAATAGAAAGCAATTCTCTCTCCAGAAGTAACAGAATGCAAAGGAGAAATCTATTAGGGACAAGGCTAAAAATTATGCAAGGCAACACAGGTTCTGAAGGGGCTGATTTTATTACACTGTCTAGTGATCATGATTGGCTTCTATTTCCAGCCTAATAAGGGGATCATTTACCCCCAAAATATATCTTTTCAGTAAATATTTAAATGTTTAAAGGTCAATGTACTTCCTCAACTAACACCAATCACGACTTTTTTTTCCTTTTTTTAAAAATAATTTTGTATTGCTGTTTCTTGTTTCATATACCATCATAGTTTTCCCCCGATATTTTTCCCATTATCTCCCCTTCCCAGAAAGCCATTCCCTATAACAAATGGTATTCTTTAAAGATAAGCAAAAAGAAAAAGAGGGAAAAAAATCAACACAACTGATCATCACATTGGAAAAAGTCTGAAAACATGCAATCGTACTTTCTCGGTGAATTAGCAGGTAGCCTTTGTGAATTTCTGCTAAGTGAAAAAATGATCACTATGAGGCCCAGTTGGTTCTTGGACATGCAGTCTATTGCTGGCCTCATTCCTGGTGACTTTCCAGTTTGGCAGCACCCACTTATGCTTGAGAATCCAGGGTCATCCCCAAGCCGTGACCAGACATTGGAGCAGGACTCTGGCTGGGTGTCACAGTAAAACTTTTTAAATTCATGTAGCCATCCTAATCAAGTTTATCCCCAGCAGCTGCTGGCTGAGTAGCTTACACAATGCCCTCCTCTAAGATACTCTGTGATTTCAAGTCATGACTTCAGGAGAATCAAAATTATAGGTATTGCACAGAACACGGAAAGACTCACACAGTGGGTGTTGGAGGATGCCAATCATTACCAATGGTGACCTAAATGAGAGAAACGTGTAAAAGATAGAATCAAGACATAACCAAGTATGGAAACTGATATCCTGTAGTGGGAACAAGGACTAAACAGGTGGGCAGCCTCAGAGCTGCACAAAAGATGAAAAGAACCGAGGAAAACTTGCAGTGTGCTTGGGCAAGCCCCCAGGGAGGAGCCGGGATGAGAGAAGGCATGAAAAAATTTTGACCTTTATGGGGAACGGGAAGGTTTATTACAGTCTGCTAGCTCCAAAGTCAATAGTTAAATTTTCGGTATGAGCCTTTACACCTCTACAAATCAGGGCTTGATTTACTGTTTGCTGATTGCCTAGACTTAGAACATGATGGAGAAAATGTAAATGATACAGTTAGGATTTTAAATTGTGTCCTACAGGTTTTCAGAGAGCTGATTGTTAAAACATTTGCCAACATACCCGTGCCTATATTAGATTTGCACTAGCAAGAGGGAATAACCATAATTATAATGAGGACAAGACATTTATATATCACATCAAGGCTGTCATCTCACTTTATCCTCCTAACAAGCCTCTGAGGTAGATAGAAGTATAGCTGTAGAGCTATTCCCCTTTTATAAATGAAGAAACCAAGTCTCAACGGCCCAAAACTACATGACTAATAAGTGACAGAATAAATTGAACCCAAACCCCTCCTGCCTCTATGTCCAACACTCTTCCCCCTACAACACACAGGCCCACATTACCTAAGTATAATTTACACAAAGTACCTTTTTCCCCTTCATTCTTAGAATCTTAAAGCAATGGGAGAAAAAAAAAGAGAAGTTCAAAATTCAGTCTTAAAATCTGACCCAGGAAACTAAATAATTTCATTGTAAAAGGGAGTTGTCAGAATACCAGGTGTAAAAAGTTCTATTCCAAATTAACTTTAATTATAGCATGCCACCTCAATGGAGTTCAGACTCCTTAATTAGCATTGACATAATTAATTGAAATTTTATCTTATCCTGGATAGTGTCCCTAATTATTATTTTCTTTGGTGCTTCGTTCTGTAAAGCAAGAAATGACTATCCCCAAACCAGTCTCCTCAGCCAGACAAACCTGC
>CM053584.1:350377892-350433798 GCA_028627135.1 Pseudochirops cupreus
GATAGGGGAAGAGCATTTTGTTTACATAGTTATCCAAAGCACATGCCCCCAAATCCTCTCTGGTCCTCATGCTGTCAGTCCTTGGTCTTCTGGCTGGCTCTGTTGCATCTGACCCCATTGTCCACTTTCTCCTCCTGGATATGCTTTCCTAGCTGAGAGACACTACTCTCTCCTATGTCTCCTTCAGTCTTTCAGACCATTCTTTCTCAGTTTCCTTTTCTGGCTCATTATTTATCTAACAGGTTCTGAGTGTGGGGGAAAAGTCAGTCATAATCTTCCTCTATACTTTCTCTCAGGGTAATCTCATCAGCTCCCAAGAGCTGAACTGTTATCTCTATGCAGATGTTGCCAGATCTATCTATTCAGCCCTCTTTTCTCCTTTGAGTTTCAGTCCTATATCAACAATTGACTAAAGGGCATTTCAAGCCAGTTGTACCTGAAACAATCTGCAACTCAACATGTCCCAAACCAAACTCATCATCTCCCCCACCCCCACTCCCATCCCCCATCCTCTGATCTTCCAAATTTCACTTTTTCAGTGAAAGGCACATCTATCCTGTCTGTCTCTCAGTTTTGTAACCTTGGCACTATCCTCCATGATCTCACTTCTCTAAACAGTTGTCAAATCTTGCTGTTTCTACCTTCATAACCTCTTGCCTCTGACCTCTTCTCTCCACCCACACAGTTACTATCTGACTTCAGGCCCTTATCACCCTCTCCTAAACGATTACCAAAGCTTCCTTCAGGTCTCAAGTCTCTCTCACTATAGTCCATCCTTCACACAGCTGGCCATACCATTCCCCTCCTCAATCAACTCCGGTGCTCACTAGGATAAAATATAAAAATTCCCCTGTTTAGTTTTCAAAGCCTGATCCCAACCATCTTTTTTTTTTTACTGTTTTGGAGGGGGGAAGGCAGGGAAATTGGGGCTAAGTGACTTGCCCAAGGTCACACAGCTTGTAAGTGTTCAGTGTCTGAGGCTGAATTTGAACTCAGGTCCTCCTGACTCCACGGATAGTGCTCTATTCACTGTGCCACCTAGCCACCCCACCAATCTATTTTTCTAATCTCATTAGACATTACTCCCCACTCCCACCCTCTATGACCCAATCAAACTGGCTCTTTCCCTTTTCCTCATACATGACATTCCATCTCCCACTGCTCATCTCTGTATCTTTGCACATGCATGGAATATTTGTTTTTCAGTCATTTCTGATTCTTTGTGTCCCCTTTTGGGGTGGTTTTTTTGGGCAGAGATCCTGGAGTGGTTTTACTATTTCCTTCTCCCGCTCATTTTACAAATGAGGAAGCTGAGGCAAACAGGATTATAGTGACTTAGTCAGGGTCACAGAGCTAAATAGTGTCTGAGGCTAGATTCAAACTCAGAAGATGAATCTTCCTGATTCCAAGCCCAGGGCTCTACCCACTGAGCCACCTTATTTTTACCTTGTAGAGTATCTCTCTTCCTATAAAATGCAGCTCAAGCACCATCTTCTGAGGAACCCTTTCCTAATCCCTCCAAAAGGTACTGCCCTTTCTCCCAAGCTCCTCTATACATACATACATGTGTATGTGTATGTGTAAGTAAGTACGTGTGTATACATATGTATGGATACACACACAGCATTTTTTATATATTTGTGTTTATTATCTCATTTGAGCTTCACAGCAACCCCGGCAGGTAGGTGCTATTATGACGCCCAATTTATGGTAGAGGAAACTGAGACAAACAGAGGCAAAGTGACGTGTCCAGGGTCACCCTGTTAGGAAATGCCTGAGGTTGGATTTGAACTCAGGTCTTCCTACTCCAGGCTCAACACCCTATCCACCACACTACCCAGCTACCTCTCGTCTCTGTATTTATTAACTTTATGCTGCATATATTTTTAGATAGTCTCATCTCCCCTATCAGAAGATCAGCAACTTGCCCTTAGACATATTTCATTCTTTGTATTTATACCCCCCTATAATGGGAATCTGAAGATCTTCCCTGCCCCTAGGCCCCTTGGCCCCCCAAGTGAATCTGAGAACCTTCCCTGATTTGAAAGTATACTCTGCCCCCTAATAGGCTGAATGTGATCACATGGAGTCTGTAGCAGGAGGCTTATTTTTCAGGAATGCCCATACCTTGTTTCTTTGTGATTGGGCAGTGGGTCAAGAGGGTTGTTACATTCTCTGACCCAGGAGAAGGCTATATATACCCTGATGTGAGTTTTTGTTTTGGGGCTCACTTTGGGAAGAGTTGTGTGATTTGGCCAGATGAGACTCTGGGCAGCTGTTGAGCCCCGCTCCCCTTTGAAAACCCAGATGTTGGTGCTTCCTTCTCTGGTAAGTAACTAGGTATGGATGTCATGGTCAGACAGCTGGAAGCCCTGTCTGCTGAATTGTGTTATTTTCGGTTGTAACTTGTGTTTGTATTCTCTGAAGTTCAGAGTGCTGACTTTTTCCCCTGAGCTAGGTAAATGATATATGTTTGATTGATTAAAGTAAGATTGTTAACCCATTTTGAGTTACTTTCCTTTAGAAAAGCAGATGTAAGGACCTGTGCCAGCAGCCACCCTGGGTATGCTAGGGTGCTTGCTGCTACACCCCCCTGCCTGGCACAATGCCCAGCATTGAGTAGGTGCCTGATAATACCAGCTGATTGACTAATCTCTAGCACATTGCAAGATATCTTGTTTGGGATATACTAATTAACTCCAACAAGAAGGCTATACACTCACAATCAGATCATTTAAGAGCAATAAATGCTCTTAGCACAGGACATGGGTAGGGAACCTGTGGCCTTCTAAATCCTTAAGTGCAGCCTTTTGACTGAATCCAAGTTTCTCTGTTTCCAAAACAATGAATGGAACATGATGGGGGGAGGGCATGGAAATCAGGGTGCTGCTCCAGCATCTGAAATGTAAACACTGATATGCTGATAAATAGTACTCATCCTCATTATTAGGATAGGGCTAGGGACCTGCTAGGGCAGCAAGATGGCTCAGTGGGTAGAACCCTGGGCTTGGAATCAGGAAAATTCATCTTCTGAGTTCAAATCTAGCCTCAGATACTTCCTAGCAGTGAGATCCTGAGCAAGTCACTTTAACCCTATTTGCCTTGGTTTCTTCATTTGTAAAATGAACTGGAGAAGGAAATGGCAAACCAATCTAGCATCTCTGCCAAGGAAACCCAAATGGGTTCATGGAGGGTCAAGCATGAATGAAAAATGGCTGAACAACACAGTAATGGGGCCTGTGATTTTACTGGCATGGGGAACTCCCCTGGGAACAAACTGCTTACACCAATGAAGTCCAGCACCTTCTTGGACACCTCTAGTTCTAGAATGGCCAACAGCACTCAGAGGTTAAGGGAACTGCCCAGGGTCACACAGGCCACACAGGATCCCAGATATCCCACTGATCAGCAGCAGCAGTAGCAGGAGATCTTTACCTCCTGTGATTTTGTTGGGGTAGGACACCCCTGAAGAAGAATTCCACCTCACCCACCCCACCTCACATACATTAGCAACTGTTCTGCAAGTTACATATTTAGAACTAGCATTTCTACTGTATAGCACTTTGAGTTTGCAAAGCCCTTTACAAATATTATCTAGTTCATCTTCCCAACAACCCTGGGAGGTGAGTGCCAGGATTACACCCATTTTACAGGTGAGGAAACTAAGGTAAATAGAGTTGAAGGGACTTGACACGGTTCACACTGCTAGTAAGTGGCTGAGGCTGGATCTGAACTGAGAGGTTAAGTGGCTGACCCATGGTGACTCAGCCAGGACACAGCAGAGGGACCAAGGGCATCCTCACTCAAGGCCAGCTCTCTATATGCTGTAATACTACGTCTCCCAAAGACAAATACAATAAACTGTCAGATTTAACTGGAAAGGTCCTTAGAGATCTACTTCAAACTAATTTTACATTCTAGGAAAAGGATTCAAAGGTGAACTGTCTTACAATGAGCTAAGAATAATAATTATAGCATATATATGTATTTATATTCACGCACACACACACACATACACACACACACACACACTCATTCAAGGTTTACAAAGCACTTTACTTCCATTATCACATTTGAGCCGCAGAACAATGCTGTGAAGGAGATATTCCAGGCATAATATCCCTTGAGGGTCCTCACTCCTTGAGAGCTGGAGCCGTTTCTTGGCAATCCTTGCATCCTCAGCACTTAGGGCAGGGCCTGTCATACAGTAGGAGCTTTATAAATGCTTACTGACTGACTTGACTTCTCAGCGCTCTAGGCAAGCTAATGAAAGACCAAGAGGTGCAGAGGTGCAGGGAAGGCACTGACCTGGGTTGATACAAGGTAGTTTTCTCACCAGAAAGTTCCCTATCCTCATGAAATCATTGGTCCAGTGCATACTACAGATAAGGAAACCACGGCTCAGAGGGGCTTAGCAACTTACTCATGGTTGTACTACTAGTTAGGGCTGAACATAGGATTTGAACCTAGGTCTTCCAGATTCCACATCCATCTACTTTTTCATCTACTACACCATACTTTCTCTCTGATAAAATACAAACAGGAAACCACAGCTAGTTTTAATTTCAAAAAAAAATTTTTCAGTTCAATTTCACTAAGAACAATTTCTTGCTGAGGAATTCAATTCCCCCTAATGCCATCCTCTCTTGAGAGTAAGCAGATTTCTCTCACTATCATCCCATTCTCTACCTAATTGACATGTTTCTAGACCCAACACATTGTATATCAGCAGGACCCATTCGAGAAAAACAAATCTTGACTGAAAATTACACATATAAATGTCTGTATATTTATCTCCATACATGTCATCTCTCCATATGGCATAAGTATATACATATATTATTTTATGCATTTCACATTTTACATTTTGCACATATTTTAGAAATAGGTACCACCTCAATTGAAAAGGAAGAAAAGGCTCAATTGCCTTTTAGAAACTGCATAGCACTTTTAGCAATCCCAAACTGCTCTTGGAAAAACAAACAAAAACCAAACACATACAAAAAAAACCCCTAAAACAAAAAATCTATTTTGATCAGCACAGTTTTCCCAGTGATGCTATATGGCTACAAATCCTGGAACACCATAATCTCCAAAGAATCAAAATTTCATGTGAAGTGGATGAAGGCACATGATCAATGTTTATCTCTGGAAGTGGTAGAAAAAAGAATATCCAAGAAATATGCAATCTGAAAAAGAGGTGAGTCAGTCAAAACAAGAGGAAAGGATGCCGTTTGGATAACCCAAATGCCAAAATGGCACCCATGAATTGTTAAAAAAAAAATCTAAAGAATTCAGGTATGTATGTGTTTTTATTTTTTTAAGTCAAATATATTAGCAAGAGTTGCATGAAATGGGTTAAGATCAGCATCATTGGAAGAAACAATTCACTCAACTAGGTCACAGTTCCACCTATTAGATTACCCATCTATAAAACATCTCCTCTATATGTCTTTTGTGCCCAAAGCAAAGTATGAATAATAAGAAGTACTGTTAGAAAAGACCAATGTGTTTTTTCTTTATGCTAGGTGATATTTTTGGCCCTTTTTCCCCCAGAATATAAGTATCAAGTCTGTTTTCAAAAACTAAAAACAGGCCTTGTACACTGGAAAATGGAAGATTTGGGAGCAGGAGGGCCCACAGCACAAGCTGCCAAGAACAAAACTACTGCACATTTGCCTGCAAAAGCCAAACAATGACTGTTCTACTGAAAATTCATCTTCACGAGACAGCTGTGGTTGGCTCCACCAAAGCAGATACTTGACTTTCAGCCCTGTTAAAGTTGAGTCATTCGATGACTGACATGCATTGCTTTATTCCAAGGAATGGCTTGACTCAACCTCCTCTATGATTAATGTGATTTTTATGACCCAGAAAAAGATGGAATAATACAGTTTTAGAAAGAGAAATACTGTAAGGCATTTTAAAATCTGTAATACTGCCCTAACCAATGCTGTTTTACAGTAGTATCATTAACACATAATAACTCTCAAGAAGTTGTACGCTCCAATGGTAACATTCCTCCACTAATTATCCATGTACTAGAATATTATCTCTTTTGAAAGCTCCCTGTATCCTCAACAGGGGCTCCCCTACACTTATGAGTCCAGCCCCTATCCAAGCCCTAATTCCTGGCATATAGGTGGCACTCTGAATGTGCTTGGTGATCAACTGACCTAAGGTATCTAAGACCAGATGCCTTGGACCGAAGAGCTAATAAGATGAAGTTAAATCAGAATGATATGTTAGCAGCAGGAATCTTAAAATTAAAATTTGTGAGTCCTGATCCCTCTCTCTTCAGATTTCTGATGCCTCTCATTAGATACTTAAATACTAAAGATCATTCTTTCTCCTAAAAAAAAGTGCACCTTCATGCACTAAATCACATTCTCACTTGTACTTGTGTAAAGTCGTTTTTGTACACAGCTTATCCCTCCTACTAAACTGTACATACAATCATTTTTTTCATCTTTGTATGAAAAAAACAAGTTGTAGGCCTAGCACACAGTAGGTATTTCATAAATGTTTATGGCACTGAATTGATAAACACAGAGAAAAAGGGACAGAAAGGCAAGATGAAGAGGCTTTTGTATCATATAAATTTCCTCAGTCAACTACTACCAAGGATTAATTTACAAAGATATTAGAGCTTGGGCCAAAGGAGAGGGATTGGACAGCTGGGGAGAAAGTCTCCAAGAGTCACTGAAGCATGAAGTCAATGAGCCTAAATAGTATGATTTTAAACAGTACAGCAGGACCAGTTGAAGTTGGCCCCCATTATTAGGCAGTATTTTAGATCTATAAAGTTTTTCATTTCTTTCAGAAGCACTAGACTTGTGAGAAGTAAGAAGGTAGACTGGAGGGGTGATGGAGGAGTTTAGAAAGTGGCATGATAATGCCTTGTAAATCAAGGGAACCAACAAAGGAGTCTAGAGTGTTGGTGAGGGCAGCACTGAACCTATGGGGACTATCAGTTCTGAGCATGAGAAATAGTCTAGTGATGACAGAAGGGGGACGATTATATGAAGTAAAAAAAGGTTAGAAATGGAGTGCTATAGGACTGGGGGATAATTCTATGGGTCTAAAGGAGGTTGTGGCTAGGGTGAGTGTGCAGGCTTACAGAAGGGAAGAGGGGAAACTGGTGTGATGAAAGAGCAGTAAATGATAAGCAGAATGGGATGTATTAGGGCTACTGGATGATTTTATGGGAGGAGGTGGGGAACTTTTAAACCGCCTCTTCCATTTCTGTGCCCTTTCACAGGCCATCTTCCTTGTCTGGGATGCACTCCTCACCTTCTCTTAGAATCCATGTTTTTGTATCCCTAACATCTAACAGTGCCTGGCATGCCGTAGGCATCTACTAAATGCTTGTCACTAGACTGACAGGTCAGAATGGATGGCAGATAGGAACAGATATTAACTCAGACTGTATCTAAACTAAACCCACTCTAGATCCCAGAAACATCCAACAAATGGAATCCTGGCTATCTGTGGCCTGCATGGTGGAAGGAAAAGGAGAGAATGCCTTGATGTTGATGAGGATCCAAAATGAAGCCTGCCTCTCTCAGATCATAAATCCATGCCTTTGATTTTAAGCCGTCTTATCAGTGGTATGCAAGTGATTTCCAGTTAAACGAATATTTGATAACTATTCTTTGGCTTTGTAAGGAAGGGAATGGGGTCAAGTCTGCAAATGTTTATTAAGCATTTACTACAGGCCAGGCACTGTGCTAAGCACTGGAGCTACAGGTAAAGGCAAAGACACTGCCTGCCCTCAGGAAGCTCACAGTCTAACTGAGGGCAACTATGGACAAACAAGATACATAAAGGGTAAAGTGGAGGCAATCTCAGAGAGAAGACACTACACTAAAAGGGCGATAAGGAAAGGCTTTTTGCAGAAGGTGGGATTTTGGCTGGGAAAACCAGAAGGTAGAAGTCAAGAGGGAGAGAATTCCAGGCATGGGAAAAAGCCAGTGAAAATGTAAGGCATTGGAAGATGCAGAGGCTTGTGCAAGGTGTAGCAAGGAGGCCAATGTCACTGGATCACAGAGCGTATGGAGGAGGGTAGAGTATAACAAGACTGGAAAGATAGGAGGGGGCTAGGTTATGAGGAGCCAAATAGAACGTTTTATAGTTGATCCTAGAGGTCACAGGGATTACTGATTGGGGGTGAAGTGATCGGAAGATCAGTTTGCAACACTGGATATACTATGGTGGTTGAATCAACTCTTCAATACTGACATGCTCAAATGATCTCATTCATGTGAATGGTCCCTCCCATGATTCCAAATGTAACCCATCCATGCTTGCCCATCCGGTGTAACTTTTGTCCCATGAGTTTGACACAGAGCATCCACCCAGTGTATTGAGGCCTTCCTACTTTCTCCTGTCATTGTGAGGGTGCCTGTGAACTCTGCCCTACGACCAGCCCATCTCCTCTTCCAATTATACTTTTCCTTCTAGCTCAATTTTAGTATATTGTTTCATTCCCTACCACCACCACCCCTAGCTTAGAAACAAAAGAAAACCAGTCACTCAACAGAGAAAATATCCTTATACCTATAAAGTATAATTAAGTTGTAGTTTGAACAAGTCCTAACCTACAGCCTGGTAATACCAGTTTCTTTCAAAGACAAGTACTTTACCACCCTCCCCATTAGTAGAACAAAGGCAATGAGGGAAACCAGAGAAGTAGCAAACTCCTTTTGGTAAGGTAAACAACTACAAACCACAGCAGAATTTACTGAAAGGGATAAGGGCTTACAACTAGCATGATTTCCAAAGATCTGTGATTTCAGAGGTGTGGCTACTCTCTCCACTGACACGGATGACAAACCCTCCACACTTTACAGAATCATCTTTGACATCAGCCTTCACACACTTAACTAGGCTTGTCTTCAAAGGAAGAGACAGTCTCCTGCACCCGGCCAGGATGGCTTCTGAAAACCCCAGCTGCCTCCACTTCCTGATGAGGCACAAGAGTAGGTCTTTAGTGGAGTGTTATTAACTGGATTAGCTGCTAATTAATATCGTTACATTTTTCATCTTCCATTAAATCTTTCCAAAATGTGCGTGTGTTATTTTTTAAAAACTTCACTAAAGCATTTAAAGCTTTACTAAAACTATCATTTGCCAAGAATTTTACCACTGTTCTCTCACAAAGATTTCTGTGTATAACACATTTTTTTCTGTTTCTGCCACACACAAAATTATCCAGCAATCATTTCAAAAAGAAAAATTAATATTCCTTCCTTTGTTTCTATATTTAAGCATTTCTACTGTGACATCACAAAAATTAATATTTCTTCCTTTGTTTCTTCTGTTTTGAAAAAAATTCTATTGTGTCCACCACACAAAATAATGAAAGGTCATGAGACACTATTATTGTGTTTCCTGGTTTCTGCCTGTGAAACTACTTCAGAACACATCCCCAAACGTCTCTGATAAAAGTCCACTAAAAACTTCCATTCTCTTGAGTTTTCTTTTTAGCAGCATAGATCACAAATGCTGAGACAGTCCAAAACACATTAGCATACTTGGGTTTTGTTGGTTTCTTTTTTTTGTAGAATTCTATTCTACAAGCAGCCCCTCTGAGCATACAAATGTCTCTCCAGACCTGATGTGAGGATTCTTGCTTATCTCTTTCACTCATTTCATATTCATCCATGACAACGTGACCTTATGGACAGGCAGCCAATCTTGGTGTCAGGGATACCTGGGCCCAGTCTCTGCCACTGCCACCTTCTAGCTGTGTAATCACAGGTAAATCACCTAGACTTTCCGAATGTTTGTAATATCTGCCTTTTGGAGTTCTCCCTGAGGTTTAAATAGGATAACTTGGAAAGCCCTCCAAAGCACTTTCTAAGTGTCAGTTTTTTAATTGTTGGCATGTACCATGACAACTGGCTACAGAAACAAGGAATGGAATACCAATAGGCATTTGCTTATCCAGGGTCTCATAAATCTAGAGTGGATCACATCTCAAGTAAAGGTATAAGCGATGTATATGCTGTCTATGGTGTATATATAGCATATATTTGCAGTATATAGGTATGTGTGTATATACAGGCAGTATATTGGTCATACATACATAGATACATGCAACAGCCCATATTCTTAATGAATTTCCAGGAAAACCAGAAAATGGAGAATATAAAGAATTCAAGTAGAATGGGGAGGGGGCACTAATGCTACGAAATAATCTGCGCAGGCCTGCGCATATTGACTTCGAAAACCACAAATTAACATTATCCGTGTTCTACTGTATTTTTATTTTATCTTGTTAACTATTTCCCAACTACATTTTAACCAGTTTCTGGCGCTGGACTTCTCAGGAGAGAGCACGCGATGGGTGTACGCTTGACAAACAAATGGGAAAGATGTGGTTTAGAACGTGCTCCTTTATCGACACTGTTACAATTTTTATACAAAAGCTTGCCCCATGGCAGGATTTAAAGGAGGGAAAAGCCCACTATTTGCATTCTGTGGCTTGCTAGTTTCTGTTAAGAACCCCAAACCAACAGCCTCAAAATGACATCGGCATTACCAAGTCAAGAGTAAAACATTACCAGGTTAAGCTAAGGAATAAGGCAGCATTTCAGGGCAAGGAAAGCCTCCCTCCCTCCTTTTTTCCTCCTCCCTAACCTTCCCCCTCCTCTTCGGAGGGACGAAGTGGTTCAGTCCCCATGCTCCCAGACTTGGGGCCGTCATCTCACCGAATAGCTCTTTGACAAAGGAGGTCTGGTCATTCAGGCCATTTGCTGAACCTCACTGTGAGAAACTAAGGAGCGTTACAGGGTTTCACCCACCCTTTGGAAGGATCGGGGAACAAAAAAAGCCAAAAGGCGAATCCGCCAGCAACTCATGAGCTGTTTTCTCAGTCTGGTTTTCCACTCGATTCACGGGTCAGGGGAGCAACGCAGATCGGGGTGAGGGGACAGAGAGACGCGCAACAGGCTAAGTAAGGCACTCGCATACAACTGACCCGCCCAGTCCGACAGCCTGGAGAGCGAGCTCTGAAGCGTCCGGGCTGAGAGGAAGGGCGCGCACCGGACCCAACAGGACTGGCGCGCCCGGTCTGCGACGCTGCTTTTCCGGAGCTCCTGGGCAGGGGCAGGGCAGGCATGGGCTCGGGGAACCCACATCTGTGCAGCTGTCACGCGCAGCCTAGAGTCTCAGACAGATCCCCGGACCCCTAAAGCTCCAGTCCCTTCTACTGCGACCCGCGGTTTCGTCCTACCTGTCCTCGGCTGCGGGGCTGCGAGGTTCCGCTCGGGTCACTGGCTGCTGCAGGTCCTGGCTCCCAGGCAGTGGCCAGCACAGCGGCCCCTCCAGCCCCCGCCCTACCCCCCGCCCCCGACTGTTCTGCGGGGCCCGGCCGGGCTCCAGGTCCCGCCCTCCCGCCCCAGCTGGGTGACTCCTGCCCCCGCCCCTCGGCTCTGCCCCCGCCTCTCCTGGACCCAAAATCCGGAAAGGACCGCTGGCGGGCGGGCTGGAGGCTTCGGTCCGGGTGCGCAGTGGGGGCTCCAACCGCTTCCCTTCTCTTGCGCCCCGGGCACTGCAACCGCGGGGCTTCCTCGCCCCAGCGCGTCATCCTAGCCAAGGTACCCCAACAACCGGACATTGAGTGGTCCATAGCACGTAGTACTGACCCTTTGCCCAATGGCGCTTTAAAGTTTGCAAAGCGTTTTGCAAACCTTGGCTCATGTGTTAATATTCATAATAATAATAGTTAAGATTTATATAGCGCTTACTCCGTGCCAGGCACTGCGCTAAGCGCGCTACAATTACTATCTCATTTGATCTTCACAACGCTCTTAATAGCTACCTCACAAAATTAAGGACAGTGCTTTATAAAACTAGAAACGAAGGTGGAGTTATCAAAACTCTGTTGCTCTGGATTATAATTTTTCCCTTTTGCACTTCTGGGAGTGAGCATGGAGTTTTCTGCCAACCTGAAATATCGTGGAGATATAAAGTAACACCTTAGGCTTGGAATCCCTGAGAGAGGGAGGCGGGACGGAGCCTTTGATTCTCCCAGCCCCCGCCCAGCAGGGTGACACAAACCCATAATGACTCTGCCTGCAGTTAGGTGAGAGTCACGCTTGGGTATGCAGCGTGGCACCGTGCCCAGAGCCCTCGACATCCCAGTTTCACTATAGGATTAGGGCCAAGGATGAGTTTAGCGTGGTTCCCAAGAAATCTCTGCTCTCCGGAGGCTCGCAGGGACGCGGGGCTGGCCTCTTCTAAGTCACCCACATTTGTTCACACAAAGGCACCAAAACGGAGATGAAGGCCTGGAGAAAAGGTGTTTGGTTTACAATTTACAAATGGCTGTTACCAAACAGCCGGATAAAGCAGGAACGGCAGGGGGTAGGGAGCTGTGGAGACCAGGAGTGATATTTCTAAAAATAAATTTGGCCCATTTATTAGAGCCCAACAGCAAAAGCAACAACGGCAGTTTAATGAAAATCATTTGTTCCTCCTTCGAGAAACTCTGCGCCACAGAGACAAGTCTCCTTTAAGAAGTGAAAGCTGATCGATCTTCAGGGAATTGAAACAAAAAAAAATCCTGGAGCAGATGCTGTTGGAGTTTTCTTCCAGATGGCTAGAGGAAAAGCTTCGCACCAAAGCGGTTTGCTTTGGAATCTACTCATATGAACTTTGCATTTGGGAAATTTATTTGGCAAAGAGGAGAATGAATGTCAGATATCTATGGAAGGTTAATCTCCCTGGACCTCGGTTTCTTCCTCTGCAAAAATGAGATGAGCACTAAAGTTCCCTCCAGCCCCAAATTCTATGAGCCTAAGAAACCGAACATAGGATGGGGTCTCTGGGGAGGCAAAGGTGTTCACATGTGTCCTCTACTGCCCTCTCTTGGGTAAACGGAACATTTCATTTGTGACAAGTTGTACTAATTCTAATATTAATTTCAAGAGGCGCTTTGATAGAAATAAGTCTCCGGGATGAAGGAAATCACCTTCTCTAAGGCAGAATGGCAGATTTGGCCCTACAGGTTAGTAAGATGTTAGAAACTGAATGGAGGGCCTTCTAAAAACGAGGTGCAAGGTCACTCCTATGCGTGAGTGAGGGTTCTGCAGTCTGGAGAAAGAGCCAAGAACGTCTTCTTCCTTGTTTTCTATCAGAAATACCTGTATATCCTGAGATAGAGTTCTCATTTTGGAGTTAGTGAATGTATAATATCAGATGCAAGAAAGTTGTGTCTTACATTATGGAAATGGTCAGGGGATTTCTACAGCAAAATATAACAAATTAAATGTCTGGAAAATATCAGAATCAGACAATTGGATGTGATAAACAAGTGGTAAAAATTTACCACCCAAAACATGTCAAAATTGATTTTAAAAAATTTAAGGTACACGTAGCTAAAGCAATTCAAATTGAATTCGGAGACATTCTAATGATCAAATTTGACTTCAAAGGAAGGGATCTATCCCCTTCTTTGAAGAGGATCATGAGTATAGATAGAACTGCATGTAATGCCAGACTTTTCCAATGTGTGTGTCAGTTTTGATATTTTAGTTCCCCCCCTCCGATTATACAGAGAGCTCCCTGAGGACAATGACTGGTTTTGTCTTTATTTGCCTCTCTAGCATTTAGCAAGGTGCCTGGCACATAATAACCACTTAACAAAATGCATATTGACTGGTAAACCATTCCCCTCCCCCTCTTTTAAGTTTTTTGTTATAAAGGATGACCGTTGGAAAACGTAGGTTATATAAAAACGAAAGATTGCAATAAAATGTCTTTTGCTATTCATGCCTGTCTGACCCCCTATTTGGGGTTTTCTTGGTAAAGATACTGGAATGATTTTCCATTTTCTTCTCTGGCTCATCTCACTGATGAGGAAACTGAGGCAAACAGGGTTAAGTGACTTCCCAGGGTCACACAAGTTGCTATGGTCTGAAGTCAGATTTGAACTCAGGAAGATGAGTCTTCCTGACTCCAGGCCCAGCATTCTATCCATTGTGCCACCTACCTAGATGCTCAAATGAAATGTATGGAAAGTATAAAATTTAAATTAAAAAAAAAAAAAGGTATTGCTGAAAACTCCACTCCACAAGTCAAAGCTTATTCGTAAGAAAATAAACATAGACATCACCTGGTAAAAAATGCATGATCCCTTAATAGGGGAAGAAAGGCAAGTTGCAACAACTTTAAGGTACTGCTTTATACATGTTAAACTAAGAAAAGTAAATTAAAATGGCGACGGGGAAACAGATTTATTTATACTTGGCACTGAAAATTGGTTCATTCTCTAGTAATCTGCTAATATGAAATTAATTTTTCAAAATCTGTTCACATGCCCCTTTGACATAAGAATTCCACTTTAGGAAAGTGTATGGGAATTGGCAGATTTCAGACCAGTGTGACTTGGGAACTAAGTTCTAGCATTTTGTGAGGCATAATGAGGGAAAGTGATTTACCAAGCATCACAAAGAAATGTAAATGTCAGGAGAAGGTTTTGAATGCAGATTTTCCTGACTCCAGGTCTAGTACCCCATCCTCTGTGCCAGCCTGCACTGGGCACAATTGCATGTGTGTGTGTGTGTGTGTGTGTGTGTGTGTGTGTGTGTGTGTAGGTCATCTGTGTTATATCAACCCATTCATAGCCATGGAGATCTCCCAACGTGAACCCCCCATGCAAATTTTCGATTCATCTTTAACTTACATTTGACAATAAGAAGTGTCTGTCCATGGAAATACAGCCATTATGTGCCAGAGGCAGGATCTGAACGTGGGTCTTCTGGAGTCTAAGGCCAGTGCCTTATACATCACACTGCTTGTCTTTGGTGACTATGCCCAAAGCCAAAAAGGGCAGCAAGTTGTCATTTGTACAAAATGTTTATACCTGAATTATTTAAAGTGGAATCTCACCAAATAGCCAGATGGGTATAATAATGAAATGAAGAGCCACATAGCTATGAAAAATACAAGTATATGGGCTATGTTAATACATGGAATTATGTATACGAAATAATGTGACGGGGAGGAAAAAGTAGCTGGGTCTGAGGCTACATGCTTGTAATCTCTCCTACTAGGGAGTCTGAGTTTGGTGGATGGACAGCACTCAAGAGTTCCAGGATGCAGTGGGCTAAACCAAGCAGGCATCTGCACCGTGTCCCACGTCACTGGCATAGCCACCAGAATGCATGAGTTGAGGCAAACCAGTCCCAGTGGGAAATGCAGCAGGTCAGACTTCCTGGACTTTTCAATGGGGCTTTCCAATCCGTGAGTAGCCATCGTACTTCCAACCAGGGTGAGCTAGGGAGACCCAGGCTCAGAAGAAAAGAAAGAAGAGAAAAGAAAAACCCAGAATACAGTTAGGACAATAGTGTCATACACTGTCCAGACCTGTTTTTAATGTAAATTAGCAAAGATTGGAAGGATATTTGTAGCAAAGTCGACAGAATTTAGGATCAATCAGTAGTTTTTCCAAAGTCATAGAATCACAGGATCGCAGAAGCAAAACAAACAAATAAAAACCACTTAGAAAAGAAAAAAATCTTTTAGCCTCTGCTAATCTTGGGTTTGGTCTGATTTTTGCGTCAACTGTATTCATACAAAAGTATGGCAACACACGTGTGTGTGTGTGTGTGTGTGTGTGTGTGTGTGTGTGTGTGTAGAAAGGTAGCTATAGAAATAGAAAATAAAACTGCTTTACTTAGTCCAGGGGTGGAGAACCTGTGGCCTTGAGGCCGTATGTGACCCTTTATGTCCTCAAGTGCAGCCCTTTGACCGACTCCAAATCCGGTCTGTGAAGTTTGGATTCAGTCAAAGGGCTGCACTTAAGGCCCTAGAGGGCCACATGTGGCCTCAAGGCTGCAGGTTCCCCACCCCTGACAATCTCTAAATGTGACATGTAACCTTAATTTTATCAGCTAAATAATTTTTGGTGCCGTCAGTAGAGTTCACTGTCATTACTGAATTTACTGTGAATTTTTTTTTAACAATAAAATTTCACCTTTTGTGGCATAAACTGATTCCCTACTTATTTTTATAATAATTACAAATATTCCTGTTGTAAGTTCAGGTTTTTGCTTACCTCATTTTCTCAAAATAAAGGCACACCCACATTGCACTATAAAACCTGGCTCAGAGACCAGCACTAACCACCCGGCAAAAAGATGATTTCTTCATGCATGGTGCTGCAGTGGGTGGAGTATCCTCGAGCATATTTCCTTGTCAATGAATAGAAAACCGAGTTAAGAAGGAACTTATCCTCCCAATTAAAAATTACTTTTCAGGTCTTGTTTCTTATTTTTCCAGGGAAGGAGTAGCCACTACCACATCAAACCTATGAGCTTCTATGAGAGAAATGATGACTCAAACAGGAGAGCTGCTGTATTTATTTTAATCTGTTGCCTTTAGACCCTCTGCAATTAGGTTGAGTTCATAGCACCAGGTTTCAAAGCGATAGGCCATTCGGATTTGAGCCACATTGGTCTTCCGGATGTCGTTTCCTTGAGGGCCTTCCTCAAGGTAATTGTCTCCGAGAAACTTAGCTTTCTCCTAAAAGACAAAAGAAAGCAGAATGATCGCTGTTTATTAGCCCCTCGATATTACCGTATAATAATTACTTCCTCCACAAAATCCCTTCCTTATGCTATCCCCTGGCAACAGGAAAAAATAAACCTTTAAAAGGACCCATCCAATGCTTCAATGAGTAGCGTCTGATGAAAAGTCTAACTCTTGGCCAAAAGGCATGTCCAGGCAGATGGAACAAAAACTCCCACTCCCTGCGTGCAGTGGTTCTACAGGATTTACTGGGCCATTTCTTCACTTGTGTTATATCAACCCATTTATGTCATCTTCCTTGGGAGATTTCAGCATCCTCCTTAATGACCTAACACCCTGTCCTCAGAGCTGCTTGAACTCTGTGACAACTATGACCTCCATCTCCATTGTGCTTTTAGCCAAGGTCACAGGTTACACCTCACCATCACTCAAACCTTCAAGATTCTCAACTCTGAGATTTTCTTCTCTGGCCCTAGTCTCCTGTCTTTCACCTCTCCCACTCCTTTCCTCCTTCCATTTCTGTTATATATCTTTCCTTATGACTTTCAGGATTTTTCTTCCTCCTTGTTTTCTCAATCTATTAACCCTGTTCTGGCCTCAATTCATTTCCTATCTCAGTCTTGACCCTATGATCAGCCATTTCAACAATGAGCCCAACCTCCACCCTTGAATAGCCCTTAAATTTCTGTTGATCTCACTCTGCCGACCTTGAATTGTGAATAAATCCTGTCCGCTGCTTCTTTTGTCCCTACTCCTCAGTGGACAAATCTTGATGGAGAAAATCAAGAAACCATGCTGACTGTGTTCAACACTAATTTATTCGGTTTAACTTCAGCCAGGATCCGCCAAGTTTCTTAAGCACTTACTATGTGTCAGAGACACTGGAGACACAAATACAACAGCTGCTTCCAACCTTCTTTTCTCAAGGCCCCAACTCCATACATGATATGGTGGAAGAACATTGGATGTTGAGCCTGAGGACTTGAGTTCACATTCCAATTCTGTTTAACATGAGACAGCATTTCACCTCTCTAAAATTGAGTTTTCTAATCTTTAAAACGAGAGGGTAAGACTAGACGATCTCTAAATTTCCTCTAAACCTGTGATGCTTCTTCTTCACTCAGTAGATGACTTTACCTCTGACTTTATTGAAATGAAGACCATCTGATTCAAGCTCCCTGAACTCTTCACTTCCATTACTCTAACCTTTTAAAAATCCTTAGGGAGCCATTTATCCTTCCTTCCACTTGTAACCTAGAACCCACTTTCTTCCTTTTCTATGACCTTGCTCTCCCTCTCTCCCCCTACCCCCCAGGCATCTTCAATCACTTGCTCCTTTCCTTCTCCCATAAAGATGCTTAGGTCTCCTATATCCATCCCCAAACATCTCCTTCCACCATCTCTCAAGACATCATCTTTCCTCCTCATCACTAGCAAACTTGTAGAAAGAGTAGTTAGTGTATGCTCTCAGTGTGCCCTGCTCACCAGTCACGCTCCTCTCGGTCTGGCTTCTATCCAACATTCCAGTGAAAGATGCTCTTTCCAGGGTCACTAATGGATTCCTTCTCTCTAAAGAACAGGAATTTTCCTCAACCTTAACATCAACAGCATTTGACACTGCTGATGAACCTAGGGTAGGGCTGTGGATAAACTGTTGAACTTGGATCAGAAAGACTCCTCTCTGTGTGACCTTGTGTAATTCATTTAACCTTTTTCATGGCCTCTCTCAGCCTCAGTTTCCTCATCTGTAACATGGGGATAAGAATACCACCTTCTCCACAGGGCTGCTGTGGGGATCAAATGAGATAGCACATGTGAAGTAGCATTTTGCAAATCTTGAAGTATCATGTCAGTGTTAGCTATGATGACAATGATGATGGTGATGGTGATTAGGGGCTGCCCCTCCTTGAAAGCTTCTCTTCCCTTGACTTCCATGACACTGTGTCCTTCTGCTTTCCCTCCTCTCTCTCTGCTGGTTCCTCCTCTGGTTCCTCCTCTCTCCTCACTCCTTAGACACAAATGTTCCCCAGTTCTGACTTTGGTTCTCTTTTCCTCTCTCTTCCTTCATGATTTCATCTACCCCATTGGCTTTTTGAGATATAAAAATCACATTGTAAATTTAATAATCAGGACTCACAGATTCAAGCTGACTCCAGCATCTCCTTGAATTTAATGGAGGAAGCATACAGATACCATGGGAAAGGTGCTGGACCCAAAGTTAGGAAACACCTAGTTTTGAATTCTGCCTTTAACACTTCCTAACTGTGTGACCCTGGGCAACTCACTTAACCTCTTCATTCCCTGGTTTCCTTATCTATAAAATGGAAATAATCATACTTGTAATACTTCCCAAGGTTGTGGTAAGACTCAAATGAGACAATGGATACTATGTGCTTTGCACACCTTAAAGTGAGAGAAATGTCAATGATGATGGTGATGAAAGTTCCTCACATTCAGCTCAGCTGCCACCTCCTCCATGGAGCCTCCTTGATTCCCTCCCCTCCCCCATCCCCCAGTGGGCTGTCCCTGTTTACAAATTCCATCCATATTGCTTGGACCTGCCTTTTGAACTCCTCCCCTCTCTTGTAGTATGATTATTTATGTCCATGTCTTTTCTCTCTCTATTAGATTGTAAGCTCACTGAGATCAGGACTTATATCTGTATCCCCAGAGTCTCATATGCCTTCTTGCACAAATCAGTCGCCTAACACATATAAATGGAATTTCCCACCATTCACAAATCACCAGCCAAATGCATGGAAGTGGGGACTCCTGAGAGACAAGCGAACCTACCACGTGGGACATCCCACACTGCAGGACACTATTTCTCGCCACTTCACACATGTCACAGGTGCTCAGTTTGAAGACCTGGGCAGCAATAGCATATTCTTCCATCAAGGGCTCCTGGAATCATTTAAATAAATTTGCATGGATTAGCAAAAGAAATAAACATATATTCTGCGCAGAAAGAAGCAAAAAGGTCAACATCAAAATTTTGCAGAAAGGGACAGACCTTTGTTAGGTGGATAATACTTTGGTATCTATTTCTATTTCACCGGGCTGTGGCGATGTTCAAATAGGATTATAAAATGCTTTGCAAACTTTGGAAAACCACCCGTGTGCGTCAGTGTGAGCAGTGGCCTTAGACAAGTCACTTTTCTGCATCTCCGTTTCCTTGCCTCGAGCACACAGCAGGCACTAACTAAATGTTTATTGACTGACTCACTCATAGAGTTTTTCTGAAATTCAAATGAAATGATATAGCAAAGTATTTTCCAAATGTCAGCTAAAAACAACAACAATAGTATCATTCTTCCATCTTTTGTGTAGAAGTTCAGATAAAAACGGTCTTGGGACAGACGACAGGGTTGCTGTTTTTCTTTTATAAATAACATTCTGCACATAATTACCCAGTGGAAAAAAAATAATTACTTTCTGTAAATAAATAACAGTTCTGGGATGTGAATTCAAATTCTACCAGCTCACTTAGGAACGCCACCCAGGTGAGAGGCGTTAAGGAAGTACTTAGTGCCGCGGCGCCGCACAACAGGCGTCTAATCAGTGCTCATTCATACCTCCCCCCACTTACAAAAGTCATCCTCGGGACAGCCCCACAGCAGACAGGGCCGTGCGGGTGGAAGGTCCTGCACGGTTTTTATTTTTTTCTATTTGAAGACTTTTCATTCTGTGTAGCATTGAGATCATGAATGATGGATATAATCATATTTAGTAAAAATTGCATTCTTAAGTTTCCACGGATCAATGCTACGTCTGGGCAATTGCGGGCAATGCTTTTGTCTGCAATTATGTTCCAGTTCCCATACAATTTAATTGTTGATTTCTCTGGGATTGTTTTTGGTCCGTATTTATACGAATAGGAATTTGTAAATTGTTAGCTTATTAAAGATGGCAAGTTTCTTATGTATAAGTTTAGCCACCAGATTGTGCCTTGGTAGGTGCTAAATTGCTGAAACTTGTAGTGATGTATTGCACAATGTCTATACCCTTTTCTTGAATGACATAAGTTGACCAACATTAGGTCTCCTTATAGACAAGCCTTCTGTAATTTCTTGTGGTTAGGACCTGATCCTGAATTGCTATCACAAACCATTCTGTGTCTATGCACAAATCCATTGGTTCAATTAGTTCAAAAAAATACTCAGAGCTACAAAAATCTGGAAGCAACTTATATGTTAAACATATTGAAAATGGATAAATAAATTATGAACTATTAATGAATATTGTGATAGTATATAAAAATGAGAAATATCTGCAATCCCCCCAATGCAGAGAACTCTTGGTATGGGAACTTCTTGCACAAAACTATCTGTGGTTGACTAGATAAGTCCCAGGGATTTATCTGAGGCACAAAGCAGTTTATAACAGTTGGTAACATACAGTGCTTTAAAGTTTGTAAAATGCTTCATATTTATTATTTTATTTTAATTAAGTGACTTGCCCATGGTCTGAAGCAGGATCTCTGAAGCAGGATCTGAAGCCCAACGGGTTTGAGAGGCAACATGGCCTAGGGCTTGGAGCCAGGCCTCTGGACTCAAAAGTCAGGGAGACTATGTGACCCTGAGCAAGTTACATCATTACCCTCAGTCTCAGGTTTCTCATATGTAAAATGGGATAATAGCACTCAGAGGGCAGTCATGAGGATTAAAATTACTTTGTAGATGTCATGGCCTTTCATGAATATGAGCTTATTTTTAACCCAAGTATTTCTAACTGCAGGTCGAGCACTCTACCCACTATATCACATTACCTCCATAAAAACATAAAAGTGATCAACATGAAAAAGTGAGGGAAATGTGGGAAAATTTACATGAAGTATTGCGAGATAGCATCAATATCCTCGTAACTGTACACATAAGGGCCACAAGTACGTGGAAAGGAGGGAGGGAAGGAAGGAAGGATGAAATGAAGAAAGAAAAGAAAGGAGGAAGGGAGGGAGGAAAAGGGAAGGAAGGAAAAAGAAAAAAGGAAGAAAGGAAGAGAGAAAGAAAGGGAAAAAGGAAAAAGAAGAGAAAAATGAAAGAGAAAAAGAAGGAAGGAAAAGAGAAAGGATTAAAGAGAGAAAGAAAGAGGAAGAAAGAGAAAAAGAAAGGATGAGAGAAAGAATAAAAGGAAGAAAGGAGAGAAAGATGGAAGGAAAAAGAGAAAAGAAAGAAAAGGCAGGGAATGCCAGTGGAAGCTAATTTCAGAGAGACTTGGAAGGGACCACAAAGAAAACACACGTTTTGTTTCTTATTTACTATTAATTAATTTGTCTGGTTCTTCACCAGTAAATGTTAAGGATCTCTTTCCTTATTTTGTATGTTTATTTGTTTCCGATGCTAGTTATTCCTGTAATTAAGATTTTAAAACATTCCACATGTGACACAGTAGAAAGAACACTAGCTCCATAATCAGGGGGCCTGGGTCAAGATCCCACCTCTGACTCTGGGCAAGTGACCTTGGGTAGGGCACCTCACCCCCTGTGCCTTTGGAGGAGGATCATCAGATGACCTCTGAGGTCCCCTCCAGCTCTAGATGGAGGATCCTAGCACCAGACAACAGAGTGAAACGGTGGCCACCAGCAGCCCGTGGCTCTACCTTGGTGAAGTGGAACTGCATGGGATCATCCGTAGAGAGTGAAATCATCATTCCTTTCTGGAGGAAGTCAAGAAAAGGGTTCTTGGCGTACTCTAGAAAAAGGCTGTTGTTGCTTAGTGGAGACATAGCGATGGGAATCTGGGCTAGGAAAAACAGATATTGTAGCACAGCACTCTAAAAAGTAAAATAAAACAAAATAAAATAGACATCTGAGTATAATTGGAGTGAAAATTAAAAAAAAAAAAGACAGATTTTTGTTTAAAACCTAAGACCCACTTTCACCTTTAACATTTAGTGAAATGACCAGGTCGGATTTCTTTCTCTTTCTGGAAACGTCTTTCCCAATACAGTAACCTTGGCAGAGCACTTAGCACAGGGTCTGGCACTTCATAGGCAATTAATAGATGCTCATTCCTCCCCAGAACTCCACCCCCCCGCCCCACCCCTACCTTCTGGGCATTTAATGAAGAACCAAGTCAAACCGCATTGGATATTGGGAAATAATTCTCTTCTGTAGGTTTTCTGAGCCAAGCAGATGGCTCAGATACATTTTTTCCCCCACATAGGAAGGCTCTGACTCCCAGAAAAAGGTATGTTAATGCATGCCACAACAGGAAATCAGGGTAAAAATTAGGCCAGAGCATGTGAAAGCTCTTTCAGCAGTAATGGTACCTGCTTGGGACACTATGGTAAGAAAAAAATGATTTCAGTAATTCCTCTATAAAATTCAGCAGTTACCCCCGAAATGCACCTTCGACTCACCTTTTTCAGGTTTAGGCCATGAGAAATATTATCCGCTGTCATGAATGCTGTCATGAGGTGTGTGAGAGCTCCAGCCTCCCCACAGTGAGGCCGGAACAGAAATGTGTTCATGCCTCGGGCCCTAGAAAAAGAGAAGCACTGTCTGGATTGTGGGACAGTGAATCACACCTGAAGCAGAGTGGCTGGGGTTTTGTTCTAAACCCCAAAGTGGGGATTGGGGTGCTTTTCCTCTGGCAGTAGTTCGGAGACCAGCTGTCCCTTTACCTGAACCTGTCTCTGGCCTGAACCATTAGACTTGCTGCAGTTCTCAACCTGTGGATCCCAACCCCTTTTTGGGTTGAATGAAGTTGCCTAAGATCATCGGAAAACACATATTTCTGATGGTCTTAGGAACCAAGACAACGCTCCTCTATCCGTCTCCAGGCAGGTCCGCCCACGTGCAGATATGCCCACATACGAGTATTAAAGGGTCTCAGCATTAGGAAGGTTGAGAACCATGAGATACAGGGAC
Organism: Pseudochirops cupreus; assembly: GCA_028627135.1. NCBI lineage: Eukaryota > Metazoa > Chordata > Mammalia > Diprotodontia > Pseudocheiridae > Pseudochirops > Pseudochirops cupreus. Next base: position 350,401,303 of record CM053584.1, read on the forward strand.
AGAGAAAGTTAAGCCTAGGGAGGGCAGGCAGGGAGCAGGAGCAGGGTCGTAGGCAAGGGAAGAAAGGTAAAGGAGAGGGAGGGGAAGGCCTGCCTCCTCTCCCAGAAAATAAATCGCAAGATATCTTCAGATTGTGGCCATGTGGCCACAGGCCAGGAGATAGGTCCTGGGCCAATCTGTGGCTTCAGAGGATACAGACATGAAAATTAGAAAAGGCCATCATCATCCATCCATCCGTCCATCCTTCCATCCATCCATCCTCTCAGCCTCATCCCATCTTCACTCACTTCCTTAAGCTGTTGAGCACCACGAGGTTTGCATACATGTAGTAGGCGTAATATGTATAGGATGGGTTTTTTGGCATTGTCCAGTCCTGGGGTTTAGGACTTTTCGCAGAGAACATGTGACCGCTGTGTTTGGACTCATCATCCACACTGTCGAAGCCTGTGATCTGTCAGGGTCAGTGGATACTAAGTAATTAAATATTTGAGTACCTATTATATACCAAAGGTCAGGAATATAAGGCAAAAAGCAAAACCCCCCAAAAAACTCAAACCCTGCCCACAAACAGCTCGCCACTTTCTGGGGGAAGCATCATGTACAAAGTATATATCAAGTAATGGTGGGAAAAGGAGCTGGGGAGAATTGAGAAAGGCTTTGTGTGAGCTCCGGAGATGAGATCTGAAGAGAATAAAAACAGTTGTATTGGAGGAGGCAGTGAATTCCAGGCATGAGGGACAGCCTGGATGTGGAAATGGGAGATGGAATGTTAGGTGCACAGAACAACATGGATGGAGTCCATATGACTATAGACCATATAGCTGGACTGTTGGACAGATGACAAGGGACAATATATATCAAGTGCAAAAAAACTTAGGCTGGAAGTAGACTCTTAAGGGCTTGAAAGGACAAACAGAGAAGTTTCTATGCAATGGATTCAGTCTGACCACAGCAAATCTGTCAACCTCTAGGGTGAGGGCTTCTCTCTTTAGGTCCGGTGAGAATAAATAGGCAGCAACTGACAATACCCAGAATCTACCATCTAAGGGTAGGAGACCAAGACCCAGGACAGTTTGGGGGATGTCAGGCTTACACGCTTGAGGAAGATGCTGAGGTCTGGGTGAGCCTGGGGGTTGACAGTAGCCTCAAACACAGGCAGGAAGATGTTTTCCAGCATCTTACCAAAGTGTGGAAGGAAATTCTTAGACCGGAACACATCACTGTAGATAAAGTTATTCAAAAGTGACAAATATTTGAGGGTTGCCCCCAGTGGCCCTACTGAAGGGGAGCCAGAAAACCACAGGCTGGTCTGCAGGCAGGAGAGCAGAGGAATTTCCATGCTGGATTCATCTTGCAAGCATGCACCTGTTACCACACAAGGAAGAATTGGGGCAGTATGAGGGAACATTTATAGGGGTATGAGGGACACAGGTTTTTCACTGTTTTGCCTGTTTTCATGAACCCTCTGAGGCAAAGCACAATGATTTGGAAGATGAGGCAAGGATTAGAAGAAGAAACATGTGATGACTAGCTGGGAATAAGGTTGAAAAGGGCCTTTTGGGTTGATTCTACATTCAGTCCAACTTCAGGCAGGCAGGGTGTATTGGAAGGGGCAAAGGCAGCCTTTGATGGTTGTGATTTGGCAGACACGTACTAGATCCTGGGAACCTGAATCATCCATGTCATGTTGGGACTGTGGATACCATTGCTGACAAACCAGGCTGAGAGCTTGGTCCATTCGTCAGGGCTGCGGCCATAAATGGATAGCCGGGGCTCTGCATGCTGGTACTTGGCATCCTCCAGGTCTGCACCTACTTCCTGCAAAGCCAAAATGCAGGGTACTACCTCAGTGCAAAAAGCAAGGGTTGTGAGCTAGGACTTCCCACAAGATCTTTAGGCCTTAGGAGGGAGACTAAGGAAAACTGAATATGGGAAGGGAGGATTAGGAGACCTTGGGGACTTCAATGTCAAGGGTAGAAAAGGTAGGGTCGATGGGAGTAGGAGTAGAGGGTGATACAGAGCCAATGAAGAACTAGGATTTTAGCTCTGGACTTAAGATCCTATGATCCTAAGTAATTGAGGAAGGCTAAGAAACTAAACATGTGAGGAACCAAGAGGCCTGAGAGTAAAACCCAACTTTCTAGATCCCTCTGAAGCCTTGAAACTCATGTTAGTCTGACTGATTCGCCTTCATTACTAGTTCCTGATATGTGGTTATCATGGGGGTAATGAAAGAGACTGATCCGGCCTCCTCTTGAACTTTCCCCTCCCAGCTCCTGAAAGGACATGGATCCAGGTCCACACCTACCCCCGAACACTCCAAGAGGGATTTCTTAATGCTTCCAAACTGAAGGCTCAGAAGAAAATCGCATATTTTTCGAATCTCAGGCCCTGAGGGCTTCTCCCTTCTGAGAGAGCCAGAATGGCATCATGACAAGAGGCAGAGACTTAGCGCCTTCCCTGTAACGTGTATTAGTTGTATGACTTTGGGCAACTGCTCTGAACCCCTGCTCCTTTATCTAAAAAACTGAGATGGTGGTTTGAGCCCTACTTTACAGTGTGGTGGTTGGGTGGATCAGAGGAAGAGAAGGTACGTGGCAGTGCTTTGTAAACTATCAAGTATTACATAAATGCAAGGTATTATTGTGAATGGTTATTAAAGGGCTCTCTAAGTGCTAGCTCTTATTATTTAATTCTTAATAAGAGCTGTTGATGTGATCTTCTCCTCCATTGTTCCTCAGCCACATGGATGGACCACGTCAGGCATCATCTCCCTATAGACCTGGTTGCCTCTTTCTCACCTTGATAATGGTAGCAAAATATTCTCCATTAATATGATTGTCTGTCTTCAGGTAAAGATCCCTTAGTTCACTGGCCCCTACAGGATTGTATTTATCGTTGAACTTGTCAAAACGCTGGAAGGTCTGACGTCCCTGCATTAGGAAAGAGGAGTGACATTTGGCTATGGGCACATCAAAGCACAGAGGGGTTAATTTTTGAGGGGTGTGGCAGGGGAAAAGATTGAGTCAATGGGCTTCTACCAAGAAACTCAGAACATGTGGGCTGAAAGTAAGTCCCCAGAATAGCTAGGTGTGCTCCCAAACCCCATGGAAAAAGGATGGACCTAGATTGAGAGGGTACTAGGGAAGATGGATTTGGGGAGAAATGTGTTCATGCCAAGGTGGGGTTACCCTTCCAACCTACAGCATGAACATCTAGAGAATCAACTGTCAGGTCATAGGGGTGCATGTTCAGTTTGGTGAAAAGTTCCTTTAAGGTCAGATTTTTCTCCTTGGTGCTATAGACCACTCGTTCAGCATCCACATGGTAGGATTTCTTAATGAAGCGCAGTAGATGCTTCTGGTTCATACAAGCAGCAGCATGGATATGAGTGTCTACCTATATATTAAGAGAAGAAAAAAAATAACCATCATCTTCTGGGCAAATCTTCTATTCAATAATAATAATAATAATAATTAGCATTTCTATAGTGCTTTAAGGTTTTGTTATTTCATTTGATTCTCACAATAATGCTGTGAGGTTGGTACTATCATTATCCCCATTTTACAGATGAAGAAGGGCAGCTAAGTGGCACAGTGGAAAGAGCGCTGGGCCTGGAGTCAGGAAGACTCATCTTTCTGAGTTCAAATCGGTCCTCAGACACTTACTAGCTGTGTGACCCTGGACAAGTCATTCATCCTGTTTGCCTTAGTCTCCTCATCTACAAAATGATGCAGAAGGAAGTGGCAAAGAGCTTCAGTATCTTTGCCAAAAAACAAGACAAAAGCAAACCCAAGAGTCAGGCACAACAACAAAAACAGTCAGTGGGCACACGGGCCTCTGCTCTACGTGACTTCTGAGGCCCCTCCCGTCTCCAAATCTACGACCTCAATATCACTTCCACTTCATCTTTTCTTGTCTTTGGGTTTCTTTTCCTCCTTAATTTTATTTCCTGCTCCCACTTCCCAGAGGAAGGCTTCTAAATCATAAGTGTCCCAATGAGAGCCCGAGCCAGATTAAAATGTGATTGGGAAGTATTTGACAAAATACATAAGAATACAAGAGAACATGGATAATACTACACTTTAAAACTAAGTCAACCTATGGCTTGCAGGGACCCTTACGAAGGGATTAGCGGCCTCTCGAGTTTCTGTCTGAGCTTGACACCGCTGCTCTAAACTGTCCTGTTACAAAGCCTTGGAAACGTTTCTAGTTGATAAAAAGGGCATGACGCAATGATCACTGAAACTAAGATGGAGAAGCACATCTTCGACCTTCTGATCTATTGCTGATATCATTTTTTTCCACTCAGCATGGGCCCATTGAAATTTCAGTTCCATTCTTTTTTTCTTTTTGGAGGCAATGGAAGTTAAGTGACTTGCCCAGGGTCACACAGCTAGTAAGTGTCTGAAGCTGATTTGAATTCAGGTTCTCCTGACTCCAGGGATGGCGCTCTATCCACTTAGCTGTCCCCTCATTTGGGGTTTTTTTGGAGAGCTGGAGGGGCTGGGGCTCAGTCTCTTGTCCCTGGAGTCAGTTCCCAGGACTCCTCCCTCCTTTACCTTCCTGCAGTTGTAGAAGTCCCGATGGGGGTTATTCTTCAGTTCCTTTAACTCGTCCATCTCATTGAGCATTTCATGGACCTGAAACTTGGACGACAGGAACTTCAGGCGTCGGTGGGCATAGGTTTTGCTAACAAAAACCAAAATGACAAAATTATTATTAATTAAATTTTTAAATCCCAGCATATTCAGATATTATTTAAAATCTTCAAGACCTAAATCATGAATTATTGAGGAAAAACATTTTTAAAGACATTTCCATTTATGCTGTAGTGCCCTTCATTGGAAGCATTAGCTTGTTTAGAATGTGATGCCAGTGGTGCCAATTATGGATTTGGGCCATGGTCTGATGATTCACTTCCTTTCAGATGCAGCATGGCCTGGCGAGCTGATTTCAAATGATCTGTGATGTACAGCTTTCTACCTTTGTGACCTTAAGCAAATCATGTAAACACTCTTGGCCTCAGTTTTCATTGATCAAGAGAAGGCGTTGGACCAGGTGACCCCCTAAGGTACCTTCCATCTATGATACTGTTGGTCTTTAAGGACTTAGTTCTCAGCTAAGGAAGGCATACTAACGGGACACAGAACCATAACTAGGATGGGGCAACTGTATTTTTGTCCCAGGATGCTATAATTAAAGGGTATTGATGGAGCTGGCACTTCAGCAGGGTAAAAACAGTGGAGCTTGAAACCTTGATTTATTTTGTTCTTTGTTCTGAACCTATGAATTCGCTGGTGCAGGGCATTCCGTGTGTATCTGCATGACAAGATGCGCACAAGGGCACTCCTTATGAGGGGCTCCCCCTGTTTCCCTCAGTTGCTATTGTTGTTCAGTTGTTTTTAGTTATGTCCAACTCTTCATGACCACATCTGGGGTTTTCTTGGCAAAGACACTGGAGTGCTTTGCCATTTCCTTCTCCAGCTCATTTTACAGATGAGGAAACTGAGGCAAGCAGGGTTAAGTGACTTGCCCAGGGTCACACAGCTAGTAAGCATTTGAGACGGGATTTAAACTTAATTCTTCCTGACTCTAGACCGTGGGCTCTATCCACTGTGCTTTCTAGCTACGCTCTCTCTACCAATACAGATCTTCAATTGTTCTGAAACTTAAGAGTCTGAGAGCTGCTTGGGAATACTGAGGGCTTAGACGATCTGCCCAAGGTCATACAGTCACTACATGTCAGAAGTAGGACTTGAATCTAGGTCTCCTTGACTCAGAGTCAGGCTCTTTACACCCACCGTATCACTCTTTTTAGCACCCCGTTAGTAAGAATAATTAGATAAGGCAGGAAGTTACCAGATGCAGGAGCAAACTGCTTCCCTGAGCCACCTGTCCCCAGTCCCTTGATTGTCACCTCAGCCATGGAGAATGTTTCCCACTACAAGGCAGAGCACTTACCTGCCTTTGTCCTTCAACAGAGGGCAGCTTGTGCTACTGGCCCTGGATACAGTTTGTGGCACTTGCCACAAACTTGCAAAGATTGCTAGTTACAGCTCTGATGAGATAGTCAACTAGAATTTATTTATGGGCTAGGCACTGTGCTAAGTGCTGGGAATACAGATAGGAGTGGGAAGATTTTTGTAATCAGTAGACATCTAGATGAATAATACTTACACAGGTCCTTGAGCAATTAGAGCAAGTAAAAAATTCATATCATCAAGGAAATTGTCCAGATTTGGATAGGGGAGAGGTTCAGGCTTCTCTTTGCTGGCCGCAGCTTCATTAGCATAGCAATAAACGACACCATCCTTCATCTTCAAATGATAACCCAGGTTTTCTGGGAGATCATCTTTTCGGAAAGGGTCTTCTCCTTTCTTCGGGGGAGGAGTAAACACTTTTAATGAAATACAGGTGAAAATATAGTCAGTATTAATGACCAGGTAAGAAAGAGTCATAAAATGAAATACATAAAATCTCCTTAATATGGACCTCATTAACTCAGAATTTGGGAGTATTCCGATCAAAGCTGTGTGAAGAGGACATTCAGCTAGGTTGTGGAAAAAGATTGAACAAAATGATTAAAAAAAAAAAGGATTGTATTTTACTTACCTAGGAGAACAAACTTTTTTTTTCAAGCACTTCAGGAGAACCTATCTGCATATAATCATTGCAAATAATTTCTATCTATTCATCAGGATATGTCACAAAGGACTGACTTTTTGTTATCCTATCAATTTTTTGAATATACTTGAAATTAATAAAATTATCTTCTCAAAAACTATGTAATTCAGATTTTTATTTTTTTGCAGGGGGGAGGGCAAGGCAATTGGGGTTAAGTGACTTGCCCAAGGTCACACATCTAGAAAGGGTTAAGTATCTGAGGTCACATTTGAACTCAGGTCCTCTTGATTCCAGGGCTGGTGCACTATTCACTGCACCACCTAGCTGCCCTTAATTCAGATTTTTAAAAACTTCTTCTGACTGGTCTTCACGTTGGTTTGAATTAGTGAGGTTTTTGTTAAAAGGTAAATTTTTATTATAATCTTCTCTAGTTATTATATTTATAAACATCTCTCCCTGCTCTTTTGGCAGATGTTTTTCTACTAAAATTGAGGGAAAGAAAATGCGACTAGGGAGGGATTACATGAGCCAATTGTTCCTGATAATTCTTCCAATACAGTGAAACAGAAGACCTCTGCTACAGTAGCCAATAAAAGAATCAATCCAAATGATCGTTTATTAAGTGTCTACCATGTTTCAGGCACTGTTCTGGACACTAGAGTTACAAGCCCCCCCCCCCCCCCAAACGAACTAGTTCCTAGCTTCAAATAAATTCCATTCTATTGGGCAAGGGAGGGCACTAGCAGTTGTGGGAATCAGATGTTTCATGCAGAAGATAGCACTGGAGTAGTCTTTAAAAAAAAAAACAAACCTGGAAATTCTAAGTGGTGAGGAGGGAGAATCCTCTTCCTGGCTCTGTCTGTATCTGAATCTCTGGACTTGGACACCATGTTCCTTTCCCCAACCCCGTACATTTCAGCTCTTTTTTATTTGTTACCTTTCCCCATTAGAATGTAAGCTCCTTGAGGGCAGGGACTGATTTTCTTTTTGCTTATAATAGTGTCCCAGGTGTTTAGTACCATGCTTGACACATGGCAAGTACTCAGAAGAAAAAGAAAAGCTTTTTGGCTGCCTGGATCCCAAGCGTGGAGGATAGGCAGTTCAAAGACAAGATGGTGTTAGCTACATAAATGTATTGACCCTGGAAAGAGAATATCTAACCACCTGCACTTCAGCTACCATTGCCAAAAACATGATTCCCTACTGTTGATGTTCCGAAGACTTGGTAAGAGCAATTAACAATGTGAGAAGGAATCTGATTCCATCAGCTTGGGAAAAGGTGTGAAATCTGTTTTAGTGGAGAAGTCAGAGTGAATTACCCAAGGTATGTAGACGATAAGGGATTTCACCAGGGTCACAAAGCAAATGCGTATAAGTGGCAGGATTTGAATTCCAAGTCTCACACTATATCAACTACCACTGTGGTTGTTCAGTCATTCAGCCCTGTCACTCCATGTAACCCCATGGATAGACTTTGTCTATGCCGTTTTTCTTGGCAAAGATACTGGACTGATTTGCCTTCTCCAGTGTGTTCCCATTTTCTAGACGAGGAACTAAGGTTAATAGAGGTTAAATGACTTGTTCAGGGTTACACAGCCATTAAGTGTCTGAGGCTGAATTTGAACTCAGGTCCTCCTGATTTCAGGGCTAGTAGTCTATCCACTAAAGCAGTGGTTCTCAACCTTCCTAATGCTGCGACCCTTTAGTATGTGGGCGTATCTGCATGCGGGCGGACCTGCCTGAAGACTGGATAGAGGAGCAGTGTCTCAGTTCCTAAGACCATCAGAAATATGTGTTTTCTGATGGCCTTAGGTGACCCTGTTTGACCCCCAATGGGGTTGCGACCCACAGGTTGAGAACCTCTGCTGACTAAAGGGAAATACAGAGAAGTATTTTTTTTAAATGTAGGCTGTTTAGTTTTCAAAAGCCCCATCCCTATATGTTTTAAAATAAGATCATGGTAGTAGATTATTTAATTCTGTTAAAGATTAATAGAGAAAAATGGATATATTAGAAACAAAAAAAACTTCATTTGTTGGAAGGAGTTTGTTCAAACTCACCAGCTGAAGGTCCACAAAAATATTCCAGGTTGATCTCTGCCTGAGATACCAGGATGAGATTAAATGACCTTTTGGGGTTTTTCCTAGCCCCTGGTTATGATCTGTCAAAATGTTACCAGAGGCTGGAAGCTCATTTGCATAAGACTCCCCTCATTGGTGGAGATTGCTCAATGCTCCCAATGAAATTGTTGAGAACGTTGGGAGAAAAGAATTTGGAACCAGGTGTCTTCTCTCTTGAAGCTACAAGCCAGAAAGACCAACAGGTCTCTTCTCAGTAGACACAGATCATTGAATATTACCTAATAAGACTCTCCTCATTGGTGGAGATTGCTGCAGTCTTCATCAATGAGGAGAGTCTTATACAAATGAGCTTAAAAGCCCTGATTACACTGACTTGAATGTGTTGCAGGAATATTCTCAGGAAATAAAGCATGTTCGGCCAAATGTCATTTTTCAACTTTCTTTTAGAATACTAGGGAGACGTATTGTACCTTGACTCCAACATAGTGATGTCATTTTGGTTGTCTTCCAGAATGAAGAGCAACAACCACCAAGGGAGATCCAAGAGAGAGATGGAATAGAAAGACATCTGATTTGGTGGGAGGTCCCATGAGTCTGGGGGTCTGGTTCCCAGCCAGAGAGCTTTTCTAACAGCCTCCCCAGATGTGAGGAGTTTATAGAGTTCCTATAAGGAATGTGGCTCACAACTTAAGATCTAGTTTCAATCCTGATATTTAATAGTGTGATTCAATATGAATTTATGATTAGCATCAGCTAAGTTCAGTGGCTTTCTCCTTCTGTACTCATTGAAATTATAATTGACAGTAGAGTATAGGAGGAGAGCTTTGAACTCCGGGTGAGGAAGACCTGGGCTCAACTTCTGCCTTTGACATTTACTAGCTGTGTTGATAACTGGTCAAATGACAAAGTTCTCTGAGCTTTGAGAAACTCTCTTAATGCTAACCATATGAAGTTATGGGTGGTTTTCAATCTGCTGGTGGGGAGAGGGAGTTCCCACATTGATTGCATCACAAATCCATGATATGTTGACATTTAGGAGAACCAGTTAGTTACCTGGGTATAAGCTTTCATCTGCTTTCCAAGGAATCCCTTCAATGCTCCTTAGATACTTGGAAGGAGTCTTGGGGAACCTCTGAAATGATTGCTGCATGTATTTTTCCCGTATACATAGTGCCCGGTATAAACCTCTGCAGACTTCTTCAAAATCTTCTACTGTAACCTAAAGACAAAGCTTCTTAGTATGAGGGTCAAAGCCCCATCCAAATTGAGAAGTAGCCCAGAGTGGTGTGCTAGTAAATGTTTAACAATCGACTTTGGGGAAGGGAGTGGGGGATGGGAAATATACGTACAACACACTTTTAAGTTTAATTTGCACTATTAACATTTTCTTAAGTCTAGAAATCAATAAAACAATAAATCAGTCTCTGATTTGTATCATTTGTTGATTTCCAAAGTGTAAATGCTCATGCTGAAAACTGAATGGCTCTGTCAGAAGAACGGCTCCAGGACACGCCTGGACGTAGGTAATATCTGATGTCTGATCTTCTTATTTTTCTGCTTTGATTCTCTCTTGAGACTTTGGCGTTCTCTTGCTGACCTGGCTACACTCCCCTCCTCCTTATCTCTCAGTGGCACAGTCCCCCTGGGCTTGCCTTCCTCGGGCATGCTCTGTACCTTTCCCGATCATGTCCTCTTCCTCCAGAGTGGACAGTGTTGGATCTGAGTTAAATTCAGCCTCAGATACTTACTAGCTATGTGACTCTGGGCCGGTCATTTAACCTCCACCTCCCTCAGTTTTCTACTCCATAAAATGGGGATTAATGATAGCGCCTACTTTCCAGGGTTGTTGTAAGGATCAAATGAGTTGATTTGTAAAGTGCTTTGGAAAACTTAAAGTGCTCTATAAATGCTGGCTCTCCTTATTATTGTGTCCTTTAATGTGTAAAGTGACACCTAGATAATCTGAGAAAACAGCCCATGCTCACAAAGACATCATATTAATGTGGTCTGGTATGGCCAGTTAGAGTGTTGAGCCTGGAATTAGAAATCTTGGCTTCCAATTCGACTCCTGACACTTGCTGTGAGACCATGGGAGAATCGCTGAAACTCTGTGGAGCCTCAGTTTTCTCATCAGTGAAAGGGGGATAATAATGCCCACAGGACCTACCTCCCGGGTTTGTTGGGAAGCCCAAAGAGAGGATACATGTAAAGCAACTTGCAGACTTCAAAAGGCTGGATAGAAATCAATGATGATTGATGGTGTTGGTGTCTTCTCTCCCCACACAACACAAGTGCATTTTAATGACTTTCTGGAGGTGAAACCAGAACTGAAAGGAGTAGCTCGAACAATATGGATTTCAGGCTATGGGGAGGAGATATTTGGGAGCAGGTAAAGACACAATGAGTCCTTTCAATCACATCACAGAAGCTGGGCGTACTTCATGTTTGAAAGGGGCCAGCTCTGGTTAAGATCAGGATATGATGGTGAGAAGACAGACAGATTTTCTTCTTACTGCTCTTGATCTATAGCTATAAAAGGCAATAGGTGGCCAAAAATGTCAGGGATTTCTTAGTAGCAGCCCAGGGTGATAGAGAAAGCTTTGGGTATAGAATCTAAGAAGGCCTGGGTTCAAATCCAGCCTCTGATTTTTATTAGCCATATGAACTTGGGTAATTCATTTAAATGCTCTGAGTGTGTTTTCTCATCTGTAAAATGGGGGTGATAAAAGCACTTCCCTCACAGGAGGTTGACAATTAAATGATCTCTTGTATTAAAATTTGTAAACTTTAAAATGTCATAAAAATGGGAAATCTTTATTAGATTGGCTAATTCCCCAGGGGAAACCCCAATTGATCCCATTATTCTGCAGATAACAGTGGCTCCACTGTCTTAAGCAAAAATGATTGAATATTTAATTATTGAAGTTCAACAAGTTAAGAGCTATATCATATTTCTCTAGCACTGAAAGCAGGTTCCTTGGCAGCAGGTGACCAGGTGTCAGGCCTTTATCCAGATCAGTTCTGTGGGGAGCCAATTTAGGGGAGCCCTGCAGTCCCACAGCAGTGCTGAGAAAGAGTGGGAGCTCTGTAGTCCCCAGACGGGGCTGAGAAAGAATCACTGACCCAGAAGTACTGCTGAATGCATAAAAGAGAGATGAGAACTCTGGGAGTGGTGAAAGTAGAGAGCCAGCTTTATTATCCTGCGTCCTGGCTTTTTGCGGACATACTTTGTCCCAGGCTGTGTGTGCATTTGCCATGCATATCTCAAGGACCTAATCATCACATCTGTATGCTTGAGCATCTTCATGGGGGATGGAGAACCGATCCAGGGCAAACACCTGAGAGGGCTTGTTCAGCCATCAGGGTCCGCGTCCCACTGCCTGTTGTCCTCAACAAGTTCCACATTTGTTAATATGCTAGCTTAGACTCATCTGACCTGAAGGAAGAGGATTTGGACAGGCATGGATACTACCCCCAGGCATGGATAAGGCCTCTTCTTAGGGGAGACAGGCTTGGGAATTTGGTCCCTCTGTCTTTAATTCTCACACTTGGGCCCCTCCTTGAATGTAACAGAGCAATCAAGGAGGTGTTCTTGGGCCAGATTTGGAGAAATCACCCAAGCTGCTTGGCCACAGAGAGGGAGAGACAATGAGAACTAGAATGATCCAGATGAGCCAAGAAAGAGAACTCTTTCCAGCTTTGTTCAGGGTAGGCATCGCCATGTGGGGAGCACTCTCAATTCTGGATCCTTTTGTCCTATTCAGCCATCCAAGTCAGGCATATCCTTGACTTAGAACAGGGGTGAGGAACCTGTGATCTTGAAACCACATGTGGCCCTCTAGGTCCTCAAGTGCATCCCTTTGACTGAATACAAATGATCCTCAAGTGTGGCCCTTTGACTGAATCCAAACATTTGGATTCAGTCAAAGGGTTGCACTTGAAGACCTAGAGGACCTCGTGTGTGTGGCCTCAAGGCTGCAGGTTTCCCATTCCTGGTAGACCTTTGGCTACTTGAATATCCAAGAAAATGCCCTCTTCTTTTAACTCCACCCTGTTTCAGCCTTCAGTCCATCCTATACTGTTTTCTTTCTCCCCCTTCTCTTCTGTCCCTCAACTTCCTTTCTTTGCCTTTTTCCTCTGTCTCTGTCTCTCTCCCTCTCTCCTCATCTCTCTCTCTTTCTATCCTTCCTCTTTCCTTCTTTCTATCTCCCTCTCTCCTTTCTCTCTACCTCTCTGCCTCTGTCCATCTTTATCTCTATCTCTCCCTCTCTCCCTCTCCTCTGTTTCACCTTTGTGATTACAAAATGGTCTTAAATTATCTAACATCCTGCACTAGTTCAAATAGAACAGAAGCTCAATCAATTAACAAGCACTTACTAAGCACCTGGTATATGCCTGGCAATGTTCTAGGCACTGCAGTGAGGTAGGCCCTGACTTCAAGGAGCTTACATTCTACATTCTTATTTTCCAAGTGCCTCGGAACCAGCCCATATCTGGTTCATTAAGTCTCTCAGGCATAGGTTCTCCCCTGCTTCTCATTTTTCCTACTAATCCATTCTCCATCCTGCCTTCTTCTCTGGTTATTCCTATTCTCCCTTGTTGGAGATCCCTGCTTCTAAATTGGGATTATGGGATCATAGTTTTGGAACTGAGGAGGATTTTGGTCATCCAGTCTAACATTTTCACTTTGGAAATAAGCTAACAGAGGCTGGAAAGTTACATGATTTGCCCAAGGTCACACAAGATATCTTTCATCTAATTTTCCGTTTAGCTGGAGATCTTGAGGGATAGGATTTCTGCCTCCCTAATACCAACCTACTTAATTCTACTTCATCATACCATATGAACACACCAAGAGCATACTTTCCCTTCAGCCTTCCTCCCACCTAGGAACAAGCCATTGAGGTATATAAGACTAGCCATACAATGGGGGTGCGCTTCATCAGTAGGACTCCTGATTATCTCTTGAGTCTGCTCCCCTGTGCCTAATAGCCAAGTTACATGAGAAGAGGTTCTGGGACTGGTCATGAAGACTATATTTAGAGAGGACACTAGCAGCTGAACTTTAGTTTCACTGATTTGCTGATGGTGATCCTCTATGTCCAAGTGGCAGAGATTTATGAGTTGGGCAACTGTTCTGGGCTGCAGAAGTAGGTCAGGTTCCTGAAGCCGAGAATTCACCAGCCTTCATATCATATTAGAATCTGTTCCAAGTAGCAAAGTACTTTAAGCATCTCCAGTGAAACAAGGGAGGACTTTCTGTCAAGGAACAGCAGCTTCTATTCTCTCTCTGTCCCTGCCATTCTTTCTGTCCTTGTCTTGTTCCATTCTGTTTTCTTTGGATGGTTCTATAAAATGACCTATATTCAGAAGGTTAACTGGCGGTCTTAGTTCTTGGAGCAAGCACTACAAAATGTATTCAGAATAAGCAAGTTCAGTGGGGTAGGGGAGGGAGATCTCAGGGAGAGAGCTTGGACCTTGGGCCATAAGTCCCATAAAAGAGAAACTCCAGGACACCACCTTGAGGTAGGGAAAAGAGAAAGGAAGAGAAAGAGAATACACATCTATTAAGTGCCTACTAAGTGTCAGGCAATGGGCTGAGCACTTTATGAATATTATCTCATTTGATTTTGATTTTGGACAAAATCCAAGAAACCATGTGGCTTTTATTGGCGGGGAGTCATGAGTGGGGTGGGGGGGGAGCCAGCCAAACTCACTCACCTGTGGTCAATTGTTTCAAACTACCTCTGGTCCCACATCCCTGTGCTGCCCACTCCCTTCATCTACATTCTTGCATCATGGCTCCTTGGTGGAGTCAAGTTGCTTGCCGTTCCCAAGGGAATGTTTTTACTTTATTGGTGTCTGTTTATAGTCCATTCTGTAGAGATGCTCATACCCAGTATTCTCCAAGGCAAGCAAGTAAGTTATGTGAAATGTTTTGAAAAGCACAAGACACTGCTCAGCTCTAAACAATACCATAATATCACGTATGACCCAGAAGTAGAGCATCGGGACAGAAATGAAGCCAAAGTAGCAGGGACAGGAAGGAGAGGGAAGCTGGGAGAGAAGATCCAAGGAGCCCGTGAGGAAAGAATATCAGCTCACCCCAGAGGCATAGTCTCCTGTGATCTGTACTCTCTGGAAGTCTGGCACAGTTTGATAGACAGGAGATGAGGAGATGTACTCATTGATGTGGAACAGTTTGGTTGATGATGTTTCACTGTGTGGAACAGACAAATTAACCGTCTTCCGGCTCTGGAAACGCTTCTTCCTATTCTTGGAAGAAAAAAGGGTCTCAGCTCTCTCTCCTTTCAGTAGATGCTAAACTGTGGCAAGTCTGGGTTTCTCTACAAATATTCATTTTGAGGCAAAAATTGTAAAACTTAAAATGTGGGAATGAAGTTGGTTTGGCAATCACTAGTCCTCTAACTACTCCTTCTCTTTCTCATTAACTGTCTCCTCATTTTCTTCCCAGCCCCTTAGGCTTTGTCCTTGACCCTCTTTTTGTCTCTCTCTTTACGATCTCATTTAATCCTATGGGCTTCAGATAGTTTGGCAATCCACTAGAATTTGTCAAGCACCTACTACATATCTGGCACCTTGTTAATTGGTGGGAATACAAAGAAAGGCAAAAGATAGTCCCTGCCCTTGAGGAACTCACAATCTTATGCAGGAGACAGTATGCAAACAAATATGTACAAACCAGTTACATATAGGATTCAGAGAAAAAGGGCTCACCTGCATATTGAAGAAAGGACAGAGACAGATAATAATGCAGAAAAATTTTAATACTCATAATGAAGATGAGATTATATATTATTAGCCTCTATCTCTAGAGGATCATCTAACACAATTAAATCTATCTTGGTCACAGGAGAATGCCACTTCAGCGGATGAGGTGGGATCAAACCCAGAAGCAACTCCATTTTACCCTAATATACCAGCTGTAGACTGGGAATGGAACATGCTCAAAAGGGGCTGGGATAGCCAGCCTAAGCATTTTAAGAGCTCAGAGCTACCTTTAACTGACAGTGATTAATCAACAACTAGACAGAAACTCAGGCTAAGGATGTCAGCACTATTAAGCCAGTGATTAGCCTTACACGCAAGAAGTAAAAGAGCAGATAGATGGTTGCTCATAGACCCAAACAGTTCTGTGATGACATCATGTCCAACTACATTTTGCTCTGTGTTTTATACCATCCATTATTGCTATAGAAATACATGTTTTAACTGTTTATAAAATGTTGCTGTATATGCTATTACATAATCTATGCCATATATTGCTTATATATTTTGATAATGTGTTATAGATGCATTTGCATATACAGAATTATGAGTTATAAATTTGATTGCTTTTATGAAATATAATTGCACATATACATCACTGTGAATAAGAATATTTACTTTTGCTGATAAAATTGTGTATGCATATATATTGATTATTGCACGTGAGGTGTTTTTTTTAAAAACTAATTTATGGTCTCGCATGAGAAAATTTTATTTTGTTTTAATCTAATGTGCACAGCAGATAGAACATTGGACTTGGAATCAGGAAGACTAATCTTCAGCTGTGTGATCCTGGGCAAATCACTTCACCCTGTTTGCCTCAATTCCTAATCTGTAAAATGAGCTGGAGAAGGAAATGGCAAACCACTCCAGTATCTTTGCCAAGAAAACCCCAGACAGGGTCAACGAAGAAGAATCAGACACAGCTGAAAAATGACTGAACAACAACAAACGCAAAATATATTGATCATGTAAAATAGGAAACTGCCCTTTTTTCACTGGACATTTTGCTTTCTGAAAGAGGCAGAAATAGGGAATCTATGTAAATAACATCGATAAAATCAGTTTGAGAAGAAAAAGAGCATCTCAGGGGTGGCTAGGTGGCATGGTGAGTAGAAAGCACCATCCCTGGAGTCAGGAGGACCTGAGTTCAAATCCTGACTCAGACATTTTACACTTATGAGCCCTGTGACCTTGGCCAAGTCATTTAATCCCAATTGCCCTGCCTTCCCCGCCTCCAAAAAGAAAAAAAAAAGAGCATCTCAGATAAAAGTCTTTCAGGAAAGACAAAGAAAGTTTTCAGGATCTGAAAGAAGATAGTCCCTTAGATATATGTCCTGAGATGACTGAAGACAGTGAATTGACTTGGTTAAAGATAGTTATAATGAATTGTGAGCTATCGACTTATTTACATATGACTACTTTCACAGTTTTTAAGGTTATAGCTAATAAACTGTAAATCAAATAGCTATCTGAGGGTATATGGGATGATTATATAAGGACTATTTGGGTGACACCTGAAAGAGAGGTAGAATTTTTAAGTTTCACATTATAAGTTAGTTAGATATGGGTCACTGTTCATGACAAAGCTCTGTCTTGAAGCATTGGTGGCTATGAGAGATGATTAGATGAAGACAGAAGATGAGAAAAAATTGAGCGCAAGATGAGTCAAAAGAAGCCAGGGACAGAAGATGCAGGAGATGAGAGAAGCTGTTTACAGAAGACAAAAGCTGATAGACAGGCTTTTCAATTTCTTTGCTGGGAGCTATGTGGATTGGATAAGAGATGTTGTTTTGCTGAGAGCTGATTGATTGCAGAAAGCCTGAGCCATCTGAGAGAGCTGACTGAAATCAGATAGGCTTTGCAACTGTTAGAAACTCAACTAGAAGAGAGCTGAATCCTGTTGCTGTGTGAAGAGCTGTTTGAATTTATTTCTCTCTAGCACCATTTATAGCCTGAAAGAGGGAAACCTCTCAGGGATACCTGTATTAACTTTATATTGCCCACTATAGATTAAAAGAGAGAAGGGGAAAGATAAGCTTTGTAGTTCTTTTGTTGAGAGTTATGTTTATATGTGTGTATATGTATATATATATATATATATATATATATAGTTCATATGCATATATATGTCTATTTACATATGTATATATGTATATAGATGTTTGTGTGTGTATAAAAAAATGTGTATTTATTAGAAGAGTACAACACTTTCTCAGTACCCTGCCAATGATGTCTATGTGTTAAAAGAGCTGGATGCTGCTTCAGCTGATTGAGAATAACAGGGAAGCAGTTTTGCTCAAAAGGAGATTTATGAGAGCCAGAAGGGGAGCAGATAGAAGGGAAATAATTTTGTTTAGAAGATGAAATGCAATGGAGACTGTATTCTAAAGAGATCAAGAATCACCCCATGCACATGGCTTATCCTACTAAAGGATCTGCCTAGTAGGTTTCTTTGCGTGCCCACTGTTTGTATAGGCAGTGGTGGGAGAATGTGACCCAGGTTTGTAGGGGAGCTATTAGTCAATCAGTTAGTTAGTAAATGTTATGCTTATTATTGCTTTTGAGTTCTTATTTTGTAAATGTTTCATGTTTAAGAACTAATGATACTATTGATTTTCTATAAATGGAAGCAACAATGGGGGTTCAAGAGCTATAGTGGCAAGTAGTAGGAATGTACTGCCCTGCCCCTACTTGGGTTACCCCTAGAGAGAGGACCCTGAGAAAGTTTCAGGTGTAGCAGTTGGTCATGGCTGTGGCTGTACTCCCTTCTCGCTCCCCCCACCCCACACTCTGGGGCAAAAAATACAGACCTGCCATCATGAGGGCATGTTGGAGGTGAGTAAGCCTCCAGAGAAAAAGAAGGAGGATAGATGCTATACTGGGATCCACACCCAGTTCATACAATTCATTTCCCCCTAAACTTGCACTTTCTTCTGTCTTCACTGTCTGTGGAGCCATCATTTACCCTGTCTTCCATATTTATAGTCTTGGCATTATTCTACCCTCTTCCTTACTTCACACTTTCAATCAGTTGTCAAGTGTTGTCAATTATACCTCTAATACATTTCTCCCATTCCTTCCTTCCTCTCTATTCCCATTATGACTACCCTTGTACAGACCTTACCTCCCACCCTTACAGTGCCTGACACACAGCAAGCACTTAATAATTGCTTATTGACCATCTTGGGTTCTTATCATAGCCTCCTAGCAGGTCTTCCTGCCTCCACTCTTTCCTCTCCCCAATTATCCTTCATACCCCTCTGCCAGAATCATCTTATGAATAGATTTAACTATATCACCCTTCTGCTAAAAATATATATTTAGTGATTCCATATCTGCTAGTGAGGAATGTCCAAGCTCCCTTCCTTGCATTCAAGGCCCTCATCCATCCCTCTTCTTTTTCAATATTATCTCATCTTACTCTCTTTCACAGATTCTATGCTTCAGTTAAGTTGAACTTCGTCTATGATGCTTCCAGTGTCAAGTATTCTCCATCTCTCTCTTTACTCTCTTATCCATCCTTCAAAGCCCAACTCAAATGGCGACTTCTCCAGGAAGCCCTCCTCTTTGTCCATGACTCTCTCCCTTCATGTTGTACCCCTCTGGAATGGGCTTACTATGTAAAATTGTATATTACAGCTACCTTTGTTTCTGCTTTTATCCTTCCTATCCTGCAAACTACACAAGGACAGAGAATGTGGCTTAGCTAAATTTGTCATTTTTCTCAGCCTTAGCACAACATTCTGTATACAAGAAGTGCTAATAAATTTTCATTTTTGTTGTCACTGATAGGCTCTGTGGAAGAAGAAAATGAATTGGAAGTATTGTCCTTGCCCTCAGGATGCTTAAACTCTAATTAGGGAAGTATGTACCTGTATTACTATGCATATGTATAAAACTAAATGATCAGCGTAGGAAAAATCATTAAGTGCCTATTTTGTTCAAGGAGATCTACAAGGTATTCAGCATACAAATTTAATCTGAAAAACAATTCCTGCTTTCTAGCAGTTTACATTCAACTGAATACAATGAAATACTACTATTTGATATGGGCAACAAATCCATCTATCCATTCATCAAATAATTATTAAGCACCTACTGTGCACCGAGCACATTTTACCTCTTTCCTTCAGTGGTGATGGATAAGGTCTCCAAGCGGAATATGTGTTCTTGCATCTCCCGCAGAGAAATTGGGCAGACTTCATCCACATCAAATGGTGAAAGTTCATGCCGTCCTCCCTCATCCTTGACTTCAGAAGCAAAAACTTTTTCTGCAAAGCTTCGCGTTGCTTCATCCATTGCTTTAAAAGAAGTTTTCATGTATTAGTGTTGTATTCTCCCAGCAAATTCTACCATTTATTGAGTGACTATATGCAGATATCAGGGTCAGGACTGGAACTAGGAATTCTGACACCTGGAGCAAATTCACTGGAGTTGGCAAGAGGAATGGGTTGGTATCTAAGGAATGTATTTGGTTGAGATACAGTGGAACCATGAGACTTGCAAATGTCAAGGAACTAGGAGGTCAGGGTGTTTAGAAGTGGAAGAGGTTGGAGTGGTGGAAAAAGTTAAAAGGCAGCCTTTCAGAGGAGGGGGAATAAGCTGGATGTCCCCAGATGGTAATAACAAAGGTCAGGACAGTAGGGAGTGAACTTTTATAGGAGGAGAAGCTCTTGCTGAGTAATGGTAGCAAAGGGAGGGATTGAATATAGCAATGGGATGCAAAGAACATGCTCCTCCTAGCCCTCTGGGTCAATGGGTATGAGAATGGGCAGCCAGCCTTAGAGAGGGTGTGTCTTCTGAAAAAAACTGTTTCTGTGAGCACCTAAAACAAAAACAATTGAGAGGGAAAGATCAAAGACCATGCAGTCACACATTTAGAACTGGAAGGGACCTGGGAGATCATCCAGTTTTACATAATTTTAAAAATGGGGAAACCAAGGCCAAGAGAAATGAAATTACTTTGAGCCAGGAGTCAAACACTCTTCCTCAGATCCTAAATCCTGCATGTTTTCTGCTGCACCACAGTAGAGGAAGGCTCTGGAGGGCCCCAGGGAAAGAAAAGAAAGAGCAGGATACAGACAAGAAGGACTAAGGCTGTTTAATCTAGGGGAAGGGTACAGAGGCAGGCAGTGCAGCCAGCAGGAAGTCTTTTCCCTCCTGATCCCTGGGCCAGGAGGCACCTGGCAGATGGGCACTGACATGGGTACACTCTGCTCTGCCCCAGTGGGAAGGTGCACTGGGAGAGAGGCCTTGGAGACTTAGGAGGTGGACTTGGGAGCAGTTGGGAGGAGATGGTGGGGAGGGGAGAAGAGATGTCTCTCCCTCAGGTTGGGAAGCAATACCCCCAGCTACACTTTTTCTCATCATCCCTGTTGGTATCTGGGACACATTCCTAAACAAACCCCATGCTAGTTCTAAGTCTGGTCATGGTGCAAGGCAAGAGAATTATTACAGGGGCTTCACAGCTTTCTGCCAGGGCCTGAGAACATAGAACCACTCAGCTGTTAACATTCACCAATCCTTCGCAAGCTGAGGTGTTTTCCTATGTAACCCAGGTCATAGGCTTTTAAATCTGGGATTTCAGAATTCATGTAATTCAATCTTCCTCTTTTACAGATAACCTAATGAAGGCCCAGAGAGATGAACAGTCTTGCCCAAGCTACCATAATCAGTGAGAGACAGAGCTAGGTCTCAAACCCTTTGACTTCAGGCCAGTATGTGTGTAGTTCCCTGGGGTCCTTAGTCCTAAATTGCCGAAGGTTTGAAAGTCACTGATCAGAGTGCTTCTTAGAAATTAAATTTGGTCCTTTCTACCTCTTATTCTAGATGGGGTACTCCTGGTATTCCTCAGATCTCAGTGCACCAGGGATGGGCTGAGTTCAAGGTCACCATCAGAAGCACAGAACCAACTTCCCCATATTGAGCACAGACTCTAGAAAAGTATGGAGTTGGAGCTTTATGCTAATTTTCTTCATATGTGACAAGTCAATTCTCTCACGAAGGCTTGGTTTCCTCATCCTTAAAAGAGGGAGAGATACATTAACTCTGCAAAGGATAAAGCCAAGATCCCCAGAATCAGAAGACAGCCTGCATTCTGATGGGTAAAAGGTCCCACAAGATGATGATACAAGGTCATCTGTATTCATTGATTTCCAAAGACCTCTTTGCCTGTACTGTTGTAAATCTACAATTGACTTCTGTAGGATCATACATTTAGAGATTTAGAGATCAATCCAATTCTCTCATTTTACAGATGAGGAAACTGAGTACCAGAGTAGTGATGCCCCTAGTCCAAGGTCACACAGTAATATGGTGAAGCTGGGACTGTAACACAGGTCTTTCAGTTTCAAATCCAAATCCCTCCATATGTCTCCCTTCATTTTTATTCATCCCATTAATGGTTCATCAGTTGCTAAGGACCTAGCTGTCTGAAGGACTCTATGTCAAGCCCTTCCCAGGACACCTTCAACAAATTACTGCTTCAGACTGAGGTGGGTAGCAATGATGAGGATGACAGACAGTGAATTAGCTGTTATAATGACAGATTATGGAGAAATTACCCTCAGGATGAGTGAGCAAATTCCACACATGGCCAAGGAGGTATAACCCTTAGCAATGTCTACACAGCTTTTTAGGAGGTTATGGCAAGAGAGCTTTTATTATCTGCTTTTATACTCTTACTTCTGATTTCTTTATCCATTAGCTTTAATTATAACATTCAGTAGGTTGAATCAAATCATATTAAAATGAATGAGGGAAATAACGTATTTTGTTCTGAGACATGATAGTAACCAAACTGAGCTTCATTCATATTTACACTCAGTTTTAACCTGCCCTATTGTTATGGCCAAGTTAACAGAACAGCTCAATGTTTTGTCTGCATTCCTATAGTCTGTTTATTTAATTTCTTTTGTCTTTTTGGTTTCAATCTATGTTTTTATTCTTGTAGGGAAACCCCAGTGCAGAAACTCTCTCCCCTGATACAGATCAAGCAACTCTTGTATAACTTACAGTCTCAGAGAGTTGCCTATGTGCACGAAGAGGCCAAGTTACTTATCCATGGTCACACAGTCAATACGTGTCAGAAGTAGGAGGTAAACCCAGGTCTTCCTGACTCTAGGGCGGACTTTCTATCCATTACATCTAATTGTCCTTTTTTTTTCTTTGTAAAGCTCAGAATTTTTGACACTGAAAAAGTTTCCATGAATCCAAGTGCAGCATGCAGAAATCCCCAAACCAAGAGAAGACAGCTTGCAATTTTGTTCAACTCTCAGAGAACACAAAGGATATGCAATGGTCAAAAGGGAGATTTAATGAGAAAAGAGAATGTCCAACAGGTTTTCCCAGGACGATGCAAGTCCTACCTTAGCACTTCAAGCACATGCAACTGTGGCGGGGTGGGGAGGGATGAGCAGGAAGTTAATAGATGTCATGGATGTGGCATGAGGAAAATGGAAAAACAGTTAGTTAGTAATGGTGGTGTAGATGGTCTCTCATGCTGGAGCAGTGCCTTTGCGACAGAATTTCCTGACATAGCAGAAATGAAGCTTGCACATGTGTCAGATACCAAGCTACACTTTGGGTAGTCGTTGATCCTTCTTGCATACTCAGCTATTCACTGACAGCTATACTTATAAAGGTGTTTCAAGTATATCCAATGGGATGATACTGTGGTCTGTGGAATTATGAGAAATTTAGCTATCCTACTGGCAATAACTAGAAGGTCAAAAATAAGATTTAATTGATAATTTATTTCATGAACTTAACTGATTGTTTTGGCATACCATAGACATGATCGTAGCCTGGTTCAACAATTTTGTCTTCCTTCCAAGAATAATTCTAGGACAGGGAGCATCTTGGTTATAGGATCCTTGGAGAAGGGGAATCATGCTTAATTCAGCATCCACCACCATTGATCTCTGTATATTCAGGATGGTTTTGGGTTTTTTCAGCAGTGGTTATTAGCAAATAAGTGAAATTAGCATGTAATATGACAGAATCTGAATCTATAATTTTAGAGCCAGAAAGAACCTTGGTCACTTAGCCCAACCCCCTCCTTTTATAGATGACAAAAATGGAGAACCAGAGAGGTCAAGTGAAATGATTTGTCCAACATCGCCCAGCTCTGTGGCAGAGCCAGGATTAGAACCTAGATCTTTTGACTCTCAGGACAATGCTTTTCCCACCATCCCATATATCTCATAGCCTGAGACACCTAAATTACAGGGCCACCACATATAGGGAAATTCTTAACATGGGAGTCGTCACTAATGGTTCAAAGTCAATTTGGAAGGAGGTCTCCAGTGAAGTGTTTTAGGAATCTGTCCTTGGCTCTCTGGAGTATTGCTTTTTTTTTTTTATCAATAACTTGGGTAAATGGATACATACCATGTACAAGAGATTTGTAAATAACTCCAAACTAGGAGAAGAGTCTAGTCAGGTTCCAAAAGATTTTCTTGACAGATTAACTGCGATGAGATGAAATCGATAGGGATAAGTAGAAAATCATTCACTTAGGTTTAAAAAAAATCAACTCCACAAATATAGGTTGGAGTTAGTTAGATAAGAGTTTGTCTAAAAACAGATTTGGGGAAAGAGAATAGGGATCGAATAGACTGCAAACTCAATGAGTCAGCAGTGTGACACATTAGCCAAAAAAAGCTCATGTGTGCTGGGGCTGTGTTAAGGGAGGGAGAACTTCCTGGGACAAGAAAGGAAGAGACTCTTTGTGTACTTTTGTCCCGTTGAGACCACACTAGGAGAACTATGTACAGTTGGAATGACACAGATTAAAAAGGGCATTGATAAGCTGGAGGGTATATAGAGCTGGGAAGGTGAAGGGCCTTGGATCCATTTCATATGAGGATTAGTTGCAGGTACTGGGCATGTTTAGCCTGAAGAGAAGGTCCAGAGGCACATGGTAGCTGTCTTTGAAGGGCCGTTATAATGGAGGAGGGAATAAATTTGTCCTGTTGGCCACTGGAGGGCAGCACCAGCAGGAAAGGGTCAAAGTGGCCAACAGGCAAATTAAGCCTTGATATTAGGGAAAACCTGCCAAAGTTAGATCCATCCGGGGACTGGATGGCCTGCCTCAGGAGGCAGTGTATCCCTTCTCTGCTGAAGCCTTTGAGAAAAGCCTGGATAAGTCTTTATCATGAAAAGTAAGAAAAGAGTGGAAAAAGAACCTTTCTTTCATTATATGAAATCACCACAAAATAGATCAAATAAAATCAGCTTGCAACTGATTTCGGGGGAGTGAATTAAGACGGTTCCCAATCTACCCCTGTTTTATGTTTCTGATTTGGGGTAAAGATGGTTTCACTTCACAATATCAAATCCACCCTCTAAGAAGTTCACTTAAAATTTTGCATTTTAAGTCACTTGCGAAGTATCGGAAAATTAATGGGATTATTTGCTATAATCTGTGAAGATTATTTCCCTTAATAAAACCTGGCCAGCTACTAATATTTTAGTTACTACCAGTGTAACACTGCTAAAAAAAAATGCCCATGCTCCTGAATCAAGAACTCATTCATCCTGTTAGGACTTCAGCATGTCACAGAGGAGGGAAAAACGCCACAGTACTCATAGTTTTCTTTAGCTATTAGAAATAAAATAAACAAAACAAAGAGATGTGATCAAGTTATAGAAGTCACAATTGGGGGATCAGCCATTTCTCTGGAACAGAAGCGTGTGTAGTTTGGTGCAGGGAGGAACAGCGGAATGCACTCTGGGCATTTACTTCCTCTGTTGCTGCCAGATACTACCTCTAGACAAATCTTTCTTCACCAGGTCTCACTCAGATGCCTCAGCGTGGCACAGAAGGAGTGCTGAGCTCTCAAGCTCTGGCAGGTACTGCTGTGCCAGAATGGTTTCAGGTACATTCTGGTAACAGGCTGTGTCTGCTTTTGGAGCACCAGCCTTCTAAGTGAGCACCCACTATGCAGCCCAGCCACTTGTGACAAATTCATTGGCTGCAGCAAGTCATGAAACAAAGAAAAGCATGAAATGACTGGAGAGGCCCCTCAGAGCATGGTCATTCATCTCTTCCTCTCTAATCCTTCTCTTTAAACTAGGCCTCTCAGACCTCCAATTTAACCAGCACCAGGATGAAAACTCCAGGCTAATTTTTCCACCACCCTCTCAACTTTCAGCCACTTGTACTGCCAAAGACATGCATCACAGGTTTAGAGCTGGAGGCCCTTTGCTTTCTCCTTACCTTACAGATCATAAAATGACAGATTTTGAAATAGAAGGGACCTTAGAGGTCATTTAGTCTAATTCCTTCATTTTACAGATGAGGAAACAGAAGCCCAGAGACATCAAGTGACTTATTGGATGCCACACAGCAATTAAACGGCAGAGACTAGATTCAAAGCCAGGTCTCATGTGGCCAAATTCAGCACCCTTTACTCTGTGGCACACAGCTTTCTCTGGACCCAGGCATTCTTGCATACGACACCTTGTTCCCAATCCAACTCTCCTCCTGGGATCTGTTCACACTTAGGGCATGTGCTGGGGCTTTTCTTTCTCCTCATTTAAGGGTTTGTTTGCCCTTGCAGTCTATGTAATCAGAGCGATTGCTGAGCACCCAACTAAAAGGTTATCTGAGCTATCACGAATGAGAAATGGAAGATTTTAAACCTTACATCAGTGCAAAGCAGATTCCTCAGAGTGCCTTGGCTCACCTACCTGGAATTTTGAACAGTGGCATTGTTGCTGGGGTCCCTGATTCCTGGGTAGCACTAGAGAAAGGCACCGCAAATGTGGGGAGGCCGGAATGAACCCTTTAAATATCCTGACATCCATTTTATTATTTTCTCTTGCCTCCTGTAACCTGACCCTTCACTTCTAAAAGAAGAGGGGTGAGATCTGGGCCTATTTAAAGAGTTAGGCAATTGACAGAGAAACAGGTGAAGTGAGAGGCTCTAACTTTGCTCTGGTGCCTGTGAATGGTTAGAAATTAGGCTTGGCTTTAGAATACAAACCCACATATTTCTTCCCACTATTTGCTTCAAATTTGCTTCAGATGTTTTCTTGCCTTTTCTGAGTATTTTTTTTACTTGCTATATTATAATCAATTCTTTCACATTTCTGAGAAGTTCAAGGTAACAAAATTCAGGATCATGTGTGTGTGTGTGTGCCAGTATATTCACTTGAGTCTTAAAAATACATCTGACTCTCATTGTAGGTGTCTCTGTCTTGGCAGAAACTCACTTAGTAGAAATTTTAATGTAATAATTTTTATTATTCCTTTCAAATAAATAGCATTTATTATTCCTTTCTAATAAATAACATTTCCCAAATGGATAGAATCTTCTCTGCTACAAGCCCTAAAAAAGGGCATTCACTTAAGCAAAAGTCTTTGTTAGATACTCAGTTCAATTCAAGTCACATTTATTAAGTATCTACTATTAGACACATTGCTGGGAGCTAATAATTTGAGTTTATGTAGCCATTTAAAGGCTTCAAAGTGCTTTACATGCACAATCAAATGTGATCCACATGACAGCTCTGATTTGATATAAATGCTAACAGGTTGATTACCCCTGTCTTACAGATGAGGGAACTAAGGATCACAGAGAATGGATTTGCCCAGGGTCATATTCAAACCCAGGTCCCTTTAACACCAAGTTGAGTGCTTTTCCTACTCAAGGACAGCTGCAGCACTTTGCCAAACTGAGCAGGTGACTGTTACATAGAAACTCTACACTGATATTAACCACTAGATTAACCAACAGTTAACCACTAAATTGGAAACAAAGTACTCAAACTAGGCACAACCTGCTAATTTATCGGCTACCATCAGACCATAAATATTTGCTGGACAACAATTCTTAGTGGTCACCAGGGTAAGCCACGGTTTTACATACTGTAGATACTCCTTTCATGTCTGAAACTGAACCCATTCTCTTTTCCCCTAAACCCTGCCCCCTCCTACCTTCCCTCTTACAGTAGAGGGCATCCCCGTCCTCCTTGTCCCTAGGCTCACAGCCTATCAGCCATGCTGGACCCTCACTATCTCTTCCTCCCTCCCCCATACCCCAAATGGTGCCAAGGCCTTTTGGTTTCACTTTTACAGCATCTCTCAAATAAGCCCTTTCTGTCCTCTGACACCATCATTACCCTGGTGCAGAGCCCCATCACTCTGACCCTGGACTAATGTAATACCTGTGTGATCCTGGGCAAGTTGCCTAACCCTGTTTGCCCCAGTTTCCTTGTCTGTAAAATGAGCTGGAGAAGGAAATGGCAAACTGCTCTAGTATCTCTGCCAAGAAAACCCCAAATGGGGTCACAAAGAGTTGGATACAACTGAACTAATTGACCAACAAAAGAATCTGCCTACCTCAAGTCTTTCACCACTCTATCTTGAATTGAGTCACTGAACTGATTTTCCTAAAGCACCGTGATCATGTTTTACTCTTCCTCACCTCCAATAAACTCCAGTGGCTGTCGATCACTTCCAGGATCAAATTCCTAAATCCTCTGTTTGGTATATTCAAAGCCCCTTCCTACCTTTCCAATCTTCTTACACCTTATTTTCCAACACATACTCTTTGATCCAATAACATTGGTCTCCTAGCTATTCCTTGAACAAGACACTCCATCTTGGCTCTGGGTATCAGCTCCCTCTTACACCTGGAATTTCTCCTGAAAATATTAGAATACAGCTTGTGTCTAGGTCTCCACTGATGTTGGTAAATGGGTGCTCAGTTCTCCTGTACATTCTCAAAGTAACAACGTATAGCCTTCATTTTACTGTACAAACAGAAGGCAGAAAACTCAAAGGACTCATAGTTGTCCATAAATAGTAGATTAAAAGCTCCTTTTTCTCCAGAGGCCCTATTTTCCTCCAGGTATCTATACAGTCAGGCCATCCTGCAACTTGGCATGTTCTTAGAAGAGAAAAACACTTAGGGTTGCTAGGGTGGCAATCCCTTGTCTTCTTGTAATCATATGGTACTGCCTAAGGGTTTGGGCACTTAGCATTCTGGGAAAGAAACGAACTTGGGGTCTCTGTAGGGGCAACCTCCTTACTCTTTGACCTGTACCATAGCACCAGCTGTACCAATGGCTCATGGTGACACCAAAGGGTACAATTCACATTTTAACCTCTATATCATGGCTCAGTCCCATGTTGCTCTTACATTTCCAGGCTGAGACTCCTCTCCAGGAAATTCTGTGCAAGAACTCTTCCTTCACTCTCTAGAAGGCTAGATTCCCCAACTCTCCAGGATATCAACCTTATCTATGGATGTTCCTTCTTCTGTCCATGGTGTTGGCCATGTGGTTCTATCTTCTGGTGACCATATAGTTAAGAAGCTTTGTCACCACCTTTTACAGTCATTAGTGGCTCCTGAGCAAGGAAGGCCTTGTGAATGTAACAACTTTTCTCCCCATCCACAGGTTCCAGGATCTCTCCAAAATCAGTTGACCCTGTGATACCCCTCCCCCCCTTTTAAAAACAAGGATAGGTGGGAAAGGGTCAGAGTCTTTCAAACTTTCCATTTTCCTGACCCTCCACCCCTGCCCTTACCTTAGCCCAGTTGCTGGTGCCCTTCCCCTTGTATATATTTTTGCATACAGTTTATGAGGAAGGCAGCAAGGCATGTGGACAGAGAGCTGACATTGAAGCTAAGAAGACCTAGGTTCAGGTCCTGCCTCCAACACATACAGGCTGTGTGATCCTAAGCAAGTGTATTGTTAATGTATTTTTGCTTAATGGGAATATCTTTCCCATCCATTAGTAGGCCCATGTGACCTGCTTGAGTTACATGGAAGCCTGAGTCACATGGGTCTATGGTGGTAGGATCTTGCTGAATGGGTGGGGCAGAGCTGAGGGGAAGTTGGTGAGAGTAGATAGAATTGAGGGAGAGAGAAGAAACAGGCAGCAAGATATGTTTGTTTGTGGGAAGGCCCTAGCAGGGAAAAGGCTTGGGGATGGTGGTGCCCTGTGCATGATTATTGTGCATAGATTTCTTTGCTGCTATTATGAATTTGGCTTTCTGGTGCTGGGATTCAGCCTTCTGTTGTTTGAATAAATGTTTTGGTTCTGTCTTACATGTGGAGAGTCTGTTATATTTCATGATTCAGACTTACACCAGCATATACATAGCCACTGTAGGTGCTGTGAATATCACATTGGTGCTACAGCAAGTCACTTCTCAATGTTCCAGGCAGTGCTAGATGACTATAAATTTGCAGAGAAGGGGTTGATTAGATTTGTAGAGGGAGTATCCTTACTTGGGAAATCCCCATGCCAGTGACATTGGAGGTCCAGTTCCTATCCCTACTTGTTTATGTGTATGTGGTCTCCCTGATAGAACAGAAGCTCCTTGAGGGCAGAGACTATTTTGATTTTGCATGTGTATCCCCAGAATCCAGCACAGGGCTTAGCACATTGTAGGTGTGTAATAATAAATTCTCATTGACCGAGAATAGATCATTGTCACCTCAAACTCAACATATCTAACTGAATTTGCTAGACAATAATAATAATAGTAGTCCCCAAACCAGCTCCTCTTTCTCCTAATATTTCTATTCCTGTAAGGAAATCAATCATCTGGCACTGTAGTGGATAAAGCAATGGTGTATATATACATATATATGCATATATATGTATTACAGTCCCCAATTATACATCAAAAATGATTTAACTTTTTAAAAATAGTTTTGAGTTCCAAATTCTATTCCTCTCTCCTTCCTTCCCTGTCTTCCCCCCTCCCTGAGATGGCAAGCAATCAGATATAGGTTATACATGTGCAATCATGTAAAACATTTCCATATTAGTGATTTTGTACAAGGAGACTCAAAAGAAAAAGAAAGAAAGAAAGTGAAAAATAGCATGTTTCAGTCTGTATTCAAACAATATCAGCTCTTCTCCAAAGGCAGATAGTATGCTAAGCCATCATTAGTCCTTTGGGATTGTCTTGGATCTCCGTATTGCTGAGAATAGTTAAGTCATTCACAATTCTTCATTGAATAATATTGCTGTTACTGTGCATAAAATTCTCCTGGTCCTGTTCATTTCACTTTACAACAGTTCTTGTAAATCTTCCAAAGTTTTTCTGAAATCATCCTGCTTGTCATTTCTTGTAGCACAATAGTATTCCTCTACAATCATATAACATAGCTCGTTTAGCCATTCCCCAATTGAAAGACATCTCTTCAATTTCCAATTCTTAGCCAGCAAAAAAGGAGCAGTGGTCTTCTGAGTTATAAAGACCTGGGTTCCAATTCTGCCTCTAATATTTACTAGTTGTGTGATAAATCACTTAAACTCTCTGAACCTCAGTGTCCTTATCTATAAAATGGGGAAAAATTTAATCTGCAGTGCCTACTTCACAAGGTAGTTGTAGGGCTCAAAAATAAATGTCTGATAAATGCTGTGCAAACATCATAGTGCTAAACATAGGTTATTATTCTCTCAGGCACCTGTGCTTATAACTAAGCCCAGCAGAACTACATTTGAGGTCAGTCTGAAATTCCCAGACCAGAGTCTGGCCTCTGTTCACAAAGCGTGCCCATGGTGTGTGTGTGTGTGTGTGTGTGTTCCCCTCTCCTTGCCGTAGTTAAGTTTGAAGCTTCTGATACCTCAGGCCATTGTGCTGTTTCATGTCGCTTATGTAGAAAAGAAAAAAATGGTTGCAAGGTCAAGTCAGAATAGAAAGAGATACACTAGAACAAAGAAAGAACACTTTGAACACATTTCTCCCACAGGAAAGTAAGGGGTTTCAGTGACATGTGTTTGGCTGGTGGAGAGATATGTATATAACTCAAGCACAGAGGCAGTTTTCTGTTCTCCCCACCCACACCCAACCCCTCTGGCTTGGAGAAGAGCTCAGAGGGCACTTACTTTGTGTCTATGTCTCTCTCTATCTGTGTCTGTCTATCTGTCTCTGTCTCTCTCTATCTGTGTCTGTCTATCTTTCCCTCCCTTTTCCCCTAAAATAAGTGAACTTACAAGTTAATTGAAGGACGATAGAGAAAACACATGGTGAATCTGGATAGGTAGCTCCGAAATCCACAAAAAACTGCAACAAAATCGGCATAGAGCAGAGGACAAAGATGGTCCAAGGAGCCAGTGTGATTCATTGGTATCCATAAAATGTCAAAAGATCTAAAGGAATACCTGCGTTATTTTGGATATAAGGAAGGCCCACCTTCCCCACTGAAAAATTTATGAGAAGACTTTAGCAAGAGACACACAAGATGAGAAAGTTTGGATGGATGGAAGGGTTATAATTTGTACCATGGGAGGGAATACCTACATCAATAATATCACAGATTGTATTTTCTTAGAATTTTGTTCTTCATGCAAACACAAAAATGAATGATATTACATTAAAAAAAACTGAGAAAAGTATAAAAAAATCACAAAATAAAATGTTTTAAAAAATAACAAACCTAAGAAAAACTAAAAAAAAAACCCTAAAAAAACTTTAAAAAAGTGAACTTATAGACTCATTTTCTCTCTCCCTTTGAGGGCTTTCACTCTTCCTGATGGCTGGATCAAGACTCTCAATGCACTTCATGAAAAGCAGTTCAACAAGACCTTGGGAAAGTTATATTTTGCAGATCTGTCCTATTTTCTTGAAAGTACTTGACCTGAAATTGTGCCTTTGTTTCTGTCCTTATCTGTCTCTCCGTGTGCATTTGTCTTTTGTTTGCTGTGAACCACGACCCTGTTCATCATTCTTCTGTCTATGTAATTTCTTAGTGTTAGCATAAGTTAGTGTTAGGGTAGAATGTGGACTGGGCCGAGATTTCGTTTCCCAGATGAGGAAACCCTCTCTACCAATGCAGGTTGGCACCTTCTCTGTGACTTATGATCTTAGTTAGAGCTTTGTCTAGAGCACTGGGAGGTGAAGAAACTTATCTAGAGTAACACAAAGTTATTAAAGGTAAGTCATGAATACAAAATAGTTATCTTCTTTCTATGAACAATGCCATATACATGGTATCTATATCTGTATCTGAACCTACATCTAAT
>CM053584.1:350434298-350483249 GCA_028627135.1 Pseudochirops cupreus
AGAGCAGAACCAGGAAAAATTTGTACACAATCACAGACACATCGTATGTGTGATGACCAATCTTGATAAACTGATCTCTTCTCAGCAATGCACAGCTATAACACAACTCTACAAGTCTCAGGATGGAAGGAGACTGAAGCAATCTTCATGCTATCGTTCTTTTTCATGTTCGATTTTCTTTCTTTTTTCCCATTGTTCACTCCATTTTTTACAACCCTTCTACACAACCAGACTATTGTACAGTGTGAAAGTATTTGCAGATCCTATACATGATTGCATGCTGCCATGGTGGGGGGAGAGGAGGGAGGGAAGAAAATTTGAAACTCAAGGGATTGTGGAACTGAATCTTGTAAACTAAAAGTAAATAAACAAGTCGATGGAAAAAAATAAGTTAAAAAAAAAAGAATGATTGCCTACCAGCAGTGAGGTTGTATAGCATAAATGAGTAGTGGATTTGGTAAGAATGGTTATGTGATTTTCTCCACTGAACATTCAGCAGCACATGAATAGAAACAAAAATGGTGGATGGTAGGAGTCATCCAAGGTTGAAGCTTATTGGGGAACTATTTGAAATATTGAAAAGAGACTCAAGAGAAAAGGGAAGGGTAGTTTTAAACTGGTTCACCAACGGGTCAAGATGGGGAAAAGAGGAGAGAGTGGCTAATATAGGGAAGATGGCCTGAGAGAACTGAGGGGGTCAAAGGAATGGCAGTCTTGGTGTGGGTGAACTGTAAGGTCTGGTAAGAGAAGGCAGATTGAGGGATGGAAAATCAATAGATTATGGTCAGATAAGGGATTTTAGAATTCTTGAACATGAAGGTGGTACATTTGTGAGTGATGGTAAGATCAAAGGCATGACCATTTTTGTATGTGACTGAGGTGGGGTGAAGGAGTTGGTCATGGAAAATGAGTAAGTTGAGGAATTGAATAGTTAGGGTGTTTGAAGGAGAATCAACATACACGCTGAATTCTCCTAGTATGAGGGCAGGAGCTGGGGCAGAGAAAAAAAATTCTGAGTCAGCTGTTTTTGAGGAAAGAAAGGGAGTTACCTAGAGGTCTACAGACAATAGCTATCAAGACTTTGTTTGGGTGGCAAATGTGAATAGAAAAGACCTTAAAGGAGGAGAGATTACTGAGTGTTGGAGATAGAAGGAGAACCTGGAAGTAGCAATGGGAAGCAAGGAATATTCCAATTCCCCTGTCTTGAACAGTGAGCCTAGGGGAATTAGTGAAGACTTGGAAAGGGTGCTCAACGGAGGCTGTGTCATCAAGGGGAGGGCCAGGCTTCAGTGATTGCTAGAAAATGGAAGGAGTGAGAGAGGAATATATTTAGGATGAAGAGAAATGTGTTGCCTATGGAACAGACATTCCAGAGGACACAGTGAAAGGGGTGTTTGGTGGGAACTTTGGGGTGGGAGGTTGAGGAGTATGAGGATAAGGGATTGGATTTGGGGGATGGGGAATGGGGTTTAATGATGACCTACAGGGGTCAAAGAGAAGGCTGGTCCTCGGAAACAAAGGCTCCCCACATCATGGTTGGGGGATTGGGCTGCTTTGTGTGGTGTAGATGGAAGTCTCAGCACTGACTCCTAGAAACCTTCTCTCAAAGGAAGGTCTTACTCCCTTATGCTCTGTTAAATCTCATGTCTCCTCCTTAATTCTCATTCTCCTTGATCCCTCTGCAGCAGCAGAATCCCTTCCTACTGGGTATTCTTTCTTCTACTGATTCTCCCTCTACCTGCCTGAGTGCTCACAAAAGGCTCAACCCTCAAACATGGGTGCCCTATGATACTCTGTTCTAGGCTTTTCTCCTGTAACTTCTTTCTTGGTAATATCATCAGCTTTCATAAGTTTAATAATCATCTCTATGTAGATAACCCCTTGATTTTAACCAATCCTAATACATACAGCCAGCCATGATTGCTGGGCTCTGGTACCATATCACCAACTGCCTACTGGACATTTCTAACTGGATGTTCTATAGATGTCTCAAACTCAATACGTCCAAAACAGAACTCATTAGAAATGAGATGAAAATTATCTGAGTGCCCATTGGTTAGGTACTACCGTCAATCACTGTGAATCAATGACATAGAGACAGTGAACTGAAGCTTTATAATGCTCAGAATGCAGGCTCAACTAATGACATATAAAGGGTCAGTGAGCCTAGAGCATCAACTTCAGCAACCTTATATAGAATGCAAATGTGTAAGCAGCAGAGAAAAATGGGAATTTTACAGAAAGCAGGAGGGAAAGATAAGGGGGTACACATCTGGAAACAAGTAACAGAAGGGGAGAAACAAGGACACTTGCAAGCTGGTCAAAAATGTAGTAATGGTTTCCTTCCCAACCCTGACAGTGCAGGTGGTATGACCTTCTAGTCTTCAGGAACAATGTCTGAGAGCTCAAAAATAGAGACTGGGGCAGTGTCTTTTTCTCATAGTGACATCAAGAAGTCTTGGCCAGAAATTCTCTCGTCACATATATTTTCTCCCAAGCTCACCCCTCTTCCAAACTTGCCTATTTCTGTAAGGCGTTGTCATCCTCAGCTGGATTCTAACTTGCTTGGAAAATCACAGAACCTCTGCCCAGCATTCAATCCATTGTCCATCTTCTTCAGGCATCCTGAGGCTTTTAGTTATGACTCATATCTGTCCTAGCACCATCTGGGCTAAGAGAAAGCCCTACTTCATCTTTCTAGTCAAAAGACTGCATGCGCTTGTGCACCTCACATTATTGGGAACACCTTGTATGGGTGGCTAGTTTCCGAGCTGCACACTAGCTTTGCCAGCTCTGGGGATGTAACCTGCCGGGGAGCGCCGGAGCAGCATCGTATGGTGGAAGGAACACTGTTGGAAGGCGTATATAGGTTCGAATGCCAGCCCTGGTATTTCTTTGCTTGGGCAACTTGCTTAACTTGAGCCTCAGTTAGGGGGTTGGACTAGGTGAATTCTAGGGTTCCATCTAACCTGAAAATGATGAATATGTTGTGGTAAGAAGAAATGTCACACCCGTTCCTTTTGTATTCAGGAAAGATGTAAATGTGCGCTATTGCCAAATTCGTAAAATGTTGCGGGATTTTACTCTACTAATTTTCATTTTACTTTCTGTTAATAACCATTTCCAATAAACATAGATGTCAATCTCTCAAAATGTATCCTTTTCCCATTAGATAAATGACTTTATTTCCTGTTACTTGAATGGGATTGCATTCAGCAGAGCAGTCTGAGGTTGGATGATGCCGGAGGTCAAAGTAGTTTCTGTGCTGCCAAACAGAAAGCGTGGTTTGATTGGTCCTTCTCCGCTGGGCACATGCTTCTGGAGGGGGTGGAGTGCTGGGCCAGAGATAAGAGGATGTGACCAGAGTGGCCCCTTGTTTGACTCGATTCTTGCAGGTGGTGCTGGGTCTTGTACAATTAAGTACAAGACAGGCTGCAGCTGAGAGAGGGGTTATCTGTGTCTGGTGAGGGAGCATCCCAGCCTCGGGAAGGAGGTGTTACTGGGTTCTGTCCCTAGCTGGAATATTGTTGCTAAGCAAGTTTATGTCTCCAAGTAAATTGGGAAGGTCAAAAGGGAACATAACCAAATAAGCCTGTTTGTCAGACCCTCAGACCCTTGGCTGGTTCTTCAGTGAGGAGAGTTCTGACATGGTTCCTGGGGGAGGGAGTCCTACCCTGTTGTAGGAGCACAAGGGGTGAAAGACCACAGGTTCCCAACAGCTTCAGTTCACATACTATACTACAAGTATTGCATTTCATCTTAATCTTTGTATACTGAATGTCAAGCTCCTCAAATTCCCACATAAACCAAGAATAACCTCCTTCTAAGTTCTGAATCTGCCTCGACAGTTTATTAAACTTAAACTCAGCAACAGATGTTGGTACTGCTTATATAAAGAAAACTTCAGATGTAAAATTTTTAAAAATGATGAGTGTTTAGTCATTCATATTTTTAATTAATCTCCTAAGACTGTAATCAACATTTTAGTGGATGGTTTTCAGTCTGGCTTTTAAAACTCTTCACTGTCTGGTCCCAGTCTAGCTTTCCAGATAGGTGGTGCATGTTTAGAATGTTGGGTCTGGAGTCAGGAAGACCTGAATTCAAATTTGACCTCAAATACTTGCTATGACCCTGGGCAAGTCACAACCCCTTTCTGCCTCTATTTCTTACCTCCCTCCCACAGTTCTTGAGAGGATCAAATGACATATCTGTAAAGTGCTTAGCACAGTGCCTAACAGTAGGTACTTAATAATAAATGCTTGTTTCCTTCCTTATACATTTTCCCCCTTCCCTGGCCTTCCTCCTGTCCCACACAATGGGCTAGATTTCTTGGCTATGTGCCCTTTCATTGGATATTGCCCATGCCAAGGAGGCACTCTCCCCACTCCCCTCAGAATTTCTCTCAAGAAACTCAAGCACCTTCTTCTGCATGAAAGCTTCCCTAATCCCCACAACTACCAGTGTCCTTTCCAGCTACCTTGTATATATTTTATATTGATTCTATATACGTGTACTTTGAGGTTCACATGACCCAAATTTATCACACAGTCCAGATCCTAGTGGCCATCATTTATCAAAGACTTTCTTCTTCTCTTCTCAACGAATTTGGTGCCTGGACCACTGTCTTCCTCTCCACCACATCTCTTGTCCTCATGCTAGAGAATTTCAGCATGGACAATGCTCCCTTAACTACCCTACCTTCCCAATTAATTAATTACCATGTCCTATTCCTACACTCCACCTCAGCTTTACAAAGAGATGGCCACACTATTGTGTTCTATTCCATGTTCATAAACTCTGGAATTCCTTTACTGGGTCATGATCTTTTATCATTCCATCCTCCTTATGACATCTAACCCTATTCTTTATCTCCACCATGACTGTGACCTCCACTCTTTTCCAGACTATCACACCTGCACTGGCTATACTCTCCTTCCTCACCTATCTTGACCTGTTGGGGAACCAGTTCAAATTGACAAGTATCCTTTACTCTTGAATCCCTGGCCTCTCTGTCCTATCACTGAAGATACTTTGCTAAATCTCCATCCTGGACCATTCTTACCATCTTCTTCCTTTGCTCTTACTCATGTGCTGTTCAATGTAGCTGGAGAAAATCACAAAAATATGTAGATATGATCTGCTACCAATTTATGTAATTTCATCTCATCTGGGCTCTCAGTGCAGTAAAGCAATCATTTTGCTCAGCCTTAATCAACTTACTATATCCCATTCTCTACAGTAACTTGTTCTGTTATTTCTCATCTCTCCTCATGGCACATACTCCTTCACTCTCTACATGGTAGATGCTGCCTGCTACTTTGCTAAAAAAAAACAACAAACCCCAAACTCACCACCAAATCTTTTTACGAGTGTCCTTTTCTCTCATCTCACCTTATGTCACTCTGACATCTTCCTGCAACCAGCGCAAAGTAGCCCTTCTCCTTGTCATGGCCAAATGCTCTACATGAACCTTTAATGCTTTCCTACCCCCATTTTATCTTGTAGACTGCCTGCCATCACCCCCATTCTTTCTAATTTTCAGTCTCTATTTACTAGCTACTTCTCTGCTACTATAAACATGTCTATGCCCTTCCCCTTCTCCATCCTTAAAATAGCTATTGTCTTCATTCATGTCACACCTATTAATTGTGGGTGGTCCCCAAGACTCTCTCCAGAACCCTTTTACCTTTTCCCTCTACTATCTCCTTTGGTCACTTCATCAGCTGCCATGGGTCCCATTATCATCTCTGTGCACATCATTCCCAGATCCAAATATTCAGTTATTTATCTCCTGAGCCATGGTCCCAGATCACAAACTGTCTAGCGGACATCTTGAACTCAAAATGTCCAAAACAAAGCTTGTCTTTTCCCTGAACCATACCCCTTTCCACACTTCCAGTGGCATCAAAGAATACTACCACTTTCCCAGCCACCCAGGCTTACCACCTGTGCCATTCTCAACTCATTCGTACTCACCTCAAATAACCAATCTATTTATTGCCAAATCTTGTTTCTACATTCACAGCATCTTATACACATAGCTGGCTTTCTATTTAAATAGCTAACACTGTAATTCAGACCCTCAGCACCCCTTACCTGGACACTTGTAATATATTTTTTTTCATCTTTTTGGTAGGGTGGAAGGCAGGGCAGTTGGGGTTAAGTGACTTGCCCAAGGTCACACATCTAGTGTTAAGTGTCTGAGGTGAGATTTGAACCCAGGTCCTCCTGACTCCAGGGTCAGTGCTCTACTCACTGTGCCACCTAGCAGCCCCTTCTTGCAATAGATTTCTAACTGGTCTGCCTGCCCTAGTCTCTCCCCACTCCAATCCATCCTGCATTCATTTTGTCAAAACAATTTTTCCTACAGTACATTTCTTTACATATCATGCTCCTACTCTATAAACTTTAGTGGCTGCCTATTACCTCTAGGATCACATATTAACTTCTCAATCTGGCATTTAGAGCTCTTCCCAATCTGGTCTCTTCCTAGTGTTCCACTCTTACTGATATTTTGCTCCTCTCTGTGCACTCTACAATCCAGGACCACTTCATTCCTATTTATGTGCTGTTTAGAAACTGTCCTGACTTGTTCCACTACAAATGTTATCTTCTTTAAACTGGACCCTCACTGAAACAGGACAATCCTTTCATACTTTCTTTTTTGGAGGGGGGAAGGCAGGAGAATTGGGGTTAAGTGAATTGCCCAAGGTCACACAACTGGTAAGAGTTAAAATGTCTGAGGCCACATTTGAACTCAGGTCCTCTTGACTCCAGGTCCAGCGCTTTATTCACTGCGCCACTTAGCCACCCCCCTTTTTAGAATTTCTTAATTAACTACTCTATTGACCACAGCAGTTGGTTCAAACCTTTTCATCCTTCCACAAACCTCCCATGACATCCCTTCCCCCTACCTTTTCATATGAGGTCCTTGACCTACACTTCATTGAAATCTGCTGCTATTCTCTGAAGGTCTTTCTTCTCCCATTACTCAGATGTCTTTCCTCACTCTTCCTTTCACCCTTCTTATATGGGGGTGGCTCTTCTTACCAAGGCAAATCCTCCTCTGTGTGCTCTGCAGCCTATTCAGAAGCAAAGGCTATCATCTTCTATTTCTGAATCTGCAATTTCTGCTTTATTCTTAACTAGGACTACCCATGTGCAGGATCACAGAAATACAAGACCTACAGATAAGAGAATGTAAAGCCAAGTACGAGTAGCTTTCCAGAGGACTGCTGCTGTGAACAGCTTTCAAGGTTCTGATTACACAGTATAGTGGACTCTCCATTTATTTCAACAGTAAATCAAAGCAAAACATTCACAGAAAATCAAAATACAGCATTCACCATGTCATAACTCAACAACTTAACACTAAAATGGCCACATAGTTTTCACCAAAGTGGTAACACAGTTTTAAGTGAAAGATAACATTAATTTAATAAGTCCTCCATTTAGTAAATCCTTAATTCAATCACCTGTAAGGAGGCAAGCCTCCTTAACTGACACAAAGTACAGAGGTCAAAGTCCTCCACCCATGGGGTGCAATGAAGTTACAATATCATCAGTCACTAACAAGTACCCTCTTAAGGGATAGTGGAAAGTACAAAGGCCATCCACCCCTACATCACAAGTGAGTTCAAATCTCATCTGTCGGCATTAAATACCCAAGGAGAGGTCTTTTCATCTTGACTCAAGGCAGGCTCTCAGCTTCCATGGTTCTTCTTCCTTGGTCACAGCTCCTGCCCAAATCTAACCAATTGCCACCTGAGTTCAAAGGCAGACAGCTCCCAGTTCTTTGTCCAGCTCTCTGTGCAGTTCCTGTTCCATACTGAAGCTCACAGTGTCTATTCCACCTTAAGTCCTTCACAGTTTTTGTTCCTGGGAAGACAAAGTTTAACAAAACCACACTAACATTCATACACATTGCCAGCATCCTCATCAATTCACTTTCTGCCTGTGAAGTTAACATAGACCCAAAACAGACAAAGTACTGACACCACAGTCAGGCTTCCTCTGGCAGCTCTGGCGGGCCATCAGAAGTCTTCAGCAGCTCAGCTGGCCCTCGGAAGTCTTCAGCAGCTCTGGCTGGCCCTCAGAAACTCTCAGCAGAAGTTTCAGCTGGCTCTCAGAAAAAGCTCCACCTCCATAAGCTCCATTCTCAAAATCAAAATCACTTTCTCCAGCCTGGGCCTCTCCTCCTCAGCCTCCATGCTACTTGCTCCAAGAAGTTCTGACTCTCCAGCTTGTGCTTTTCCTTATATAAGGTATTAATTCCTCCCTGTTCCAGCCCCTTCCTGATACATCAGGAAGTCCATCCCACTGTGGGATTCACAAGTTTTAGGTCTTAATATTTGACACAATCATGAGCTTGGAACTAAGTGCTAAGTACCTCTTAGCTTGCCAATACAAGGGGATCTTCAAATTCCACTACTATTACAGAGGATTTCAAAAAATTTAGTTCAAGTGTAAAGGAAATTCTGTAACGGCATTGTCTTCAAATAAAAACAGTGTGTTCATTAAGTTTTTTGCCTTGTGCTATTTTTTATGGATCTGAACCCATATGGAAGCTGGCATAAGAGGGACCCGTTTCTGCAGGATCTGTTGTATACATTTCAGACACCCTCAAGCTTCAACAGGGGAAAACGTTAACTTTTATAAGATGCACTACTAAAAGAATGGCCTTTTTTTTTTTTACAGATTATCTCTGAAAAGTCTTTTTTTTTAATTTAGTTTTTCAATATCAGCTCTTGTAAGAAAACCTTCCTGCAGGGAGAACTCATTTTTGTTCTCACTTATACAGCTAGTGGTTTCTTCTGCTCTTTATCTTTAGCAGTTTAACAAATGGTTCCCTAATAAGGGATTCACTTTCCATGAACACATATTTATGGCTGTGTCAAATAATGTATGTGGTGGGGCTTGGCCTTCTAATGACTCTGAGGGTTGTACATTGGGAGAGTAGACAGTTAAAGGCACAAAAATACCATGGGAGTTCCGATGGAGCCTAAGCAAGCTTCTTGAAATGCATTTTTTACCACTTGTTTCTCTAGCCCAATTCCTAGTTTTCATTCAGGCAATCAGAACAGCAACTCGCATTAAGAGCAAGAAAGCTCAGTCCTGAGGTTTTTCTAAGCTTTTAGAAGGGCTTTGCATGAACTTCTGGAGGGGATTACTGAGGTTATCTAGATCAATTCTTTTTATGAATATAGCAAGGATGGCTCAGCAAAGTTATGCTACTTGCCCAGGGTTATATAGGTATAGGAACCCAGTGTCACAGGCAAGATTAAAAAAAAACAACCAAACCAAGTACCTTGACTTCAGCCAGTGAACAGCAAGCTAGTTACCTAGTTATTGCATCTGATTTATCTGACATGCATACAACAAATCACATCCCAAAACTTAATTCTCTTATTCATTAATTTTCAACTTAAAAAAAAATATTTTTAAACCATTTATCTCTAAAATCAATGTAATTTACCACCTGGACTCAAACTTCTTCAGGATGGAAACTCCCTCTATATAATGTTTGTCTTTCAATAAATGCCTCCCTTGCACAAAGTAGGCACATTTGTTGAATTTAATTTGTAGTCCAATTGACAAAGGCTACGCATTCAAGGACAGAAGACAGCCTTTGCTCCCAAGCTTTCAGTTTTTGAGAAGATTAAACTCTGGCATATTAACAAAACTTGGTTGATTCTAGGCTCCTTAAGGGTTAGAACATCTTTTTTTTTTAATACAAACTCTCTCCTGGCACATAGCAAGTACAGAGTTGTGGATACAGTGGGCACTTAACATCTGTTACACTGAGTCTGGTTAAAAGGTGCTGGGTGGAAATTTTAACTTTTAATTGGTCCTGCAAAAACCCTGAATACAGAATGTACTCTTTGCTGATGACTTAGAATTATTCCATTAGGACAAAACATTTTTGTGTAAAGAGGTGAAAATGGATCACACCATGGTAATAGTTCATGACTGTTATACGGAGATAATATAGGAATTCAGATCTTTGAACAAGGCCCAC
This sequence comes from Pseudochirops cupreus, assembly GCA_028627135.1. Classification (NCBI taxonomy): domain Eukaryota; kingdom Metazoa; phylum Chordata; class Mammalia; order Diprotodontia; family Pseudocheiridae; genus Pseudochirops; species Pseudochirops cupreus. The sequence goes on from CM053584.1 coordinate 350,444,317, forward strand.
ATCTTTTTAAAAACTGTCTCCCCATCTTGTTGTCCAGGCTGGAAGTGCAGGGCACTACTGATTGGGATGGAAGATTTGACTTCCTCTGTTTCCAGTGTGGGTGGGTCTGCCTGTCTTTAGGCAACCTTCTTCCCCATTCCACAGGGAAAGGGAGTTACCATATTGAAGCCAATAACCAATCAGCATAGTCCACTGCAGCTCAAAACTCTCAAACTAAAGAGAGTCACCAGGCTTAGCTTCAGTATCTGAAGTAGCTGGGATTCTAGCCATGCACCATCCTCCCACTCTTGTCCCACAAAGTGATAAATGACATGTATCAAGATCTGTGATTATCCATAATAGTACTTTAGTATAGAGAAAAGGATTAATAACCAATGAATTTCCAGTTTTATTTTTTTTAAAAAATCATTTAACAAGAACAATAACCAACTTTAAATTCAAATGAACAAAAAGTCTTTTTAAGATGGATTAATTTACAACTAAATCTTCAACTTAAAAATATTAGCCCTTCTGTATTGGACCAAGGAGGCCAATAAGCTCCAGTTTAAACAGCAGATTTGCACAATTAATATATTTTCCTGCATTTGGTGGCACAAAAATATGTTATATAACTTCTAATGAGACAACGCCCATCTAGGAGTTATGCAAAGAACAGTCACAGGAATGACCTGAAATTCTCCAAGGTCACTCAAATTCTGTCACCAGTCATCTGGAGATCTATGTGACAGATACTTTACATGGAAAATACCACTTCGAACCAAATGGTTCCTTTGGAAAACAAAATGATATGAAAAACATTAGCCATGTGCTGGTAGAATCACAGATTGTTGGAACTAGAAAAGTCTATAGAGCTTTCTTGCAGAGGCCCAGACCTTTAGTGACTTACCTAAAGTCACAAAACTACATGTAATTTAGTGGTAAAGATAAAAGATAAACTAAAATCTTGTCAGTTCCAAATACAAACCACCAAAACTTAATATTTGCCCCAGTGAATGCCTCCTTCTTTTTGTGATTCTTTAGTTCATATTATTAAGTTAAACTACCTAATTTTTTCACTTGTTTCTTGTATCCTAGGAGCCAGACATGCTACATTTGGGTTTAAGGATTATGGAAGGCTCAGGGAAAAAGAAACCTCCTCAAGTTAAAATAAAATTAAGATTACTCTTATTGAAATTCAGGAGGGGGAGAAAGAACCTGAAATTTTCCCATGAATATATTGAATTTTTTTTTAAATCACATCTCATCAAGGTAAAGATGAAAGAATTCACAGCTTTTGGACTGCACGTGGGATTTTTAACAAGGAGCTGCAAATTCTTGTTCTCAATTCTACCTTTCACAAGCCCCAGTACTGTGATGCTTTGAGTATAGTACTTTACTACCAATATTCTATACTAAGCTGTTTGAATATAAACAGCACTTCCTAGAAGCATTTATGGAATAAACACTGCATCAGCCAAACAGGATATTCTATCTTCATACTCTTGAATTCACAACCTTTAACAGCAAAGACCAGCTGCAAAGAAGTACAAAATTTATGACAGCTGACTAAGGATATTACTTGGGGGAAGCTCAGCTCTCAGAATTCAAAGTAACTGAGGGGAGGTCTCAACATCCATAATCCATATTTTAAGTCCAACTACCTTAGATGGCTTAACTTGCTCACCTCATCCAGCCAGATATCACACCTACCTTTAACAAGGATCTAACAGGAAACATTTCTAAATCTGGATTTTGGCCCAGTTCAGACCAACTGTGCTTAGGACATACTGAAGAAAAAGCTTGTAGAGTGAAAGATACATACCAGGCATATGAGACTCTGTGAAACTTGTAACTGTATGCTCCCCATGGCACCCAGAATGTTCTAACCCCTAGAATGTTGTCTCACAGTTTTAAGAGAAAGGCCAAGTGTGGCCCTTCTTACATAGCAGGCACAAGGGCACACGGCAGATGTTTAATAAATGACGGACTGATATGCTATACCTCAACCTAAACTTAAGCAATTCATACAGTAACAATAACTTCCACACCATCCTCCAAAGGGAACACAGACCTGCATAATCTCAGAGCTGCATATACACAGATGATAAAACTGACTGCAATTAGGAGTGGTAATCTGCAGCTCTGGCAGAGTTTCTCTTTACATGGTAAAAAATGGCTAGCATTAATATCAAATCTGTGACCCTGGTCTCGTTAGCACCATACTCTAGTCAAGTGAATTATTAACTAGCTAGCTCAGGATGGTAAGGCACATCCTGTCCCTCCAATAATATGTATAACAGTCAATAAAAGCCAGATGAATGTAGTGAAGTTGGCAAAAATAAAATCTAATTGCTTATTATTTATTCTATTAATATATTGCATCTAACACTTGAAGATCATTGGTTGCACCTTTTGAAGAAAATTTCACCTAAATTATTATAAGGCCTATACAACTGTAAATGCATGGTCCAAGTTAGCATATGATGGTTGGCTGTTTTTTAAGTACTAACTTTTCTTCTTCTGTATAAGAATAAAAGCTAAAGGAAACACTAACCACAAATTGCATGTACAATTTGTAGGCAATAACTTTGGGGGAGGGGGAGGAGGCAAAAAAGTGGAGGCTGAGTAAAAAGTAAGTGAAATGATTCTTAAGTCTTTCTCGTTTCAGATTTCTCCCTGTAGATTCCAAAAACAGGTCACAGGGGAAACCAGACACAACACTTCTGAGATGAAGGTATCAGATGTCATATATGCCTGCCTACCCATCCCACACAAGTGGCCTGGCCAAGATATCCTCTGATATTCATCCGAATATGTAATGGTTTATAAGAGACCATCTCCTTTTAATGGTTTCCTCACTGGATAAAACAGCAAAATTCTACAAATCACTTCTAAGAAAAAGGCACTTCAGTAGGAAAGGTGTTTCTAATTACATAGAAGAAGAGGAGAACCAGAACAGACACAAAAGTCAGTATTAGCAAGAGGTACTATAGCTGAAATTGGAGTATGCTTTCATATTTGTGATAGGAAAAGCAGATGCCAAGTTAGCATATGTAGCCAGATAACATCGACAAAACCAGACAGTGACATCAAAAAAAGTTATTCATAACATCGCTCCAAATACCAACACAGGCCCAAGTTCAACATTAAAAAAGAAAAATCACCAGAAGTTGGTACTTTGGAGCTCAGTATGCTGTTTTCAACAGTATTTCGACAGTTTGGTTCTCTGTTTCAGAGCATGAATTTCTTTTCAAATGAAAAACCTAGAGAGAAAAAAACAACCAAACAACCCAGAGAGAAAAAGCCCAGGGAGAAGAAATACTGGTAAGGAGAGGTGCATTTCTCTGGTCAGACAACCAAGTGAGGAGGTAGTTGTTCTGAGAACTTCTCAGGTAGAGAACAGACAAGAGAACACTGTGCTGATCTACTACTGGGCACCGGGAAAGTGGCAAGGGGCTTCACAGGGAGACTGAAGATGAGTATTTAATACTTCTCCTCCAGGTAAGTCAGGACCAGGGTGTCAGTGCAGCTGAAACAAAGGTAGAGTTTGTGTAAGTGACAAAACTATGATACAGAAGGAAAACATTTAAATGATGGTTGCCAAATGACACATTTCCAAATCTGTCCTACCTCAAAAAGTGGCTCTTTTCTGAGGATGAAACTCCAAACTCCATCTATTACAGGGAAAAAACCCAACACAATATACTGCTTATCTATCATCTATTATGGAGTCAACAATTCTTTCAACTCCTAGGCAGTACCAAATATATGTCAAACATGTATTCCTGCTGTTAACATTGTGAAATTATTATTACAAAATACTCAAGATAAATGTCTTAAATGGCTGCACCATACACAAGTTTGTGCTTTAGTGTTCTGGGAAAGTTCACTACCAAATAAAATACTTCATAGATTTAAAAGGCTTATGAAAACTCTGAGAGCTAAACAGCAGCTTGGAGAAAAGTCCAGAAGAAGAAAAAAAACAAGAAAATTTTTCAAAGTAAGCAAACCATAGGTGATATGTTCAAATTTCCCATGGTCAATAAGGCAGTTTCTGAGATATATGATTTAGTAAGGCAAATAATCCATCTGTAAATCTTAAGAGATTACACTTACTTGGTTACATGACTGCACATGAAAGACCCAGACAGCCTTGAGTCCCATCATCGCTACTGTTGAGTTTTTTCATGCGGTACTGCCGTATTTCCCTTACCAGTGTGTAAAAAGCATCTTCAACACCCTAAAAAAAAAAATCCTCATCAGTAATTCTTTCTCCCACTCTCTATATCCATATTCTTGGTGAGAAGGAAGCAGGGCTTTTCAATACTGACATAAAATGTTCATTATTGTGGTGGCTTCTAGGTATTTAATAAATATCTGCTGAACTGAACTGAAGATGGCCTAATATTTCAAAGTGTGCAAACAGGAATTCTCAGGATAACAGGGTGACAACTAAGTGAAGACTTCTGTAGAAAAAACAAGCAAGAGGGAGGGAAGGGTGATCCTAAGGATAAAAAATCCCTCTTCACTTTAAGATTCCATTCTGGTGGGCTGAAGTATTGTCAATACTAAGCTTTCTCTATGCTCTGCAATAAAATAAGTTTGTTATAAGGGGAGAGGAAAAGACAATTATTTTATTGGTAGAAGGAACTTCCTTTACGTTGCCTAGGCAGATCATCGCCCTCTCCACATCCCACAGACCTAGAGAGTTGGAGAAAGCCTGACAGGTCCAGTGACCTGCTCAGAGTATAGCCAGGATGGGTCAGAGGCAGAACTGAATCCTGGCCTTCCTGGCTTTGAGACTGGCTCTCTATCCACCAGGCACATGAAAGCAATTGCTAACAGCTCTTTCTGTAAAACTAAACTACACTTTCATTTTAGCCATCATTATTATCCATGTCATGAATTAACTCAATGACAAAGAGAATTAAGACATAAGATAAAAACTAGTGGTGACAGAGATTGGGAGAAGGTGGTAGCTGTGGATGGAGGTGAGACAGCCAGACAAGAAACTGGAAAAATAATAATTAGAATTCATATTTCAGGTGCAAATAATGATCTGTTACTAAAAGGAGGCCTCACATGCAATATATGGTAAGGGGAATGTCCCTAGTAAACTTAATTGACCTATTCCATCATTCAAACATTATTCGAAACTCCTATCAGTAAACAAGGTTGTGATTCCCACTTTCTCTACCCCAAAACACACCCTAGGTAATCCCCCTGTGTCTTCCATTATCTGCCCAGGACACAGATGAAGAGAAGGGTCCTGTTTTACCTGTCTGGTCTTGGCTGAGGTTTCAATAAAAGGAATTCCATAGCTCTTGGCTAGCTCATGAGCCTGTTTTGTGTCAACTGTCCTTGTTGGCAAATCACACTTATTTCCCACCAGCACCATGGGTACATCATCTGAGTCTTTCACTCGTTTAATTTGTTCCCTAGATAAATGGAGTAGGTTATAACAGAATAAGAGCAGTCATACCTTTATTAGAGAAAAAGCAGTTTAGGCTACAGATTACATCCAGGTTAGTTCTGTGCTAAATATTAAATCTTGCATTCATCACTTTAAAAAATACTCTCATTTCCACTCCCATGACTTCTGCTAATCCAGTTTTCAACTCATCAGTATCCCCCCAAAAACACTTGTCTTTGACCACTAAGTAATTCCTGACTACTTAACACATTTCCCACATTTAATCAATTGATAGTGCTATCAGGAATATCAGAGAAATATAAAACAGAAGGCCTATTCTCAAGACTTTATAGATAGGAAGTCGAGACTAATGCTTTATTTGAAAGCAACCACATATAACTGAGCTCCAAGTAAGATGGCACAGATTTACTACTATCAGAAAAAGTAAATATGAGTGGAAGCATATTGAGACAGGTAGGGAATGGCTTCATGAAAAAGGTTAATGTAAGATGGGCCATGAAATTTAAAAACACAAAGATGAAGAGGAAAGCATCCCAGGTTAGGGGAAATTAGCACAAGCAAAAGGTGTATCCTTCTGTGAAGGAGTCTATCAGCTAGATACTGAAGAAGTGTGTATTGGGGAGTGGTGACTGGTGAGGTCAGCTTATGGAGGGTCCAGAAAGTCAAGTGGAGTAATGTGTCCCCTCTCCTAGATATGGTAGGTGAATGAGAGGCACTGGAAGTTCTGGAGTAGGTAAGTGGCACAATGAAAATAAAATTTTCTGAAGACATATTCCAGTAATGCTCCACGGTATGAGATTCTACAAGTATTTATCCAGTAGTGTCTACAAAGCACTGGAGGAAAAAGGTCAGGGTTGGAGACAGGATAGGAAGAGTGAAAACACTCAGCTGGGATTCAGAAGACAGAGGTTCTACTTGTTCCGACTGTGACAACACTTAGATAATGTGATTTTAGTCAAGTCACAGGTCCTTTTGTCCTCCTTAGTTTTTGTTATAGAATGGAGAGGTTTAGATGACTTTGAGATGTATAAAGATGCAAGCTTTCTTTCCCTTTGCCTTCTGCTGGATCTAACTTCATTGTAACACAGACTGTAAGCCCCTTCAAGGCAGGGTTTTATTTTTGTCTTTGTATCCCTAGAGCCTAGAAAAATGCCTGGCACATAGTGAATGCTTAAAAATGTGTGTTATTTTATCAGTCCTATTTTCATTTTGCTCTTTAATATCCTTTTCTTAATTCAATTTCCCAAAGAATGTTCCTAAGAAGTGGCACCTGTGGGTGAAATCTTGATGATACCCAGATTTCCATCTCCCACTCTTCACCAGCAGGCTTTCAGTACAATTCCTTTCAGTGGGTCCTATGTGCCTGGGCTTGCAAATTCCTCCATTTATATATTAGAGCTCACTCAAGAGACAATAGTCAAATCCTGGAACGCTTCTATCATGTGCTAACTCACAGAACCGCATTCCAATACTTAGTATAACCCTTAAGAATCCCACTATCTCTTTTCATGTATTCTGCATGCAACATGTAACATGAAGCCTAAAGCCATCTCTCTGCTCTAATTATAACACAGAATCTTCTGAGTGCACCTACCACATAGAACAGTTAGACATTATCTCTCTACAATAAATAATGTTCCTAGTACCTGTAAAGGTTAATATCTGCAAATGATTTGCTATTGTTGATGGCAAAGACACAGAGAAAGCCTTCGCCTGTCCTCATATACTGGTCTCTCATGGCACTGTATTCTTCCTGTCCAGCTGTGTCCAATATGTCCAACAAACACGTTTCACCATCAATAACCACTTGCTTTCGATACGAGTCCTAAAGAAAATAAGTTCAGTTTTTGTTTAAAAACAAAACACCACATTATAGAGTTAATGCTGCTGTTAAATGAATTCTTGTCTTTTCTAAAATATCCTTTTCTTTCTATTAGGCTTATTTCTTCTAAGCAGTTTATATGCATCAATAACAACTAGACAAACCTCAAAGTGTCAGAGTTGTTACAAAGTGACAAATGTGTCACAACTCTATGCCTTGACAATACAAAGATATTCTTAATGGCCCAAGAGGTAGCTCTGGATAGTGTGACAGAAAAAAGTCAAACTGAGTTCACAGAGCATTTTGGCTAATTACACTTCCAGAGATATTCATCTCTATAACCTAAGACTAGATTTTTGAGTCCTCAATTCCTGTTTAGAGAACACATTTATATTTTTCATTCAAAACCACTTTCCATTTGACCCTGATCAAGGAATGACAGAGGCTGTGGCCAAGAATGAATCTGGGAGGGTTATTCTCTCTGGACTCCAGCTGTGGAGAATGTTTCTTCAACAGTGGCTGCAAAAGACACCATGTGAGAGAGAAAAATTTCTCTACATGGTCATCTATTAATCTTCACTTAAGGAGGGGACTAGATGCCTGTGTAGATGACACAAAAATAACTTAATAATTGACTGTATTTTAATATTTGTTTGGACATGGGTGTGTCTGATATTCTTGGAATTCAGTTCAAACAAAATAATGCAATCACACTGTGATGACTTGAGTCAGTAGGCTCTGGAAAACTGAAAATCCCACGTCTTCTCCCCTGGGTCAATTTCTCTTCTCCGGCTGTTCTGGGGATCTTCAATTATCTTTTAGGCTGCTATGTTTTACCCTTTCAAACAGTCTCTAGGGCAAGGAAGGTAGTCAAGCTTCTAGCGCTAAGTCAAAACAAGACCGGGTACCGCTAAGTCAGTGCTGTCAAAACTAAACTAAGATTCTGTCACAGATCATCTGCGATATCTATTCTCAATAAGTCTAGTCTGAAATATCGATCTGCAGCGCTCAGCTGAGCCGGGCCACAATTATGAATTCCCTGAAGTCTAGCCATCACGTGCATTTTTTCCACATGCAAAAGTATTTAAAAAGCATCGTTTCCAGGATGGTCGAGACGACTAAAAGCGGCAGGGGTTGGCATCGCGGCGCCCCACCCCCGCTGCTTTTAGACGGAAGGCGGTCTCGCCTGCAGTTGGGACACCGCCGCACGGGAGCGGCTTTCCATCCGTTTTCACTCGCTAACAGCGGCTCCTGGACCCGAGACGTGGGAGCACTGCGGGAAGGCGGCCGCCGGCTCCAGCTGGCCGCCTCCTTTGTGTCCTGGACTCCGGGAGCTGGGGCAGGCGGCGGCGGGGCTTACCTCTATCGTGGGATCATACTCGTCTACGAAGTGGTTCTGGATGAGCTGGATGGTCAAGGCGCTTTTCCCCACACCGCCAGCTCCGACCACCACCAGTTTGTACTCGGTCATTTCACACCAGCAAACACCTGTGGTGCGACAGCGGCTTAGTGGGCAAGGCGCTCCGCGGCTCCCCGGAGCGGAGCCGAGCCGAGCCGAGAGCGAGGCCCCGCGCGTCGCCCGCCCCGCCCGGCTTCCCAGCTCTTCTCCCGGGCCCGGCCCTAGGTCTCCCGCCCGGACCCGAGGCCTTTGTCCCGCTCCCACCGTGAGCCAACTCCTCCCAGAAATTAGGCGGCGCTCGGGCATCCCGTCCCTGAGCCCCACCTCGAGCTCCGCCGCCTCAACTTCGGTCGGACTCAGCCCCACACCCGGTAAATGTGCCGATCTCGGAACCGCCATGAACAGCCCCCACCCGGGGAGCGACACTTCCGGCCCCACCCTCTACGTCATCAGTCCGCACCGACTAGGCAGTAATCCCCGCCCCGGCCACGTGGGGCCGCAACGCGCTCGGTCACGCGCGAGCCCCACCCAGCCTCCCCTTCCCTCCCCCCCCACTAGGCGTCTCGAGAATGAAAGCGCTGAGTGGCTATACGTTTTTTGTCTCAAAATCAGTAAAACTTTATTCTATTCCATTCTTTCGCCATTAACAGAAAATCGGAGAAAGCAAAAAGTGTTTCGTGTTTACAAAGATAAACGCGGCCTCGTCTCTCTGAGCAGATCATAACTTCAAAACGGAAGGGGGGGAAGACAAGGGGTGCGGGGCGCCCCCCACCCCCGCCAGCAGGCCCGATCGCCCCCGGGCCCCTCCTGGCTCCCCGGGCCGGGGGCGGCAGAGCCCGGGCGCCAGCCAGCTCCCTGGGGGCGAGTCGGGCAGAGCCAGCAGGCCCGGGCTCAGTCTCGTACGAGGCCCAGGGCCCCGGGCGGCTGCTTGGAAAAAAAACAGGATTCATTTCAGGCACAACTTTTTTTTTTTTATTTTTTTTTTGTTTTTGTTTTTAAATCAGTAAAAGAAACTGGGGTCTAGAAGCTGCAGTGTCCTAAGCAGCAAGTTTGTGCATCATCCTTTTGTTTTTTAAATATGTTTAAATTACCACACTGATGGCACACCTCATCCGAATGAAATTCTGCACCATACATACTAATCATAGTAAAGTTATAAAAAAAAAAAAACCCTTAAGATATACTCTGGAAGATACTTCTCACTGAAATCTAACAACTTCGCTAAGTGGACTGTGACAAGATTATAAATGAGATATGAAAAATAACATTTTAACATTTGGCCATCAACTTAAGGAAATGGTTTGAATGCTTACTCAAATTTTTAATTTTTTAAAAAAGGTAATATAGTCTACCCTCATATGGTCCTCAGAATTAAAGCATAATGAACAGGAAATAACAAGAAAAGAATGCAACTGAGAGCTAAGGCAAAAAACCTTGCCAGAAGTAATGAAGGTAGAGTATACACTAAATATCAAGTGCAGAATTTCATAAGGTCGACCAGATAACTGTCTATATTTTTCACTTACACAGGCGAAGTAGTTTTGCAATTACCAGTTGCGTTAAATGCACCAAATAAAGCTTCTAAAATTGATACTATAAGGCGCCACCTTAAGTTTTCCAGGCTGCAACTGTGCATAATTTTAAAATGGTTTTCTTAAATTTATTTATTTTTTTAAACATAACATGAGGAAGGTGTTAAAACTGGTGTAATAGCTCCATAGAATAAGTATTCCAGATTTTGGGAGGGATGAAGAGGGAGATATTCAGAACCCTTCACCAGAACCCCCCCCACTTGATCATATCTGATTAAGTGATGTGCTTTGTAGATGGGGTTAGTCAATGACACCAGCTTGACGGATCTTTCTTTCTGCACCAAATCCCTGTAAAGAAATAACCTTTGTGATTAAGTGCAATTTTAAAGTTCAGGGCATTTAGAAAATTAATTTCATAACTAAATTCAGAAACCACCTACATGCAAGTTCAAGTCAAAACTCAAAATATGAGATTTATAGTTTTGCCAACTACTGAGTTCTTCCTGGTGAAGTCTGCATAAGACTCTCAGCTAACTATAAATTATACTTTAATAGCAGCTGTAGTGTATTGAGCACATCTCTATGAAAAACAATTTCTATCCTCTCAGAAGCACTATAGACCAGTAACCCATGTCCACCCTGTGCTGGATGACCTTCCTGCTTCATCAACCAAGTCTTCCTATCAGCATGCTAGGAAACAGAAACTGTCTACTGATTGCTGTGCATCTAAGCTTCCCAAACCCTGATCCAACATCATACCATTGAGTTATCTGGTCCCCTTGGCTGACGAAGAACCATTAGGCGAGGAGCACTGGCATCGTCTAATGTGATGCTCTTCAAGCGATTGACCAATCGGTCAGGACGTGGAGCTGCAACAGCCTTGGGGCCTTCACTGTAATACATAGTCAAAAGATCAGAGGAAGCAAGGCCTGGTGAAAAAACAGCAAGTATACTTCCAAATGTACATGTTCTCCATTCTTGTTGTGAAACATTTTAATGATGGGGACTCAATAATGAGTAAAAATTAGCCAGACAAAAAATTGTGAGACAAGACAGGTTTGTGCCTGAATGTTACTGGGTCAAATTCTCCTGGCAAAGAGCTATAAGAATCACTAAACCAGGGGTTCTTAAAATGGAGCCCATAAACTCCTTAAGTATTTTGCTAGCTATTTCAATATAATTGGCTTCCTCTGTAATTCTATGTGTTTTATTTTATTAACTTAAAAACATTCTGAGATGGGATCTATGAACATAAAAAAGGTCTTAACCTTAGCTTGTGCTCTAGATTGCAAGTGGCGACACAAATTCCGTAAAGGCATAAAAGAGATAAGGTACAGCTAGGTGGGGCAGCAGATAGCATGCTGAATCTGAAGTCAAGAAGACTCCTCTTCAGGAGTTCAAATCTAGCCCCAGACACTTAACTAGCTAAGCATGTGACCCTGGGCAAGTCACTTCACCCTAGTTGTCTCAGTTCCTCAACCATAAAATAAGCTGGAGAAGGAAATGGCAAACCACTCCAGTATCTCTGCCAAGAGAGCCCGATATGACTGAAATGACTCAACAACTACAATAGAAGAGATAGCACAAGTGAAAATAGAAAAATGTAAAGTATTTACTGTTAACAAAGGCAAACAGCTTTACCTTTCAGTATAGATTACAACCACAAATTCCCTCAGGTAGTTCTTGCTAAAATATAAGTTATCACTCTTTCAAAGAGCAGCTCCCCTAACAAAAAACCAGTATCAAACTCCTACTTATACTGAGAAGATTCATGAAGCCATGACTACTGAGTTAACAACTGGAGGCTAAAAAACAAGAAATACAGGTAATGCGAATAAATAAAAATAAATGAAATAGGCAATAAACATATAATCTTAATATGCATTGCATAACTGTAAAGGATCATGGGAACCTAAAGTGAGAGGTGGCAAAGACCTCAGATCATCTAGTTTAATTCCCTCATTTTAATAATGATGTAATCAGTGTCCAGAAATGATCTGTCCTCGGCAATATCGAAACTAGGTTTTGAACTCAGTTCCCCTAACAAAACGTAGAAAAGTGGGGCATACACAGGTGATGTTAAACCCCATTGGCTATGATATTATTGTCTCTTGGGTGATATAGAAATAACTTCCCTTGGCCTTTAAGACTCATCACAATCTACCTTTGCAGGCTTATTTCACATGACTTCTCTTTCCCTACACACCAAGTTTCAGTCCAACTGGGTAACTTCTTGTTCTCCAAAACCTGTACCCATCTCTTCCAGGCTCTGCCCAGAATGAAGCTTTTCACTTCACCTCCACCTTGACAGGCTGAGTTCATGTGGCATCTTCTCCAGCAGGCATTTCCTGCCACCCTCCCAGGAAGGAAAGCCATCAGAAGTGCTTTCCTTCCTGAAGTTTTCTTGTGTTTACTTGTTTACATGTTGTATACCTCAGTACAATTTCTCTCCCATTAGAATGTAAGCTTCTAAGGGCAGAGACTATTTCCCTTGTCCTTCTATCCCCGGCACGCACCACCAGTTTCCAGCGCACAGTAGGCACTTAATACTTATTCTCCCTGTGTGTGTACCCCAAGATGTTGTCCTGGGCTCTCTCGCCTTTTCCCTATCTTCTCATTGGTGAATTAATTCACTCCTTTGGGCACTATCATCTCCTTGCACATGACTCATAAATCTACACCCAGCCCCAGGCCTCACTCCTAAACAGCAACCCCACATCATTAAAGATTCTGAACTGCATTTCTCACATGGATATTTCAAATGACATCCTTAAAAGAAGTCTCAACTTTGACCTTAAACCCAACCCTTTCCAAAACACACCTATTTCTTTTTAAGGCATCACTATTTTCCCAGTCTCTCAGATTCATAACCTTGGCATTCTCCTAGTCTCCTCATTCTCTATCAGCTCATACATCTTGGCTAATTGGTTGCCTTGTGCCATCTCTCTCTCTACAACATCCCTCATATTCTGTCCCCTTCTACTTACAAGGTTTGTTCCAGACCTCATCACCTCTTGCTTAGACACTGCAGCAACCTCCTAACATGCCTCTCTGCCTGTCTTTTCCTCACTCTACTGCTTTCTCCACTCAGCAGCCAAAGTGATTTTCACTAAGCAGGGATCTGACCATGTCACTTCCCTAATTCAATCAATTATATTAACTCCCTATTACCTCCAATATAAAATAATCTTTTATTCATAAACATTTACCTTTCTATTCTTCTTACACTTCACTCTCCTCTCTGTACTGATACAGTGACACTGGCCTCCTTGACACTTTACGCACTTTCAGTGGCTCTCCCCCATGCCGGGAATGCCCTCCTTCATCTCCTCCTCCTGCTATTCCATCTTCTGCAAAAAGTCTCTCCTAGTCCCTCTTGAATGCCAGTGCCTTCCCTCTGTGTTCATCTTCAATTCAGTGTGTGTGCGTGTGTGGATACATGTATCCTGTACATAGTTATTTGCAAGTTCTCTCCCCCATCAGATTGAGAGCATGGACTGTTTTTACCTTTCATTTTTTCCCCAATATATACACAGGGTATAATGATAATAAACATTAACTGTTAATAATAATAGCTGATATTTGTATAGTATTTAATCTATGCGAAGCACTTTCCAATTATGATCTCACTGGATCCTTATAACAACTCTGGGAGATAGGTGCCTTTATTATTCCTGTTTTACAGAGGAGGAAACTGAGGCAAACAGGCAGGGTCACAAAGCTCGTGTCTGAAGATAAATTTAAACACAGGCATTTCTGACTCCAGATCCAGTTACCGCTCAGCTGATTGCAGTAGGTGCTTAATCATGTGTTTGGCTGTTATAGCCCTTCACACCTTAGTGCTAATATCTCTTTCCAACCTTTACTCCCTTTTCTCTCAGAATATTCTTTCTCTGTTCCTTCATACACAGAACTGACTCCTTTTGCATGGGTGTTCTTCTTGCCTGAACTGCATTCCCTTCTCATCTCTGCTTCATAGAATTCCTTACTTCCTTCAACATGTAGTTCAAGCAACATCTTATACACCAAGCCTTTTCTGATCTTCCAAATACTGTCTTAACTATGCTCTGTATTCATTCTGAATACACCGCTACATTTTACATACTGGCTCTGCCAATACTATTTAAGCTCCCTGAGAATTGGGATTCTTTTTTGTTTTTTGATTTCTAGTACTGAACACGCTGCCTTGAACATAATAGAACTTAATAACTGCTAAATGAATGTAAATACTAAAAAGTAACTGTTTCTCTTTTGGCCAGGAAGCCTGAGGGTCTTCTCCCTCCCAGTTTAATTTTTTTCTTTCTTGATTAAAGGGGCCACCCCCTTGATTAACTTCTTCAAGAGGCCTATTCATTGAATGGGCCTTACTTCACTTGAAGTGAGAACCTGAAAAGACCTTGGCCTTTAAGGGCCAGGGTCTCCCAATGCATCCTAGGCCATCTCAGTTGTCCTGATGATATCTGGCCACTGGACCCAGATGGCTCTGAAGGTGAAAGCTGAGGCTGGTGACCTTGCACAGCCCTCCCCCACTCAAAATCAAAGTCAACTGTAAGTCATGTTATTTCCCTGATATCATGGTCCTCTTCGAGAACGAAGGACAAATACAACTGAATATAAAGACCTTAGCAAGGGAGACACTCACCAGACACGCCAGACATTGCAGGCACTGCATTTGCCAGTACGCTGATTGAGAATCACTGAGAATTCTACCTCATCTCCAGCCTGTAGCTCAATGCCATCCTGAACTTCCTTCACATGGAAAAAGAGTTTCTTGCTGTCTCCAACTTCATAGTTAATGAAGCCAAACTGAAACAAAAAGCACATCAGAACAGAACCTCAGAGCAGATATAATACAGCATGGTGTGAATGAATGACCATGCTCCTTCAAGTCCAGAGCAAATAACGGTTGGGATTTAAATTTTACCTGATCCTTCACACACTCCACGGTGGCCCTGCGCAGCGGGGTGATGTTGTAGGCCATTGTTTGGGCATTCTGACCCAGGACACACAACTGGAATTTGACACTCTCCCCCTTCTGAAGGCAATCTCCTTTGTTAGCCATCCCGACAATGCCAAATGGATAGACCTCACCTTTCATGTCCCCTAGGAAAGAAACAGTCAGAACTGTGTCACTTGTCATTAACTTTATAACTTTTAGCATATTTATAAAATCTAAGTCTTCTAAATAATAAAACATCTAAGAATCTTTAGAATTTTACATAGTCAAGCTGAAATCTAAATCTGAATGTTAAATCCTGACAAAAACATAAGTAGAACTGATAAATGTCAGCATGTTACCAGCAACAGTAAAAGAACATTTTTAAAGATCTAAGTTTATTACGATTCCCTAGATGGTCTTGCTAGGCAGGGCAAATACACACAAGGAAAAAATTTCTCAGTACGTTTTTTTTGGGGGGAGAAGGGGGGAACTGTACAGAGAAGAAAGAAAAGAGGAATGTATTAAGCTAAATTGAAGGAAATAAAGTTGTGTTCTAAATGTCTTTTATTCTGCCCTGTCTAGCCTGTGACAGAAAACTTTAGAGGGTCTCTTTTCAAAATAATATTGTCTTGATTGAAAAACAAGGCTAGAAAGAACCTAAATAAACAAGTGTGTGTATGTGTGTGAGTGTTTATGGAGGGATGGAAAGAGAATATGAGATCAAATGAGGAGGGAAAAAAAGGGAGACTATTTAGCAATACTAGTTCACTGGTTACTTATGCTCAGTTCATCTTCCTCTGCCATCTTAAGGCATCTAATAGCTCTTGCTCTCTCTCCTACCAGGATGCAGTTATTTATTCTTTAAAACTTCAAGAGGGAAAAAGACATGTCCATAGGGTAATTCACTTTGAGAATACAATTCAAATACAGTATTTGAAATTGGCTCAGTCTCCTTGGCAGTCTTCCTCCTAATCTTCCTGACAATGCCTCTGTCTTTTTTGGCTATCTCCACTAACTCACATGCCCAACCTTCCGCATTCATAAGGTTAACTTAGAAACCACTGCCTCATTTCAGAGGTCTGGCTGCCTCGGGCTTTTCAGTACACAGAGAAGAATCAAGCCAGGCTATCGGGTGGGCATCTGGGAGCAGCGGCCTATATCGCTGAAGGGAAATGTTAGAGGGCATGAATTGATCTGGATGGAAGAAAACTAAGGGAATGCTAGGGATCCTTTGCCCTGAGCCAGATGAGGGAGGAAGACACATAAGGAATTTAGGATGTTGAGATGAATAAAGGACCTTTAGTTCTGTCATAACATGATATCAGAGTATGAACCATCAAGAAACACTGTTAACATTGAGGCTATTTAAAAATAACAGAAAAACCATGAAAATACAGCATAACTATAAAAATGAAAACATAGAACTGCTTGTAATGACTATATGCATAAATCATAAATCAACAATTTGCACCCATGTCACTGTTCAAGTGTGTGCAGTCTTTTGTAGCTCTTTTAACATTAGATTCACAATGTGAAATAACTTTTAAGGGGAGAATTCTTAACCAAACAAGGAATAAGAGAAATAAAAAATAAAATAAGACAATATGCCATACCAACAGATAAGTAGTCAAAGTATATAAATAAGCAGTTTTCAGAAGATTTGCAAACTATAAATGACAACATGAAACCATGCTCCAAGTCACTAATAGCAAGAGAAACACAGAATATTCCAAAGTCTCACCTCACTCTCTGCAAAACAACTGAGACCAGAGGGGTTGTGGGAAGACAGACACACTAATGCACTATTGGTGGAACTGTGAAGGAGTCCAACTGTTTTGCATTTCAATTTATAAAGTAACTAAGGCAACAAAAGTGACTGAATCGTCTATAATCTTCAACTGAAGAATTCCAGTAGAAGAAACAAAGGGGAAATATCTAAAAATTCATGAAAGCAAAGAACTGAAAAAAAGTGGATATCCATCCACCAAATGGTGAATAGACAAAAAATCCTCTATGAATGTGATGGAATATTATTGTGCAATAAAAGAAAAATGGGAAGATATGTATGAAGTGAAGCAGAGTGTAAACAGAACCAAGAGAGTGTACACAATGTCAAATAGAAAGGTTGACTAAAAGGAAGCTGAATTCTGAGAAATGGGGAAAAAGGTCAGTTGAGATCCTAGAGAAGTCAGAATGCCAAAGAACAGCCCCATCTTCCTCCAAGAAGAGAGTAGGGCGTCTAATCAGGCAGAATTATTTCTGCTTGTGTTTCTTTGTCACTAGGGAAATGACAGGTGAAAAGATCAGTACAATGAAAGATAATCCAGGTCCTAATTTGTTCCTATCTTTCATTTCAGAGAGGTAACAAGATTAAACAAGGCAGCAAGTCCCTTATTCTCTTCAGTTCAGCTCATGAAGAAATTGGAGATGGCTTCAATGAACACACATTTGCCAGTATTTTAAAGCCTCCAACCACTCATGTGAAAGATGCCGGAAGTGAAGCCCTTACCTTCCTCCACGATCTCAATCATGCCTTGGTATTCAGTCTGGGTTGGATCCACACTCCTCAGGGGGCGGATGACTTTACCCGAGTAGATGGTTGGATCAGCTTCCTCAGTCGTGCCATTAACTATAAAACAAACAGTCCTATCAGATCAGAAAGCTCCACTGACTTACTTCCCAGTAAATGGAGTTAAACATGGGCACAAATATCAACCATGGGCAGTGAGCTCTAGTTAGGAAAGGAAGTTCTGGAGCAGAAAGTTTTAATCTTAATTTGCTTCAAAATTCAGACAATCTCATAAGCCTTCATAAAGACCTAATTCAATCGATGGATAAATTAATCTGACTGTAATGTAGAAGAAACATTAATGTTATTGTTTTTGCATAAGAATAAGGTACCCAGAAAGCATTCCAAGCATAACTTTTACTCATTTAAGAAAATTAGAATAAAAAACAATGGTGTTTGGCATTTCCCTTTAAGGCTATCATTACAATAGATTTTATCAACAGGCAAAGGAATTAGGAGGTGGCAGGTAAGGAAGACAAAGTTACTTTTTTTTTTTTTTTTTGCTTTTTTTGTAGGCAGGAAGGCAGGGCAATTGGGGTTAAGTGACTTGCCCAAGGTCACATGGCTAGTGTTAAGTGTCTGAGGTCACATTTGAACTCAGGTCCTCCTGACTCCAGGGCCGGTGCTCTATTCACTGTGCCACCTAGCTGCCCCTGACAAGGTTACTTTTTATGAATACACATGGAAGCATCTGTGTGGCAGTGGAGAGCTGGAGTCAGTAAGGCCTTGCTTCAAGTACATAGAAGATGTGGGACCAATGATAAGGTATTTTACTAGTCAATGCCCTACTTGTTTAAAGAATAAATCACAAATGGGTTGACGAAATGGAAGAATAACAGATCTGTCCTAACAGAAGGACTTTCCCATCTTGATGAAATCACAAGTCTGCCTGTCAAGCACATATTTTTAAAGAGCAGAATTCTCTGTCTCCACAGTCCTAAGGCATTAATTTGAGTATTTTATCAAGTAACATAAGTTAAAACAAAAGCCTTTAGTGGAGGAATAATTTTGTTCTGCACATTAACTGTTAAAAGGGCTTACATGAAAAGGGAAACTGATAGTGTGTTCCAGAAAACAGTCAATAAGGAATATCACAGGATTAACCAGGGAACAGAAACTGTAATTTTCTAGTGGAAGGAAGCTTTCCCATGATAAAGTAGTTTGGGGTTGATTTTAAAGAGTGAAAATGATCTGAAAAGTCCCCTAAAATCAGAAACAACAGAGCGCTTATTTTGCCTTTTGAATCTACCCAAACCAGTAGCTGAGCAACAGTCACAAAATCATTACCTGAGTGTGTTTTGTTCACCTTTTCCGCACTGACTTTGTTGCCTTTGCCTTTTGACAAGCTATATTCGACCATGTCCCCCAGTTCCAGGCTATCGACATCACCAGAGAACTCACTGTGGGGAGGAAATGACATTCTGAATTAGTCTCAACCACAAACATCCCTCATAGGAAGAGACATCTGTCTACCTGTAGCACCTCTCCAGGTCCACCCAAGCCAGCACCTAACTCAAAAGGACTGCTATGCTGCTGACATTTATATAGTCCTTAAATTAATGAAGCATCTGAGAATAAAAAATGTGATTCTTATTCCAAGGCAAAGAATCAGATATGGCGAACTAGATAATCTCAAAGGCCCAGAACCCTAAGTTCTAACACAATGAAAGGATTACTTACCTGTAATGGAAAAAGATTTCCTTATCATGATTGGCTGTTTCAATAAATCCAAAATTATCCTTCAGAGTTGCCACATAACCCAAAAGCCTCTTGGCATTGGAGTTACGACCTAAAAGTCGGACACAAGTTGCTGTCTGCTGACCAGTCCTCTTTGTTTCACTTACACTAAATTCAACCTGTGAAAAACAAGGATGTTTATGAACCATGAACCATTTCTGACACACCCAACCGTCCTCAATACAAAGTGAGAATCCTTTGACATGTTCCAAAAGTTGTGTTTGCTATTCCATCACTGTGTTGTCAAGTTTTTCCATCACAACTAACATTTCTGTTTCTACTAAAGCATAATACTTTGGTTTTGTCCTCCAATATGCTTCCCTCTCTTCCAACTGTACTTTTGATGTGACTTATTAAGGTCTCTGACCATGCACATTGATTTCATCATGTACCTTCCCCAGAGGAATGATCATCACTGGGCACATGCCAGCTGAGCACCTTGGGCATCATCCAAAGTCTTTGTGCTTCTGAGGACCTAAGGACCCGTTAGATCTCTCACTTCTATACATGCTTTTAACAGCAGTTAAAATTTCAAAGTAGTCTCCTATTTATTTCTGGAGACCAAGAGTTCCAAGTGATCTTTAAGCACAACTTTCAACTTAGGAGCTTATTCTACTATATTCTTAAGAACACAGACTTTCAGTAGTGTAGTTCGTGAAAGTAGTGATATATAAACCAATCAACCAAACAGCACTTGTGCTGTGCATGACAGGTAGGTGAATGGCCATTTCCAGAGACAGGGAAATGTATGGTCAGTAAGCTATAGGTGTGACTCTCTCTCAGCACCTGGCTCAGCTCCTTAGTTTGAAGTTAAACTGGTCTCACGTTAAGTGTATTTGGTTGGAATAAAACCAATTTATCCTGACTTGAATGAAATTTTGCCACTAAGAGACCATCACTTTGAAATCCATGTTCCTCCCTGCTTATTTCTAATAGGCAGAAGTCTAAACCCAGCTGCTTTCACACTCAGAGAGGGATACCTCTGCCCCTGAAGCCCCTTCCTCTAATTGGTGAGTTCCTGCTGGAACCTCCATTCAAAGAAGTGCCCAGACCAGCCACATTCACTTACATGTTTTATAAGATGTTATCATTTATCACCTTTTTGCTAGAAGTCTGGGAAATATATAGTTTTTACAACAAAGCCAAATGAAAACTTGGGACTACAAAAAGGGAACCATTTCACTTTCATAATGTTTCATGAGTAACAAAACATGATTTTTTCAACATTCTGACTTCATCCTTTAAAAAAGTAAAGATGACTTTGCCTTATCTCCTATCTGAGGAGGAGTGGAGCCTTCCAGGTCCTTGGCTTGATACGCAATGGTCAGTTTCACCCCACAGTCATCATACACAATAATTCCATCTTCAGCCTCCTAAAACAAAAAGTGCCATGGTGAGGTTTGCAAAGTACCCATGTGGGGAAAAATTATTGACAGGCTATAGGAAAATGAGATGTCTGGCTCCAGATTTCTCTCCAAGTAGAGAGTCCTTTAGAAGAGGGTTGGCATCCATCTGAGAAGGATAGATCTTGTCTAAAAATAGGCTTAGCACACGCTAAATCAATTCTAACGGGGTCTGAGTAGCAGGATATTCTATCTCACATTCTGCTCTTTAGGAAGAAAAATTTTAAAGACCAAACATGTACACACTGTCATCCCTACTTTCACCCCAAAACCAGAAAGCCCTTCCCATTCCTCTTTGCCTAATGAATAGCATTCTTCAAGGCCTAGTTCAAGTTATATTTGAAATTTACAAGTTAACGCTTCAGAGATCCATGTCAGCCACATAAATATGGCACCCACCAGTACAAATGGCAATCCATTCATGCCTTCTCATCCTATGCAATTATAGTTCATGTGCTTTCACAAGAGCTCCACAAAGGATCTACCAGAGAATTGAAAGGTTTTTTTAAGGGTCTTTTAGTATTTTTGTTGATGTCAGTATATCATTTAGGTCATCTCCTATCCCTCATTCTTGACTGGCCCATCTCCTTCTCTTTAAATACATGTCTTTGATAATGTATATTGCTAGCTCTCATATACATATATATTGTTTATAGCTCTGGAAGACATTGGTAAAATTCCAGAACACATCATTAAGGGGAAGATTGGTGAATATTCAGGAAAAAAGAACAATGATTAAAAAGAAAAAGTTATTAACAATTATGTCATGGCAGGTTCCTAACTGGGGGAACAGGGGAATGTTATTGATATAGTTTACCTAGATTTTAATGAAGCATTTAATAAAATCTGTCCTCTAATTCTCATAGAAAAGACTGAGAAGTGTTTACTTAGAAATGGATGAATGGCTGGACCCAAAGAGTAATGGAAGGTCTCTGGGGGAGTACCCAGAAATGTGTATATGTCCCTGTGCTTTTTAACATTTATATCAGTAAAGTGGATAAAAACACAGGTGACATGCTTACTGAATCTGATGATAGCACAAAACTAGGATGATACACATTAGTTGATAATCAAAACCTTAAAAAAGTCTGACAATCTAAAAACGTGGGAACAAATAATTTAAGATGAAATTTAATAGGGTTACATGCAAAATCTTATAGTAGAGTCCCCCAAAATCAACATTATCAATACAACAGGGGAAAGGCAAGATTAGATGACAATTTATTTCAAAAAGATTTTATGGATTGTAAGATAAATTAAGTTTTAATAGAATATAAGATAAATTAGTCAAAAGTATCACATAGTAAAAAAGATTCTAGTTTGGGTATGGATGGATAGATGACCACTGGTATCCCAACCCTGAGATTCTTTCATTCTGTGATTTGCAAGTCATCCTTGGTGTGGTATACCAACATGCATAATTATCAGCTTCATCATTCATCTTCCCATCCTCTTTAGGACAGTCTGAATTTTGATTCTTCTTAGATAATAGTCTTCCAGGATTGACAGGCATACAGCATTACCAGGAGAGTGGTGTTAAAAAGTTGGATTCAAGGAGCATCTTGGCATCACTGTGCTATACAACTTCTAAAATGTAATCCATGTATTCTTAAATTCTGGGCCCAGCTCTTCATCTTTCTGCACTGCCAGCCTAAGGAACAATACATAACACTCCTCATCCCTTTTTTTTCCTTATGGGCAGTGATTCTCACTAAGCAGATGACTTTGCAGTGGTCCAGAACTCAATGTCTTCTGTAAAAAAAATCTATCAGGTCTCTTTTTCAATAAAATCTTATGTTCATCTGAAGAGTATAGGATGCCCTTATCATACTGGCAAAAACCTTTAGGGACCACATGTCCCTGGTTTGATGTCTGGCTCTTGTCAGGCATAAGCACAGTACTCCTGCCCAGGAAAGGGGGTTCTATGGTCAATGGAGAAACGCTGGTAAAGCCTATTTGTGGTCCTTCTAGTTTCACCTGTAAATGCTTTACGGATAATATGGCATAACTGGGTCTCACATCAAACACTCTATAGTCTTCTTCTATCCACTTTTTGGCTTATTTTTCCATTATCTTCCTTTGAAATGTTTGACAAATGAATTTATATCCTAAACTGATGCTGCCATTGTTAGTTATGTATTTTCATGAAGAGGTCAGGTATTTAATGGTTTATGGTGTTTCAGAATTCTTTTGGCTAGTGACAAACAACAGCACAACTTCTCTAAGATATGGTAACCAAATCAAAGAATTTTTTTCCTTTTTCTAGGGTTAAAAACTTGTTTAAATAGTCTAACTGGGACTACTGTTATAGCACATGGTATCTTCTCATTTTTATCCTAATTTGACAGTGATCTGAAACTCTGTCTCTAACTAGTTAATGATGTAAATGCACGACTAGCACTCAGAAACGAATTCTCACACTGATAATCAGTTTCCAGTCTACTGACACAGTCAATTACATTTTTTTCCCTTGGGAGGGAGGTAAGGAAATAATGTTTGATGCTTGTAAAATCTAGGAGCTCCCCGAAAGAAGTATTCATAATATATAGGTATGAAGTATCTGAATAATTCACAAGCCTTTGGTTGTTCATTTACTCCACTGATAAAAGTCTTTTTTCCAATACATTTTTCACAGTCTTTTCCTGTGTCAACTCTTGGAACTGAGGGTAAGGTTGTTATATCAAGATACATGCTGACTGACATAGCTTGTCAAGACCCTGTCAGGTTCCTAGTAAAATTTATTTAATTTCTTCATCCTCTGTAAAAGACATTAGCACACATGCTTCACAAATTTCTATGACGACTGCTTATGTTCAACATAAGTATTAAAATCAAAGATGTCCTTAGCTATATTAGGAAGTCAATTTCACTATTTCCTTTATTTGCCCAAGGAGAACCTATGAGGTACACTTTAAGTCATTTATATTAAGAATGTCAATATGGTTCATTTCCTTGAGTGGTACACCACTTTATTCATATTTCAGCAAAGTCTCATTTTCAGGTTACCAATAGATTACTGTTTGAAGATAACTTAAAAATTGCATGATCTTTAGCATTATCTGTCCTTGTTTCCAGCATCAATAAGGAAGAAGGGGTCCACAAAAGACTGAAGATCATTTTATACTTCCCTGCCTTTCCCTCCTTAGCTGGGATGGTGCTTGGACAGCAGCCTATATAAACATATATATTTTACACAGCTCAGTACACCAACAGAAGAAAGGTAAGGCAACCCTTGGTGATATCTCCTCTGAATGACAGCAATTACTGTTTGTGACACTTATTTATTCAACAGTTTTGCCTAGGCAATTTAAGCAAGGAAGCAATTATGTAATTTAAAATATTTACAATATATTTATAATAATATATATAGTATACTGACAATATACAATATATAATAAAACATATTTAATCTTGTCTCTCAAACAGCAGACAGTTCAGAAACTTCAAGAGCTTTTCTATGGCACCTAGAGTTGTTTAAAATGTTAAAAGTATTTGCTCATTAAATTATCTCTTGATTAACACGCCAAAATTAAATGTTAATGTTTCAGAATTTAAACACAGTAACCAGAACAGTGCTAAAGAGAAAATTGCAAATGCTTGACTAGAATTTATTTCTGAACCAAAGAGGTTCTATTATAACTACTTAAAATATTTCCCCCCAAAATTACTTCATTTTGTCAGCTAAGAATTAATATCTATATCAACCCCAAAATCTAAAATTTCAAAACCCACTTAAAAAAATCTCCGAAGTGCAAATCAATAATGGACTCTGTGAAAAATATTAAGAATAACTCAATATTATACAGTATCACACTGTACATTTGCTGTTTTACTTAATATGACATTATTTCTTTTAAGAACATTCTATACAAGTATGGACAGTTACCTTTTCTTTGCCTTTATTTGGACTAGTGGTTTTGGGATTGGCAAAAGTGGCTTCTTTCTCTACAGTGCCAACAAAGCGGTGATCTGAATGGGTGTGGAATGAAACCGTGCCCTTAGGAAGCTTTTTAATCCGAATAGCATGATTTCTTTGGGCAGACAGCATATCCTACAAAACAAGAAAGTTTTTTGGGCTCATTTTATTTAAATAACTTTTTAAAAGGTAGGTTAAAAAAAAAACCCTCATACTTTTCTCAAAAAAACTGCATTACTCACAGGAACCACAGT
This sequence comes from Pseudochirops cupreus, assembly GCA_028627135.1. Classification (NCBI taxonomy): domain Eukaryota; kingdom Metazoa; phylum Chordata; class Mammalia; order Diprotodontia; family Pseudocheiridae; genus Pseudochirops; species Pseudochirops cupreus. The sequence continues at coordinate 350,469,301 of CM053584.1, forward strand.
AAACTCTACTTCATCCGAAATGTGGAGCTGGTTCCCATCCAGAATTTCGCTGAAGTGAAAGAACATGCGGGCATCACGATCCACACACTTGATAAATCCAAAACCATCTCTCATGGCAGCAATCACACCCTACAATACAAACCCACAAGTCAGGGCCAAGACGTGATTCAATCAATAAGCATTTAATTCCTACTATATACTAAGGAATCAATAGAGTAACGTGACCAGATCTTTAGCACTATATCACATTAGCAGTTATGTTAAAGATGAATTGGAATTGGAAGAGAATTTCAGCAAGAACATCAATTGGGAAGCTATTTGAAAAAGTTCAGATGAGAGGTGATGCAGGCGTTAACTACTAGGATGGTAGCGTTAACTACTAGGATGGTAGCTGTGTGAATGTAGAAAAGGAGAAGTACCCGGGCTATATGAAAGTAAACCTGGCAATTGATTTCACATGTACTGAAGGATGAAGGAGAGTGAAGAAACAAAGATGAATCCAAAGTTATAAAACTGTGGTGCCCACAACAGAAAGAAGTTCAGAAGAAGATAAATGTTGTTTTTTTTTTTAACATGGTTGGGGGAGAGAAGAGAGAAAGAACTTTATCTTGGACATGTTGAGTTTGAGATATCTATGGGACACTTAATTTATGATGCCTAATAGGCAACTGGTGATATGATCTTTAAGCTCTGGAAAGAGAGAGTAGGCCTAAATATGCAGACTTGAGAGACATCTGTTCGGAGATCATAACTGAACCCAAGGGAGCTTAGGAGGTCTCAAGAGAATGTAGATATAAAAAAAGAGCTCAGAACAGAGTGATGAGGGTACAGCCAGTTAGTGTTCATATGGATGATCCAGAAAAAAAAAAAACTTATTAGTGATCAGACTTAAGGAGAACCAAGGGAGAATAATTATTACAAAAACCCAGAGCGGAGACACTGTTCAAGAGAAGGAGTTTCACAAAAGCTGCTGAGGTCAAGCACAATGAAGTCATGATATTGGCAATTAAGAGATCATTAATAATTCTGTCAGGAACAGTTTCAGTTAGGAGACTCATGAGGTAAGGAAGCCAAATTACAAAGTACTGGGAAATGAGAAATGGAGGTAACAAGTGTTTTCAGGAGTTTATTTATAAAAAGGAGACATAAAGATAATATTAAAGGGATGGTAAGGTCCAATCAGGGTTTACAAATGAGGAAGACTTGGAGTCAGAAAAAGCTCCAGTTCAAATTCAACTTCTGTTACTTATTTGTTGTATGTTCAGGCCTAAGTCACTTAACTACTGTCAGCCTATTTTCATTAACAATAAGATGAGGATATCTTCTCTAATCCTTGATGCTGTCAAAGAACTCAAACAAGTTATGGAATATGAAGCACTTTGTAAAATTTAAATGCTATATAAATGGAGGCATCCTGTTACATAGGAACTCTGTAGAATCAAGATATAAATTTAAATTGACTAACTAAGCTATAGTGAAAAATTTAGAGCACTATATACACACATTCCCAACTCTATTTCTTTTTTTTTTGGAGGGGGGAAGGCAGGGCAGTTGGGGTTAAGTGACTTGCCCAAGGTCACGCGGCTAATAAGTGTTAAGTGTCTGAGGCCGCATTTGAACTCAGGTCCTCCTGACTCCAGGGCCGGTGCTCTATTCACTGCCCTATCTAGACACCTGAACAACTCTTTCTTTCAATAGTGAAAGCCCAACATCCTCCTAACAGTTTTTTTCCCTTTGAAATGTCATCACTTTGGCTATTATATATCACATAAGCTAGTTACATGTAACTAACATCTGTTTGTATCTTAACTTTTAAAACTGTAACACCCATCAGAAAGCATCTAAGCTTCTGCCCTCGTTGTATATGTAGTACTTTAGTCACAATCTGGCTCTTTTCCTTTATATTATGCAGAAATAGAATAGTGACACTCACGCAGCTGGGCATTTACTAAGCTCCTATTATGTGCCAGGCACTGGGCTAAGCACTAAAGATACAAAGAAAGGCAAAAAACAGTTCACAGGCTAATGGGAGTGAGGCGAGGTGTCCCAAGGGGGAGCCACAGGCAAGTAAACATGTACAATATAAGCTGCATACAGGACAAACTGGGGGTAATTTCAGAAGGAATGCCCTAAAGCTAAGGACTAGGAATGGCTTTTTGAAGATAAAACTTTTTGCTGAGACTCGAAGGATGCCTTTGAAAATACTCAAATAGGGAGATGAGTGTCATGTGCATGGAATAACAAGGAGCTGAGTATTACTGGATCAGAGGATGTGGAGGACAGTGAGATACAGTCAAACCAAGGATTTGAGATTTTATATTGGTGGTAACAGGGAGCCATTGGAATTTAACTAAAGTGGGGAAAGCAGGCATAGCAACAGCTATTTCAATAACGCAGGAATGAGGTGATGAAGGCCTGGACCAGAGTGGCAGCCAAATCAAAGGTGAGAAGAGGATATATATGCGTACACGGAGATTTTGTAAAGTTTGTAAACAAGTAGGACTTGACTACTGACTGAACATGGGGGTGGGTATGGGGAGGGAAGGGATTAAAATAAGGTGATGAGCATGTTACCAAGTATAAGCCTGAGTGACTGGGAGGGTGGTGACCCCCTTGATAGTATTAGAAGGAAGTTTGGAAGGGAAGAGAGTTTTGAGGGTAGAGATGATAAAACTTAATTCTGGACATGCTGAGTCTAACAGGCAGAGATGAAAGAATGGAGGTCAGCAGAGAAGTTGGGGCTAGACAAACAGATCTTAAAGTCATCTGCATAGAGATGGCACTTGAAATCACAAGCTAATGAGATCAAGTGAACAGTACAGAGGGAGAAGATCCAAGACAGAGCCTTGGGGGACCTCCCTGTTAGCAGGGTAACACTGATGAGGATGAGGCAAGGGGGACAGAAAGAGTGGTCAGAAAGGTAGGAGATCCAGGAGAGGGCAATATGTCAGAAATCCAGAGAGAAGAGCGTATCTATCAAAGAGGTTAGGAGGCTGTGAACTGAAAGGACTGTGATACCCTCTACAATAACAGAAAATTCAGAAGAGGAGAGGGTTTGAGGGGAGAGAGAATGAATTCAGTTTTGGAAGTACTGAATTAAAGATGTCCACAAGACATCCAGTTTGAGATATCTAAGAGATGGAGATAGGAAACCTGAAATCAAGTGAGAGGTTAGGACTGGATAAATAGGTCTGAGAATATTTATGATAGAGATAATTAAATCCATGGGAGTTACTGAGATCACCAAGCAAAACAGTATAGAGGGAGAAGAGAAGAAGGCCCAGGAAAGAACCTTGAGGCACCCCCATGGTTAATGAGCATGAACTGGATGAAGATTCTACAAAAGAAACTGAGGACAGAGACAAATAGAACACCGGGATGGAACAGTGTTATGAAGTCCTAGAAGAGAGGAGACTGTCACAGAGAAGGGGGTAATCAATAGTGTCAAAGACTGCAATGAGATCAAGGAGAATGAAGACTGAGAAGTTTGACTATTAAGAGATAATTAGTAACTCTGGTGATAGCAATTTCAATTCCATGATGGGATGGAAGTCATAAGTTTAAGAAGGAACTGAGAGGAAAGGAAGTAGAGGCACCTAATTTGATAGTTTTCTCAGGACTTTAGACATAAAAGGGAGGAGAGATACAAGATGACAGCTAGCAGGGATCACTGGGTTTTCTGAGAATGAGAGAGACATGGGCATGTTTGTAGACAGTAGGGAAACAGCAGACAGGGCATGACTGAAGATTGAAGGAATGATAGGGGCAATCTGTTGTAGGAGACAGGATAGAACAGGATCACTTTTTGCATGAAGAGGGATTTGCCGATAAGGAGAGAGTAAAAGAAATCACCTGAGTGATATAAAATAAAGGAACAGGTGAGAAGAGTGGGCTCATCGTGAATAAGCTCAATTTTTTCAGTGAAATATCTAGTGGATAAAGAATTGGCCTTGGACTCAGGAGGACTTGGGTTCAACCATCTCTAACCCTGGTCAATCATTTATTTTCTCAGAGTCCTAGGCATAGAAGACAATAAAGTATAAAGCAGATCAACATTTGCTTTAGTCTTGAAGTTTTCTCACAAATTGCTTTACCAAAGAAATCAGGACTAGTCCCTGCCACCTCCTTAAAAGTTTCTGCAACATGACCAAATCCTCAATGAATTAAAAAGAATAAAAGTTTTGGGAAAAATAACATTTCTTATAAAACACATTTCTGAGAAAATGGTACTGGGACCATCACTAAATAACTACTATAGTAGAATAACATTATAATAACTGACTACTACAGGAATTCCGATGTTAAGTCACATCTGAACTAAGATCTATAACTCAAGTAAGTCTATTATTTACTTTACTAAACTTCATTATAATAGGTTGAGAAGCAAGTAATTCATTTTGTACCCAAGAACCACTGCTGGAATGAAAGAAATTAAAAACCTAGAAGGAACTTCCATTAATCCCAACTTTAATTCTATTGTATCTGCAAGATACTTCAAAGTCAAAAGTAATTTTCCACACAAAATCTTAATGTCACCATGAATTTCCAAGAATTGCTTTTGACAACTAGTCTTGTTGTATTTCCAAATTAAGTAGACAGTACTTGAAAATTTAAGAATAAATAAAACTTGCCATTTCTCTGGTTTCATTAGTGCACTGAAACGTATTGGTGAGAACTTCTATGTTGGTTGCTCGTTCTAATTTGTCACGTCGGTCTGTTGAAATGTTAAACCTAACATGGTCACCTTCCAGCAGAGTCACCTTGGATTTTGTATCTTTGTCTCCAAAAGGAAGTTCTTTAGGAATCACAAAATCTACTTTGATGCGTCCAGGTAATGGATCATTCTGATGGCAAAAAAAAAAATTTCAACGGCAGATTATTTTCACCATTTCTACTTCAAAGTCAAACCAAAAGAGTGATGCAGAACAAAATAATTTGGAATAAACTGACATGTTATTTTGATTGTTTCTTGTCTGTAACCACAACATGATCACTAAACCTCACCAGATACCTAAGCATTTTCCTCAAGTAATTTCACAATTGGGCTTCTGTCCCCTATTTGCTAAATAAGTAATATGACTTGGAAAAGTATGTTAATTAAACCAAATCATTTTTCCAAGGAAGAATTCTGCAACCATATTTAAGAAGCATGGAATATTAGATAAGATTAAGAGAGCTAGATAAAAGCCAGCAAGAATTGGATTCAAATCCTTCAGATAGTTACTAATTACTAGCAAGTCATCACCTCTCACGGCCTGTTATGAATCTGCTAAATATGAAAAATAATTCTACCTGTAAGACCTACTTCACAGGGCTACGTGGTGAGGCATATAAATGCGTATGTATGTGCACACACACACACATCACTGTACTACACAAACAGTCAAGTACTATATGAATAGTAATATTATTACTAGTGGTTTTCTACCTTTCTTATTACTACCCAACTTCAGGAGGGGAAACAATCCAAATGATTCTTATGTTAGCATCTAATTCCTCCTTTTCTACCAAATTAAATTGTTATGAAATTTTGAATGGTTCTTCTGAAAGTGCCAGAAAATTACTGGTATAGTGCTAAATTTGATTCAACGATACACTTCCTTCAAGTTTTCAGAGGGTAGTAATATTGTACAGGCATAGCAGTGGACTTTCAATCACCATTTTAGTGAATTTAAAATGTCTGACACCAGCATGCATAGCAAAAAACCCCAATGCCTACTAAATGCAAAAACTGTTTACCTGGTTTTTATTAGGTACTTTTGGAATAACTTTGGTTACAGTTCCATCAAAATGTTCAATGCTGATATCTTCAAAAATAACTGTTCCTTGAGGCAGTAGTCTGACATCTGTTGCAACTTCTTTACCCTAGAATTCGAAAAGAAAAGCCCATAAAGTAAATACTACCTAAGAAACAATGAGAACTACCATCAAGAGACTGAAATTTAAATGGATTGTCTTACATTTCTGTCTTTGATTGTGAATTCCACATCATCTCCAGGCTGTAAGGCTTCTAGGTCACCCTTAAATTCACTATAGTGAAAGAATATCTCCTTTACAACATCACCCCTTTCAATAAAGCCAAATGCTTCCTAAAAGGAAATACATAATAGTTAGCACTAACAAAGGAGTATTATTTATTAAGAAATTCAGTTCTTTACAACTTTATGTGGTTGATTTAAAAGGAACAATCCCTTCCATAAAAACACCACTAAAGTAGAAATTTTTTGTATTTTGGCATAAAGCCTGATATAAGTGCTACCAGTTAAATGGATGGTCAATTTTGGAAAGGCCTATTTTCCAAGAAAGTAGCACCATGTCAGCACTTATCTTCTTTTCAATTTTGCTTTTGCTAGATAGGATCCAAATTAAATATGCAAGATGGAGGTTCTTAACCTTTCTTTTGCATCATAGATTCACTTTGGTATTCTGGTGAAACTTCTCGATCTCAGATACTCCCCCCACCCCCAAGAAAATTTTTAATGGAAGGAAATACTACATTTAGGTTTAGTAGTGAGAGGTTTAAATCAATTTCATATACTGCCTGAAATTTATCCAAGGACTCAAGAAAATAAAATCAGTTCATGATGTAGGCAATACGTTTTTATTATATAACTGAGGAGCACTGAAGAATGAAGTCAGAATACTTGAGTTCTAACTTTGGTTATGCCTATAACTAGCTATCTGACTCTGGATCAATCACAACCCTCCTTAGGTTTTAGTTTATTCAGCTGTGTAACAAAGGGGTTGGACTTGATGGACTTTTAAGGTTCCCTTCAAACTCTAAAATAAATAAAAATATATGATCCCTTTTTGTATTAAACTTTTAAAATAATAGTAAAAAAAACATTTACAATTGGGGAGGAATAAAGGAAGCAAATTAAAAAAATGAAAAAGAAAGAAAAGTAAATTTCAAAACCAAAATAGTTTTCCTGATTTCTTTACTATACTTACCTTCATGGCACAAACTACTCCTTGACAGCGAGCTTGCTTCTTTTTCAACAGCATAATATTACGAGCACTTACAGCACCAGTACTAGAGAGGAAGTAGGTGGGGAAAAACAGTAAAGGAGGCGCTAAAACACAGTATTACCTACAGTTGGACAATAGCATGAAATGAGAACAATGTAAAATAAAATCTCTGAGGTTTCAAAGAGGTTGATATGTCAAAATAACCACAAAGCTTTTAACAGCTAACCCCATATGTATTATTGCATCTAAGAAGAAACTACTCCAAATTCCTAAGCTTGAAATACTTGGCAGGTACAAGCCACATAATCAACAGCACTGCTAAGCATGAAATTTCGTATTTTGCAAACATCTCTTTAAAATATGTCCCTCTTAGCTGGTTTCTTCCAAGATAAGATCTGAACTGGAGAGACAAATACATTTAAAAAAAAGCAACTGATAAGATTAATAAAATTCTGAAAATGCTATCTATCCAATCACTATCTGATTAAATATAAAAATTAACTAAGGAGCTGAAGTTGGGAAACGATGATTCCAGGAATGGATCTGATTTATTTTCGTTTTATTTTATAGAACAGCGAGCAGAAACTAGCCTTATCAATGTTACAAAGAATTTTATTGTTTTCTCTCCACCTGACAACCCTTATGTTGGTGGAGTAGCCGGACAGTTATGGAAAATAAGGAGGCCAGGGCTGATATCTTTTCCAGAATTTTACTAAGCCTGGACCAGATGTGATGAAACAGGTAAATTATAAAACATTATTTTTCAACAAGACAGAATCACTTGAGGCACTCTGGAAATAACTTGTTTGACTTTATAAACTTAAAGGACTGTAAAGGACAATTTAAGAACTCTATGCTAGAGCCGTTAAGTTAAAATTTCAAAACACTTTAAATTTTAGAAATTTTCTTGGATGTAGAAGAACTTAATAAAGCATTACTTAATGGAAAAATATTCAAGAGGAACTTACTGTTTATTTGTGTCAATTATAAAATTTATCTTATCTCCGGTTTCCAGCTGAGCATTCCCTTCCACGTCGTCAGGGGTATAAGTCAGATAAAACACTTCCTGTGAATGAATATACTTGTATGACCATATTTGTGTGCTACAGATGCGCTGTATATTGACTTTCTTAAACACTTAAGACACTGGCATTTAAGCCAAGTTTCTGTAGGTATGATGACCAAAAAAAAAAGCAAAGCGCTTTCTTCACATAAAAACACATTTGTCTCCAGGGTGTCAAAGGCTTTCTTGAGTCTAAAGCTGAGCAGCAGTCAAACTCCAAAAAGTTTAAACAAAATTGGAAGCATTTGCCCAGAAAATAAGTGTAGTTAAAAAAGGAAAAAATTTATGTGAGACAGACATAACTATGGTTAGTGGCTAATATGAATTATGAATCAACAACAAAAAAATTTTGATTAGGAAGTATTTCATAAGATTTTTGGAAGGGAACATTTGGGCAAAATAAGAGACTTGGAAATTTTGTTTATTTTTGATTATTGCACTTGAAACCTTTCAGAAACGAAATTTAAAACTAATTTGAACAACTGCAGCTTAAATTTTCTACTCTGAATTTAAAAAATATGCTTATAGATCATATTGGTGGATCAAGCAAAAGTTTAAGAAAAATACACAAGATTACCCCATTACGTTCGTAGCATACACTCCCTGTTGGACTCTGACCCGGGGCAGCTGGAGATTTACTCTCTAAGTTGTGAGGAACAGCGCACACAACCTACCAGTCAAAAAAAAAAAAATTCCATTGCTAATCATTTCAGGAGCAGCACTGTGCAACACAAACGGAATCTTAATTGCCTCTACACTATATGCAGGGATGCATCTTAATATGATCCACAAGAGGATGTTATGCTGCAAAGTTTCAAGCTTACAGTTTGAGGGTTAAGCAAAAACCCAAACTGAGCCTTAACGAAATTTGTTGGTTTGGTTTTGTTTTTTGGCCAAACAGAGGTCAAGAAACACCAATGTTTTCAATAGTTATACAGCTCTCTTGCATATAAAAGTGGGGGGTGGAGTGGGGTCCTTCCCTTTTCCATTAAGAAGGAAAACACACACACACACACACAACACACATAGAATCAAGCCACTAACTTGTCCATTAATTCGTTCTTCTGGTAGGATTTCTGGTTTAATCTTCACCAATTTAACAGCAATAGGTTTTCCAGTCCGCCGGTCAGATGATACTTCAAATTCAACATCATCTACAATAAAAGAAGAACGTTTTCTTCAAGTCTGCTTACTTTTAGTACAAAAGTCTCAGCAATTTTCCAATTACCTCAGAGGGAATAAAGATGCCTCATGGCATATACTATTTTGACTTTTCTCAAGGGCAATTGTATTGTAAAGGCAGTTTTTTCCCCTTAATTCTAAAATGAGCCAAAAGGGCTTACTTTATAAGTCATTTTTAGGAAACATCCAGGCAGGATGGATGAACAAGAGAAACAAATTCATGCACAGGACAGGACACTTATTTCACTTCAAAATCATTTAAAATATTCCTTCTAACAATACCTTTTTAAAAAGCAATTTTCACTTTATAAACATTGGGGAATTAAGTATTAGAAGGGAAATGTTACTATGTTACTATATCTCCCAAGTAAATTCAGTCTCAACCCTCTACTATGAAAGTTGTACCTCCTTGTAGTTATAAACAGATCCAACCAAACCAAGAATCTGCCATTGCTCCTCTAACTCCTATACCAACAAGTGCTTAGGAAAACAGGAGATAAAAGAATTGTAACTAGATGTTTGTAAGAGTTGATAGATTACCTCCTACTTTTAGTTCCTGCAGGTTGCCATTGTACTGTGAACAGTGGAAGAAAAGTCTAGCTTGACGTTCTGAACACTGAATAAATCCATAAGAGGTCAGCAGTTTTTCAATAACCCCAGTTTCACGCAGTGCTGCCGAAGTACCATTGGGGTACCCGTTGTGTCCATTGTTGTGGAGAAGGTTTGGATCAAAGCTCATCTGTTTCAAAGAGAAAAAAAATTCAGTATATTTCTCAATCTAGATTGTACACTCAATTTAGATGAACATATCATTAAGAACCATAAACAAGGAAGGAAACAATTACCTAATGTGACTAAAATGTATAGACTTTCATTTAACTGAAATGCCAGTTATGTCCAAAAAGTGAGCAAAGATCACAAGGAGTGATTTTAGTAGTGTTAGTCAGTAATATGTTTCTGTGATCAAGTTTCAGTCTCATTTCAGAAACTGATCTTATTTTTATCAAACGTAGATTTTCATGGTCTCCCTAAGATTTCTATCTAAAGTTCACAATATCTGAAAGAAAATTCCCATAGATGTTTTGTAAAAGGATGCTAATATTCACTAACTAGTTAAGTTGCAAGTGGTGCTGCCAAGAGTAATGCAAGACATGACATCTGAAACTACTGGTTTTCCCATGAGATGTTTACTCATGACCAACAATATATATATAGACTTTTGGAAATGTCTAATATAAATTCTGATTTCAAAGTTTATTAATAATGGTAATTTTACTAATAGCTCGTAAGACATGCAACTTAGTGGTAAGTACTAAAATTAGTGAAGAATGCATCTTTTATAGAAGACATTTCAAATCAGAAAACTAAAGAGAAGCATGCATTGTAAGGAAAAATGAAAACTAAACTATCTAAACAAAGACTTCCTTAATGCTACAACCTTCTCAGTATTATTGGACTATTAGAAAAATTGCAAAAGAAAAAGTGTATTTTTCCTAAGAAAGACAAGGTTTAAGTGAAACCTTTCTAAGAAAATTTCATTTTTTATATATATATATATATATATATATATACATGTGTATTTCAAAAGTTACATTTTAATCTACTTTTGTATCTGTTTCAGAAATAGCCTGGGAGGTTTTTATTCTCCTATTATAAGGAATCTGCTTTAAGGCCTCAAATGCAATTTACATCTAAAGTTCTACAAGATATTTTCAAAGTATTTTAAAAACCTGTTAGCTAAAAAATTTTGTCTCATTTGTTCAAAAGGTAGAATTAGTTCTTTAGAAATTTAAAAATCAGGGCAGCTAGATGGCACAGTGAATAGAGCACAGGCCCTGGAGTCAGGAGGACCTGAGCTCAAATCCGGCCTTAGACACTTGACACACTTACTAGCCATGTGACCTTGGGCAAGTCACTTAACCTCAATTGCCCTCCTCTCACCCGTTCAAAGAGTAAAAAAAAAAAAAATCTTAAAAAAAGATAACCCAGTTGAACAAATGTTTCTACCTATTAAAAAAAACGTCTTGAGTCCTTTTGTAAGTCAGACTTGATGGACATGAAAATGTAAGTAATAAGTAAGATTGAAGCGAAAAGCTAAGCACTATTTAAAAAAAAAGGATTCAAACCCAGATTAAATGGAAATGATATTGATCCCAGGAAAAAAAGGCGCTATATCTCCCTTGTCTTGGTCCCTTCTTTAGGTGGGTATAGAATGTTGCATCTACTATCATATGTGGTTTCTTTGTCAGTTGTTCTTCACTAATCTTTTTTCCTGTTACAAGGGACAACTCAGGGAGGAAGAAATATAATACTGGGAAGTGATTTTGGGTGTTAGAAAAAAAAACCAAGTTATTAATTGACGGGAGGAGGGAGTAAAGCTCTTAGAAACAGTGTGTCAGACATAATAAATAAATAATAATATATAATAAATAATAATAATTAATAAATATAAACAAGAAAAGTCAAGCACTGTGTAGAATGAAGAAATGATTCAAATCATTACCATTAGAAGAAGCTAAGCTGTTGTTCTCCTTTCTTCCCTAAAGTATTTAGGGAGAATTATGAGACAAGACTAAACCCTTTAATTAAAAAAAAAAGGCACTGACAAGTTAACAAAAGTAAAACTGAAGGTTAACTTGAGTTCTAGTTCAATAAATTGAAAATTCAACCTTAGTGCACAAAACTTCGGTGTTAGAAAGTGAGTTTGATCAGATATTCATACAAACAAAATGGCCCTAAAAATCCATGCTACACACAGACTAAGCTGAGACAGCTATTTCCCTGACTTACAGATCTCTGATACAGGGGGGTCCTCTTCTGCTTTTTAGACCCCGATGAGGTAGAAGATGAAGAAGATAAAGGTAAAGAAAGAGAAGGACGGGGAACCGCAGGAGGGGTGGGAGGATCTGATGGCACAGTAAAAAGGTTCTCCATCTCAGAGAGCTGTGGTAACATAGTAGAGTGTTATAACTATAGCTGACATTAAAACAATTTGACATATTTAGCTGACACTGTTATCTTTCTGATCTTCAATGAGGTCTGTTTGGATCATTTTTTTTTAATGCAGTATGAAAAGAAATGACTGTGTTTCTCTAATAATTCTCTTATTTGAAAGCTCTCTTTCAGAACAGTTTTCAGAATACATTCTTAACTATTTCCAACACAGTTTGCTATCTTAGTATATTAGAGTTTGGGAGTACAGAACCTTGCAAAATCCAAAAGCTTTAAAATTTTGTTATACCTATCACCAGCGATATCTAAACCCCAACTTCCAAATTCCATATGGCTCTTGTGGGTGCAAAGACCCCAAATATCAATGTTAGATTATAACACGTCATTTAGTAGAGATGACAGAGATAATGATATATTACACACACTATACAACCCCCATTTCTTTTCCTGACTATAAGGGAGGGAGGACCAGAGAAGATAGACAGCAGACTTAGGGCTTATTTATCAAGCTAGGGTAGCCTAAACAGGAGGAGAGAACGCTCTATTTCTTCCCTAGTTCTTCTCCACAAGTCTAGAGGGAGATGAGAGATGGAAGAACAGAAATATCCCCCTCTCCTATTAAGTTTGCTTACAAATAGGTCAAGGCCTTGGTACTTGTTTAACAGTTCTACATAAATCTTTATATCTTTATTCACTACCAAATTCTCCCCCTTCCAAAAAAAGGGGGGTTGGAGGCCCTAAGTCAAAGTAATTAAGTATATACAACAACTAAGTTAACCAAAATTAGTTTTCATGGCACTGAAAACTTATAGTTGTATATTTAACATAAGGTATGGTGGAAGATGGCGGAAGATGGCGGGGTAGGACCAGCAAGAAATTGCAGCTCCGACAGTCACATCAAATACCCAAAAAATATGACTCTAAACAAATTCTAGGGCTCTAAAACGCACACAAGATATATTTCCTGCTGAAGGCAGCTCGGCTCAAAGCGACCATTTCAACTCTGAGAGCCAAAACCAGCCCAGTCTGAAACAGCTACTTTTGACCCCGGGGTGGCTGGAGCTTCAGGAGAAAGGATCTGCAGCAGCTGTGGCAGTATCAAGAATTATCAAGCCATAAGAAAAAAGGACTAAGGTTAGTGAAACTTGGCTAAAAACCGGGGAAGAAAAGCGGGTGCGGCCAAGCCGCCTCCAGGGCAAAGAAGCGGGGGAGCAGACGTTCTGCACCCGCCTCCACATTGTCGCTTCAGAGCTCTCGGCCTGCAGACAGCAGGAGGGCATTCAGAGGCCAAGTGCTCTAGTGTTGAGCAGCCTGGATCTGGATCCTGGTCTTGGGTGGTGGTCCTGGGGTTTGTTTTTTTTTTCAGTGACTTGGAGCTGGGGAGGGACCCAGCAGCCTCCTAAAAGCCCCGGCAGCTGGGAAAACCCCAGCGATTTGGGACAGAGCTGTTCCCTCTGGAAGCAGAGTTCCACAGAACTAAAAAACAACAACAACAACAACAACAAAACACCATTGAATGGCAACCATGAATAAGCATAGGAAGCAAAGTAAGAATAGCAACCAAACCCTAGATTCCTTCTTCGGGGAAAAGAAGGAACAAAGCAGGGAAAGGGAGGAAGACAACACAGTCAGAACTCCCACACCAAAAGGTTCCAAGAAACATGAACATTGCCAAAAAGCTAGAGATCAGCTGAAGAAAGATTTTGAAAATCAAATGAGAGAAGTGGAAGAAAAATTGGGAAGAGAAATAAGAATGATGCAAGAAAATCATGAAAAGAGAGTC
>CM053584.1:350483749-350508979 GCA_028627135.1 Pseudochirops cupreus
GGAGGACATAGGGAGAGATCAGATTGGGGGAGGGGTCATATGAGGGGATGGCTGTTTTGAGGGGGGGTAGGGAAAAGATGGGGAGAAAATTTGTAACTCAAAATCTCATGGAAATGAATGATGTAAACTAAAATAAATTAAAAAAAAGAAAAAAAATATAAGGCATGGTGTACACGGGTCTCTTGGTTAAATGTCATTAGCAAACAAAGTTTGAGTCTCAACTTTTGAGTATCATCAGCCAGACTTAACTAATAAAATATTTTCCATTTTTTTCTAGAGCAGCCTAATTTAAAAATATTAGCTTGAGGGTCTGGTCTTTTAAGAAGTGGCTTGTATGAAGAAGGAACTGTTTTGTTTTCTGTCTTCCTAACCTCAGCACGTAGTACAGTGAAGGACATTTAATAAACACACATTAAAATGTGTAACTGAATTGAGTCTTTCGGCCCTTAGAAAAACTAAAAGAGTAGGGGTACAGGTAGGGAGAGGATGGCATGGAGTTCCTCCTTTGCTTCTGAGAGAGAGAGAAAGAAACTCACCATAAAATTATATTTCCTAAAGCAAAAAGCAGCACAAGATACAAACTGGCGTCTAACCCTCTTATATGTGTATTTTTCAAACTGCAGAGTACACAGATGCCATTGTTACACCTTATTTTCATGGGGTAAGGATAGAGTGCTTAGCTTGGAATGAGGAAGATGTGATTTCAAATACTGCCTCAGACATTTATTACTGTTGTCACTGGCTAAGTCATAATTTCTGTTTGCCTCAGTTTCCTCATCTATAACAAACACCTCCCCACAAGGTTACTGTGAGGAAAGCAAGAAGGAAACAAGCACAAAGCCTGGAGAAGAGAAAGCACTCGGGGCATGTGATCATTATCATCAAACATCTCAACGGCTGTCCCCAGGAAAAAAGGCTCAACTTTTTCAGAAAAAAGTGGATAGAATTTCCAAAGAGAAAAAAAAATAAGTCACAATAAAGTTTGGAGGTTACAATGTGGCCTATTCTGACACATATTAATTGAAGAGAAATTGGTTCCAGAATCAAGACACCGGTAATTTCCACATTACAACGTATCCAATAGTTAAGGTGAATATCTACTCTCCTTAGGTTGCAATGAGCGTTACTGAACAAAGCTGCGCAAGGCCATAAAGAAAAATGAAAGCCATTAAAAAAACAGCAGGTGAATATTATTAAGTACAAATACAACTATAAAATTTTAGAGCTGAAAGGGACATAAGCAGTCATCTGGTTCTACTTAGAAGGAATTCTTTCTTAAAATCTCTCCGACAGATAAGTTATCTAGCCTCTGCTGGAATATTCCTCTTTTATAAGGCAGTTTCTTACATTGGATAGATACCTCTGATTATTAAAAAAGTAATTCTTAAACTGAGCCAACACCTGACGCCTTGTAACTTTGAGAATTGGCCCTCGTCCTGCCTTCCAGAACAAGACAGACGGGTAAAATTCCTCTCTCCATGACCAGCCTTCCAAAACTGAGACAGCCATCATGCCCTGTATGATCTAAGTCTTCAGTAAATGACATGGTTTTCAGACCCTCCTCACTGTCCTGGCCCTCCAGTTTCTCAACAATCCTCTTAAAATGCAGTGTTAAGAACTGGCCACAATTCTCCAGAGATAGTCTGACCAGTGGCATGTTATTTTCCTAAGTAACACAGCTGAAGGATGCATTACTTTCTTTTTTAAAAGCAGCTGTGCTAACCTGTTGGCTCATACTGATCTAGTCAACTAGCTGCACGGTGTAGTGCAATTTGGGGTCATGAGACCTGGGTCTAAATCCTAGCTCTCACACTTACTAGCTATGTGACCTCTGATAAATCACAATCCCTCTGCACTTATTTCCTAATCTGTAAAATTATGGAGATGGATTAGATGATCTTCTAGGGCTTCTTCTAGTTTTTTATTTCATAATCTTAAAATCTTAGATCTGGACCTTTATTGTGACCTAACCATGATTAACTATCATTTCTCATAGAAACTGTTCTAATATTTACCTTCTCTTCCTCAACATGCCTCCTCCTATCTCCCCAGTCTCCACACTTCAAGCAGATGAATTATCTTCTTTATATTACAAAGAAGACAGAGGTGATTCAACTAAATTTACAACTCTCCTTTTCTAACCTCTTCAATGTCAACTCTCTTTCCTTCTCCTACTCCAGCATCCTCTGACCAGAACTCTAGAGATCATGCCCTAAAGGAAGTATAGAATTCTTACCCTGGGGCCAGACTGTGGAGATAGTGGAGGCCACAATAAATCTAGGCAGCAGCGGACTAGACCCATGTACTTTCAAATTAATCTCTCAGACTGTTCCCATATCTTCTCACACCTATTCCACCTCTCACTAGGGGGAGGAGGAGGTACAAAAGATCAAAACCACACTACAATGGCTTCTATAAAAGACTCTGGTTCAACTAACTAACTAACCAACCAGTAGCTTCACTCAAAATCCTAGCAATTTCCCAGACCAAAGCATTTTTTCTGGCCACTCCTCCCCAGATATGTAAAGTTTTTCACTTAGTATTTCTTTCCTCACAATAAGCTTGTGGGTAGATGTTATTATCCCCCTTTTGTATTCCCAAGGCTTAGCACTTGTGTTTTGTTTCTTCTAAATTCATTCATTCCCTCTCAGGACTTCAATTCCCCAAAATTAATTTGGTAGAGCTAGACAGTCCCTTCCAGCTGCTCTTTTTCCCAAGTCACCCAAGACATAGTCTATCACTCGCCACTAAAGCTAACAGTCAATTTAATCTACCCTCTCTTCCCTTTGGTCTCTTCCAGTGGTCAGTCATAACCTTTCAATCATCTCTCTTAACACTGGCTCTTTCCCATCTGCCTGTGAACATGCACTGGCCATGAGACCACAATTTGTAAAATGCCTTCTGCTGCCTCTTTGAACCTGTCCAATTGTTGTCCCATTTCTCCCTTTCACTGCCAAACTTCTAGAAAAAGTTATCAACACTAGATGTCTTTCTTCAGTACCTACTTAAACAGATCACAGACCTAACTGGAAGGATTGGAGAGCTCATCAGTTTAATCTACTCACTAAAAAAAAGAGAAACTAAGGGTCTCCCCAAAGTGAAATGACTTCTCCATAATCCCATGCAAAAGGCTCACCCTAGCAACACTAAACTGCTGTAAATCAGTGACCTAATTGCCAAATACAAATGAATGCTATTCCCCCCATCCTACCCCTTCTTACTAGATATTCCCCAGTAGCAAAAAATTAAAGTTCTCCCCTCCAAAGACCTCAGCACCATCAACTAGTTTGATATCAGAAACCTGTATGGTTTTGCTCTCATATTTTCTCTCCCTCCTCTTTCTCCCCTATCACATCCAAGTGCCTAGGGGACATCCCCACCTGGTTCCACCAGGACCCTAAACTCCTCCTCCATTATATCCTGGCCTATCAATTCTACTTCTGTGGTAAAACAGGTAAGAGTACTGGAGTTCAAATACAGATTCTGATACTTCCTTTGTGGGCAAGTGACTTAGATTGTTCATGTTACTCCTCTGCTTTACAAACATCCTAACAAACTGCAGTCGTCCCTGCTCTCAAGACTTGAGCATTTATTTTTATTTTTGCCTCCAATATCTAGGATGTTTTCTCTCTCCATTTTCACCATTTTTCAGAGTCCATTTCAAATGCTACCTTCTCCAAGTTATCCCCATGAATGGTAATGATTTTTCTCAAGTCCCACAGAGTATTTTGTCTGGTAATTTTAATACACTTGGATGACACTCTGTATTTACTTGTTTTGGTATCATGCCTTGCTAGACCTTAAAATCTCTGAGAGAAAATGTCTGAACTCTGCATCTCACCTACTACTGTTCAGTGGTGCTCTGTACAAAATGGGTTCTTCATAAAGTTACAATTGCTTTTTAAAATCTAAACTGAGGACTTTTCAGTCCTGTTAAAATCACATCTTACTATCTACAGCCTCAACTCCAACCTGAGATAATTCTGAATATCTGATATTTATCACCCTCCCCACCTTCTTTTATCCATAAATCTGATAAACATTATATAGCTTTAAATATTTATCACTTGGATAAAAATGGCAAAGCTAAAGGATTGTCCCATAGAATAATATGAAAGACTTCCATCCAGGCTGACACAAATCCCTTGGAATAATATATTCTTTAGATAGGGAAGTTCAACCATCTATCTGCAAAGTCACCTTAATTATATTATCATTCAACTCACACTTATCTATCTTCCGTACATGGAGATCATGAGCCTTTATCCAGTGCTTGGCTGAGATTAAGATATATAACCCTCCACTATATTCCCCTGATTTAATAGCCTAGTAGCAATATTTAAAAAAGGAAATGACATTATGTTTAGCAAAATGACTTCTCAGGGAACTCATATTTGTTCCCAGTGATTCTTTATTCCTTTTAAGTGTTTAGAATACACATCATTTTTGTCTGAAATTTCCAAACCAATCCTTTGGTGCCATTTGGGGGGGGGGGGAGGAGGGAAGGAATGGAGTGAGTGATTTCCAATGATCTCTTAGTTCCCAAATTTAATGCCCTTTTCTCAATCCTGATCTTTCTTGATCTCTCTGCATTCTTAGATACTACTGATCATCCTTTTCTCCTGGGTTTTCCCACAGTACTGTCTTCTGGTTTTCCTTCTACTATTTGATTGCTCCTTCTGAGTCATACCCACTAAGACCCACAGGGCTCTGTTCTGGACCCTCTTTTCTTCTGTATTTCACTTGACAATCTCATCAGAATTGTATGGTTTCAAGTATCATCTCTTGGCAGATGACTTTCAGATCTACATGTCCAGCCCTAACCTCTCCCCTGATCTGCTTTGCATTTCCAACAGCCTTTTAGACATCTCAATGTACATGCCCCTCAGATTTCTTAAACTCAACATGTTTAAAATAGGTCTCATTATCAATCCCCCTAAACTCTCTCCCATGTAACTTCCCACTTACTGTGGAGGACACAACTACCCTACCAGTTGCCCAGGTTTACAATCTGTGTCATCCTCGATGTTTTTCACCTTAATCAGTTGTCCTGTTTTGTCATTTTTACTTCCACAATATCTCCTGAATATATTTCATTCTCTCCACACACATAGCTGTCACTATGACACAAAGCCGTGGTGTAAAGCCTGGACTCTTGCAAGGGCTTACTGATTGTTCTCCTGGCAGCAAGTCTCTCCCCACTCCAATTCATCCTCCATAAATTAATCTTCCTGAAGGGAACCTCTGACCATGCCACTCCCTTACTCAGACTAAGGGGCCCTATTATCTTTACAATCAAATATAAAATCCCGTTTTGGGTTTTAAAACTCTTCACAACCTAGTGCCCTCCCACCTTTCCTTATACTTTACTTCGTCTTTCATGTTTTCTACGCTGGCACACACAGGCCTTGCTGCTCCTCCAATATCATTCTTTCTCCAAGCCAGGCCTTTCCACTGGCTGTCCTCTACGCCTGAGAAACTTCCTTCACCTCTGCCCAGCTCAAACCCTACATTTTGCAAGACTACTTTCCTGTCTCTCACAAGTCATCAGCTCAAGCACTTTCCCTTTGAGATTAACTTCCATTTACATTATGTCACACGTAGGTATCTGTATCTTCCCTCCACAGCGAGCTCCCCGAAAGCGGGCGTTGTTTTTGCTTTTGTATCCAAAGCTCTTGGCATAGGGCCTGGCATACACTAAGCATTTAATAAATGTTGGCTGGCTAATATACTGTCTCAAATGACGTACATATGATGGCTCCATCGTCCTATCTCTAAATTCTTTCAGGATTCTAGGATATAATTTCTCTGGGCCCTCAGGACTCAAATCAGTTAAGCAGTCAAAGAATTTCTAACTATTTTCATTCCTATCTTAGGCTTTAATTGTCTTAATAAAACTTTGTCTTCACACTCCATTAAAAATTTTTTTCTTTGGTGATGCACAACAGGAATGGATTTATTCTACATATTATCTGGCTTCCAGCATTATACCATTTTACTCAATTAGCAGTCTATGCCTTTCTTGTTTTCTTGATACCATTTAAAGAAAAAATACAAACCCCTTTAGATTTCTTTACCTTTTCCCCTCAAGGACTAGCAAGCTTTGAATTTTAGCTTCCCTCGGACTCTTGTATTCTTCCTTCATCGTGCTTCTCATTTGACTTTTGGTATGTGGTGGTTTTTTTTTTTAAAGATATCTCTGTTTATTACTGCCATAATTATTTGAGATTTCACAGTCAGTTTCCTTTTTTCAGACTCCCCAAGTCCCAAATGCATACATTTGGCATTCTGTATTTTAAATGTCTGTACAGCTTCTTGGGTATTTAAAAAAGGAACAAAGGATTTAAATTGGAAGGGATCTATGAGAGACCATAACGTAGTCCACACCTCTCCTTTTATAGGCAAGGAAACTGAAATGCAGAGGGGCTAAATAAGTTGTCCAAGGTCACACAAATAGTAGGCAGGTAACTGAAATTTAAACCCAGGTGCTCTAATTCAAAATCCAGTACTCTTTCTACTTTACCATATGGTTCCCTCCCTATAGCTCAGAGTTCAAGATACAGAAGTATGAGGTTAGATTATTAAAGACAACAGAAAGTTTGCAGCTGTATAAAAACATGCAATCCATATACTATATAAAGTTTTAGTTTCTAACCTTTCCTTTACACTCTTTGAAGGTGAATAAGCAACAAAACCAGCAAATTTTGAATAGAATTTTAGTAAATGGTATCTGACAATTTCAGATAATCAAAAGACAGTCATCATCTCCCTTGTCTTTTCTTCTGGTTAAATATTCTGGGCTCCTTGAAGGAGCTATTTCTTGTATCATGTGATTTTCAGATACCTTGTTATCCTGGCTACTCTACAATCTCCTCTTAAATTTCGGTACCAACATTCCTCTTAAAATATGGCATCTAAAATGGTACCAACACTCCAGCTATGGTCGCATTTTTATGCGACAGCATAACTGTCAACAATGTAATGTCCTCTAAATGAGGCTGAGGGGAGAGCCATGAGAAGTGGTTGCTGACATAGCAGTATGGTCTAGGTAAACAGAGGAGGCATGCAAAGGCTGCCCAGAGAAATTGTCCTCACCAGCTACACGGAACCTAGTTTGGTGGAAGGGGGGCACTACAGCAGCCAAAAGGTCAAAACTATCTTATAAAGTACTTCGTGGGCTGTCAGATGACACAGTGAATAGAACACCGGTCCTGGAGTCAGGAGGACCTGAGTTCAAATCAGGCCTCAGACACTTAACATTTACTAGCTATGTGACCTTGGGCAAGTCACTTAACCCCAACTGTCCAACCTTCCCCCTGCAAAACAAAATAAACAAACAAACAAAAAGTACTTCAAAGCCCAGAGACGGACATTTTCAACAACATTTAAAAGGTAAAAATGGGTATTACCACATCAAGACAAAAAGTAACCCACAGAACAGCAAAAATTGCTACCTGATTACTATCTTTGAAATCTAGAAAGATTACATATTTCTCCAATGCGAAGTGCATTTTAGAACCAGAAAATTAAGCAAGGTAAATATCAATCACCACAGCACTGACAGGTCAGATTTGATGCCATTTTCAAGTTCCTCTGCATTAAATCCAAGGAGTCAAAGTAATATGTTCTTTAAATCAATACCCCTATGGTCCTCCTCCCTGGGCTTCTAAACAAGGAGACCTTCCAAACCAGTACATACTGGGGGACCCACGTACCCAAAGGCAGATAAACTTATGTCCATTACAAAGTGGTCCCTTTCTAGATCCCCCATGTGCTTTAAAGAAGGTGAATTAGCAGCAGTAATGGTACAGATGGAGATTCTGCTCTTGAAAGGCCGATGCATCAAACACAGTTATGGCCAAAAACTGCTGGAGGGTGGGAAGAGATCCATAGAGAATTCAGAGAGCTAAGAGTAAAGTCACTGAGAATTATCAAAGCAATCAAGTTTCAGAAGAATTCTGGGAGGAGATAAGAGTAATAATAATAATTATTTTATAGATGACCCGATAAAGGCTGAGTGTCATTATAGGGCAATGTTGAGTAGTTTATTTGGCACTGGATAATTTTCAAAATTAGCACTGAAATTTATTTTTGGAAGGCTAGTAAGTAAGTGCTATTTATGAACTTACCTCGCAGTGATACTCAAATATTGCACTTTCAGTAGTATTTGCTGATTCTTCTTTTTCAGCACACGTTTCAAAGGATGAAAATTTCTAGTATATTTTTTAAAAAAAGAGAGAGAGCGAGAGGAAATGATCTACCAAGCTAATAGAGATCCGACTGCTGCTGCAGCGGGCAATCAATCTCACAGGACAGCACTGAAGAAAACAAAGACTACTAGCAGCGTTGGGAAGTGCTCTTGTGAAGCTGTTGAGTAGGCACAAACTTCTTGTTTCAGATCAAGTGTTGTGTCTTCAGCTTAAGTTTACTCTTCTTTGGTCTTGTTGGTTGTTACAAACGAGGCGTGTTCCTTGCCTGATCTGAACTTGAAGCAGCAGTTTCAGGTGGTAAAGTCTGTTCTGTTACACTTCATACTGGGGAAAAAAGAAATAATGGCACTCAGTATAATTTCATAATGGAATCAGGAACAGTAAAAAGGGGCAGAGGTCACATCTATGCCAGATTGAGACAATTTGGCAATAAATTCTTGATATTATCTGGAAGTATCTCAAATGTTAATAATAAACAATTCCCTTTAATAATAACAAACAGTATCTAATATGTCACCTCTGGGACTCTGAAATCGGGGCTTGAACTTAATTTGGTACACCATTCTAGATGTGTGTACCTGATGAAACTGAGAATACAACTGTGTAGCAGCCTCAGTCATCAGGACTTTCAACCTTAGTGAAATAACACTTGCACACACAGATAAGGAACAGTGTAAAACACAGAGGATACAAAAAGAAGCAAAAGGCAATTGTGGCCCTCAAGGATCTTACAACTTAACAGGGGAGCCAACAAGCAGATAAATGCATATTATGCAGGATAAATAGGAAACAATTTACAGAGGGAAGGCACTAGGATTAAGAAGCGCTGAGGAAGGCTTCCAATAAAAGGCATTTAGTTGGGACTTAAAGGAAGTTAGAGACGTCAGTACGTGGAGCAGAGAAGGGAATGTTCCTGGCATGGGGAGAGAGCCAAAGACGATGGCCATGGTTTGACTGTCTTGTTCACTGAACAGCTAGGAGGCCAGTGCTACTGGAATGAAAAGTATGTGCCAGAGAATAAGGTATACCAGGGTTGGAGTTAGAAAGACTCATTTTTCTGACTTCAAATCTGTCCTCAGACATTTACTAGCTGTGTGACTGTTGGCAAGTCACTTAAAACATGGTTTGCCTCAGTTTTATTACCCGTAAAATGAACTGGAGAAGACCAAGGACAAACTACTTCATTGTTTGCCAAGAAAATCCCAAATGGAGTTGTCGAACAGACATACCCAACTGAAATGACTGAACAACAACAATGGACTGAAGGGAGGAAATGGTGGTAGGGAAACTAGTCTGGTCAGTTAAACAAGAATTTAAATGTTTATCATGTGACAAATACTGTGTCGATATAAAAGCAAAAATATGGTTCCTGCCTTGAGAAACATACATTCTAATGGAGTTAATTCATAAAAAGTATTAGCACTTCAAGGTGTAAACAGTTTAAATGGAAGGTAATCTCAGAAGGAAAGGGAATACCAGTGGGGTGAGGGGTGGAGAATAGAGGAAGGAACAGGAAAGGATATCTGGTTGGATTTGGGCTGAGTTTTGAGGGATTTCAAGGAAGCCAGCAGTAGGTGGTAAGAACAGAAAGCAACCAGTGTGGGAGACAGCCAGTGAAAAGGCAGAGTTGGGCAATGGAGCACTGTATGTAAAGAACAGCAAGACCAGTGTTGCAACATACAGAAGTAAAATAAGTACTGCAGTTTAGTATTTGATAAATCCAAAGATCCCGACTACTGGCTTAGTCACTCATTCTTTGACAAAAACTGGGAAAACTGCAAAGCAGTCTGGCAGACACTAGGTATAGACCAGTATCTCACATCCTACACAAAAAAATAAGCTCCAAATGGATACAAGAATGTAAGGGTAATAACATAAATTGATTAAAGAAACAAAGAAGAAATTATCTGAAGAACTATGGATAGGGAGAAGATTTCAAGAAGGAAACAATTATTTTTAAGTGCTTAATAGGTGCCAGGCACTGTTAAAATATGACCAAGTAAGGGATAGAGAGAATCACCAAAGATAAAATGGGCAACTGTGATTACATAAAATTTAAGCATTTGGCGGGGGGGGGGGGGGAGGAAGCAAAAAACAAACCCCATATAGCTAAATTATAAAAGCACATAACTGAACTGGTTAGTGTGGCCAGTCTGCCAATGTGTTTCTGCCTTGTATTGTTAACAGACTCATTTTAATTTTCTCTTGTCTGCCTCTTTTATTAAGGTGAAAGCCCCAAAACAGAATTTTCCTTTTTAACAATCTGTGGAGCCCAAGTTAGGAGATTTTTGAGGGTGATTAACCCAGGACTATTACCAAGGGTGGCACTCCACCTCCCAGAAAACCTGCACTAGGTACTCCCAGATCTTGGGTCTCCAGGTGGTTTTACTTAGCAGTGAAGTAGCTGAAAAAATTTTACTCCTCAAACTTAAGAGCAGATAACCAGGAATAAGTCCTGAACCCAAAACTGATTCTTTTTCACTTGTGTACAAAGAAAAGGAATAGAGCATGGAAAAAGGGGGCAGATGGTAAATAAATGAGTCCTTACCCAACATTATAGGTTGTCCAGAAACAGAAAGGCTAAGGGAGTACTGTCCAGAAATGGGGTTGGCACAGAACCCTGCTGACTCCCCATTATGCAAGCTGTTAAAAAGTCTGGGAAAAAAAGGATTTGGTAACGATAATCTGGGGGGAGGGAGGGGAGTGGCCAGATAAATATGGGACTTTTGATTATTATTAATTGCATATTAAAAAAAACCCTAGATTCTAGAAGAAAAAAACAGATATAAAAATATAAATAAAAGAGCAGAGATCTTACGGGAATAATCAGAGGGGGGGCTTCCAGTGGCGACGAGATTGAAAAAAATTTACCTTGGAGAACTCTGAAGGGACCGCTTTTGTTACCCATGAAACAAACCGTGGTGAGACACGACAGAAAGGGCACTGAGAAGGGCAGGGAAGACTGAAGAGGCCTCAGGACAGCTCTCCCGGCCGTGGGTGACACCCAGCAGGGGTAAGAAAGCAAAAAAGTTCAGTCTTTCTTTCTCGGAGCTTTTACAACCTTGACAAGGTTAGAAACTGCAGAGACTGAAATAAGAAAGGAAGGGATTCCTTTCTGGACTTCCAGAAATTTATAGCACTATAAACTAGACTCTAGTTATTTTTGCCAAAATTTTCTAAATTATGGTGACTACTAAAATATCTTAGTGGATTTTGGAGATTTGCAGAATAAAGGTGAGTGGCAACAATCTCCCTCTCCCATTCCAGGAGTTACAGCACTATTGCTACAGGAGGAAATCTGTACAAGGGAGATTCAGTGGGATGTCAGACTAGAAAATAATTGGATGGACTTAAGAAAGCAATGAAGATAAAGAAAGGTGAAAAACCAGAAACAGAAAAATGGAATATCCGTTTCAAAGATGGTGGGGAAAATTTTGGAGAGAAGGTTTAAGCATAGATAGGAGAAGAATGGGTAAAAAAAAAAAAGCTAAAGAAAAGTAGTTTTCTTTTGCACTGATCATGTGAGTAGACTGTTACATGACATGAAGGGTTTGGAGTTTAAGAAAGTGGTTTGAGAAAGGGTTTATTACACTGAAGAAAGATGAGAAACCTTTATAGAAAATTTCATTAGCTGTTTAGGAAGGGCATTAGAATGTGAATGTGAACCTGAACAGTTCCCTCCTCTTCCCCCACTTTTGGCTTCTCAGGACTGCCTCTCAGACAAAGGGCAGCTGCTAGAAGGCACAGTGGATAAAAGGACAGGGCCTGGAGTCAGAAACACTCAACTTCCACATTTGAAAACAGGCCTTACACTCCTCCCGGCAGTGTGACCCTGGGCAAGTCACTTAATCCCTTTAGCCACAGCCCAGAATCTGTAAAACGAGCAGGAGAAGAAAATGACAAACGACTACAGTATCTAAGCCAAGAACACCCCAAATGGGGTCACTAAAGAATCAAACTAGACTGAAAAGGAATAAATAACAAAGAATGTGTTCTTCAGTACAGCCCCCCCCCAATCAATTTAAAAATACGAAAGAAAATTCCTAGGATTTGAATAGTTCCAAGTAATCACCCCCTTCTCATAAGGCACTTACAGGCTCAACAAATGCTAATTAACTGACTGTAGCAGAAGATAGTTTTCTAAAGTTTGGTGTAAATACTTATGCTAAAGACCTTTGTAAAAATTTAAGCATCTTCCTTCTTTTTTAAAAGTAGAGTTTCCAGTCTAAGGGTAAGGCAAGGTGCACCCCAGGTCCACCCTCTGAAAAAGTAACCCCAGGAAGCTAGGTTAAGAATACAAAGTAATTTTTTGGCTCCTGGGGTTATTTTAAAGGAACAAAAAAAATTTATGAAAAGGTTAAAGGGCTACCTCGAATCTAATAACTTGACTTAATAGATAGCTAATAGATAAATTTTTAAATGCTGGTAACTAATGGCCCTTGGGAAAAATCAAGATTTTGAATGTTGCCATTAGTGATCATAAATCCAGATTTACAGGCTTTTATTCTGAAACCAAATCATAATATGGTCTCTAAATTTAAAGTAATATGTTCTATTGGGATAACTGTGGTAAATTAGAACTTAATGCAAAAAATACATTTGCTGTTTGGCATTAAGACAAATATGCTGGAAAAATCAGGAAAACTGGAGTTAAAATCCAGCCTTAGAAATCTATTAGCTGTGTGATCCATTTGCCTCAATTTTCCTCATCTGAAAAATGGGATCATGACAGCACCTACCTCACATGAGTTGTAAAGGGTTTAGTAAAGTGTCTGGCACATGGCAAGCATTAATACAATAGTAAATGTGAGTACTCTATGTTGGTCCTGAATGTAATTAATATAGAATGCCAAAAGTGATGAAATGAATGATTTTCTATGTAAAATAATGTCGAAATGTATTTTACTGAATTGATGTTACCTGACTGGTAATAAGTTTGCTTCATGATAGCTTTAAAGTGGATAATCACAATAACTTCCTATTGGGAGAAAAGTTATCCTTACATGTGAGGTGCCTTGGGACTTTATACTTGAGCAAGGTCATAAGAACTTGGCAGTCTTACTGACCATGTATTGTAAAATCCTCAATTACTGAAGTTTATAGTACTCCCAACCAGTGGGGAAATTTATAAGTCTGTCTATAGTGAAAAGTGAGTTTCATCTGAGATTTGGCTATCACTTACGAAAAGTGTAAAAATTTCTCTCTTAAATGGTAGACTGAAGTTACATCTTTGAACCAATTTTGTAACAAGAGAATTTAGATTCAAAGATTTATTTTTGTTTAGGCATAAATAGGCTATACAGATATGTTATGTGGGGGACCTACTCTAACCAACACTTTCTTGGGATTGTGAATCAAATATGATGTGTTCGTTACATACTGTTAACTCCTGAATGTGATTATTCTTACTTTATAAAGGATAAATGAAATGTCATTTTATTTGCTCCCTGTTAGGGAAACATGAGAAAATGAATAATAACCTCACCCCAAGTTGTGATTAGTAAAATTTTGCTCTTTGAGATAAAAATCTCTGGGGACTGTAATTTGAAATTCTGAGTTTTGAATTCAGGTATGATTAGTTGGACCGTCATTAAGCCAACAATCCACCATTCAAAGGGAATGCCAAGTACGGTCAAAAGCAAGTGTAGTCTGAGAACTATTTAGTTCCTCTTCCCTACCCCTCAAGACCAATGACATTTCTGAGTGGACTGAATTTAAGTGAGCCAGAGCTGCACTAAATCTAGCTTCACAAAATCGTCAGCCTCACTCTCTTTTCTCTCAAAGTCCAGTGGCAAGATGACAGTCAGGATAACTGGCACAGCCTGGCAGAAGTGGATGACCTTGGTGTCTTCAATCTCTAATCAAGCTTTAAGTGATCCACGGTTCCTGTTTCAGCTGCCTTTGTAGTGACTGTTGGAACAAACTGTTCTCATCTGCCCATTCTGCTGAAGGGAGTCTTCAGATGCTTCACATCTAACTGACCAACACATTTGAGGCCTGTCTGTTAGCCTCAATCTGCGATAGCCAGTATGTGGTGTGGCCACTGAGCATGCTACAGCTCCTTGGAGCTGCAGGTGAGTATTAAGTGACAGGCAGACACGAACAGTGGTTGAGCAGCCCTGAAAAGGGCTCCGAGAAAGTCCTATACTCCTTTCTATGTAGATAATTTTTGTATATGAGGTACTCAGGGAGGACTAGCACCACTTTCAAGTCAAGAGTAACTCCTCATGGAAGAAAACTATGATTGGGGGAGGGGGAGAAGAAGAGTGTAAAAGTAAACACCCTATCATTTGAACATCCACAGAGTGACTATACTGAATAAATAACCAAAGTCCATACAGATATGTTAGGGATGCAAAATTTTTCATGTGCTAAAGTATCTGTGGGTTTCCTCTTATGTCCTGCCGGGACTGTGTGCTTCTGTTTACAACGTCTCCTTTGGTGCAAAGAACTGATCCCCCAAGCCAACTCCCACATTTACAAGGAACAGAGTGGCAGATGAGGCTATAGGACTGAGAGGGGTCTAATTGTGGTGCTGCACGATGCGTACGGTTAGCACCTCTGGGGCTCAGGGGAAGAATTATTGAAATTTGTGCTGAGTCAGTGACCCCAGGGGTTCCACCCTAACTTGTCTTCTAGGTATTTGTTGATCAGTTATCTGGGGGAGGGGGCAGTTTGTGGCACATACTCTATCCTGTCCCCTTCATTTTTCTTGTAACCTGCTAGCTAGTACTCAGCTACCCACCCCCCTCATCACTAATCTCATTTCTGCAGGGCATTAGGGAGGAGCTAAGAAGCAAAGGTGCACCTCCTTTTGCAAATGTGTAAGAACAGTTCTTACTCTTATGATCCGTCCTGATTTGAATGCAAGGACTAGTTCCCTCCTGGCCAAGACATTTCTGCCTTTGTTTTTAAATGAACTCCTTTTAGTTTTTAAATAATAAAAAGGCAGGTAACCAGGGAAAAAATATTCTCAATAAATTTCTCATAAAGGCAAGGATAGTTTCTCAAGGAAAGAAATCCAGGCTATCAACAGCCGTATGAAAAAATCCTTCAAATCACTGATCATTAGAAAATACAAATTAAACCAGCCGATAATGACAAAGGAAACGGGGGAAGGTGAAAACAGGCGCATGAGCGCACCGCCAGCGGGGCTGCGAACTGGTCCGGCCTTTCCAGAGAGCGCACCCTGTGCTCCAGGGATGCCACTCATTTAGAAGCCCGTACCACAAAAACACGAAAGAGGAAAAGGACCCGTATCACAGCAACTTGCTTGCTAATGGCAAAGAACTGGAAACTACGTGGGTACCTGGCAAATGGGGAACACTTGAACAAATTAGGGTATCTGAAAGTGGTGGAATACGCCTGAGCTGTAAGAAACCACTAAGGGGCTGGTTTCAGAGAAACCTGGAAAGACTTGTATGAACTGATCCTGAATGAAGGAACTGAACCAGGAGAGCATGTTACACAGCAACAGGAACATAAAGACAAAACAACTTTGAAACACCAGGATTCCAGGACATGCTATCCACCCACCTCCTTCCCGACAGGGAAACACTCAGGATGCACACTGATATATATATATTTTTGGACAGTAAATGCAGGAATTTGTTATGTTTAACTACACACATTTATTACAAGGGGTTTTTTTCTTTTTCAACGGGAGAAGGGGGTTGGGAGGGGCAGGAGAAAACGATATTTAATAGAAAACAATTTAATTATAAGGTCAATGTTGATGGATCACAGACAATACATCAATGAATCTAAAGTTTAAGAAGACAAAAGGCAGCAAGGGACCAGCTTGGAAAGGGCTTTAGAAGACAAAAGAGGATTTTTATATGATCTTGAAGAGAAGAGGAAGCTGCTGGAGGAGGCTTGGTAAACACGATTAGAAATGCCATTAGTTCATCAATCTAACTATGAGAATAGTGCCTATTTTCCAATGGAAAAAAGCTAGTGCCTCTTAGTGAAGAAAATATGCCTATACCATGTGCCTATACAAATATTTTTAAAAATGGAATAAAAAGTGTTATCATCCAAGAATTACTTCATAACAAGTGACAGTAATGTAAAAAGGAAGCAACTCTGAAAGACTTCAAAATTCTGATCAACACAGTGACAAACCATGACTTCAAAAGATGAAAGTGATTAAAGCAGTTCTCAGACTTTTTTGTTCTTAGAAACCCTTTATACTCTTTAAATGATTGAGGACTCCTTCAATAAAGAGCTTTTGTTAATGGGAGTAATCTCTATTGATATCTGCCACATTAGAAATTAGAACAACTTAGCGTTATTATGCAAATAGTTCTGATACAATAGACCCCTGGGAGACATTTTAGGAACTACTGGATAAGAGGTTCAGAATAAGACATATATTTTCAGATACAGCAAAAGTTTTTACTTGTTCTGCTTGACGGGGAAGGGATAGGAATTTGTGAGAAATTAGTGACTCAAAGAAAATAGCTTCAACAAAACATTCTTATAAAAAGAACAGAAGGAAGTTCAGAAGGGACACAGACAGATTAAGTTTGCTAGTACCCAGTTATATGTAGTACAAACTTATAAAGACTGGCATCAAAGGTGGATGACCAAGTTTTGAGTCTGGGTAACTGAGGAAATGGTACTGCCAATTAACTGAACGGGGATTTGAGGAAGGTTAAGAGAGAAGAGCAAGTTTGGAGTTAGACTAGAGGACTCTGAAGGGAGGTAGTGTAGTGTAGCTGAAAGAACGCTAGAATAAGCCAGTAGATTTGACTGATTTGAAGCCTTGATTTGCCACTTACTAGCTGTGAAATCTGATGCAAATTATTTACTTAGAAGCCTCCTTTTCTCATCTGTAAAATAAGAATACACTAACCATCTTATTTTGTAAATGGTATACAATTGTGCAAATAATCTTTCCTACTCTAAAACCATCCTTTATACCTCCTACCACTAAGTTTTCATATACATAGATAAGGTCATTTTTTTCTGCTAAAATATCTGAGCAAAAAAAATTGCTGAGAAAAATAATTCCCTTGCCCTAGCAGTCACTCTCTTTCATAATCTGGCACCATGTCTCCTATTTAGCCAGATGAAATACTTGTAAAAGTGCTACATAAACCTTAAAGCATTATATATACAGATATATGTGTGTGTTAGCTAGTATTATTATCCTCTTCCCAATCCACATACTCTCTACCCAAGGCCAAATTACTTCACTGCTTTTTGAATTTTCCTTTCTTCCTGTTCTAAGCCTTTGTACACAAAATTCCTTTTATTTGGGATATCCAGCTTCCTACTCTTAGTACATATAAAGACTTCTCACTCCTTATTTAAAGCCCTATTGAAATGTCACCTCTTCTTTGAAGCTACCCTGGTATAGGTAAGGACTGCCCCTCCTCACACAGCACTTTATTTTGCAACTGACTTGTGTAACATTGTTGATTACATTGGTGGCTTACCCTTCAATACCTGTAAATTTCAAGAAGGTAGATAACTTTCTAAACTTTGTACCTTCTTCAGCATCTAGGCACAGTGCCCTGTACACAAGATTTATTTAATTTTTGTAATCTGCCCTTACCATATATCTGTATCTTTATTTTACCTTCAGTTCTTTAGAGTCTCTGCTAGTCCAACATGTTTTACTCAGGGGGTGGCTTCCTTCCCCCTGAAACATACCACATCACATTCCAATACAGCTCATGCTGTTTCTATACTTTTTCCTTTCTTGACCTTATCCCAAAATTGAAAGGAAAAAAAAATTCCCTTGTAATAAATGTGTATAGTCAGGGAAAGCAAAGCCTCAATTTGGCTGTCTGAAAACGTATGTCCTATTCTGTAACATAGCTGGGCATCAGTCTTTCAGAATTGTGGTTAGTCAGAGTCCTTGTTTTTCAGAGCTGTTTTCCTTTAGTGTTACTGTAAAAATTGTTTTCCTAGTTTGGCTCACTTTACTCTGAATCAGTTCATACAAGTCTTCTCAAGTTTCTATGCAATTGTTCTCTTTGGTGTTTTCTGTTTCTTTTTTGCATGAGTTTTCTTTCACATGTATGACTACATACATGACTGGTATTCTTTCAAGAGGACAAGATTTTGAGCTGGAAAACACTTTTAAGGCCATCTAAGAGTCCAACCACCTCACTTTATAAATGAAGAAACGGGTCCAGAGTTGAAGTGACTTGGACAAAGCCATATAGAAAATAAATGGCAGAACTTATTTGACCCCAGGATCTGTTGACTCCAGATAATAATGGCAGCAACAATAACAAGATTTACAGGGCATCCACCATGTGCCAAGCACTGCACATTATGAGTATCTCCTTTGATCTTCACAACAACTGCATGAATGAGATGCTGTTATTATCTCATTTTACAGATGAGTTAACTGAGGCTGAGGTAAGTGACTTGTCCAGGACCACACATCTAAAGTGTCTCAGGCTAAATTTTAATTCTGGTCTTCCTGATCCCAGACCCAGGGGTCCAACTTACTATTCCAAGTCACTGCCTTAAATCCAGTACTCTTTTCACTATAAGCCTATCTGTTCAAAATCATCAAGATCCAATCCACAGAGCTCCTCCCCTCCTCTGAATTATCAAAGCTCATTTTCTGTATTACTCATTTTGGTACCAAATTATATGATGCTTTGCACTGTTAATTAACCATTTCATGTTTATATCTCATCTCCCCAGTCAGATGCAAAACTCCTGAAAGGCAAGGCTCCTACTTTTTTCCAACATCTTTTTAAACTTCACGTACAATGTAGTTGTTTGTATTTGGCAAGCACTTATACTCCTTTAAAATAAAACCAGGGAAGACAAAAATTTAGTAGTTGTGTGTGTGGTTACATTCTGTAGGTAAGGAAGTTCCTGTCCTTAGGTCCTTGAATTCAAAAGGATTCACACACAGTAGCTTACTGTCCGAAGTTCACTCAAGTTTTAAAATAACCTATCATATATCACAGAGTACTATATTTAAATAGGATACTGACAAAAAGGACAATATGGTACATTTAATACACACTGCTGTGATTACTCTAACTCTGAGCCTGTGAAGTTTTGAAAGTTTGCTTACCATATTTTTATAAAGGTTACTACTAACTTTTTCATTATCTAATAATACCAGATAAACTCAGTATCTTTTTATATACTATTTTGACATTAACAGAACACTTTAACTTTCTTTAGGAATCAAAGGCACTCAAAATTGCTCTGGTCCTAAGAGACCAAAAGTCCATTTAACAAAAATCTCTCATGAAATCCTTGTGGACAAGATGGAAGTATGTGGGCTACATAAAAAGTGCCCAGGAATCTATTCTGTTCATTTTTGGGGGGATGGGGGCGGGCTGAGGGGCAGTCAGGGTCACACAGCTATTAATCGTCTGAAGCTGGACTTGAACTCAGGTAGGTCCTCCACTGTGCCACTTAGCTGCCCTGAATATTTTTATTATTTACTTGAACAAAGGAAGAGACAGCATGTTTTTCATGTTTGAAGGTAATATAATGCTAAAACTGGAATTAACCTTGGAGGTATTTAATCAATGTTAGATAAGGAAACTGAGGTTTAGGGACAGGGAAATGTCACGATCAGGAACACAGGCAAGTTAAAAATCCAACCTGGGACTTTTGTAAGTCCAGCGCTATTTCCAATACACCCTATGGTGTACTGATAGAGGTAGATTCAAAAAGATCAATAGGCTAGAATGATGGGGGTGACCATCGAATGACATTTAATATGAATAAATACAAAGCCCCATCGTGGGACAAAAATCAGCTGCACAAGTCCTAACACATCAAGAGTTAACAAGAAAATGACCTGAAGGTTTTAAAGAACTATAAACTCAAAGAGTCAACAATGTGATATGGCAGCCAAAGAAGTGAACGGGATCTTTGTCTACATGTACTGGTGGAAGGAGCTAGAGGTGTTCAGCCTGGAAAAGACTTAGGAGAGACTAGACATCTGTCTTCAAGGATACAGAGGAAAAACTTCTTAGCAAACAGCACTGGCCAGAAGCAGAGTATGTTCCTTAAGATCACAGTAGCACAGAATTCGAGACTGAAGGAATCTTAGAGGTAGTCAAGGTCAGCATTGTAATTTTAGAGAATAGGAGCTGAGGTTTGGCTAAGTTAAATGACTTGCGGAGCGGAGATAGGATCTGAAACCAAATCCACTCATTCCAACCGCAGCTCTGTCTCCCTGTGACATATTGTACCTCTGGTTGGTGCTAAATTTCTTACCACTAGAGGTCTGCTTGTTAGCAATATTGTAAAAGGGGTGGGGGAAGAGTAATCCTGGTTTAGTAGGGGTTAGTTTGGTGATTTAAGTGCAAACCTGAATCATCCAACAAATAAAGCCAAGATTATAAAACAGAAAATAACAATTGAAAGCCTATTAAAATCTTGAATAACTTGAACTAGATTAACCCAATTTGGCGTGGTGTTATTTGAAAATATCACTTGCTGTTGACTATCCAAATAGAAATAAGGTACCTAAAACCCAAGGGCAGGATTAATACAGAACCACTCTTGAGCATTAGTGAAACTTGTATTGTCTCACTCATTAAAATTCACTAAACAATATTTCTACATTAATGGTTTCATGTTTTATAGCACCTTTATATGAGAAGATTTGTTTGGCATTTTATCTTCACTGGATATACATTTACGCCTATGCAATAATATCAACTTTCACCTGCCACACAGATATTTCATTTCCAGTAGATTGTTTTTAAAAACTTCGTTTTGGGCTTCAACACCAACTCTTTGAACACAAACCCACACAAAGAACATTGTGAAACAAAGAAAGACTATGTACATGAGAAGAGTTTTAGTAATATTATGCAGGATTTTTTTCATATACTAGCTATCAACCTATTTTCCTCCTCAATTAAAAAATGTTACTCTGGAAAATATGACCTCTAAAACTTTCCCCACTATTATCATTTTTTAAAGTTACAGGTTAAATTACTTTTACCTGAATTCAAAGCAAGATATATTAGAATCTTATTTTCTCTTAAAAAGATGAATAATTTTACTTTCTTATTAAGCATAACCTCAGTTAATTTAACCTTGTGGAAACTATTCAGAATATTTGTACAGCAACCACTTACAGAGAATTAATGAACCAGTCCACAATCCTCTCTGGCCTTTCAGAGAAAGCAATCCATTCCTGGTCCCCTCCCTGTCCGTCCCTCCGCACCTCCCCCCCCCCCGGAAAATCAAGGAGAATGACTCAAATGGGTAATAGGAATAGTTTTATCTAGTTTTGAAATTTGAATTTAGTCAAATATGAAGCCAATGGTCCATTTAAATGAAGAGTTGTTACCATGAAACATGTCACTAAGGCTATTGGAACTACTGCCTGTCACACTGTTCCAACAAAGGAGGTTCACAAAAGAAAAGAGACACCTTGTAGAAAGTGAGGTGATAATACCACCGATGTTTTCAGTTAACTGAAAAGGTTTTCCATTCCCCACTCTAAATTTCAGAGGCCATCAATCTGATACTTTCTATAAACACAAAATTGTCAGTTTTAGAAAGGTTCATTTCATCCCAATGAAAAAATTTCCTTATAACTGAGGAGAAGAGTTAGATAATCAAAGAGTTAAATAAAGAGAAGAGCAGGGTATTATAATCAGTGAACACTGGGTTTGGAAATCAGAGCATGTATTCAAATCCTAAATCTGCTACTAACTATAAATGACCTGAGTAGGTCACATAACAATGTGATTTCTATTTCTTCATCATTTTAAGGTTTACAATGAACTCAAGTGAACTCATTTGCTCCTCAAAAGTCTCTGTGAAGCAGATGCAACTGTCATTTCTATTTTATTATAGATAGCATAGTGAAGTTTTACCAGGTTAAGTCACTTGCCCAGGGTCACACTGCTACCAAGTGTCTGGAGCTGTCTGAACTCCAGTCTTCCTGACTCTAAGTCCATGTCCACTGTGTCTAGGCATACCGGCTGCCTCTAGGCACCCGGATATAGCTCTCAAAAAAGAAAAAAAAGGGATTAGATGGTCTCTAGGGCTGTTCTAATTCTTAATCTTGTGAAATCTAGCATTCTAAAACTGACAAACTTGCAAACTCCTTGCCACATGGATCCAAGGAACTAAGATTTGTTGTGATAAATTCAAACCATTATTTTGATATCAGGTGAAAGATCTTTGATTATTATGAGCTACTTTTCACTTAAAACATTATTTATTTGAAGACATTATAACATGTAGAATGAATAGATGACAGAAATAAAAATGTTAGTGTATACAGTTAGCTATATATACACACATATACTTATAACACAAATTAGCTATGTTCAACATAACTCTTCTTGATAGACCACAGCTGCTAAATGACAATAACTAATATTCATACATATCAATCACTTGGCAAACTTCAAAGACCTTAACATATTTTATTTGAGCCCCACAACAACCCAGTGAAGTAGGTGCCATTATCTCATTTTATAGGTGAGAAACCTAAGGCTGAGGTGAAGTAACTCACCCATGGGTCATACAGAGATGTTAAGCGTCAAAGGTGGGAAGCTGCCCCAAGTCATTTTGAATTAATATGAATCAATTAGAAGGTCAGCCCTTATCCTTTACGCGCCATATATAGCCTCTGAAGGCAACAGTGCCATCCTCAGGCACTAAGTTCACTAACAGTCTTAGAAAGGTTCTCACTTCCCCAATAGAAAATATTACTCTTGAAATAGTAAAAAATTACAAGAAATATTAGAAAGTGAGGTAGCATGATGTAGTGGAAAAATCCAAACACTCTAGATGTGTGGCTCTGGGCAAGTCTATTTTCTGAAACTGTTTCCTCACCTATAAAATGTGAATTAATCACATCCTTAGAACCTCTGTCTCAGAGGATCCTTCTGAGGATCAAATAAGGTCCTATTGGTAAGCAGCTTTTAAATCTTAAAGATCCACAAACTTCTGAAAAAAGTAAACTCCTGAGAATTGGCAGAACAATTTCTTATACAGGAATGATAAAAGTTGGTGGCTCTTGTACAAAGACTTTGGGACAGTGGAATCAAAGAAGGAAGGATACAAGTAACTAACAGACAGTGTACTGGTTGTGAATGCAGTTTGGAAGAAATTTCTGGTCACAGATCAGATGTTTTTTAGCTACAAACCAACAGTAAATTCACCTCTGGAAACAAAGACTGATTATTTCCTAAGTAAAAAGGATAATATGTCTCTCCAATTAAGATTAATCTAGAAAATTCCACTTAATTTAAGGCTCATTTAAAATATGGTAGACCCTTGGAAATGTCAGAATGCTTCAAGATAGGTGGGCAAGAATTAGGTGGATAAAGGTGAAGTAAGCAGAAACAGTTAGAAATTGAAATAGCAAGAAGGAAGGAATTGTTTAGCTCTATTTTCAACAGTATAACAAGACAAAGGGGAATTTCTTTAAAAAAAAAAAAGCCTGAAGATAAAATGCTGTATCTCACCGGAGAAATTTCACCACCTAACACTAGAAAATGCTAGAAAGCAAGACTATTAAGGCCAGTTCACTCAAACAAGCACTTATATATGTGATAATTTGAGGAAGGAGAAAACACTACAGGGGTAAGGAATGACATGAGATGGCACATGAGCTAGGCACATTGAAAAGACTCTTTCAAAAAAGATTCTCTGCTATGAATTTAGGTCCCTCAGATTTGAACTTTAATTCAACTTTTATACGAAGCCAGGCATAGGAGCAGATAATGAATTCTTAAAAATGTGCTTTTAAAAGTACTCTATTAAATATACACACTCAAAACTTCATTTTGTACTATACAATCCAAAGAGTTAATACAAAAGAACACATCCAAAGAGCATTTTTCTATTTCAGTTTAGTCACTCAAAATTATGGCCAGTTATGGCTTAAAAAGTTGTTTTGTTTTGTGGGGGGAAGTAGGATTGGGTACAGTGTGATAAAACCAAGGTAATCTTTTCTTCTCTCTCTAAAATGTAGCTGCACTTTTAAACTACACCTTTTGGAAGTCAAACTTAAAGAGAGTTAAAAAAGAAAAAAAGAAAATATCTTCTGGGTCTCAGTCAAATACTTTACTTTTCAACTCAGTTGCTATAAATATCCACCCAAATGCTAAGCATCCAGAGCAGCTGCATAAGCAAATACTTAAGACACAATCACCCATTTCTGTAATAAGGATCAAAGAAAGCAAAATGAAAACAACGCTGAAACATAGGTTTTTCTGATGTGGTGACATTTAAATCTTTGGTTAGCTCCGAAAGAACACAATTACTGTACTTTCTTCAGTATTTTATCCAGAGTTTGTCTATAATACACCTTCTAGAATCCCAATGAACATATATATATATACATATTGCTGATGAATTAAGTGTTAAAGTCTTGGCTGCCTTAAAGGACGTTGTTTACAAGTAATGGGGCAAAGCATTTAAATGGGCCCACTTCTAACTGTTTATTCCCACGGATTTCCATTCAGAATAACTTGGTAAAATCCAAGGTTCACTGAATAAATACCTCCAACGGTCACATGTCACAATTTCTTCCATTGCATCCCCGAACCCCTATTAAATTGGGGACAAAGTCTTTTAGATACAAATTGTTACAAGGTAATTAGTTGCCAGAGATTCGTCGGGCTAAGTTTCCAGAGCTAAGATGTGGGAAATGGGAAAGTCAATTAAGGGAACGTCTTGAGTACTTCCCAAGCCCAGATGTGTTTTGTTGGGCAGGGCCACCTCTGCGTTATAGCAACGAAAGCTACAAAAAACAAGAAACCGAGGCATTAAACCTATTTTCTGGTAAGAGGACCACCAGGGGAAGGTCACTCCAAACGCCGCTTGCCCCCATTGAGCTCGAAGTTCCGGGAGACCCAACTGCGGGAAGAATGACGAAGCTAGGCCGCTCTTGCACAATTTGGGCCGCGGTCTTGCACCACCATGGGCGCCGCCAACCCTGAACCCCAAGCGGAGGGAATGCAGAAACACCCCCCGCACAGGTGACAGGGCCGGGGGCCACGTGCCTGGGGAGTTCCGGTGAGGCGGCCTAGGACCCCAGCCC
>CM053584.1:350509079-350607397 GCA_028627135.1 Pseudochirops cupreus
GGGGGGGGGGGTCCCCATTCTCGGCCCAGTAGTCCCTTCCCTGAGTCGTAGTTTGGTCCTCTGTCCCTAGCCCGGTATCCTCCAGCTCCCAACGGGGTCCCGAGGTCATACTCACCCCAACAGCTCAGCGCCCCCTCTCCAGCGCCGCCATAAGCAGCACGGCCCGGTACGTAGGAATAAATCTCGCTCCTCTCGCGAGAGTAGCGATCTACGAGCGCGTGCACGGGAAGGTGGAGAGCCTTCATGCTACGCTTGCGCAAAGAAGCTAAGGGACGCCGACCTGTTTGTCGGTGTTTGCCCGAAGTTAAGATGGCTGCGGAGGCCCTTCCCTTCTTTTCCCTCCCCTCCCACGTGCTGCGGACAGCCACTTCTTGTTTACTGAATCCGCAAGGGAGCTTCAGGGGGCTGTCCGGTTTCCCTTGTCATCGCCTCCTTCGTGACGTGTAGGGCTGAGAGATTAGGGGTAAGGCCTTAGGCACGCCAGTTCTAAAGCGGACCCAGGAAGTCGGTATTGACAGCCGCCGGCGTCAGCGCCGGGCCCGGGGGACGGAGCCCCCGCAGCGGCAGCAGCAGCAGCCACCGCCGCTCGGGGATAGGGTAGGGCCCCTATCCCCGCTGCGCATTTGTTCTCTCTTAGGGTTCCGTATCGTACCACCCGGTTCGACAGTCAGGGGCAGTGGTCGGGCAGGGAAAGACTGACTCTTAAGGAAAGATTGGTTGGTGGCCTTGTTGAGTGAGACCAGTCCCCACTGGCTGCTTGAAATGCATGGTTTGGCAAGGAAAAGCTAATTACAAAAAGGTTCCTGCCTGGATTAAATAAAAGGAAAATGCATCGGCAGCCGCGTGTGCCATTCACAGACTTGACAATGCATCGCAAAACTGGAGGTACAGTTGAGGAGGTAGGAGCGTTCCTGTCACTGAAACAGACGTGGACATGTAGGACTTTAAGAGTGAAATAGAGGCCAAGTGTGTTTCACAATTGTTTTCAGAGAGTTTGGCAAGAGGTTCAACAGGTGTGGTACTGAGAAGCGATTTAAGGTAAAGGAAAAAAAGGGAGAAGGGGTGATACATATAGCCAGTTGGACTGAATCAAGAAATAGGGCTGATGTCTGTAATTTCATTTCCTGTCTCCCAAAATCACAAGTTTGAAAAAAGCATAAACATCAGAGCCCATGTTAAACTTTAATCAAGTTAGGCCGGTGCTAATGCCTATACTAAATGTTTCACAGGCAATTTTAAACTATAGTTATTAAGCTTTCAACAAGTCTGATGAGAATTTATTCTTCTGTCTATACACAAGTTTTCACAATTTAAAAATCAGAATTCAACCTGAGACACAACAGTACCTCTTAAAGTGGAAAACTTTCATTCCCAACTTAATTTTAAAGAATATCCTTTTGTACTGAGCAGTGTTAGAAACATTTTTAAAGCTCAAGTACAATCAGTCAACAAGGCACTTTATTGGCAGGGCACAGGGGATACAAAAGCAAAGTATTCCTATTAAAGGAGCTTACATTCCCCCCTAAAGGGGGAAACAAGTAAATGTCAGTGGGTAGAAAGTCATTTATAAGTGCCTACTATGTGCCAGGCACTGCCAAGGACTGAGTTTAGAAAGAAAGGTGACAGCCTCTGCCTCCTCAAGGGCCTCACAATCTAATGGGGGAGACAACATGAAAACACCTATGTATAGGATAAACTGTAAATAATCAACAGAGGGAAGGCACTATAATTAAGGGTATTTGTGTAAAGCTTCCTGTAGAAAGTGGGATTTTGGCTGAGGCTTGAAGGAGGCCAGGGAAATCTGGAGGGCATAGATAGAAAGAATTTCAGGTATGGGGGACAGAGAAAATGACAAGTGTCAAGAGATGGGGTGTTTTGTACAGACAGTAGTGGGGAGGCCAGTGTCACCTGTGTATATATACACATATGCTTATACACACGCACACATATATACAGAATAAATGTAAAAGAATACAAAGTGGTTTGAGAGGAAATGTGCTAGCAGCTTGGAGGAAGGACAAGAAAAGTTTCAGGCAGAAGGTGGTGCTTGAGCTGCATTTTGAAAAGGATTCTGTGATGCAGAGATGAGGAGGGAGTGCAATACAGTCAGAGGGAACAAGCCAGTGCAAAAGCACAGAGGCAGGAAATGGAGTGATGTATATATGAGCAAGAAGGAAAGCTAGTTTGGCTATATCACAGTGAGGAAGAGGCAGTAATGGACAAGGTTGGAAAGATAGGCTATGAAGGACTTTAAAAGCCAAACAGAAGTTTTTATTTTAGCGTAGAGACAATAGGGAGCCTCTGAGGTTTCTTGAGTAGAGAAGATCTCCACTAAAGAAAAAAATTACCCTGGTAGCAATGTGGAGGATGTACTCAAGGGAGAGAGTTGAGTCAAGAAGACTAGTGAGGAGGCTAGTGCAATAATCTAGGGGACAGCTAATGGGGTGGTCAGTATGTAACTAGAGAGGAGTCAGGTTCAAAAGCTGATCTGGAAGTAGAAATGGCAAGATTTGGCATAAGAAGTGTATTGGATATGTGGGGTTAGGGGGAAAGTAAGTAATCAAGGATCACATTGAGGTTATGAACCTGGAAAAGTAGAAGAATGGTGTCTGACAAAAATAAAACTTTGGAAGAGAGGTGAGCTTTTTTGGGGAAAGATAATGAATTCTGCTTTGGATATATAATAAGTGTCACAAGTCTCTGGGACATCAACTTGAAACTTAAATGTGCAGAATGTAAACATTATCTCAAACCAGCTATTTTAGTCCCTCTGTGGAGTCCTTAAATGGAGAACTTCACTTCTGATAGATCTAATTCTGGACATTCTCATCTAATATTACAGAGACAACTGCCTTGGGCTCTTCCATTAGAAACAAGGTCATGTGAAGCTGGGCTAAAAGTAGAATCAGATCTGAGAGCATACATTCTCAAATATCATAATGTAACACATAGTAGTTCCAAACCAAATTCTTCTTTTTTTTGAGAACTGTTTACAAGGAAGAAAAATTTTAACCTCTGATATTATTCTGATGATATCTAAATGTCCTTTAAGGAGTCTGAAACATATTTAAGTTAAGCTATTTCAGTAAAGGTAGAGACAGAATATATTTGAGGTAAACGTGGCTCTTACGGATCATTTAATATAACCTTTCATTTGTAGATGAAGAAACAAGGGCCCCAAGAGACTCAGTGACTGGCCAGCCCACCAAGGTCCCACAGTTCCTCAGATGCAAAACCAGTATTTGAACAGAGATCCCTGACTCCAATCTGATACTTTTCTACTGGACTATAGTTACCATTAATTGTATTTTTCTTAGAACTCTGTTCTTAATATAATTTTACTATGCTATCTTGACAATTCAGATATAGATTTTTTTTTAACAGACAAATCCTGCATATTTTAAACCAGTGATTTGGGGAGATTTTACTCAGATTAATTTAAAAACTGAAAAATGTTTTTACCTTATGTACTTGTGCAGATAGTCACAAAATCAGTGAAGGTGGATCATTTTTATTACAACAAACATTTTAACACTGCTATATTAGGAAAACCACCATTATAAAAGTTTGTTTAATCATTTTATTTAACTGAAACAATAAGCTCAAAATATTTTTAATGAATTATGGACATTTTTCTTCAAATTTTACAAAGACAATTGGACTAATGCTAATCAGGGTCTGAACTA
The DNA here is from genome assembly GCA_028627135.1 of Pseudochirops cupreus. Classification (NCBI taxonomy): domain Eukaryota; kingdom Metazoa; phylum Chordata; class Mammalia; order Diprotodontia; family Pseudocheiridae; genus Pseudochirops; species Pseudochirops cupreus. The sequence continues at coordinate 350,512,766 of CM053584.1, forward strand.
CACATATTATATCCAAACTGATAATCTTAAGGTACAATATTTGGCCATATCACTTCTCTACTCAAGAAGCTTCAGTGGTTTCCCATCAAATGTAAGTAAAACACAAATTATTCTGGCATTTTAAACCCTACATGATCTGGCTCCAAACTTTCTATTAAAAATTTCATTCCCCTTCAGGTACTCCAACCAAACTGCCATGCTGCTGTTCTCAATACACAACATTCCAAAAAGTTATTGCACAAGTTTTAAAAAATGAAACCTTTTAAAAAAAAATCCATTTTTAAAAATTAGTTATTCACACTGAAGGAAGGAGGGCAAGAATAACAGGGGGAAATGTCATTATAAATGACATTCAGAGAAAGACTTATTAGGAAAATAATAATTATTCTCCACGACAGCTCCTTTCCCATCTTTGTAGCCCCAGAACCTAACACAGTGTTTGGCACATAGGAGGTGCCTAATAAATGTTTGCCGAATTGAGTTTTGAGCAGGAGGATGAGACAGGAACATGAATAGAGCAAGGAACATTTCAGCTGTAGGGCAACATTCAAATCAGGTCAGGTAGCCTCATCTTGACATCTCTGGTAACAGTTTAAAGCAAGCAAGATGCTGCATCGAGGTATTCCTCCAACAATACCCCATTTCAGTTCAGAGCCTCACAACTAGAAGGGCCCTCAGAGATCATCTCATGCAGATTTTTAGACATTTGGGGGTCCGGGGCTCTCTCTGGTAGTCTGGTGAAGCCTAGTGGGGGGGTAATATAATACTTCAATAACTAATTATAAAATACAGAGTAATTTCAAGAGAATGCTAAGTTAACTAGAGGATCAGGGATCAGGAAAGGCTTCTGCTGGAACTGGCACTGAGCTAAAATTTTAAGGAAGCAAGGGATTCTACAAGAGTTGAAGTGACATAGGGCTATATTCCAGACATGGGGACCATTTGTGGAGACAGTAGATGAAGTGTCACATATGGAGAACAATTAGCTGGCCAGTTTGACCAAAATGAAAAATGTGTGAAGGGAAGTTATAGAAAACCAGATTGAAAAAGTAGATTGAAGCCAGTGTAGATGGAACCTGTATTTTATCCTAGAGGCAATAGCCATTGAAGTTTTGAGTAGTGGGGGTAGGAGATGGACTACGATGGTGACATGGTCAAATTTATGCTTTAGGATTACAATTTGGCAGCTCTTTGGAGAACAGATTATAGTAGGGAGAGATTGGAAGCAGGGAGACCAATCAGAAGGCTTATCTAATAATCAAGGTAAGAGGTGATGAAGATCTTAAGTAGGATAGAGGCTGTGTGTAGACATGTGGCTTTGATAAGATGTGGCAACTATTTGGACATGGGGCATAAGAAAAGTGGGAAAAAGTCAGATGACTCCAAGGTTAAGAGCCTTTGTGACCATAAGGATGGGACTGGAGAGAAGATATGAGTCTGGTTATGGACATGCTGAGTTTGAAATGCTGATGGAACATACAGATGGAGATGTCCAGCAGGCACTTGGCAATATGCGACTGTAGTTCAAGAGAGAGATGAGGGTTGGATATATACATTTGTAAATGATCTGCATAGAGATAATATGGGACCAGATGAGATCACAGAGAAGACGACCAACTACAGAGCCTAGGAAACACCTGGAGTTGGGGGTGTGCAGGGTATAAGATAAATAATTCCAATAAATGAGACTTAAAATTAAACAGACAGGTAAAAGAATCATAAGAGTGCTATATCATAAAAGCTAAGGGAATAGAGGTATCCAGGAGCTAAGGGGTGGGACAATGTTAGACTATGCATAAGGATCAAGTAGGTTAACCTGAGAAAGGGCCACAAGATTTAGTAGTTAAAGAGATTTTATTGGTAACCTTGAGAGAACAATTTCTATTGAATGGTAGGGTTGGAAACCAGAAAAAAGTGGATGATAAGAAGTGGTAGCAAAAGGTGCAGATGACTTTTTAATGTACCTGGAATAGAAGTTCCTTGAGGGTAGGGATTGTTTTTGCTTTTTCTTCATATTTCTGGTATTTGGTAGGTAGTGGGAAAGTGCTAGTTTGCTAAACATGCCTCTAAGACCCATTTCAACAGTATCCATTTCCTTTCCAACATCCAGATAGAGGGTCAGATTTGGTCAGGAAGACCTGGGTGGAAGTTAAGATTCTAACACATTCACATTATAGGAACATGAAGAAAATTACTTAACCTCTAATTTCCTAATATTGTACATTTAAGTCAGCCTGTCAGTCTGTATTAGTGAAGAGGGCTTCAGACAAAGAGTCCTTCACATTTATGAAACCACAAGTCCAGCACTTCACTCCCCCATCACCCAAAGTTTTCATATGCTCTCATTTCCTGTGAGTATTGATTTGTCAAGAGTGTCAGTTTACTACCTGTGGTCAAAGTATTGTACATTCCTAAGATGGACAGGTTTTCCATGTATAAAAACACCCTGTTGTAAGTAATCAGAATTCTTCAAGAGGTTGCATATTCAGATCATTCAGGCCGTTACTATGTAAGATGAGCAATACAGACTGTGTGCTAGCACTGAAGAAATATTTATTTTTTAAAAATTAATTTTTTTAATTTACAAAAAGTTAACATCTATTTTTTTTAATGTAACTCCATTAGGCTCAATATTTGTGGAGAATGGCTATCCAATCACTTAATAAATGGTAAACTTAAAAAAACTTGGCTTACCAGTGGACTTATAGGAAATTTTACAGCAATTTAATCATGAGGTTATCAGAAGGGAGTAAATTTTCCTAAGAAAAAGTTTCAGACAAACCTCCCACCTGAAAACAAAGTCTGAGGCTGAATCACAAGAAGTGGTAAGCTTTCAATGGCAAAATAATCTTTACAGGTACCCAATGTGAACCCTCATCTATTCCACATTTCTCAGTTTTATCCACAAAGATATTCTTCCTCATTTTTCCTATCTGAACATTATTTTGCCACAAGGGGGATGCCAAATGGTACCATCCTCTTTACTTTCATTTGGCTTCATAATTGTTATTATTGCCCTCCAAACATGACATTAAAACCAGCTTACATATTAATATTTTTCACGTTTAAGAGCTCAAAGCACTGTAAATTACTTTCAATCAAAAACACATTTCAAGCCTTTATTTTATTTTAAATAGGGAAGGGAGCGTAAACTACCTACTGTACAGATTTATTCAACCTGAGATGTAAAAGAGCTGTTTCAAATGGCTCCAATAGTAGAAGACAGATGACAGAGAACCACAGTGTCGTAAACACCATGTTACACACCTTAACAAGTAACTTGACTTTATGCCAATGAACAACTCCATTAAAATATTTCTACAGTCAGTTAAAGAACAGGATTACCTATTTGTATGACTCCAAGTGGCACCAATGGTATATTTTAAGGCATAAAAGTTGGGCTAACAGTTCATTTGCTTGTGAATAAGATACATATTTAGTACAAAGGGACAGGAATGCTTTCAATAAACTGTATTCAGATACTAAATAGCCAGTTCTCAAACCATAGATAAGTCTGTCCCTCTAAACAACATCCACAGAAAAGACAAATTGGCATCACTGGGACTCAGAAACACGTGATTTCTGGGGGATATTTTGATCTTGGAGCTCAAGGTAAAATGCTGTGATAATAGCAATACAGTTCTTTGGGAATGCAAATAAAAAACTATCACAAAACGCTTCACAGTAAGCTCTTTTAGACAATGCACTGCTCGTTCATGACACAAAGTTATGTTAAGTGTTTAGGAAGGTTGGACTTTTTGTCCTGAACCTCAACACCATCTGAATACTGCCTCCTAAAGGTGAGCTGAATTCCCAAAAGTAGTCTGGGGGGTAAGATGTGATAAGGAAGGTGGCAACTACAGGGTGGGAAGATAAGACAGTATTTACAAGAAATATATTACCATGAAAGCAAGACAACATAGTAGAAGAATTTGATCTGAAAACCAAAAAGTTTAAGCAACACCATCAAATGATCTTTAGACTTAGAAACCAACAGGAGACCCTCAAGATATGCTGTCAAGCTATAATATTGTGACAATAAAAGTATATTTTTCATGGGCTGGATAAGTGTTTGGAATTCAAGTGGAAATATCATCAATCTCCCCAACAGGGAATTTTAATTTGTAATTTTTTCTCCACCAGACTCTTTGGGGAAAATATCGAAGTTAAAATGGCAAAGCAGGAATATGAAGAAATCTCTGTCAGTTCATAGGAGAGGTGGGAACTTAAGCACCACACCTGTATTCAATTTAAGAAAAAATAAGTAATTAAAAACTGGAGGTGAAGAGGTGCCTTAAATCTGGCCGGCTGACTCATAACAGGTCAAAAACTTTAGGCAGACAAGGTTGAAAAATAGACTCTACACAGTTGCTAGAAAAAAAAATACTTTAAGCCTTTGAACTGAGTACAGTGTGAAATACAAGACGTAAAAAAAAAAACAAAACCATGGTTTTAATCATATTACAATTTTACTATCTGACATAATAGACTATAATTTTCAAGTATATTTTCTTGGGATTGGCTATAATGGGTACTCTCAAAATAAGAGTGAGGACAATAGGTCACAAAGCCCCAATTCCTAGCACCAAAGAGTTTTAAAACATAAGATAAACTGAATGATACTACTAATAGTTAAACTGCTAGTATCTCTCTATGTAAGAATATTATTATGGCTAAATGCCAAAATCTAGTTCCAAACCAATAGCTTTGAATTGTAATAGTTCTTTGTTTGGAATTCCATTTCACTATCTTAAACAAAGTAAATATGATGGCTCGCAGAAAAAAACAACAAAAAACTAAGATGGAAAAATAGTTTGGATAAACTGAGGTCCCCACAATGAAAAATGAAGCAAAAGTCATCTCCTGGAAAAAGGAGTGGAGACAGCTCAATGAAAGTTATACCTTCACTGACATATCAGAAGAATGATAATTTGTAAGAAGTAGGCTTTGACTGGCAATCAAGCTGCCACCTGGTACGTCTGGCCCCAGAGGCAGGAAGATGACACTGAACAGACAACACAGAGAGAGCAAATAACTACCAATTCCCTTCCCTGCGGGGGTACTCTCCAGCAGTTGTTCAAAAGGTGAGCATTATTTGGTGACTTGGGAAGCACTCTCCATTGAGTCTTCCTTCCTCACCTGGAGAGACTCACTACTGATGGACAACAGTTCCCGAAGCTCCTTGTTTTCAAGCTGCAAAACAAAAAGGTGTTTGGACATTTCATCTTTTGTTCCCCTAGAAAATATCACCAAACTCAAATCTTTGGGGCCAAGGAACAGGAGACAAACTTATCATTGTGAAGCAAGAATGGGCTCTGACCAAGGACCAAACTTGAGACCTGAGGAATTTGTGCATCTCAGGCAAAATTAGATAATGACACTCCCTGTGTTTCTAGCCCTAGAATCTTTGAGATTTTACTGTAATAAGTTACTTGATTTAGTGCAAAAATAACACCTATGTGCCATAGAAAATAGAAAATTTGGTGCCAGAAAATATGTGCATTTGTAAAAAAAAGTGATTTTTAAAGAGTGCCCCTTGTTCTGCCCTCTTATTCTGGGCAACAGCCTAATTTCCTTCTGCTAATGACTTCCTATCAGAATGCTGACATTTCAAATCAAAACTATGCTCCCCCCCTTTCTACATGTTCTCTTTGTGGTTCCCTTCACCTCAGTTATATGTCTCTGAGTTAGAAGGGGTCTTAGAGATCATCCAGGCAAATCTACTTAGCTAAATTCTTTAACCTGGCATTCAAGACTTCCATCCTCCTATCACCACCTCACCTTTCCAGCCTTATATCACAAAGCTCCCTACCATAATGCTAAAGTGGCAGTAAACTTTACTTTTTACCCCATCCCTCATACATGTCCTGAGATTTTTACCTCCATGTCTTTGTACAGTGCCTAGAGCTGAAATAACTTTATTCATCTTTGCTTAGATACATTTTTCAAGGTCCAGCTCAAAGGCCATCTTCTTCATCAAGAGTTCCCTGCATTTTCTAGTAAGAAATGATCCATCCTTCTTAAGATCTCACAGAATCACAGGATTCCAGAGTTAGGAGGGACCATGTAATCCAACTCATACCCAATACAATAAGCAACTCTCAAGTATTTGCTACGTGGAAGGTACTATGCTAAGCACAAGGGATACATAGACAAGTGAAACCATTCCTGTCCTTAAGTAGCTTACATTCTGGCAGGGAGAAGGAACAGGTATATTAAAAGTGATACTCAGTAAATGCAAAGTAACATGGGGGAAGGGGACTAACACTAGAGATGGGGAAACCACTACCTTCTAAGGCAGATTATTAGACTCTTGAGATTGCTCTAATTATTGGGACTTTTCTCCTTATATCAGTCTTAAATGTGATTCTGTGCATCTTCTCCCTAAAGTCACACAATAGTTAGCCCAATATTTCTTTCACTAAAAATTCTACGATACTAGAAGGTAGTTGCCTTGTTTCATCTGTTTTTCCTTCTCCTGGGTAAATGTACCTGTTTCCTTCGACCAATCATCATGACACAGTACCAGTTGCTGTAAGTTCTACTTTTTCATCTTTTATGACATTGCTCTCTCCCAGCTTCCTTAACTGACTGAGTGCTCCTCTTCTGTGCCCTTTGCTGGATCATCATTCATCTTCCACCCCCTAAGCACAGATGTGCCTCGCACATGGTAAGTGTTTAATAAATGCTTGCTAATTATCCTAGGTCACTAACTTTCCTTTTTCTATGCCCTCTTTCAACAATCTCAATAGCTCCAGGGGATTGAAAATTGGGGCATTTGCTCATCTCCAAGACTAGACTTTGGCTATATTTCCCATTAATCTCTATAATCTTTCAGATATCACTGACAGTAACTCAGCAATCATGCCTGCTAGTTCTTTCAGAACTGCAGTTCATCTGGGCTGGGTGACCTGAATTCATCCCGAAGGACAAGGTGCTAACTATTTATACTATCTATAAACTCTGTTAGCCATTTTTGTCCTTTTTTTTTCCAGTCATTCTACTCAGTGCAGAAAACAGGTGTAATAAGGATTAATAATTAATATTATAATTAATAATTAAAAAGATCTGACCCCCTTTCATTGTTGTAGTCTTAAATCCTCTGAGCAGCCATCTACCCTGGACTTTCTTTTTAACCCAGTACAGTCATTTACAACAAAACTTTTTTCTTGTCTCTAGATTTCCTTGCCAGCCTAAGCTCTTTTGAGCTTACTGTACTCATACCATGCTTTCATATTTACTTTGCTACCTGCCCTAGCTTCCATCTTCTGTATGAATCTTTAAAAACTCTTTAAGATGCTGTGAAAATCCACAATAGTCTCTGCATAAACACTTTTTTTTTAACTGGTTTCCTTTGCCTTTGTACTTTCAGAATTTCTTTCTTGAGTTTTCTATCTGCCCTTGTTTGACTTAGCCAACAGAATTTTAGTCCTCTTAAGTCCTATTTTTCCTTCCTTTGAAGGAAATTTGCTTCCTTGAAATTTGCTGTCAAAATCTAGGGTGCATATTTGACTGTGCCCAGCTGTCTTTTCTCCTCTGTCACAGACACTACAATTTAGTGGTAACCCTTCTTTTCCCCTAGGAGCTATCATTTCTGTCCCAGAAATTAGTTCCTTGGGAGGTCATTAGTTCTCTCTGGAGGTGGATAGCATTTTTCATCCATAAATCCTCTGGAACTATCTTGGATTATTGATCAGAGTAGCTAAGACTTTCACAGTTGCTCATCCTTACAATACTACTGTTACTGTGTACAATGTTCTCTTGGCTTTGCTTAATTTGTATCAGTTTATATAAATCTTCCTAACCATCCTGCTTATCATTTCTTATAGCACAATAGTATTCCATAATATGTGGTATACTCTTGATGACAGTCATGCTTCTATTTCTGTCTCCAAGATCTGTGCCTCCTCCACCTTATTTGCCTACCCTGGTTCCCTGAATTTTTTCACATTAAGTATATTTTCTTTTACAATGCTACCTACTTTCTCTTCAGGTGTCCTCTCCTTTCCTCCTCTTTCCCCTAGCCTTTTATCTGTTTGGTTGAGTTTGAATAAGGCATAACATTCTGGACTTGGGTCTCATATGACCAAGTCTCAGTGATACATCACTATGAGGCCAAATGTGCCTTCTTGTAATAGAACTTTTGAGTTTTTCTTTCTTGCTCAAACTTTGTGCATTGGTATATAGATATTTGAGGGCATGGGCCTGGCCCTTTTCTTGTATTTTTATATTTTGTGAACCAATAGATGCCTCAGTAACTATTCTTTCCCAACAGTAGCTATACCCTATGGCAGAGGTATCAAACTCCCAAGTGTTGTGGGAAACAGATTAACATTTAACTGGAAAATGTTTAACAAAATAAAAATACAACATAGATAATGTTAGTCTGTGATTCTTAAAGGCTATATACACTGCTTGAAGGGGTTTCTAGTCAAGTTTGACACCACTGCTCTTTGGTATCTAGCGTGGTGGCTATGTGTTGGTAAATTTTCTCCCTCTGCTATCAATTTTAGTCCAGTTTTTAGGCCCAGTGATCTTCAAAGCTACTCAAATCCAGAGCACGCAAGGGCTGTACAGCCTAGCTCCAAATTTCCTTTCCTGTATCATATCACACAGCTACTCAATGGGACCTAATACTCTAAAATTTATCTAGACTGAACTTGTTCCTTGAAAAGACAGTGACTTTATCACTTCTTTACCTTTTCTCATGCTGTTTCTCTCCCCTCTCTGCCCCCCAGAATTCTATCCTCCCATCAATTCCTAGAAAAACTCCCCGGCATTTAAGGTCCAACTCAGATTCCTTTTCTTCTATGACGGCTCCCCTGAGCATCCCAGCCAGCCCCTCCTTCCTCTACTCTCATTGTATCATTGAGTTTGTATTATTAATGCAAATTTTAAAACAGCCTTAAAGTATAACTGCCTTGTTTCACATTATTTTCCTTTCTGTGGTTTATGCTCCAGTCAAACTGCACTACCTAACAGCTTATCTCTGAATCCTCACTCAGGCCCCACTTTCCTAGTCTCTTTACCTTTACCCTACACCTGAACTGCCCTCTCCTGTCGAGATCCTCTTTCCAGACCCATATCAAACGCTACCTCTTTTATGACATTTTCTCTATTTCCTTACTTTGACATGCACTTTTCTTTCGTGTGTGTATATGTTATACACACACACACGGAACTTCTCTTCCTGGAAACTGATTTGTCAAAGTTTTCATGTTTCTTGATCAGAACTTCCAGACTACCCAGCAAGTATGTAAATACGGGTAACATTATTTGTGCCTTTCCTTTGCGTAACTACATAAAAAATACAAACGTTATTCTTATTTATACATAAATTTAAAAATAAAATAAGAGGGGCCGCTAGGTGGAGCAGTGAATAGAGCACGAGCCCCTGGAGTCAGGAGGACTTGAGTTCCAATCCAGCCTCAGACACTTGACACTGTATGACCTTGAACAAGTCACTTAACCTCAATTGCCTCCCCCCCCAAATAATAATGCATGTGTGTGTGTGTGTGTGTGTGTGTATCCTGCCTCAGACACATCCTGCATGTGTGACCCTGAGCAAGTCACTTAACCTCAGTAGTCTAGGCAAGTCTTTAAGAATCTAAGTTTCAAGAAAGGCACTAATTTGCATGGGCAGTTTCCTCACCAGGGAGTTAACTATATCAGTGAAATCACAGGTCCGGTCCCCATCCCTGTCCCTATGTATACAAACACACACACACACACACACACACACACACACACACACACACACACACACACACACACACACACACACTCATTCTATTTTGTATGAAGGTTTTATATTATTTAATTACATGTGTGTATGTATTGTGTCTTTGCTAATTTATAATAGAAAATAAACCAGCTCAGGATGGCATCTCGCCGAATCTGTATTCTCTGATAGAGGCAGCATGAATAGCAGAGAAAGTGCTGGCCTGAAGGTCAAGATGACTTGAATTCAAGTCCTGCCTCTGAACCATCACAGCTGTGACTGTGGATATTTCATTTGATCTCTCAGTACCCAGACAACTCTCTAAATTGATAAATCAAAGAACTTTTTTTCATAAAATGTTTTTTTTGGTCTTCAAGCAAATATAAAAGAATTCCACTACTCCTTTTTTATTTGCTTCTCCAAGGAGAATTTATGAACCATCCTTCCATTTAACTACAACTTCTTTATGTCTTTTGCTTCTGTTTATACTAAAAATATCAATATTGCAGCAGCTAGGTGGTGCAGTGAACAGAGCACCAGCTCTATTCAGGTCAGAAGGACCTGAGCTCAAATCAGACCCCAGATGCCCAACACATTAACTGTGTGACCTTGGACAAGTCACTCAACCCAACTGCCCTGCCTTCCCCTTCCAAAAAAAGAATATCAATATTCATATGATCAAATATATAATAAGTCATTGATCATTGGGAAAAAAAACCTAATAGCTTCAATTTTACTTTTTTTCAGATCAGAACTGTTGTCTCACTTTTATAGGGAGGGCTTGATGTGAAATTTCTCCCACTTCAGCATGGTGTAACAGACAGAAAATTTGTCCTGGAGTTAGGAAGACCAGAGTTCAAGTACTACCTCTGAAACATACTGGTTATATAACCTTGGACAAGTCACTTAATATCAGTGTCACAGGCAACTTTCCCCCCCCCCCCATTTGGTATTTTTCTTTTTTTTTTTTAAATTCTTTATTTTGTGGACTTTTCATTTTCTTTTTTTTAAATTTATTTATTTTCTTGTTTACATCGTTCATTTCCACGAGATTTTGAGTTACAAATTTTTTCCCCATCTTTCTCCTACCCAACACCTCAAAACAGCCATCCCACTGTATGCAAAGAACTTTCTAATCTCAATTGGTAGAGGTAGTTTCTTCACACCAGTGAATTTACAGATGTGAAGGAAAAAAAATCTTCCTTAACACAGAACTTTACTCATAAGAAATCCTTAATAAATATTAGTTGAACTGAAATTGGTTAGCTAGCAGGCCCAACAATTCAATCCAAAAAAACCTTCGTTAACAAATTACTTGCTGATTTTGTATGGGCTCCTTGAAGATGGGGACCATGTTTTGTTTTTGTCTTTGTATCCACTTTACCTATTTCAGTGGGTTTATAATCTCATCAGCATGCTCCCCTCCCCCCCCCACCTTGAGCAGGGGAGATTGCAACCCATTCACACCTTTCTCCATGACTCTTGTCCTTTTCCTCCAAGCCTTTTAATATACACAGGAACCAATGAACAGGTAAGCTGGCTCTGCTCTTGCTATCTGACCTTACTTCCTTGTGCACTCATACATATCTGATATTTTCTACACAGCTCTGTGTGTGCATTTTGTTGTATCTACCCTACATCATTCCAGTGCTATATGGAACTACAATTCTGATATCATTCAAGTTACATTTCATGATTTGTCAGGATAACACTGAAAGAATACAGGTATTAAAAAGATATGCACAGAACTTGGCCTTAAAGAATACATGAGAAGGCACCACCTCTTTTTTATATAATTGAAAACTATGAGTGTGGAATGATGTAGATGTGAGACATTTTTGACATATTGGTTAGTTTTTTCCCCTTTTAAATTTTTTATAAAAGATAATTCTCTGAAAAGGAGTAGGGAGAGGGCAGTGGGAGATATTGATAATATAAAAACAAAGATATCATTAAATTTTATTTTGAAAAAAAGATATGCAAAAAAAAATTGCATGGTGTAAAATGTAAGTATTGTCAGTCCAGATGACAGGTAGATCATTGAAAACTAGGGTAATTAAGGCCAGCTTCCTGAAGGAGAAGAGATTTGAACTGGCCCTTGAAGTATGGGTAAACTAGGATAGGCATTCCATGCAAAGGAAGAAACATGAATAAAGGCACAAGTGGAAATGGGCATGACATGTTAAGTAAAATCAGTATGTCTACAATGTAGGGTGTGTACTGTGAGAACTGGAAAACAAGAATGAACAATAAAGGTGGCATCAGATTATGGATGACCTTGAAAGAATAGAATTTAGATTTTATGGAAAGCCTATAGGTAATATGATAAAAGCAGGAGTTTTACAAGATTAGCCAGGTAGTAATATGGATGAACAAATCAGAAAGAAGAGAAATTGAAAGCAGGAAAATTAGTAGGAGGCATGAGGTGAGGCTGGCCTAGACCAGTGTGGTAGATTGAAAGGAACAGCTGTTAAAGACATTTTGAAGTTTGTACTTGGTGACTGACTGATTTGGTGGCCTAATGAATTAAGCATGAATTTAAAATTTGACAAACTAAGTTAGACTGTAAGATCTTTGATCTCTTTGTATCATTAGTACATGACCTTGGAGGATAAAGTGAGGCTGGTGACTTTGCACATCCCTCCCTCACTTAAATCCAATTTACTTGCATATTATGGCATCACCTCCTTGATGTCATGGTCTTCCTCAAGATCAAAGGAGAAACAATAACTTAGTCCTACTCTGTAGGGAATAGGTCCTTAAAAATAGCTAATGATTTGAGAATGACAGTGCCATTGACAGAAATAGGGACAATGGAAAGGGGAGACAATTTCAGAGAAAAGACAATGACTTTGGTTTTAGAAATGAGTCTAAGGTGGTAACAGAACACCCAAGTGAAGATATCCAGGACAAGTCAGAGATCTGGAACTGCAGTGAAATATGAAGGAAGAACATAGTAAAATGATAAGGGGCTTTACTTTAAAAAAAAAAAAGAATTAAGAGATTAACCAAAACAACTTTTTATTGAATTCCAGATACTAGTAAGGGTTTCCTTGTTCTAGAAAGTTACACTGCTTAAAGAAGTTGCTGTTTAAATGAGATATTGTTTTGTACGATAAATGTGTGGAAAACAGTCTTCATTCTAATGAAATGTGAATTACTGAATATTTCCATAGATACATAGCTTCATTACTTTGAAAACAATTAAACTTTTAAAATATTTCTAGATATGATATATAAAGTTCCTGTTGGGTCTGCCTTTAAAGAATAAGTGGTTCATCTTCAATTGATATTTAACAGAAGAGAAATAACGCCCTTAAAAATAATTTTCTTCAGTTAGTTAGAAATACCTCTATAATCTCATTTAAGTCAAAGGTACGTCTAGAAAAATAAATTTCAGCCCAGTCCTGGCTAAGTTATTCAAAATTCAAAAATAGTCTAAATTAACAAGGTTTTACTATGAAATTAAATGCTCCATTAAATGTAATGTTCTCCAAACTAACTAAGGATAACTCAGCCTCTTACCCTTCTAAGGAAAAAAAATGCAATTATCATAAAGGCAAGAGTAAGGTAAGAAGGAACATGCTGTAGGACAGACAGCTGGCCTCAGAGTCAGAGGTTTGAGACCAGGGCTAAAGTCTGACCATGACATCCATAGGCTGTGTAACACTGGACAAGTCACTTAATGTCCTACTGTCCCCACATAACATTCTACTATTCTAGGTTACAAGAGACTTGTTAATTTGTATTGGTAGATAGAAGGTATTTTCTTAATAGGTATTCTCTAAAGAGGGTTAGGCCAAAAACCAAAACCAAAAACCCTTGCTCAGGCAAGGAATTATGTAGGCACACACTGTTTAACAGACTATCTTGAATGTCAAAATCTAAACTGCTGGGGGGAAAATTACGTAGGTAACTTTTGCTGTTCATTCATTTCAGATGTGTCCGACTCTTTGTGACCCCATCTGGGCGTTTTTGGGCAAAGATGCTGAAGTGGTTTGCCATTTCCTTCTCCAGTTCATTTAGCAGATGAGGAAACTGAGGCAAACAGGGTGAAATGACTTGCCCAGGGTCCCCCAGCCAGTAATTGTTTGAGGCTGAATTTGAACTCAGGAAGAGGAGTCTTCTTGACTTCAGGCTTGGCAGCTCCCTAGGTCACTTTTAGGTAGCTATATAACTAGTACTTAGGTAGTGCTTTAATATTTGCAAAGCATTTTACAAATGTTATCTCATTTTCCCCTTACAACAGCAGTGGAAAGTAGGTGCTATTATTAATCCCAGTATACAGGTTAGAAAACAGAGGCAGACAAGTTAATTGACTGGCCAAGGGTCACACAGCCAGGAAATCTCTGAAGCTAAATTTGAATTCAGATCTTTCTGATTTCGGGCCCAGTGATCTCTGTCCATTTTACCACAGAGCTGTGCTTTTCATCACTAAGCAATTTGTAGCACTTTTTTGGGGCACTTAATCATATACTGTCTTAATATTCTTGTTTAACTATTTGTGATACATATTATCCTGTCTTTTAAAAGAATTACCTTCAGACAGAGACTTCTTACTGCTTCTCCTACCATCTAGTTCTGGGCAAGACATATGCAATCAAATAATTAACTGAATGAAAGACAAGTAGAGAAAATGAAAGGAATTAAAACTGTCTTCAATGTAGATTAACATCCTTTCAAGGGAAACAGGTCTACTTAGAAATCCTTAAATGCCAGCATGTAATCTTAATGTCTATTCTACATATTCTAAACAAGGCCATTTGGTAAGGATAAAAAGATTAGCATCTTATTTCTACAAATGGCATTTAAAGGGCTGGGCAGACTCCAGTCAAGCTGGTTCCCCAGACTGGCACAGCATTTGTATTTAGAGCATCACAACACTGAAGTTTCACTGCTGGCCACCTGATGCTCTCTAGAGCTCCGCTGGGTACTTCTTCCCAAAGGGGCAGCATCAACACCATGTCTTTTCTACCTGACTACTGACTTCTTATGCAATTCTGTTTTTTCCTTTCCCAAAACATTTAGTGTAGCTTCTCTGTTTGTTAGGGTTCTTGGGCATTTTCAGTGATTAAAGAAGTTTTCATGGCAAAAAGGAAACTCTTGCACAAAAGGATACACAGCAACTTCCCTTCTGGGATCAAAACTCACCTTGTGCTGAGCAGGCCAAACAGCTATAGCCAAGAAGTGCTTTCTAGTAAGGGCTTTCTATTAATGTAATTAACTGGCAGGAATAGTGACAAGAAGAGAAAATGGACAGGAAACTGGAAAGCAAAGTTAACTATACTCCTCTGTAGAAACTATTAATTTCAGCCATGAAATCTCTCACAGAGAGCTTCTTCCTAGGAATCATTAAGCCATAAGAACTCAGAGAACTACATCAGTTAGCTTTTCTTTTAAAATATTATTTTTAAAAACTGTGATTAGGAGGTTTTCTGCATACTGAAGTGTCATTTACTTATTTAGACTCAGGGTCGATGTTCCAGCCAAACAGAACTACTTCATCTTTCTTGAATAAGGTCTGTCACCTTTCCATTTCCATATGTATGACTAAGCCATCTCCTAACTTAAAATGCATTGCCTCATCTCTGTTTTTCAGAATCTTTAATTTCTTTTCAAGGGTCAACCTCCTCTGTGAAATTTTCACTGATCCCCACTATAAAGTATTAGTGCCCTCTCTCCCTCTTCGAACAAACATTCCGACGACTCTCTCTTTGAGCTCTCCTTTGCTCTCTCTCCCCGACCCTGAATTATACTTGTCTTTGTTAATGTTATCATCCCAGAATAATTTGTGAGCAATAGGAAAGGGAAACACAAGTACAAGCAAACAAAGAGCTTCTCAAATAAAGGCTACAGACGGATGTATCCCACAAATCTCTGCATCTAAAGGAAGCAAGAGTCATAGAGTGCCATAACAAAGTCCCACGGAGTTCAGAGACCCATAGCTAGCCAACCACTCCAACCAAAAATGTAGCAGAAGTAGAGTTTGGCTCTGGAACAAAATTTTAATTTAGGAACTAAGCCTGGAGAGATGAAGAAAGCAAAACTACAAAAGGATTATTTATAAACGCAGATGTATTCTATCCTGAGTTGGATGTTAGGGTAACAAAGAACCAAAATTATAAGTAGAGACTCAACGGGAAAAATGGATTTTCTACAAGGACGACATGAATACTTAGAAGAAATAAAAAGATAAAAATTAAACAAAAGTTCTTGAGGAAAAAGTTGGAAGGAGAATAAATAGCTTAGGAAATAAAATGGTAAACTTAATTCAAGTAACAGAATCCCTGAAAGTGAGAATAATCCAAATAGAAATAACGAGTTCAGCAAGAAATATCAAAACAAAATCAAAAGACTGAAAAAAATCTAAGAAAATGAAAATGTCAAAAATGACTAACTTGGAAAAAAGGTCAAGGAGAGAGAACTTAAGGAATCACTGGATTCTATCGAAGTCATTATTTTAAAAACACAAAAAACTTGGATACTTCATTTCAAGAAATGACAAATGAAAACTGACCAGATCTATTAAAACCGGAGAACAGAGTGAATCACAGAAAGGATGTATCGGTGACCTCCTGAAAGAAACTACAAAAGGAAAAGTCCCAGGGAATGTCATAGCCACAATCCAGTTTTCACACCAATGGGAAAACACTACTTGTATGCAGAAAGAAGTTTAAGTACTTGGAACTAGTCAGAATCACACAAGACTCAGGAGCTGCTACTAAAAATGACAAGATGTGTATTTCAAAAGGCAAAAGATATGAATTTACAATCAAGATTAACTTAACCTGCAAAACTGTATATAATGCAACAGTGGGGGAAAAACAGACTTTCATAGAGGACTTCCAAATGTTTCTGATGAAAAGATCAAAGCTTGAGAGGGAACTTAAAAATGCAAACACAAGAGTCAAGATAAACCTAGAAAGGTCAATGTATTTGAGCAACTAACATTCTAACAGGGAGAGGGGGAAAAATAAACAAGTGTTTTTCAATACCTTAAGACAGTGGTTCTCAACCTTCCTAATGCCTCAACCCTTTAATACTCATATGTGGGCATATCTGCATGTGGGCGAACCCACCTGGAGACATTTAGAGGAGCGGTGTCTCAGTTCCTAAGACCATCGGAAATATGGGTTTTCCCATGGTCTCAGGCGACCCCTGTGAAAGGGTCATTCGACCCCCAAAGGGGTTGCGACCCACAGGTTGAGAGCCATGCTGCCTTAAGAGAACAGAATCTGGTGTTAAATTGGTCCTATTCTGAGAGCAGTAAGAGTGAAAAGAGAAGGGAGAGTAAAAAAGAAATACATTAGTGTAGAAAGAAGAAAGGGTAGAATTTGAAATTTCTTATAACTGTGATATGTGAGAAGAGTAAATCAACATGAAGGAAGGGGTAGGCAGAATGGTCATTAGACTCACCTTACCCTTACCTGAATGGGACAAAGGAAGTGCCTGCACAGACAGATAGACAGACACACACAAACGAACAGGAAAATAGGGCAATGTGGGGAAGGGGAGTTAAGAGGAAGAGTCAAAAATAAAATAAATTTCTTGATCCTAAAGAAGGGAATAAAAGAAAATGAGAGAAAAGCCTTAAAAGCTCTCGTGTGTGCATACTCTCTCATTTATACATACACCTCAGTGAATATAAAAATCTGAGGATTATCTGCACAGTACTTCAGTCACAATACTTGAACTCATGGAAGTTGAAGAGGTCGACGAAATGAGATTATACAGAGAGAACATGAAAAAAGGCTTAGGACAGATGCAGGTATCCATGGTTTCAGAGCGGGATAGAGATCTAGCAAAGGAGACTGAGAAATGTTCAGATAAGTAAGAGAACCAGGAGAAAGCAGTGTTACAAAAACCTAGAAGGGAGAGAACATCCAGGAGAAGGCGATTGACAATGCCAGAGGACACATAGAGGTCAAAAAGGATGAGGATTTTAAAAAGACCATGAGATTTGGCAACAAAGAGATCATCAGTAACTCTGGAGTAAAGAGTTTCAGTTAAATGATAAAGCAGGAAGCATATTGTAGATTTAGAAGTGAATAAGAGGAGGGGAAGTGGAGGCAGTTAGTGTAGAGAGCTTTGTTTTGTTCCTTGATATCTCATGGAGTCATTAGCTTCCACTTGACTGATTCTAATTTTTAAGGAATTATTTTATTCAGTGAGTTTTTGTACCTTTCCTCCTATTTGGCCAATTCTGCTGTTTTTATATGTTATTTTCTTTAATACTTTTTTGTGCCTCTTTCACCAAGTTGTTGACTCTTTTTTCATAATTTTCTTGAACTGCGCTCTTTCCCAATTTTCCTTCTGTTGTTTTTATTTATTTTTTTAAAATCTTTTTTCTTTGCTGTTTTTAAAAAAAAACCCTCTTTCTTTAGCCCTCCTAGGAATTCTTGTTGGAAATGTTTCCAGTTTGCATTCCCACCCACCTACCTCTACCTGCCCAACTCCTCGAGGCTTTCCTTGTAGCTGTTTTCTTCTGAATATCTTGAACTTCCCTATAACCATAATGGCTTTTTATGGTTAGGTTTTTTTTTGTTGTTGTTTGCTCATTTTGCCAGTCTATTTTTTGACTTTGGATTTTATGTTAGAGTTGCTCATGGTAGGGGGTGTGGGGGGGAATACTGTTTTAAACTTGTCAGTTGTTTTCATAGTTAGTTCGGTGGGGGAAAGGTGTAAGTTTTCGGTGCTCAGTTCTCAGGTGAAGTGATCAAGAGTGACTTATGATTACTGCTTCGCTGTTCTCCTGGCCTACACTTTGGTCCTTACCCAGGAAGGACTTGTTTCCTTACAGCAGCAAGCACTAATACTCCTCTCTGTCCTGGATCTGCAACAAGGGTCTGCATCCTTGAACTTGCCCCAGAAATAGGTAATGGGCAATGGAATTACCAACCAGTCTCTAATTCTGTAGTGCCCACAAAAGGGTTCCCTGTAATCTATTTGTCCAGTCCCCTTACTGTCTCTGGGTGGGAAGAGCTACTAGAACTGTCACTGCTGCTGCCTCCAAGCCTCACAACTGGGGCTACTGTGTACTATGCTGTTATGGTCCATCTCCACTGCAGTGTCACAGATCTCTCCAACTGACCTAATAAGTAGTTTGGGATTGGAAAAATATCTCACCATGACCTTCTGTTGGCTATGCCACTCCAGAATTTGATTTTATATATTATTTTAAAGTTGTTCAGAGGGGAATGTTGGGAGAGTTCAACTGGAATGATCTCTCTATTCCTCCATCTTGGCTCTGCTTTTGTAGATAGCTTTCTCAAGGAGTCTAGTCCAGAAAGGGAGAGAAATATATAAGATGATAGCTAGCAGAGTACAAAAGATGTGGACATGTTTGTAGGCAGTAGGGCCAGTAAACAGGCAAAGATTAACAATTAGAAAGTGGAGATATCGGGGGAGCAGTCTACTGAGAAAGATGAGACAGCGTCAAGGGTACATATAAAGGACAGGAAGGACCACTTTTTCATTCAAGAAATGTGAAGAAGAAGACAACTGAGTGATGTGAGGAGGCAAGATCTGGGTGGATGGCCTATTTTTTTTCTGAGAAAAATAAGACAAGGTTCTCAGCATAGAAAAGGCGGACTGGGTACTATGGGAGGTCTAAGGAAGGATGAAAACATTTGGAAAAGCCATGGTGGTGAGTCAGAGAGTAAATCAATTAGGGAGGTGTAAAAGGATTATCTTGCTGCAGAGTGGACAGCTGAGAATCTGTGATATATATTTATAGTGCACTAAACACAATTTTGTGATTCTTTTCTGGCTCCATTCAGCAGCATGTGAACAAGACTGAAGAAGGTGTTGGTGGGAGCAATACACAAAGTAGTAGTTTAGCAAGGTATGATCAGTGATAGGAATTGGGGGAAGAGGGCAGAAAGTGTGGCATGCAAGGATTTGAATATAGTGTTGAACAGATTCACCAAGTGGTTAAGAATGGAAATTCCAAAGAAAAGGACAGATAAATAGGACACATTCGAAAGTATGGTATGGAATTTGTTATATGTTATTTTTAAAAAGCAAATGGTATGAAATTGGGCCATCCTTTCATATACTAGCCTTTTTTTGTTCTGCCACATTTATTGAATTTTTTTTTAATGGGGAGAGTTTAAGTTCAGAATTATAAAAAAAATAAAACCGAATGTTGCCAAATTATAACTTACTGTAGCCCTAAAGCATGTTATCTACTGAGGTGGGAGAAAGTGGATGTGGAACACTATATATAAAATGTCAGACTTTTTTTGATAAGTTGGTTAGTTCTATTAAACGGTAGAAAAATTGTTATGAAGACTGCTTGGGGGAGGGAGGAAAAGGAATATGTTGAGAAATGTGGATGATTTTTAAAAAGGCTATCAATAACATGTATTTTAAAAAGAAAAATAGAAAAGCAATATTAAATTCTTTTTACATTTCCTATTTCTAGTGTGAAATATTTTCATGTTCAGTTAAAATGACAAATTTAAAAACTTAATTTTTTTACCTGCAAAAAATAATTTCCTTCAATGTAACTGTTTTGTACTATATTAATATATTCCACTCCATGACAAATACTGTTATTTTGAAGTACCAATGTTTTAGCTTTCACTAGCTAAAATTATCAATTCCTCAAGAACAGTACATTTTATTTCTTTCACACTCCCCTATCCTTATAATCAGTCAAGGATTTACTGAAAACCTTCCATGTGTCCCACACTGAACATTGTGTAGGATACAGAAAAAGAAAGTACTTATTGAAAGAATATAACAGGAGGTCTCAGAGAAACACTTAAAAGTAAAGTAACTGTATAGCTCTGACACCTGTAGGGAGGAAGGGTAATGTTTTAATTTTAAAATAATTCAATTTTATTCATTTCAACAAAGCATTAAGGCACCTAATATATGGAAGGTAGAGGTGATATAAAGATAAAATGAAATAATTCCTGCCCTCAAGGAACATTCTACTAGAGAGATTCAAAATTAGTAAAAGAAAATACAAGAGAGAGTGCCAATAACCAATGTGGTTAGGAAAGGCCTTGTAAAGGTAACAAAGACTAGGGAATGAGATGAAGATGAGGAGAGAATGACAGGGAGGAGGGGTCACTTGCAGAGCTGGAATGTCAGTACAGGGGACAGCTAGAGACTGTGGAAAGGGAAATGATATGAAATAAAACTGCAAAGGTAGGTAGATGCCAGCTGTAGAGTTCTTTAAATGCCAAAAAGAAGAGCCTATGTTTTATAAAGGAAATAGGGAGCCATCAGAGATTTTTGAGTAAGGAGTATGTGGAGAACAGAGTGCAGAGAGTATATCTGGAGGTATCAGGAAGCAACTGTAATAGTCTATTAGAGCACATAAGGTCTGAACTAGGGCAGAGCAGGGTAGGAGAGAAAAGGGAACAGATGAAAGAGATGTTACTACAGTGTTTGGCCTTAGTAAACACTCAGTGAATCCTTGATAAATGACAGGGAGGAGACAGTGAAGACAGGGAGGGAGAATCAGCAAGACCTGACAAGTGACTGGATTTGTTCATGAAGTCAGGTCATCTTCTCCAAAACTGAGAATATAGACCACAAGGATGATAGTGTCTTCAACAGAAACCAGGTAGTTTGGAAGAGGAATAGATTTGGGGGGAAAGATAGTTGGATATATTGAGTTTAAAATGCCGATAGGACAACAGGCAGTTAGTGGTACAGGAGTAGTGTTCAGGAAAGAGATTAAGGCTGGATATATAGATTTGAGAGTCATCTGCTGAGAGATCATCACCAAGGTGATATGACTGAAAGATGATAAACTTTTCCAATAACAAAAATAGTACTCTTACCTCTAGCTGGGCCAGCTTTTCCTGAATCTTACAAAACTGGTCGTCATCCACTTGAACAGCTTTTCTCATCACTTCTCCCATTTCACAGATTCTATCAATCTGACTTTCAATTTCCTGTTAAGATATTAAGTATTTTAATTCTGTATTGCCCTGTAGGAAGAATAACAAACACAACAAAAAAGTAAAGTGCCTATGAGAAGAAGTAACATGATCCCAGTCAATCAATCAAAAAGCACTCTCCCTCCTCACATATCTAACCAATTGCTTAGACCTTCTCACTTCTACATGTCTATCTTGCCTGTCTAACCCTGAAGGGGCCTGTCTCTGTCTCATACTATACTGTATTCTACATCGAGGACTCTTAAAGTTCTACTGTATCGGCTTCCCCCAGCTAAATGACAAATTCCTCAAATACCTCAATAGAAGCTGTATTTCTTTGACTCCTCCCTCAGTCGCTGAGGACTCACTGAGCACCCCCCACATGGCCAATCACCATATACTATCTAGGAACTTAAAAAACACTTTTTGAATGACTAGTGAAAAGTCTAAAAGCACTTGACATCACTCAGAGTAAAGCAAATACACAGCTCTGACCTCCACAAACAGTTGGGAAGAATTCAATTATTTCTGCTATTGATTCTTCTCTTTCATATTCACCACTATTTTGTGGTATAGAATCATAACAAACACAGGCCTCAGAGTAAGGATATTATTAGGGGCAGTAGGTGGTGCAATGAGCAGAGCACTGGAGTCGGGAGGACCTGAGTTCAAATGTGGCCTCAGACACTTAACACTTACTAGCCATGTGACCTTGGGTAAGTCATTTAACCTCAACTGCTCAACCTTCCCCTCTCCAAAAAGCAAAAAACAAAACAAAAAATCCACCCCCAACATTAACAATAGTGATAAATGTGAAAGGATAATTTTTCTTTGAAAAAAAAAAGGTAACTTTTGAGGTAAAAAAAATATCCTACAATTCCTGCTAGTTCTCATTCTTTATATTTCTTTCTGAGATAAACTCCTGAAGAAAGCTCTCTATAGTCCAAGAAATCTATTTTAAAAAATAATTTCTAGATTCAATTTAACAAATATTTATTGTGAAACTTCTTACTAAAGAATGAGACTGATGGGCTTTCAAGACAGGTTCAGCATCCACTGCCTTTTTAGCAATCATTAATTGTAGCATCTGTTTCCTGTACTTGCTCATGATGAGTTCCAAAGCATCCTGGTGTTCCTCCAAGGAAATCCACAACTCTATCAAAGAATAAGTGAAATAAACTAGCAGTGATATCTGAGACAGTGAAGAACCTCCACCCCATAGGATACGGAAACACTTGACAATGTATTTACACTACTGACTAATGGTGCTTATGATTTTAGCCAATGGTCCCTATGTTATAAATCAGAGCATCTTAGATTCCTGTTCAACAAAAATTTGTGATACACTAGCAATACATGTTTGTACACATGTATATGTGTGCATGTATGTGTATATAGACATATGTATACGTGTGTATTTAAATTCCAGTCAAGTTGAATAACATCTTAAGGATTTCACCAAATAGTTGGGAAGTCCCTGCTTTAGAAAATTAAACTGAATTAATCTGAAAGTACTGTCCTTAGCAAAAACAACTCCTATCTGTTAAATAAGACTATATTCATATTTATAATCACAGGTTAAAAAAAACACCTTCAACTGTATTTCCTGAACTTAATTAAGATGTCTCAATTGCCTGATAACAAATACTGAAAAGGATTATCTATTAACTGTTCCCATTTTCCTACAATGGGTGTTATTTAGCAGGAGATTTTCTTAGGAAACCCCCCCGTTCGGAGGCACCGCACCACATTCTGGTTCATGCCCCGCACGGGGAATACGCTGGTCTAAGCACTGGGCTGAGAAGGGGCCCGAGGGATGGCAGCCAAACTGACCTCGGTTCTCCTGCTGCAGGTCGCGGATCTGCGTGTTCTCCTGGGACAGCAGGACATGAGGCTTGTATTTGGACACGTCCTTCAGGTCCGCGGCGTCCTCTGGACACTGCTTTAAACAGACAGCACCCGCGGCCAAAGTCAGCCCACACGGAGATTCGGGCGGGCCCTGGGTGGAGAGAAGACCCTCGCCCCGGGCCCCCCACCTCCCGCCTCAGCCCCGCCTGACCTGCTCCGGCAGCGCGGCGCCCGCCTCCCTCATCGCGACCACCCGCCGGTGCAGGGCGGCCGACTGATCCACCAGGGACTCGGCGGCCGCGTCGTGCTCCCGCAGCCGCTCCAGAAGTGTCTTCGCGTCCGTCAGGATCTTCTCGATCGTGCAGCTCATAGCGAAGGATCGGGGCGAAGCGGCCCCGGTGCGACGCGAGTCACCGATTCCTACGCCGCCGGTTCCGGGTCTTCGCCCACTGCTACTGACGTTACATCCGTAAACGAAAAAAAAAAAACGCGCCACTTCCGACAGCCCCGGGCGAGTCTTTCCCTCGAGCGGCCGACCGAGAGCCTCAACCTTGCGCCTGCGCAGAACATTCCTGCCCGTACGCTGACCTGTGTTTCCTAGGAAGCGGCCCTCGCTTGCCGGAAAGGGGGCGGGGCCAAACGTAGGGCGAGGGAAGGGCTTTTTCTGCGTGACCTTGGGCGAGTCGCTTAACCCTCTCAGCCTCAGTTTCTTCTTTGTAGAAAGGACGTCATGCTTCCGTGCTCTCTCCTGTGATTGTCAAAGGCCTTACTGACATTAAAGCACCTTGGAAACCTTAAAATTAAATGCAAATTGTTATTATTAGTCGTAGTAGTATTACTGTTTAGCCTTGGCTCCTTTAGCCATATATGTATTTTTATGTGGCCATGGTTTTCTGTTCGCCTCAGTTTCTTTAATTTTGCTCCCCTTACCAGCCTCACAGAGTAGTCATGGGAATCCCATGTAAAGTGCTCTGCAGACCATAAAGGTCCATGTTATTACTGCAGAGCATGAGTCCATGCGTTGGGGTCCACGGAACTTATCTGTGAATGGATTTGGAACTTGGATGGGGAAAAAGATTACATTTTTATTTCAATATTCTTAGTTTTCTTTGTAATTTTATTAATTTTGTTTTATGCATTTGAAAACGTTATTCAGAGAAAGGGTTCCATGGGATTCACCAGACTAACAAAGGGGTCCATGACCCAAAATAGGTTTGGAACCCCTGTTATAATTTTAGAAACTGCTAGCCAGTGGATCCTTGCATTGCAAATCAAAGCATCTTACATTCCTGTTATCCAAAAATGTATACTTTCAACATATACATATATACACACACTCACACACATATTTTAATAATTTCTACAGATTCGGGTTTCCAGTTCTGATTTTTGCTATTTGCAGCTTATTTGTCAATGGCTTCTTTAAAGTCGAGGTTCAACCTCTTAATGATCAGACTGGCCCTTGAAGCTGTGTTGTCCTGGTTGGTGAGAATTCAATGTCTTTAGCTACCCAACCTCTCACCCACCAGTGCCTCTCCCCAGCAGTCTTCTGCCATGGTGTCCTTTGGTCCAGATCTCCAGATATGATATCGAAGAGGTGCTAAGCCATCCAGCTTGGAACTTCCTCCCTGGTATTGTACACTCTTAATTCATGACAGTCTAATACCAGGACTAGAAAGAGGTACCCCAAAGAGAACTCTACTCATCCTTTCTGTATCTTAGCTTAATATCATTTATCAATTCAAAACTACCATTGCTTCTGGAAAGGGCATGCCACGTGTCTCCACTCATCATTTCTGTGACTTTCAGACACCCTTCCCTGGCCACCCAGGATTTCTACTGAGCCATTCCCTAACCTGAAAATGACAAAACAGCCGGCCAGAGACAAAGTGCATTAATCACGTAGCCATGTAATTAATCATTTTCATTATGAGGAACAGATTTGCAAATTGGGAATTCTCCAGATCAGAATTCCACCTTACTGAAAAGAAGACTAAGATTATATACGTAAATCACAATGGGAAGGGAGGGGGAGAGGTGGATTAAAAACCTTTGTTCCCAGGTCTTTTCAGTTTCCCAAGAGAAATCCACAAATGGAGGACAGTACAACAGTTCTAGAGTCCAGCCTTTGTTGGTTGTTACACGGTGGATCTTCTGTGATGGGAACAGGTTCTACAGTCTTTGGTTAGCTTCACTTAAGGTGCACTAGTGATTATTAGTCTTGTCAAAGTTTGATTGATCATTTCAAGCTGCATTGCAAGCTTCTGACTCACAAGCCAAAAGAGGCAATTCTGAAAAATCTAATCTATTAATACATTTATTACGTATATATCAATTAATATGAAAATCATCATTCCCATAATTCCTAATGTTATTTATCTCTATTAGAATCTAGGCTTCTGGGTGGACAGGGAACTGATTCTCTTTTGTATTTGTATCCCAGCACTGAGCACAGTGCCTAGCACATATTAAGCATTTAAAAGCTGCTTTTTCATATATTCATTCTTGAAGATTTGGGGTTTAGGAGGATTTTTGAATACTGAAGGCAACAGACCCCCCAGTAAAAATTAGTTGAGGTTTATAAATCAACCACATAGTATATTTTAAAAAGTGAGACAGAAAAAAACACAAAATGTTAAAAACTTATCTCTCTCCTTGCGGAGGTTCAATCTCTTGGTATCAATCATTACCTCTGTTTTCATCCTTGCCAAATTTCTCCAGTCCTCTTGTTACTTAAGGTCCATTTGTATTCCATTCTAGTTAAGAAATATTTATTAAACAACAAAGATGTGCCCAGCACCAGGCTAGGAATTACAAAGACAAAAATGAAAAATTGCCATCAAGGAGTTTATATGTGGATGAATAAATTTAAGTATCTGCAGAATAAGTGGAAATTACTGTTGGCAGAAAGGGGGCATGGCAGCACTAGGTAAGGGATCAGGAGAAGTCTTCTGAGGGAGATGGTATTTGAACTCAGCTCTGAAGTGATTCTAAAAGGTCACAGTGAGGAAGGAACATGTTTCTGATGTGAGAGTGCAAAGGTAGAGAGAGATAGAACATTGAATGTTTCAGATGGGAAACAATTTGGGCAAGATTCTATAGGCACTTAGTTTAAAAAGACAAGTTGGAATTTGATTGTGAAGGGAGGAATATGCCAAATTGTAGACTTTGCAGTTTATTCTAGAGGCAAAAAATAGAGTGACTCGTGTTTCCAACTGCCTCAATCAATTTGAACACATCTAAGATAAAACTCCTTATTCCTCTCAAACTAGCTTTCAGATATGGGTAGGAGACAAATTCTTAAACAAGAGGCAGAGGCCATTACAAAACATAAAATAGATTGTTTTGATCGCATGAAATTGAAAGACTTTTGCAAAACAAAAATGCATCTAGTACAACAACAATAATATTAACTAATAGTAGTTAACATTTATATAGCACTTAACTATGTGCCAGGCACTGTGCTGTTTTACAAATATCTCATTTGATCCTCACAACAACCCCGGGAAGTAGGTAGGTACTATTACTGTCTCCATTTTAAAGATGAAGAAACTGAGGCAGGCAGAGGTAAGTGACTTGCCCAGGTTCACACAGTTAATAAGTGTCTTTCTGACTCCAGTATCCAAGATTTATAGAGGGTCAACAGAAATATGTAAGACCAAAGACCATTCTTTAGAAGACAAATGCAAAGCAAATAAACAAATAGTACTCAAAAGAATGACAGACTATTAACAGTTTTATGGAATTATGCCCCAAAACACTAAAAATAAGAGATATGGAACCAAAACAACCTTGAATTTTTACCTTACTCCCAGCAAACTGGCAAAGACACAAAAAATGAGAATAATCAGTGTGGAAACCCATGCTTGGAATGCTCTACCTGCTCATCTCCACCTATTAGCTTCTTTGACTTGTCTTCAAGTCCCCACTAAAAACCCCACCTGCCACCCAACTCTCACCTGTGGCTCCAAAAAGCACAGCAGCTACAACCCAGTAAAACCATCTTGGCAGATGGGCTAAGCCAGGTTGAGGGTAACTGACAGGCTTCAAACCTGTCAGTGAGTTTGCAGGATGTCTACCTCAAGCATGTGAAGACCTCCCCTTGGTGGAGTGGGTGGATGAGAACAATTTGTTCCAACAGCCATGAAAACAATTGAAATAGTCTCTGTGGAACACTTGGAGCTTGGTTAGATATTGAAGATGTCACAGTCATCCACTGCATCCCAGGCCATCACCAGTCATCTTGACTTTTGTCCTACCACTGGACTTCAATGACTCTGGAAGAGAGAATGAGGCAGATGACTCTGTGAAACCCTGCCTCACTTAAATCCAATTAACAGATGAGTCATGAGATCACCTGATGATGTCATTGATCCTCTTTGAATTGAAGGATCAACAACAACAACAACTATAATCATCTAGGAGTGAGGACTTGAAGGCTTGACCTAATGTAGTTTCCATGTGAATGGAGAAAAGGGGATTAATTTGAAAGAAGCTAGAGGTGCAACTAATAAGACATTGGCAGCTAATGAGGCATGGAGATTGAAAGAGAAAGAATAGTCTGGGACTACTTTCAGGTTGTAAACTGGAGTGACTAGAAGAATGATGGTGCCCTCAATAGACACAGAGAAGCTGTCACCTTAACCTTCACTTCAGATGTAAGTGGAGACAGCCCAGTATATCTTGTGTCCAAAAGTCTCAAGAATGGCAAAATCCTTGAGATCACCAGCCCTGCATCCAGCTTGTCTCCCAAATCCAAATTCTAGGGAAGCAACTATCATGGAGCTGAAACCTTGCAACTATCTTTGTAGGTCCTCTATTTCCTACTGCAGTTTCCTACCTCAACCACTAATGGTCTAGAAAAGAAAGGTCTCATAACCCAAGTCTTTGAACAGTCAAATGCTTTAACATTAAGAATGGACAGATATATTAGCTAGCTCCTTTCTGTCCTCAGTGCTGTTGAAGAAGGGTCACTGAAGCATCTGCCACAGCTCTCTCCATGTTGAAGTCATTGTCCCCAAGGAGCCCAAGCAGCTGCAGAAACTTTTTGTCAGAGACCTGAGCTTCAAGACAATGAATGAGAGTCTAAGGAGCCATTTTGAGCAATGATGGGACATGCTTAACTTCATGGAAATGAGGGATCCAAATACCAGATATTCCAGGGCCTTTGATTTTGTTGCCTGTGCCGCAGTTGAAGGGGTAGAGGCAGCCATGAATGCAAGACCTCATAAAATTGATGGCAGAGTTGTTGAACCAAAGAGAGTTGTTTTCAGAGAGGACCCTCAAAGGCCAGGTGCCCACTTAATTGTGAAAAAGATCTTTGTGGGTAACATTAAGAAAGACATTGAGGAACATCACTTAAGAGACTACTTTGAACAACATGGAAAAAATAAAGTGATTGAAATCATGTTAGACCAAGGCAGTGGCAAAAGAAGGACTTTGCTTTCATTGCTTTTGATGACTATGATTCTCTGGATAAGATTGTCATTAAAAAGCACTATACTATGAATGGCCACAACTCCGAAGTAAGGAAAACCTTCATTAAACAAGAAATGGCCAGTGCTTCATCTAATCAGAGATGTTGAAGTGATTTTGGAAACTTTGGTGTTGGCCTGGAGATGGTTTTGGTGGAAATGATCATTTTGGCCATGGTGAGAACTTCAGTGGTTGTGGTGGTTTTGGTGGCATTCTTGGCAGTGAAGGATATAGTGAAAGTAGAGAGAGCTACAATGGATTCAGCAACAATGGGAGCAGCTTTGGAGGCAGTGGAAGCTACAATGATTTTGGCAACTACAACAATCAGTCTTCAGACTTTGGTCCCAT
This sequence comes from Pseudochirops cupreus, assembly GCA_028627135.1. Taxonomy (NCBI): domain Eukaryota; kingdom Metazoa; phylum Chordata; class Mammalia; order Diprotodontia; family Pseudocheiridae; genus Pseudochirops; species Pseudochirops cupreus. The sequence goes on from CM053584.1 coordinate 350,542,058, forward strand.
GAAAGGAAGAAATTTTGGAGGCAGAAGCTCAAGCCCATTTGTTGGTAGGGACTAATATTTTGCCGAACTATATAACCAAGGTGGCAATGTTGGTTCCAATAGTAACAGTAGTTATAGCAGTGGCAGAAGATTTTAATTACTGTTAGGAAATAAAGCTTAGCAAAACAGGGGAGCCAGAGAAGTGACTGGTAAATCATGAGTTACAACAGATTTGTGAACTCGGCCAAGCACAGTGATAGAAGGGCCTAGCTGCTACAGGAAGACATGTTTTAGACAGTACTCCTTGTGGATGGGCAAAGAAACCCTCAAGGACTACATCTGTGACTAATTGCATAACAGGTTATTTTAATCTCTGTTCTATAGAAAGTATTCTAACAAAGGGTTTTAATGTAGATTTTTTTTTGTACTCATGTTGTTGATTTCTAAATGTAATAGTCTGATCATGATGCTGAATAAATGTGTCTTAAAAAATTAAGAATGATATGTAGAGCCTATATCAGACTGCATGCCATCTAAGGGATGGGAGGGGGAGAAAATTTAAAACTCAAAAGCTTGTGGAACTGAATGTTATAAATTAAAAACAAATAAATAAAATTTAAAAAAAAATTAGTAATGGATATGGTTTTTTGAATGGAAATGACACTAAAGGAGATTTTTTATTGTTTACCATGTCCTTGTACCCTAATAACCTACCAAGCCTATCCATCTGACTTGTAGCTGAAACTTCCTATATGTGTTGTCTTTTCCCCCATTAGAATGTGAGCTCCTTGGGACCAAAGACTCTTGTTTTTTTATTTTTATCCCCAGAGCTTAAGACAGAGCTTTGAACATAGGAAGACTTTTTTCATTTTATATAAATGAATATTTATATAAATAAATTTCATTTTATATAAATACATAAAAGTATAATCATTTACTCATTCTGAAACCCATGGCTCAAAGGCTCTTCTCATTAGTGAAAATTGATTACTCAATGGTCCATGCTTGTTTGAGGGGAGGGGTTGGTGGGAGTTTCAGAAAGGAAAGCTTCTGGTCTTCTGGCTTCCAGCTTCATTCTAAACTCCCTACAGGAACCTGAAGGGAGGTGAAGACTCTGGGAAGAAGCCAACATATAGTGGAGCTGGTGATCTCTATTATGTTCCTATACACTGGAAATTTCAGGGAATTTCCCTTGGAGTGAGATCTGAGACTCTTTAAGTTGAGCTGAGAATTCTTATTTCCATTGGAAGAGGTCATTTATTCTCTGTATTGTCTGGTATGTCTTCTCCTGGGAATACTTTTTCTTATTTCTCTTTTGCTATAGACTTGGGTAAATGGGTTTATTTGCTCCATGGGCTCATTGTGGAACTGGTATTTGTTGGGAAGCGAGTCTAGTCTTGGATATAGAGCTTTGGAGCTCTCCTTCCCTATTTAGAGATAACAATCAGGAGCTTGAACCTAAAATAGATCTCCTCTAGACTAACAATATTTAGGTGAGCAGAAAGACATGTTTCTGTCCCAGCATTCTTTCTTTGAGGAGACCAGAGTGGCCAGTCCCAGGCCCTAATCTCCTGCTTCTCCTCCTGGCAGGACTCAAAGTCTTCCTTAGAGCAGAATTGGGGTGGTGGTGGGGCAGAGAAGATTAAAGATACCTATTCTCAATTATCTATGAACTATATCTTTATGGACCCATGTAGGCACACATAATCTACATGGGCAAAACAACAAACAAGGCACCACACACATGCTTACAAGTCATTTATTTATTCATTCAAAGTGAGGGGTATATCTGAGCCTGTCTATAACCCCTTGTAATGGTAATTAATTTAAATTTGAAGACTGCTTTTTGTTCTGGCAAGTAAGGAGGTACATAGCCCTTAGTAACTAATCAAACCTCTGTGAAAGAAACAGAAGGTGTAAACTCCTGTCTCCAGAAAGGAGTTGGCTGAAACAGGAAGCCAATGCTGTGTGTGTGTATAAGAAAAGCCCCAGAGAGGAACAATCAGAATTTCTTGAGACCAGAACCTGGTTGCAGAATCTGTTCTGCTGGGGAGAGAAAGAGAGAGTTTCTCTCAGCAGCATCTAGAAGCTAGGCTGCTACTGCTGGACTGAGAACTGAGTCAGAATTTTCTTCAGACAAGAATCGTGGAGACTGAAGTTGCTGCTGCCAGGAAGTCTGAAGAGGAAAGCCCCACCTAGGCTGGAGAAAACGATTTTGATTTTGAAAACCTAGGAGGAGTGATTTTGGTTCCTGGGAGCCAGCTGAGATTTCTTCTGGATCCTAGGACTAGCCAAACTGCCAGAGAACTAAAGAAGCATGGCTGTGGTGCCAGTATGTTTTGATGTTGTTTTGCCAGATTTGTCTGCTGGCGAAGGACAATGCTATTGTTGCAGAGGTCCTGGAGCCTTGCTGTTGGCTCAGAAGCCCTGAAGAAGGATTTTCTTGTAGTACATTTACAGATATCCTGGAAGAGGGTCGTGCTGATGTTTTCAGGGGTCCTGAGACTGTTCTGCAGACAGAGAGTGAATTGATGAGGACACTGGCAATGTATGTCATGGCTTTGTTAAGCTTTGTCTCCCCAGGAACAGAGATTGCTGAGAACTTGCCTCAGGTAAAGATGAAGAAAAGACCTCTCCTTGGGTATTGAATGCTGTGATGATAATATGGTTTACTAGTGACCTAGGGGTGGGGGATTTGTGTATTTTCTAATGATTTGTACTTAGTGATTAATTATACTTAGTAACTGATTGCTAAATAAGTGACTGATTGAGTTAACCTAGTTGCTCCATGAGTGGAAGACTGACTATTGTACTCTGAGATGACTGAATGACTGAGTAAGGAGGCAAACCTCTTTAGGGGTACCAGATGATTGCTCTTTGTTCAAAGCTATTGTGACCACTTTGTTGAAAACTATGAGGCCATTTTAATGATAAGCTGTTGTAAACACTATATTGTGATTTTCTGTGATAAGTTGCAATATTGTGAATACTGTACATTGATTTTCTGAGAATGTTTTGCTTTGATTTGTTATGGAATAAAGAGTGCTCACTATACTGTGTAATCAGAACCTTAAAAGCTGTTCATAGTAGCATTCTTCTGGAAAACTGCTTGTGCACGGCATTATGCCCCTAAAATTTATCAGGAATTTCTTTGTACCTCCTAAAGGAGTGTGCCACCAGGTATAGGTGGAATGACCTCTTGGTGTCCTGTAGGCCAGGCTAAATTAAACTGAAGGACATATTTAGTCCATAAAACAGAGATACCTCACTCATGTTCTAGTCTTTGGTGTTTGATTGAAAGACCATGTGTTTTACTGGTGGTTAGTTGTGATGAAAGGAGAGACAGAAAGAAAGTTCAAAAAGAATGATAGAGAATAAAGGGAAAGAAGAAATGGAGGAAAAAAAGTAAGTAGATAAGGCAAAAGCAATGTTCAAGTGCCACCTTTGAGAGTCTTTTTCTGAGTGTTCCTCTGTTCATGCAGCCCAACAGCTCCCCCTTCCTGCCTCTCAGAAGAAGGAGAGAAAGGGGAGAGAGAGAGAGAGAGAGAGAGAGAGAGAGAGAGAAAGAGAGAGAGAGAGGGAGAAGATGTGCAGTTAGAAACTAGAAAATCAACAAATAAATCCAAAATAAGCACAAAAGAGTAAATATTGAAAGACAGAGAAATATATAAAGTGGAAAACAAAGATGTTAAAGCTAAAAACAGCCCCACTCACAATATAGAATCAAGAAGCCTTTAGTTAAGGCTGTTTTATTAGTCATCAAAAACAGAGGGAGGCAAATCAAATTACCAAAATTTAAAAAAAAAGCAAATAAGGTGAAATGGCAACGGAGCAGAAATTCTTTTTGAAGAATCATCAGAACCACTTCACACAATTATATGCTGTCAAAGACTAGAGACTTTAAAAGAAATGGAGGGTTACCTACAAAAATATAAAATACTCAAATTAACTGAACTTCAAATAGCGATATTAAACACCCCAGTCATAGGAAATGAAATTGAAGAAAGCATAAAGGAACCATGGAACAAACACACATACTCTCTCTGTCTCTACCAATCTAACTATCTTTCTATAAAGAAATACTTTGGCCAAGATAAATTTCATCAAACATTTAAAAAAAATTAATGCCCATGTTACATAAATTATTCTCAAAAATTAAGAAAACTTACCAAATTCTGAGCCTAAACTATAAAAGATAAAGCAAAGAGAGAGAACCCTAGACTAATATGATTAAATACATATTGATTAAAATTGTAAATTAAACTCTAGCCAAAAGACTATAGCAACATAGCCAAAAAATTATTTACTATGAAACAATTGACTTTATGCCAGGGGTGCCAAGATGGTTCAAAATTAGAAAAAGAAAAAATATTAATTATATTAAAAAACAAAGAGAGGCAGCATGATTCAGTGGATAGAGACTCAAGAAGACCTTCAGAGTCAGGAAGACCTGGGTTCAAGTCTTGTTTCTGACATGTAATGGACAAGCAACCTTGGGCAAGACGCTTAACTTTTAGCTCTCTTATACCCTAAGTTGCAGACCTAATGGTGATCTGAATTTGTAAAGGCATTTTCCTCCTGAGGCCTTCCATATGCCAGTGAAATTGCATATGTGGTCCAAAATCTACCCCCTTAAAAGCTATATCATTATGTAAATAGATGTGGACAAAGCCTTTAACAAAGTAAAACATTCATTTAAATTTTTAAAAATGCCTTTAAAGCACTGGTATAGAAGGGCCATTTTTATTATGATAAAAGTATACATGTAAGTCAGAAAGCTAGCATTTTTTGCCATGGGGAAACACTAGAAATTGGGCTAATAAATACCAGACTCAAATGAACTTGTCTTCTATCCCTACTATTAATTGGCGTCATTCTAGAAAAGCTTGTGGTCCTAGAAAAGGCAAGAAGAGACAAAGTTAACTCTGTCTGCAGACATCAATCAATTAATCAACAAACATTTTTAAAAGTTCCTGTTATATGGCAGACACTGTGCTAAGGGATCAGGTAGATGGTGCAGTGGAGATGCGGAGGTGTGGGCTCTGCGAGCCCCTTGGAGTCTGATTGAATCTTCCCACTTGATGAGGCATTTGCAGAGGCCTTAAGTATTTCACTGTGGCTGGGCCCAAGCCTCTGTTACTAGCCTGGCCCTCCATTGTCCATCTGCTTCCCACCCTTGAGCCTTTCAAAATATCAATCCACTCTTGAATTGACCTCATTAACTCCTCCTGAAGACCCTCCCCAAACTCATCACTGGAGTCTGACCTCATTGACTCCTCCTGAAGACCCTCCCCAAACTCCTCCTCTAGACCACCCCTAGATTCCTCTGTACATAAGAATCCCATCTCCCTTCTATGTAGTATGAGAGCACCACTGAAGGCCCTTGCACAGACTTGCTCTGTGTCCAGTACAGGAGAACTTTTAATAAACTTTGCTTTTCTTTGGCTGAGAAGACTTGAGTGGAATTCTTTCTGCAGGACCCGACATGTTGGTATTTTGGGGTCTCAGGCAACCCTTAACCCTCTTGTGGGTAACCTCTTCAGAGAGAGCATGGAGCCTGGAGTCAGGAAGACTTATCTTCCTGAGTTCAAATCTGGCCTCAGACTCTTACTAGGCTGCCCTGGGAAAGTCACTTAACCCTCTTTGTCTCAGTTTCCTCATCTGTAAAATGAACTGGAGAAGGAAATGGCAAACCACTCTAGTATTTCTGCCAAGAAAACTCCAAATGAGGTCAAGAAGAGTTGGGCACTACTGAAAAAAAGTGACTGAACAACAATTGGGGATAAATGCTGAAAATATAAAGATAAAAATGACAGTTACTGCTTTCAATTTACATTTTATCAAGAGTGTCAAAAGTGAATGTTGAGGGAACTAATTGGTCTTTTGGGAGCTGACATAACTAACTCCAATCTATAGTCACCATTTTATTGCCTTGGTGTGTAATACTGCTAAGAGGCCAATTCACTGAATGGGCATTACCTCACCATAGTGAGTACATGAAATGGCCTTAGCCTAAAATGGCCAGGGTCTCCCATTGCATCCTGGGTCATCTCCAGTCATCCTGATGAATATCTGGTCACTGGATCCAGATAGCTCCAGAGGAGAAAGTGAGATTGGTGACCTTGCACAGCCTTCCCTCACTCAAGTCAAAGTCAACTGCAAGTCATGTCATCATTTCTCTGATGCCACAGTCCTCTTTGAAAACCAAGGACAAACGCAACCTGTGAGCAGACCAAGCTGCCTGAATGGGGACCTAGCTACTTGGGTAACTCAGTTAGTCCTCTCCCTTCCCCTCTCCCTCTTCCTTCCCCTCTCCCTCCCTCTCCCCTCTCCCTCCACCTCCTCTTCCCTCTTCCTTTCCTTCTCTTCTCCAAAGGAAGGTAAATTTTAATGGCCAGAAGCTGGTCACTTAACTTTGAATTTACTCCTTCCTTCCTTCCTTCCTTTCTTCTTTCCTTCCTTCCTTCCCTCCCAAAACCTTATACCCAGTTAATCTCATAGATTGGACCACAATAGGTCCCTGCCCAAGCTCCACTTAATGGCTGTATTTTGGGTCCTTCTGGCTTAGAGTGAAAGTCTATGGTAACTGTTTTGTCTCCCTTTGGAACAGGTACCTTGAGGGTCTTCCCCTCCCAGCTAGATTTTTTCTTCATTTTTTTTCTAATTAACAGGGGTCATCCCTTGACTCATTTCTTAAAGTGGCTTATTCACTGAATGGGTGTTACCTCATTCAAAGTGAAAAGGCCTTAGCCTAAAAGGACCAGGGTCTCCCATTGCATCCTGGGTCATCTCTACTCATCCTGATGAATATCTGGTTACTGGATCCAGATGGCTCTGGAGGAGAAAGTGAGGCTGGTGACCTTGCATAACCCTCCCTCACTCAAATCAAAGTCAGCTGGAAGTCACGTCATCATTTCCCCTGATGCCAGGTCCTCTTCGAAAACTAAGGACAAACCACACAATTTATCTACCATCTATTTATCAATATCTTTTCTCTTCTATCTAATCAACTCTGGGCCTACTCATTGTCCATCATATTGTTTATCCCAGATGTGTGTGTGTATGTATGTATATATGTATACACATATGTGTGTATAGCTTGGACTATTGCAGTAACTTACTGTTTAGTTTGTTTGCCTCAAGTCTTTCCCCACTCCAATCCATCTTTCACTCAACTATCTACATCTTCTTCCTAAAGTGCAGGTCTGACCATGTCTTCTGCCCACTCCTCCAGCCCCATTAAATTCCCAGTAGCTTCAGGATCAAATAAAATGTCCTCTGGCACTCAAAGCCCTTCAGAACAGCATGGTAGATCTAGGTTTGGGAAAAATAATGTGAATGCTCTAGTACAGTGAATAAAAAAAAGTTCAGCGACTTAAATGAGATTTGAAGCAAAGTTAACTTGTAACTTGCATATAGACTTGAGACTTTGTCAAATTTCCAATTTCTCAACATGTAACAAACATTTATTAAGTGCCTGCTATGTTCCATGCCCTGTGCTTGTTGTAGGTACACCTCTACTGTCAACGACCTCTTAGTTTCATTTCTTTTTGGTTTAAGTTAGATATTAGGACAAAATGAGGTACTCACAAGTTACTGAACATTTAACAAAGGAGGTCTACATTGTCCTAACATAGAAAGAATATACAACAAGGATATAGTAATGCTTAGCATCTCTGAACTTGGGGCTTCCCCTCTTCGTACCATCCGCACCAGACTTCATCTGGAAACATGACCTCAGGCACCCACAGAGCCTCTCCACAAGGAAATTTATTTAGAAAAACTGGACTCAATCAGGTATCATAAAGGAAGGAAGCCCTGTCAGGGAAGCTGAGGATAAAGATAATTTCATTAGAAAATCACTGTTCCTATCACGGTGCTTCTGCATCTCAAAAAAAAAGAGCCCTGAGTACAGTGAAGGGCAGGGCTTCTTGGTAGACAATGTACTGGACTTTGAATCAGAACATCTGGTATCAAAATTCTGCTTCTGGACCTTGCTACTTGAAGACCACGGGCATGCCACTTAAATTCTCTGATCCTTAGTTTTCTCTTCTAGGCCTTATGGACTATAACACGTAGCTTCTAAACAATCTGAGCAGACACGACTACTCTCTGTGCCTCCTTTTCCCTTCTAAAAAAAAAGTGCTCTAACTGGGAAATAAGATATACAGGCGTTGGGTTATAGAAATCCACCTTGCCCTACTAGAAAGTTAGAGGGGGGATGAGGGAGGATATAAGAGAGAGCAGATTGGGGGAAGGGGTATTCAGTAGGCTCGCTATTTAGGGGTAGAGGGTAGGGGAAAGACAGGGAGAAAATTTGTAACTCAAAATCTTGTGGAAATGAATGTTGAAAACACAAAATAAACAAATTTTAATAAAGTGCTCTAAATATTCAGTAGTGAATATAATTTGTATGAAAAACTTTTGCATGAAAAAAATTCCCACCAAACTTCAACTCTGAACATTTGAAGCTAGTGAAATCTATGATAAACCAATTCATTTTAAAAGTACTTCAAAACTTCCTAATTTTAAAATGACAATGATAATGCCAGTCTTCTATCCAAATGTCATTCATTTTTATGAATTTGAAGTAGAGCAGACATCCTTGACCTAAAGGGATTCTAGTTATCTATTCAAATACTCCTTAAACACAGTCTGATAAATCCTGGTTTAGTAATCTGTTGATTCTTCATCTTATCAGTAATATTTCTATTTGTTCCTTTACACAGTAAACATCCCCTACTCAAGGCAGAAGAACAGAAACCCAGTTGCCCTGATCTAGCTCTTTGTTACACATTTGCAGAAGAACATACTATTGTTGTCCTTCAAAGGAAAAAAAGCTCAACCTAACTAGCTTCTGGATATTAGATTTCTTAAAGGAGGATTTTTCAAAATATTATTCAGGGCTTTTAAAGCAGGATTACTTCAAGTTTTTGTTGTTAAAATATATTCTTTGGAATCCAAATAGCTGCCAATGGGTAACATTAAAAACAAAACCAGACCCTGGATGGTTTATGAACAGGACTATCTTTTTTTCTTACAGAGAGGCATTCTAAAAGCACACAATAAATAACCATTTAAGTCCAGTGTTTGAAACACAATGGAAGTTTGATATCTACATTTTAACTAACTAAACTCCTGAACTGTCCAGGTAGAAAGAGAAAAGAAGTTTCAGTTTCATTCATGTCTCTGTCTTAGATAACTGTGTTCATTACAGCTGTCTTTCACCTTTTTCCTGTTCACGTTTAGAGAACCAAAGACTAAGGCTACTTCTTTAGACTACAAATAACATTATTACAACCGTCAAATTTCCTTCTACTGTCTCTAAAGGTGCAGCTTGATATGATAGTCCTTATTAACCTTATTTCAGTTTCATTCATGTCTCCATTTATCTTGGATGGCTGTGTTCATTACAGTTGTCTAGGACTCTTTTCCTGTTAGAAGTAATGGGGCTTATATGTCCCTGGCTCATCTTTGGTGTAATCTCACTCCAGCTAGCTTAATAGTCTTTAAAGTTAGTGCCTCAAATGGACCTTACTTGTATGTTTCCTCCTCCTTTTTTTCCCTTTTCTTGACTCCCTACATTTTCCCCATTGGATGTGTGTAGCCCCAATACCAGGGCTGAGAGAGGTTGCAAGCAATTTTTTTTTTTTGCAAGCCTTTGTCTAAATAGACAATTTGATTAAAAATATATTACAAAATTCAAGCAAAGCAAATCCACACATTTGCCATGTCCAAAACTGCACCTAATTTGGCACCTTGAACCCTTCACCTCTCTGCAAGGAGGTGGGTAGAATGCTTCCTTCTCAGCACTCTGAAGTTGTGGTCTGTCATTGCATTGATCAGAATTCTTAAGTCTTACGAAATTCTTTTTCTTTACGATGTTGTCAACATATACATAGTTCTAGTTCAGTTCAGTTGGCTCTATATCAGTTCACATAAGTCTTCACCAACTTTCTCTGAAACTCCCTTTGCTCTTTTCTTAAGACATAATAATGCTCCATTACATTCATATACTATAATTTGTTTTAAATTTTATTTTAAAAATTAACAAGTGCTTCTTTCCCCCCTCCTACTTGCTTCCACCCCGGTTCTTTAAAATAGGATAAATAAAACTGGTATAACAGATATGTATAATCATAATTAGAACAAATTTCCACATTAGCAATATGCAAATATGTATGTCCCATTATGCATATTGAGTCTATCATCTCTCAGGCAGGAGATTGATCATATCCATCATCTGTCTTCTAGAATCATGGTTGGTCATTGCATTGATTAGAGTTCTTAAATCTTTCAAAGGTGTTTGTTTTTATGATGTTGTCATTGCATTGTTTTGTTTTCCTGGTTCTCCTTACTTCCCTCTACATCAGTTCATACAAGTCTTGTCAGATTTTTCTGACACTTCACTTTCATTATTTCTGATGACACAGTAATGTTCCATAACATGCATGTGTCACAACCTGCTCAGCCTGTCCCTTGTTGTTGTTTAGTCATTTCACTCATGTCCAACTCTTCATGACCCTATTTGGGGTTTTCTTGGCAGATACTGAAGTGGTTTGCTATTTCCTTCTCCAGCTCATTTTACAAATGAGGAAACTGAGGCAAACAGGGTTAAGTGAGACCTGCCTCAGATTTGAACTCAATTCTTCCTGACTCCAGGTCCAGTATTCTATCCACTGTGCCACCTAGCTGCCCCTGTCTAAACTGTCACCAGTTTACAGGCATTTGGTTTCTAGTTCTTAGCCACCTCAAAAAGAGCTGCTATGTTTTTGTGTATATGGATTCTTTTCCTATTTCTTTGAACTTTTTAAAAAAAATAAATTAATTTGTTTTCTTGTTTACGTCATTCATTTCCATGAGATTTCAAGTTACAAATTTTCTCCCCATCTTTCCCCTACCCAACACCTCAAAACAGCCTCCCACTGTATAACCCCTCCCCCAGTTTGCTCTCTCCTATGTCCTCCCCCTCGCCCCTCTGACTTTCAGGTAGGGCAGGATGGATCTCCCCACCACAGTGCCTGCGTATCTTAATTCCCAGTTGGATGTAGTTAATAATAATAATAATAATAATAATAATAATAATAATATACATATATATTCACATATATATTCTTAACATTTGATTATAGAACTTTAAATTCCAGATTTTTTCCCCCAAATTTAGCTGAGTTCCACTGACCTTTCACTTTGTCCTTGTTTCTTATGGCTTGATAATTCTGGAAACTGCCACAGCCGCTGCTGATCCACTCTCCTGAAGGCTCCAGCTGTGGCTCATCCTGGCCACCCCGGGGCCAAGCCACGGTTTCAGGCTGGGCTGGTTTTGGCTCCCAGGGTACTGCAATGACCCCTTCCTGCCGATGTGTTTTTCTGTATTTTTGTGAGTTTTGGAGCTCTAAAATTTGTTTAGAGTCATATTTTACGGGTATTTGAGGTGGCTGTGTGGGAGCTGCAGAACCTTGTTGCTTCTATACTGCCATCTTGGCTCTGCCCCGGCTTTGATCTTTTGAGAGTATAGACCTGGTAGTGGTAGTGTTATTGTGGCATCAAATACTATGCACAGTTTAAGAGACTTTCTGGCCATAATTCCAGAATGAGTAAATCGATTCTCATCTTTAACAGCATATTAATGTTGTTCTGTAGCCCCTATAGCATTTATCATTTTCCTTTTCTGCCAACTTTGTCAATCTGATGTATGTGAGGTGTATCCTTGAGTTGTTTTAATTTGCATTTCTCTAGTCATTAGTGATTGGGCACATTTTTTTATATGACTATTGATAGCATAGATGGTATCAAGTAGATATTAACCTGGTTAAATGGTATAATTGGGAAATGCTGGCCAATGATATTGGGGCAGTAATCAATTGCAATTGATATTGGCAATTACTGGAATGGGGGTTCCAGATGACAGAATTAGTAGAACTTCAAGGTTATTCTTATTACCTAGCCATTGCCTTATGGGTGACTCACAATTTTGATTTTTTGGAGATCCTGATATATGATTCACAAACATAATATCACCGGGAGAATATTGTTAAAAGGTATGTTTTTTTGATATCAGATGGTAGTATGGCATCATTGAAAGTTATATACTACATCCTAATTGCAACTAATGTCCTCTTCCCTGTCTCTTGTAAAGAAATACAACAGTTAACACATATTGTACATTATAAAGCATTTTACATATATTATCTTGTTTGGCCTCAAAACAACCCTGTAAGGTGACTACTTCCAGGTATTATCTACATTTTACAGATGAAGAAACTGAAGCCTGTAAAACATGCTCCTGGTCACACAACCAGTAATTCTAGGTCTCACCTGGCTTCAAGTCTAGTGCTCTTTTGCCTTGGTCATAATGCTTCTCTGGGTCTGGCTCATGGTCTACCTGTAGCATCTGTCCTAAATTAATGTACTAAATCAAAGCAAGTCAACAGACTCTTTGTGTCAGGCCCTATTCTAAGCACTAAGAATATAAATACAAGCAAAAACCAGGACAAGTCCCTGTGCTCATGGAGCTTACATTTTAATACAACAGAGGAAAGTAATATAAAAAAGGGAGTTGGAAAGTTTTTTTGGGGGGGCTGTCTGAAATACTGAAAACCTGAAGAGGGGCATGGTGGCAATGTAGGGAATGAAAGATCACTGGTTTAGCCGTTCCTCAAAATGGAGATTCTGTGGATAATTTATCAATGGCAGAAAAGAGCTATTAGGCAGAAGAAGAAGATAGGTGAAGCATAGTGGCTAAATCCAGAGAATGAAGTACTGATGGATTACTCATCAATTTGTATGCTACAATTTAAACAATATTCATTCTTCATTCACTTGACTTTTCTTTCATAATTGTAGATCTCAAAATTTCGAGTGGCCACACATCTCACTGACAAAATCATTAAAATATTCTGATGTAATCGGCATAGTGTCTTCTGCAACAAAGAATATGTAGAGCACCTCACTATACAGAAGGAATTCTTAAAACAATGTTTGATGCTTTGTTCTTTTTCTAATGCTTTTGGCATCTTATCATATCTATTCTTTTGAAACTGAAGAGAATAGGTAAGTGTACTCACTCCAGTGTTTTAGTTCTTAACTTGAGTTTGATTAAATTCTCAAGTACATGTATAAAGTGAAAAATGAGGTTACTAAAGGTTAATGCTTTAATGCTTTTAAATAACTATTCTCTCTGTAGCTGCATCTTATCAAAATATATATGATTCATTCTGGCAGGACTTGAGCAGGCTAGAAAGGGGTGACTGCTTTTCTGAAAAGAAACAAAACCTACGGAACTGAGATGATTTTCAAAAAAGGGATGTGATTTTTAAAAAACTGCTACAAGAGATTATCAGTAAGACAAAAATGCTTTTTTAAAGACCCATTCAGTTTCCATGAGCCCCTATAAGCTCTTAACCTCTGCGAGTTTCAGTTAATTTATCCATAAAGTGAGGATAATAATGCTTGCACTACTTCTCTCTAAGGGATGTGCATGAATCAAATGAGAAAATAAATACGAAAGTGACTTTTAAATTTAAAATAAATGTGAGCTACAAATGTGTCCCAACTGGAACCTTGAGATAATGCACTTTAGAGAGGTCTGTCATGGTCCTTTGTGCAGTGAACACGACAATGCCCAGAAAAGTCCACAGATGTCATAAATCAGAGATCCTCAATAAGAGTTAAATATTCACTTCCTCTAGCTTCCTCGGTAGTGTATCTGTAGGGTGTAACAACTGTTGATTAATAGGGATAGGAAATAATGAAAACATGTCAGTGAACTGAATTACACAAAATATATGATTTATTAACAGCCCAAGAATTTAGATGGGCGATGTATTTACAAAAGGTAAAGAACATCATAAGCAAAATCAGGCTCTATGTGTTTTGCTCTTCTACTACCATCAAAGGTAAACTTTAAAAAAATGTTTCAAAAGATATGTGGGTACTCCTACCCTCAGTGCAGATAGCCATACCTCCATTCCATAGTAGAACACATCTATAAGAACTATGGCGAAAAAATTCATCACTGGTGTTTAATTTTCTGGTGATGAGCTTCTCTGCCTTTAGGTAGGTTGTTAGGCACACTGTCTATTACTGTCCACTCCATAAAGCCTTTCTAATTTTGGAGGATCTGCTAAATCTTGGGCTTACCTGAAAGAGCCTTTAAGAACGCCAGTTCAACTCTGCCACAATGAAGTGTAAGAGAAGAACTTTAATGGGAGGTTTTCCCCCAAATATAAAGGAGCAAAAAGCTTTAATACTCAAGTTTTCTAAATCTTTTATTGATCATGTTCACATGTGTGTGTGTGTGTATGTGTGTGTGTGTGTGTGTGTATGTGTGTGTGCGCGTATAAAATTTTGGAAGAGACCTCCATGATTGTTTTCTAGGAATGTCTTATCATAAATAGGGAGGTGTCATACTCCACTTTCCAGAGTATGACAAATCAATATGTGCACATGTTAGGAGAACTTTACAGAGCTATGGAAAATGATATTTACAATTTTTTTTACCACTTAACCCTGTTTGAGTACACATTGAAATCGGACATCATAGCAGACTGACTGGATGTTGAATATGCTATGCATGAAGATGCTGCAGCAGCCATGTCAAATGACAAAGCAAATATGCAGCCCATATGTACTTTTTTGAAAGTAGAAAATATTCTGTTTTTACTTGTCCAAATGAACTAACCAAATAAAATTTTCAAAAATTAAGAACAAGATATTTACCTTTTTTGTGTGAATTTAATTTGAAATGTGGCTGAGTTCCACTTTGATGTCTCATCATGATATGGAAGTAATGATGAGCTCTTGGGGCTATGCCAGTAAAGAAGTCAATCACTCGGTCAACAAGCATCTTTTAGGTACCTTATCTGTGCCAGGTACTGTACTGGACCAAGAAACAAAGACAAAAATATAACAATCCCTTGCCAAAAGTTTTCATTTGATTAGGTGTAGGGGAGACGGTGTGCATGTACTTACATGTAACAGGGGCTTTCAGCTGATCATGTGTGCCTGCTCAGTGCTGAAGTGCTTAGGCATGTTGAGGGATGACTATAGCTCCTATAGATAGTGCCTTGAGTTCCTGGATGTTTCCAATAGCAGTTGAATTCATTGCAAAGCTCTTGAGGTGAGGAAACAGTCCCTTATTGACAACTGAGCAGGAAGAGTCAATGAAGCAAGAGAGCTTTAAAAGGTAGTGATCCATGCTTGGCTGGGGTTGGGGAAAGGCAGTTTGTACTTTTCCCTATCCTAGTTTCCATGTGGCTGTTATCTTCAAGCCTAACTGCTTCTTCTGTTTCGTCTTTTGTTCCTGAGCATAGGTATGCCAACATACCTATGGTATGAATGTGTTTAGGCCTGGAGGTGACCTTGTGACTTTGAGTGTTCCTGAGGTCTTGGGTTCCTCAGGTGACTGATGGCAAGGGAAGTTTCTAGTTTAGAATACCCAGTATATAGAGATTGTCATGAGTACAGAGTTTTGAATTCCACATGGAGAAATGCTTGTTAAAAATGTGAGGTGCCTTTCTTGGCTAAGGAAGACCAATAGCCATCATTGATGAAAGCCAACACTCATGAGTTTATACAGAATTCCAGAACCAAAAGGTTAAAGGAAAAACTTTTGGGCAAATTGTAAAGAAATAACCCTTTAGACTATTAAAAAAAAGTGAACAAAATATATCTTTTTGCTTATCTTTTGGAAACTATTTTGGACAGGAGACTGCCACTTTAGAGATGATTCCCTAATAGGTGATGTTCAAGCTTAATTTCACAGATACTGGAATTCTGAGGGATTTTGAAAAACAGTGGGATTAGTGGAGCAACTTTTTTTTGGAATTAAGCAATTTAAAATTTGGATTTGTAATGAGTTTGACAGAATAATTTGAGAAATTATCTAAGGCATGGCTGATCTGTATTGTGAATAGTAACTAATAGACAACGATGTCACACTTTGTAGCTGTGACATTAATACTGACAACTACTCTAGGCTGGCCTCTGAATGCGTCCAACATAGAATGACAAAGTTAGGAAAATTATGCATGGTCCTTTTTCTTATTGCTTGTAGAATTTGTTTGTCAGCAGAACCGTTAAATTTAACTACTATGTAACTTGGAGGTTGCCTCATATTTTTTTTCCAGAGTCAAACTGTGGCACTCTGCTTTCTATATTCAGAGGTTCTTGGCATTTTCGTGTATTATTTCTTGCATTATGATTTCTTTTGACTTGTGCTCTTCTGTGAACCCTTTAATCCTTAGGTTGACTCTGTACGCCCTCTCTTTGTGATAAATTTATTTTGCTTGTATGGAGACCATGCTCTTTTAATGTTATTGCTTTTTGCTTCTCTTCTTCTAGATTGTCCTTTGTTTCCATGTATTCGCATCCCTCATCAGTTATCCTCTCTTTTGTTTCTTTGGTGAGACTCTCCACCATCGACTGAAGTTTTTCCTTTCTGTTGACTGTTTCTGTCGTGAAGGTCATACATTTTGTTTTCTTGATTTTTATTTATCTCTTGAATCTTTTAGAGACATCCTACTGAGGTTTTGCACTCTCTGAAATCCACAGGGTCTTTTGCTGCATCAAGTTTCATCGTTAGTTTTCCTTTGTCTTACAATATTTGTCCATAGATCCCTTAACCCTTTTACCTTATCTAGAGACCGTATTCCCTTCTGTTATTAGGGGGAAGGGAAGAAAAAGGGAAGGAAAGGGAATAAGCATTTATATAGCACCTATTATGTGCCAAGCACTTTAAAAAATATATATATTATCTTCCTTATTGTTTCATCTGGTTCTTGCTCAGGGTCTTTAACAGAATTTTCTTTCTCTTGCCATCTTTGGTAATTTCAGACTTTTTTCCCCCCATTGTCTCCTATTGTTCACTTTCTCATTACCTCTCTTTTGATGATGGTTTCCCTGGGGGCTGGATCTCAAAACCATCTCCACTTCCTCACACCCTGGGCAGTCTATGTTTCACCAGTCTCAGTCTCTGCCCCAAATGACTTCTGGGTGAACAGAACTGGATGCAGGTGGATGCTAGGCTCTTTCCCTCAGACTTAGAGGAGTGCTTCATAGCTACACATTTGTCCTTCCTGAGTTTTCTGGCAGATCTCTGTGGTAGCAAAGAGTGCTATTGTATCTCCAGCTGCTATCACAACTTTACCAAACATCTACTGTTTGGATCTCCTCAGCAATGGTAAGGGGGTAGATTTGAGAGTTCTGTTGCAAGACCATAGGTCAGCTTGTGCACCCCTGCTACCAGAGTGTGATGAGTCATGGGAGGAGGGGAAGCTAAGTGAGTGGGTTAAAGGTTGGGGATTATTAGGCTTTTTTGTTGTTAGTTTATTGAGTTTTTAACTTCATTTAGCTTCTTGTCTTAGACTACTCTACAGGGACAATTGACATTGCTTTATCTCTTGCACATAATATCTATTATGGAGAGGTTTGAGAAGTTAGAAAGTCAGAGGAAATGTCTAGTCTTCTAACTTGTTGGCTATGTGATTTGGAAGTCTGTACCTTCCTTTTAAAAATCTAAGTGGGTTGATGAGTCTCCTGTAGCCTTATCAATCTCTTTAGACAAATTCCATTTGAGCTCCCTGTCATTTGAAATGTCAGTAGAATATAACACCATAACATCACAGAATTTTTTAAAAATTATTTTGTTCTTGTTGTTCTTTCCATTTACATTGTTGTAATCATTGTGTATAATGATTTCCTTATTCTGTTTACTTTCTGTTGCATCATCACCTGTCTTCTCATATTTCTCTGTTTTCTTTATATTCGTTGTTTCTTACAGCACAGTCAACACCAGGTGCTTTGCCATGGGAAAGGAGCCTAACGGCGGTCAAAGCCTCTTCTTCAGTAGGAGCTTCAGCTAGGGAGGGATTGACTTCAGTCCAAGGTAAATGTCCAATGGCCTCAGCATTGATTGCTGATGGTCTGTTGAAAACACTATGGAAGTGTTCAGCCTATCTCTCTAGGATCATGTCTTTATTACTAATCAATGTGGCTCTCTATCAGCACTGAGTCGTTGTGATGCACCATAGGTCTTTGGCCCATAAATAGCCTTTGGGGCATTATAAAAGCACTTTGGATTGTTACTATCAGCATCTGCCTTCTTATTGAACCAGGAATCCAGCATTTCTCTAAGCTTTGCTTGCATTTTACTTTTGATAGAATTAAATTATATTCTATTCCAGCTGAGATTTATAAGGTCCATTGCTCATACAAAAAGCTGACTGAAATTTTCCGAGTTGTATGGTAAGAGGAGGCTATACCCCAGGAATTTAAGTTTGTCCATCTCTATAAAGGTAAAGGAAATAGATTGTTCTGCGACATTCACGGTGGTGGGGGGGGGGAGGGGTCTCTCTCTTATTTCATTGCTGGCAAGATTCTTGCCAGAGTCCTCCTTAATAGGCTGATTCTTCATCTGGAAGATGGTCATCTACCTGAGAACCAGTGTGGCTTCAGAAGAGTGTAAGGAATAGTCAATATGGTGTTTGCTGCCCGGTAACTCCAAGAGAAATGCCAGGAGCAGAACAGAGGTCTGTATACAACATTTGTAGATCTGATCAAGGCCTTTGATACTGTTACTCATGAGAGCTTATGGAAAATTGTGTCCAGATCTGGTTGCCCAGAGAAGTTCATCAGCATTGAACATCAATTTCATGACAGCATGCTTGCCTGGGTTCTAGATAATGGACAATGCTCTTCTGCCTTCCCAGTTACCAATGGAATGAAACAAGGCTATGTGCTTGCTCCCATGCTTTTTAGCATGATGTTTTTAGCCATGTTGTCAAATGCTTTCAATGAGGATGAATAGGGCATAAAGGTCAACTACTGTACTGATGGTAAATTCTTCAATTTGAAAAGGCTACAAGCCAAGACCCAAATGGAGGGAGTGTTGGTGCATGATTTCCTTTTTGCAGATGATTGTGCACTCAGTGTGGCCTCTGAAGCTGAGATGCAACAAAGTCTAGATCAATTCTCTGCTGCTTGTGCTAATTTTGGCCTAACAATTAACATCAAGAAAGCAGAGGTTTACCATCAGCCACCACCATACCATCCATATGTAGAACCATCGATTATAGCAAATGGAGAAGCTTTGAATGCTGTGGATAAGTTCAATTACTTTGGCAGTATAATTTCCAGGGATGTACATGTTGATAATGAGGTCGATGCATGCATTGCCAGAGCTACCTCGGTATTTGGGAGGCTCTAAAGGAAAGTTTGGGAGAGAAGAGGTATTAGACTGACTACCAAACTGAAGGTCTACAGAGCCATTGTGCTGACCTTATTGTTGTATGCCTGTGAAACCTGGACAGTATACTGGAGCCATACCAGGAAACTGAATCACTTCCATTTGAATTGTCTTAGGAAGAGTCTAAAGATCACCTGGCAGGATAAGGTACCAGACACTGAGGTACTTACTTGAACTAAGCTGCCAAGCATTCAAACTTGTTTCAGAGAGTGCAACTCTAATGGGCTAGCCATGTTGTTCAAATGCAAAACATGTGCTTGCCAAAAAGACTGTTTTATGGAGAACTCACACAGGGCAAGCATTCACATGGTCATCAGAAGAAGCGATGCAAGGACACTCTCAAGATCTTTGGAATTGATTGTGTGAAATGGTATACACCAGCACAGGACCACTCAGCATGGCATGCCCACATCAGAGAAGGTACTGTGCTCTATGAGCAAAGCAGAATTGAAACAGTTCAAAGGAAATGCAGGATGGGCAAATTTCAAAAATCCACCCCAAATGTTCAAACAGACTATTTGAGTCTGACCTATGGTACAGCATTCTGAGCTTGCATTGCTCTGATCAGCCATTCTGTAGAATAAATTCTGCAGGTACACATTGAAACTTGACTTTAGTATAGTGATATCATTTTTGGTCCTCTTCAGAAATGAAGGACAACAACGAACGAACCAACCAACAGCACAGTACCCTGCCATTCCATCAGTGTTTGTTTAGCAGTTCCTCAGTTGATGGGTGGCTGCTTTGTTTCTAGGTCTTTCCTACTGGACTCTTTCATTATTGATATGTATCCCCAGTACCTAGCATAGTGCCTGGCACACTGTAGGCCCTTAATAGATGCTTGTTGATTGGGTGACTTTTTTCTCCTAAAGACTTATGAGTTAAGTCCTACAGAGATGCTTAAGTTATTTAAGTCAATTGCTCATTCAGTAAGTAGGTGTTCGAAATGAGATGTGAACTCTGGTCTTCCTGATTCTATGCCACCATCACCATCACTATGCTAAACACTTAGGTGCCCTACTAACATTGGTTCCCAAGTATAACATTATTATTCCTCATATTTTGACTTTACACTCTTCTTCTTTGCCTGTTCCATTATTAATACACTTAAACATATCTTCAAGTTGATAGAACAGAAAAATCATTGCCTAAGAATTATGTTGTGAAAAGGAACATAATCTTATTAGGCAATTATGTTAAATAATTATATATGTTCCCTTTAAACTTTTAAAATTTTGTGGTGACATTGAACAGCAATATTGTTCATTTTATGAGCTTAATATATAAATCAGTGAGGTGATTTTTTAAATTTACAAAGTAGTATGTATAGATTTTTCTTATATGTGTATATTTGACTCTGGCAGAAAAGGATAGTCTGGGGGAAGTCAAAGAGAAACTGAGAGGGTAACTCTCTTCCTACAGACAAACTTAGCATAACATAAATATGAATCCCACCAAGGAGAGAAAAATAGAATGCCAGTATTGAAATCAGGAAAACCTGAGTTCAAAGTCAGCCTTAGATGCTGCCTAGCTGTGTGACCTTGGACAAGTCCCTTAACCTCTGTCAATTTCTTCAGGTGTTAAAGTACCTACCTCCCAGGCTTGTTGTGAGTATCAAATGAAATAATATTTTTAAATATTAGCATAGTGCCTGGCATATGTTAGTCACTTAATAAATACTTGTTCCCTTCCCTTCCCTTCCAAAGCTAGATGTTTTGTATATAAATTAGTTTTCACAGTTTTGCTTAAGTTAGCTGATAACAAATGTAACCTAAACTATTTCCCGTGCTCCTTCCCCCAGTTTCCCATTCAACAAAAATTTTAGTAAAATGAACAATAATGTTTCTCAAGGTGAATTGAATACATGGGAGTCTGGCTTATATAATTCAGGGAGAAATAAGTGTTTGAAACCCTCCCGCCCCCCCAGCTTTTTACACCAGTAGATCAGCATTACTGTACAAATATAATTATCCTTGTATTTTTAAATAAGCCCTAGAAGATTTATGTCAAGAATATTATTGTAGGTCCCTAGTTTTCTATTTAAAAAAAATTAGAAACAACAAGAAAGTAACCAAATTGACTCTTGTAATCCATTTCAGTAGCTTTTGAAAGGCTGTTACTTTGCCGGTATCCTGTTCTTTGTTTAAATTTTGTTTGACAAGTGTTTTATAAATGGTTATAAGAGGTGGTTTATGTTTCATTAATGAGACTGATAATGGTTAATTACTAAAATGGAGTAAACAATCCAATACCAGATCAAGCAGGATGGGTCAATTATGTAGAAAAGATCCAGCTGTGCTGAACATGATTTCCTTTAACCATTAGAAACTCCAAACGTTTAAAAAAAAAATGCTTAATTGGAAGGGGGAGAGTGATTCCACCTACCTCTTAGACATATTTCTTGGGTCTCTCTGTTTAACTCCCTTCTTCTGCCCCCTCCAAGGCACAATAATAAGGCAAAATATACTCTACTTGTCCTACATTAAATGTTAGTATCTATAGATTTTTCAGGACATTCAAGTACGCCAAACAGCCCTACCCAGGCATTCCTTAACAATGACTCCAGCTGCAGATTGTGCCTTTGGAAAAGTATTACAAAATGAGAGAACATTTTCTTCTACTACAAAGTATGACTTGAAGACCATTGGTGGTTTGTGAGGATATTTCAGGTAGTCCATCTTTTGCTCTCCAGTCTTAGTGCATATAAGGGAACAATTTAGTTATAAAAGCCCTCATTGGTATCTTATTAAAAGACATGCTGGCATTTTAAATGATTCTGATGAGGTTTTGGTTGTCATTTTTTGTTTTTGTTTTGGCAGGGGGAGTGTGGAGACAGTAGTCTAAAGGATCTTTTGCCCTGGGAAAATATTCTACAGAATAAAGAGCTTGAGAATTTTCAGAACTGTGTTTTCACAATTTGTTTTTCCAGTTTTCAGAATTATGTGAAAAGTAGTCTACCCTTATTGGAGCTCCAAGGAGAAATGGGTTTACCTGGGCAAACTGACAGTCTTATCCCCAGTTATTGCCAGAGGGTTATGCATTCTTTCTCTGTTTCTGTTAAGGATTGTATTCAGATATGTGCCTGGATAGAACCCATTAGATTAGATAAATTTTGAATTTTAGGTATAAATACAAGCAGGATTTTAGATGAAAAAATAAAACTCAGGTCTAATATCCCCCTTCTCATCATGCTAGTCATGGGTAAATTTCCCAGGTTCTTAAAAAAAACCACGCAAGACTAGTCATTCCATGAGATTCTATTTCATTAGAAAGCATCAGTTCTGAATATCTGTCCTTAATTTCCTATTCCTGTACACAGTTTAGTATTTCATAGGGGCATAGATTTAGGACTGGAAGGGACCTGCCCAGGGTTACTCAGGCTTTAATCAGTGGTAGAACCATGATTCCAATAAAGATCTCCTCACTCCAAATCCACTGCAACTTATTGACTTGAATTCTCTTCGTTAGTTTCTGATCAGTTTATCATGGTCTTTCAAAATCATGAATTATTGATTCATGGCATATATATCCTAAACATTGTTGTGCACCAAATAAGATTATATGTCATAGATTGCTGTGTGCCTGTCTAGCTGAGAGTAACATAAAAAATTTTAAAACCACATTCTTTTTTAAACTATTTAACAAAGTGACCTATGTTAACTTTCTATAAGCCTTCTACAAATCTACAAATCTTGGGTATGTATTTGAATCTCAAAGCATGTTCAGAGTGTTATTATAAAATAGGCAAGTAAAGTATAAAGACTACGTGCATGTGTGTAGTGGATTTTGTAAGTTTGCTTCATAATTTTGGATTAAATGTTAATTATAAAATTAGAAAAGCTGACAGCTAGATTAGAATATTTTAGCCAAGGCTTGGTTGGATTAATGTTATTGCTCTACAAAATAATTAAAAGGAATAGATTATATGTATGAAGGTGTAAAGGTAACAAATGATTTTAAAGGGCTGAAATGAAAGTGATAAAAATAAGAGAGTTAAGGTTTCAAAGGTCTTGAGATACATTTTCTCATTTGATCCTAAAAACAATCTTCTGAAGAAGAAGTTATTAAAACTCCATTTTAGAAATGAAGATGAAGAGACTGAGAGGCCCAGAGAAATGAAATGCTTTCCTAGGGTCATAGAGCTAAAAAATATCTGAGGCTGGATTTGAAGCTGCATAGACCTTTCCAATTCAAAGTCCAGTATTCTGTAGTCTAGTATTCTATAGAAGTCAAAATAAATCCATTGTATGGACCTTCAGTTAGTAATCTTAGTTATGTGATAAAGCCTAATTAATTTAACCTAATAGGGAAGGGAGGACAATATGAATTCTTGAGAAGTTTGAATTTTAGACTATTTAAAGAAATACATTTACATACCATAAAGAAGTACAAGTTGTCCCTGGGTTGCTTTAATGAGTAGATATATGCAATTATAAACAACTAAGCTGCTAAAATCCTAAATATTACATGAATAGGAGCCCTGAAATCTTATTTATACTAATTTACTTAGTAAAAATTTCATCTAAGATAACATGAAGATAAAATTGGGGTTAAATATCAGAAATTCTGAATTTGTAGAGTCTGGATTAATGAGATTTTGCTGTGTACATTACCTGTTAGTGAGCAGAGATACCGATGTTTTGCAACCAACATTGGAGAACGTCAAAGTCTATCAAGAAAACAAAATATTTATTAAGTAAATAATAGAGAACTCTGGGAAAGTGTGACGTGAAGGTCCCAAAGGCCTCGATCCCTGATGATTCTGTTATTATTTGATTTATGTCAGCTTGCAGTTGACCTTGTTTTGACCCCACAGAGGACTGTGTGGGAAGTTTGTCTCTCAGAGCAGAAGCATTGCTCTGTAGAATGTCTGGAGCCTAAGTATATGAAAAAAAAAAGAAAAAGGAAGAAAGAAAGAAAACCTAAACCCTGATAAATAGGGGAAAGGCCCAATTTGCTCCAGCTGGATTTCAGGGAGTTGAAAAGTAATTGCTGAATCATAATATACTCCACTCTGTGTGGAAGAGGACAGACTGTAGTTTGGTCTTCCATCTGTGAGTATTATATTTATGCATTCAAAAGAACTATGAATTTTATAATTCCAGGTTGTCTCAATTTAGATTGCGCATTTTTTATCTGTTTGTAATAATTATGTATTTGTTATTTGCTTCAAATTGTAAGTTAAGCTATAGAATGTAAAAAACTGATACCTTTTTTAGACTTGTAGTTTCCACTTTTATTAATTCAATTTTTGTTATATAAACAAATACATTTTTTTTAAAATGTGCTAACTCTTCAAAAGAACGCATTTTTTTCACAAAGATAAGAAATCTAAACACAGGGGACTATTACCAATTGTATCCTCTAGAATATCAAGACATCCCTGTATTATGCTAGGACTCAAGATGACTTGGAATACAATAGAATTTTGGAATCATAGGAGACAATGCAATCCTCAAACGTGTTAGTGGACTACTTAAAACAATTCTTTACTATAATGAATGAATATGCAAAAAATCTTTATTTAAGTATGTACAAACTCCAGGAAACCCATGGTTATCTTTTCTGAAGTAATTGCCAAAATCTTTATACTTATTCAAACGTTTTGAAATATAGTTTAAAAAAATGAGTCTTTAAGAGAATCAAGTCTATGTTGCAGAGGTTATTGTCCTACATGTATGAAAATGAACCTAAATAGGATAGAAATTGAAAGGAAAATTGATTATAGTTTACCTCTACATATTTCACTTAAAGTATCTTATTTTTTAGTTTTAAAATAATTTTGAAATTGTTCTTCAAGTTTTAACACTTTAACATTTTTCTCTATCCCTTTTAAGCTGTGAAAATTATTTATACAAATGTCTCTGCTAATTAGAACTATCCTTTTATGTGTTTTTAAAAAGTATTTGGCAGGCATTTTAAAGGAGAAAACAATAGAAAATTTTTCATATAATTGAAGGTTGCAAAAACTGGATAGAATTAAAAATTGTTTCACATTTACAAAAGAAATCCTCTTTACCTCTTATGAATCTAATAAATTATTGAAAAGGATTTGGGCTTTAAAAACCTTAGCATGGCAAAAGTAAAATGTAAAACTAAGTTTTCATTTAGGATTGTCATCACTAGTTAGAAGTAGTTAAAATGAAAACAATACTTTCACTTTGACAACTTTTTTGTTTTATTAATTTTTTCATAAGCTTCAGAGGTATTAACTAAAACATTTGCATTTTGTTTTATGATTTACAATATGGTTAATGCATCAGTTTAAAAACCATGAATCATTGTATAATGACTCTGTCTTTTACACATGTGGACATATTTTAAGACAACTGAATTTAGGGTTAGGCAAACAAAATGTAAATATTTAAAAATAGTAACAATTGAAAATGTACCAAAATTAAGAAATATATATGTGTGTGTATATATACTTATGTATGTCCAGTTTAAAAACATTTACCAAAGAAAAAAATGTAGACTTTGTCCATGCCAAATTGATCCCACTGATAAGAGCACCCTTCTTAACTAAGTGGTTTCTGTTTTAAGCAAATATTTACTCGGAATGATAATAAAACAGTAGCGTTCCAGGCCCGTTGTAACTTTTCACTTTACTTGCCAAGTTGGAAAGTTTTAAATTACATTTTTCTATCCACATTATTAATCATTTTCCAAAATATTTTCAAACTTTAACCTGATGATTTAATATTTTATTCATGTTTTATGTGCTACAGTTAAACATAAACACATGTACACATATGATTAATCTCCTTGTAATGTAAAACAAAGGTTTGAAGAAAAAATTTGAGTAAAAAAAAATTTGTCAAACAGAAAACACTCTATGTGCATTAGTTTGAATACTGAAGCCACTCTATTAGAACGTGGCATCTTAGTCCATGATTTAATATAGTATGTAGGTCTCTTGTCGATATTGTCTAAGGATGTCTAAGTGTCAGAAATACTAGAAATATCTTGTTATAATGTCACCTGTTATAGCCCTGTGGCACAGATTCTAACAATCCTCGAAAGGCTCTTGTCTTAATTATTATAAATGTATAGTATTTAAATTGCTGGTCAAGAAAAAGCAAACTATCATTAACTTTTAAAATTGCTCCATCAAGTTTCATCTGCAGTTTTTCTAAAGAAAATTCTCACTCAGGTAATTCTGTCTACACAGCATCAAACATTCAGCAAATTTGAGTATTTTTTGGATGACTGCCATTGTGTAGACACGACCTGAGTGAATACTAATGATACTTTGTTTAAAAAAAATAAAATGAGGTAATCTAAAAGTAAATCCTTTCAGGTTTTACGTCTAATTTTAGTTGTTGAAATACTTTAATTTCTCACCTCATATCTGGAATCCTATTGAGACTCAATTGATGATAACCAAAGAGCAGTCTAACCTCTAACACAGCAGTTCTCAACCTGTGGGTTATGTTCAATTTGTAACAATGAAAATACATCCTGAATATCAGATATTTACATTACAGTTCATAACAGTAGCAAAATTACAGTTATGAAGTAGCAACGAAAATAATTTTATGGTTGGGGGTCACCACAACATGAGGAACTGTTATTAAAGGGTCGCGGCATTAGGAAGCTTGAGAACCACTGCTCTAACAGAATGGTTGCCAAAAATCACACACATATATCCAAATTCCTTTAACGTAGGAAACCAAAAGACTTATTGAGATCAACAGGTGATTGAATAAAGTGTGTGGTGACTGACTCTACTATTGACCTCGATTGATTTGTCTTGGTTTCTGAGAGGATCATCCTATTAAATATGGAGAAAGAAGCTAACAATTTACTCAGGGCATCACTTTCTTTTTTTTTTTTCCTTGTATTTTTGCCCCATCTGAAGTCATTCTATAATGATTGCTACTGTGTTTCCATCCCCTAAATCTTAACTTCTTCTAAGTAGGGTTGGGAGGTTCAGCTGTTTTAACGAGGACCCAGGATTTGATGGATGATGAAGGCACTAAAGACCAGGATGCCTTACTACCTGAATAATCCTAATAAAAACATATTTTCATTTCTGTCCATGTCCAATGAGTAACAACACAAAGTAATGGATTGCACTATAATCATTGTGTTCATGAAAATTAATGTGTTTGTGGAAATTAATTTGTTAGAGTAAACTGATGATGGAATTTTTTAAAAAATCATTTCATTTTGTCTTATATTTTATGCACATGGGTAAGTTGTTATCTTTAAGTGGTGAAAAATAATGAATTTACTATAACTTTAACAACTGAAAATATGTAATTTTGAATGAAAATGACTGACAGCAGAAATGTCCCATATCATTTAAAAAACCTAACCACTCAATGTGTTCCTATAGGGTACAAAGTCTAAGTGTTTTGAGATTTTTTTGGAGTTTAAGACCTTCTGAATTATTTGTCATTCATTATTATTTATCATTTCTCTCCCTGCTAGAGCATGGAGGTAATGGGGCAGTCATATCTACTAGGATCATATGCTTTCAAGGAACTCCTAGAAACAGTTCAAGAGGCATCTTGCTCGGATTATAATTTGAAATAACAGGTTTAAGGGTACTATAATGTAATGGTCACTGTACCTCTTATTGCTCTTTCTTAAATATTATACCACCAAATCAGATGATTATTTCACTCCTGGTTACTTCTTCTCAGAGTGAGATTCAGTTTTCGTCTTGCTCTCATGACTGATTAGTCTTGAAGTTACTCCATTGTTCTTAGAATTCCCTCCTTGGTAGTCAACTGGTTTGTTTCTCCTTAAGAGCAGCCTTAATCCCCCTCCTCCCCATTACATTGATATTTTTGTCTTCACAGCACAGTCATTTCTCACCTCATCTCCTCCAGATTGAATCTTCTCTTGAGACAAGGAAAAACAATAAAGCAAAACCATGCAGTTTGGAAGTCTAGTCTGACGCTATACGCACCGGTCTGTTCTAGCAGTTCCTTTCCTCTTTGCCATGAGGGAGCAGGTACGTGTCATTAGGACCTTCACTGGTTTTCCCATTACCCAGAATTCAACTTCCTCTTAATGATCTTTTCATTTACATTATTACTGTCAGTATGTGTTTTTCTCTTGGTTCTACTCATTTTGCTCCACATCTGTTCTAATCTTAAATTTTTGTTATTGCTCTCCTAGCAATTAATATATTTTAAAGGCATTATGAGTAGAAAGAACTTCAAATGCCATGTAATCATTATTTGGGCAACATGAAACTTTTCTTTAGATAGTTACCAATTCAGGGTATTGTGAAAACTAATCAGTAAATATCTATAATTTGGGCAGCTAGATGGTACAGAGGATAGAGTGCTAGGCTTGGAGTCAGAAAGACTCATCTTTTTAAATTCAAATCTGGCCTCGGACACTTCTAGCTGTGTGACCCTGCGGAAGTCACTTACCTCTGTTTGCTTCAGTTGCCTCATCTGTAAAATGACTTGGAGAAGGAAATGGCAAGCCACTCCAGCGTCCTTGCTAAGAAAACTTCCAATGGCATTGTGAAGAGTCGGACATACGTGAAATAACGCAACAGCAACAAATCTCTCATTCCATACCAAAAAAGCCCAACCCAACTTTAACGCCTCATCCTGAGGAGGTAACCCTGGGTTTTGAAAAGCTGTATTAGTAGAGGTCAGGCTCAGAAAAGTTGTAATAAACTGAAAAACCTGTGAGTATAGGATCATTACTTAGATGGCTGATCATCAGGATATTAATTTTTAAGCCACAGAAACTCATGAAATGTGGAAAGGTTGTAATAAAGGGGTTTGTAGTTGAAAGGGGGCTTAAAAATCATACAATCCAATGACCTTATTTTATATATATATTAGTGGTGGGAATTCACACACTGATGAAATCACAGATATTTCAAAGCTTTACAATATAAATTATAAAACAATTAGAAGATAAACACTGCTGCCTAAAATTATTTTTTTAACTCTATAAATACTCCAACTACATTTCTAATTGTCCTCCCTGAATCATCTTATTTTAAAAATCAGTTATATGCTAAATCTATCAGAAAACATCATGAATTAATATCAACATTTATAAAATTCAGTTCAAAGAACAGAATATTGAGAAGCTGGATTCATTTTCAATTGACTTGGTTTTTGTAGTTATTGCCAATACCTTTCTATCAAAAATGTATAGAGATATTTCTTCACTGACTCAATATTGTTTCCTCTTAAGCTAAATTCTTTCCTTCAGTCTCTTGAAAAGATTATCTTTCTTTTATAAATTATTGCTGGATTTCAAAACCATACTTTAAAATAATCTATAAAGAATTTGTTTCCCTTAGGCTTTATTCTCAAAAGCCCACTGTTTACTGAAGTGAATGAAGCAGTGGGAGTTGGACCAGAATATGGCAGATACTTATGTGACAGTATCAGATGGGTACTGTCTTGCTGAACCTATACAGTATTATGGTATGTAACAAAAGTGGTATTGTATGGTACTGTAAACAAAATAGTAAAAATTAAACAAAACTTTTATCCTCTGTAGAAAATATGTATAAGGTGTAAAAACTTCTTTCTAAATTAACAAATATACCCCAAACACCAAATTCTTGTTGCAAGAAACTTACAAGTATGCCAAAATGAGCAAATATGTTGATATGCTAACTCAAGTCTAATGAGGAAAATGCATAACATTTAGAATATATTGTAGATAATTAGAATCAACAAAAATTAGGAATAATTTTAATGAGCAACTGCTCATGAAAATAAAGCTTTTTATTAAAGCCTTTTAGTAAATGAAGCTGACAGTAGGTGATCAAAAATACTTGTTGAATTAAAAAGAATATATTGGTTTTGATATAATCAAGGAAATAAATGAGAAAAGGGAATACAAGAGACTGAATTATTTCTTCCTGTGACATAAAAGTCTCATTGGTGTATTATTGGTGTACTATTTCGCAGTCAACAGTATTGCCTGAGCATCTCTTGCACCTATGGCACCTAACTAATTCGTTATCTGTCCCCTCCCCCAACATTTCCTTCTTCTGAACTTGTCTGTTGCTGTCAAGGACACCACCATCCTCCCAGTCCCCAGACTCTAAGTCTTAGCTAATCCATGACTTCTCATTCTCTCTCTTCCATCATATTCATTCAGTTGTTTCCAAGTCTTATCATTTCTGCCTGCACGAGATTTCTCTAATGTGTCCTCTACCCCACACTCACACCGCTCCATTCTGTTGCAAATCCTAATCACACCTCACTTCTGGACCGTTGTGATAGCCTCCTAGTTGGTCTCCATGCTTCTACCCAGTCCCCATTCCAGTCCTTGCTTAGCTGCCAAAGTGATCTACCTAAAATTCAAGTCTGGTCATGGTACTCTCTTCCTGGCTCTCAATAAACTCCAGCAGGTCCCTATTAAGTGCTTGCTTTTTGTAAGGCATTGCAATAGGCTCTGGGGCTATAAAGACAGAAACGGACCTGATGTTAAAGGAGTTTACATTCTACTGAGGGGACACAACATGTACACAGATAGGTAAATACAAGATAATTTGAGGAGTGAAAGATTACTAATAAGTAGGGGGAAATCCAACACAAAAATCTTACTTTGAAGTATCCAGGAAACTTTGACAAGAAGTATTATTTAAAAGACAAATTATAGAGATCATGTTTTGGTTCTGCTCTCCACTGCCCTGGTCACCGTGTACTAAAACAATTTCAATGGGCTATGAAGGGAAATGTAGAAGACAGGAATGGGAAATATACATTTTTGGTTTAGGGGATGATTGAGTTGAACATAGGTTTACCTCTAGAAATGGGTGAAATGTTTACAATTAACAATGATTGATGGCAGACACTTTAGAATTTAAAAGTGGCTGTAATTTTTTGAATTCTTATACATAATTGTTCTTTTGTTGTTGTTGTTTTTATGAAATATAGATGTAATGCCAGAACAGGTCCATTATCAGCCGCAGGCCCCTGATTACCAAGTGGCACCTTACTGTCAGTATTCAGCTGTGCAGTTTTCTCCAGCTTTACAGTCTCCACCTTCTCACAGCCACTACAATACATACAGTCTGGATTCACAGTATAACGATGGGCAATACATACTCAGCACCAGTGAAATAAACAAGCCCACTTGTATGGTTACTCATGATGCTGGGGATGGATATCCAGGAATAAAAAGATCTAAACTAAATCATTCTTCTGCGAGAATTAAAGGACAAGAAGAACTTTGTGTAGTTTGTGGTGATAAAGCTTCAGGATATCATTATAATGCACTTACCTGTGAAGGTTGTAAAGGTAAGAAAAATTAGAGTAAAATTGCAATTTTATGCATGCAGACTAACATGGCCATTTTTTTCCTTTTTAAGTGGGCATTAGTCATTAGTACACTTAACAGTCATTAAAGGTGAGATTAAGAGGTAACTGTAATAGGGAAACACTTATGATCAAATCTATGGCATTGAAATCAAATGTGAGGAAGGAAGATCTAGTTTCTCAGAATGAGCAATTTAACATTTAAGTAAACTATTCAATATTTAAACAGTAAATTCCTGCTTATTTAATTGAGTCTGAGGTTACAATAGAAACTGCTTTCTGTCATCTGACACTGAATTTAGTAGCTATACGTCTTCATGGTGGATTGAGCAATTCTTGTATTGGGTGGGAGTTTGGACTAAGTGAATTCTAAAGTTCTTTCCAAATCTAAGTTTCTATGAAGCTAATCAGAAGCCTGAACATGAATATGACAAATTGAACCCAGAATTTTGAAAGTCTGAAACATGACCTGGATAAGATTTTTGAGGTTATAAAATCTCTCTTCATTGCTTTGTTTTTACTTCTAAATGAAGAAAACCTTGAACTGATGAAGCTGGTACTAAATAAGTGTTTACCACCCTTGGGGGGTGATGTGGTATTAATAGGCAGGGTGCTCCATGAGGAATCAGGAAAAACTGCATTAAGCTCCTGTCTCTGAACCATCAGCCCTATGTAAGGCCAGTCATTCAGATGCTCAGAACCTCAGTACAACTCACTAATTCTCCAGATGAGTTATAAAGAGCTTGACTTGATGTCCTGACCATTTCCAGAAATGCCTTCTGCAAACTGAATGCTCTAAAGAACCTTATCAAAAACAACCTCTCACAACATTCATTTAAGTGAAACTTAACATGGTAAAAGAAAGGTTTGACTTTAGGGGCTGGAAATTGTCATTCAGCTGTTTTTCAATTGTGTTCATCTCTTTGTGACCTTGTTTGGGGTTTTCCTGGCAGAGATACTGGAGAGGTTTGCCATTTCCTTCTCCAGCTCATTTTACAGATGAAGAAACTGAGGCAAACAGGGTTACATAAATTGCCCAGGGTCACAGAGCTAGTAAGTGTCTGAGGTCCGATGTGAATTCAGGAAAATGAATCTTTGACTTCAAGCCCAGCATTCTATTCCATGGGCCATCTAGCGGCCCTAACTGCTAGACATATTTAGTGTTAATTGCCGAATTTGACCAATGTGTGAGACAACACCAGTTTGGATTGAATAGGTTGTTTCATGCAGAAGAGGACTAAGAAAATTCAGTTTTAAGAAAAATAAAAATGTTCATAGAAGGGATGCCACTTCTCCATTTTCTGTGAATGAAAATCATTTAGTCAATTCTATTATTTAACCTTTTGACAAAGAGGTACTAGGTTTTTGGGTTTAGGCCTGTGATTTCATTAGTGTAGGGGAGCTCCAGGAGAAGAGATGCCTCCTACTTATGCAAATAGGCAAATACTCTATAATTGACAGTCTTAAGAGAGTTGCCTGGCTTGAGGAAGGGGGAACTCAGAAAAGCCAAGTGACTCACCCAGGATCATACAGTCAGCACATGTCAGAGGCAGGACATGGGTTGAGGTTCTAATATTTCTTAGGCCTCTTATCTATCCCCCTATTCCATGCTACCTCTCAAATATTAATATTAAACCTTATATTAATTGGTTGCAAATACTCAGTGGTGAAATTTAAACCAAGGTTCTTTTGAAATATCCTTTAGGTTTTTTTCGTCGCAGCATCACCAAAAATGCAGTATACAGATGCAAGAATGGTGGGCACTGTGAAATGGACATGTATATGCGTAGAAAATGTCAAGAGTGCCGTTTGAAAAAGTGTAAGGCTATGGGAATGTTAGCAGAATGTAAGTGGCCTATTCTCAGTTTCTATTTTGATCATTTCTGTTTGACTATCATTATTATCATCTTCTTCTTCCTCTTTTCTCCTCCTCTTCCTCCTGCTCCTCCTCCTCCTCCTTCATTGTCATCATCTTTTTTGAGGCAATTAGGGTTAAGTAACTTGCCCAGGGTCGCCAGCTAGCAAGTATCTGAGGTCAAATTTGAGCTTAGGTCCTCCTGACTCTAGAGCTGGTGCTCTATCCCCTGCATCATCTAGTTATCCTGACCATAATTTTCTATGACTGTTTTTTCTCATATTCAGAACTAAATGCCATTACCCAAGTTATAGGTTCTTTATGCATTCACAGAACTTATATTAATTCTTCGGCAGCTACTAAAATCAGAATTAATTCCCAAATTTAGGGAATGAATGGTTTTTGCAATCTACAATAATTGGCTTTTACACAAACACCCCACATCCGTGTGAATTTTCTTTCTGATCATTTTTTAAAAATTCAGTCATACCTGTATTGATATTAGTTTACTTAATGTTAAATCAATGCATCTTGAATGAGTGGTCTTAAAAGATTTTTTTTTCAGTTCTGCATCCATAGACACTAAAAGGACAGCTTCATTTAGAGGTTCTGCTGGTGCATAAAATATAGTGTATAAAACCAAAGCTAATCAACTTCCCTAATAGGGTTATAGTCTTGGAGGATAATTACCATCTCTTATCTTCCTTTAACTTCTTACACCTTGTTGCATCCTGTCAATTCATTTTATGTAACATCTCCCAGAACTGTCCATTCCTTTTTTTCCAGTTACCACACTAGTCTGAACTTTCTTCATCTCAGCCTTCTAGCTGATCTTACTGCTTCCTTTTGCTTTCCTTTTAATCTATGCTAGTTATAGCTGCTAAAATAATCTTCCACAAAGACTGTTTCTATATTATCACTCTCCTATTGCGCTAAAGAAAACAGAATATGTCCCTGTTGCCCGTTATGTGGAATTCACACATGGAAACTTTCCAAGTTCACCATTAGTTCTCCATTAGACTTCCCTGATTCACCAATCCTATTCCTCCCCAGCACCCCCATACAATTTACTTATTCTCTTCCTTTTGATCTGACACATTTCCCTTGTAAAACCTTCAGTTCCTTTACTAGTAAACCTCATATCATTAAAAACCTGACTCTAAGCTCACTTCTTCCGAGAAGCCTTCCCTGATTAACTTTACCTGACTGAAATGACTTTCTGTATATTCTTTTAGAACTCACATACTCATTTGGAAATATTTCCATTTTTGCTTCTAGTGTATTGTTTTTCAAGTGCCTTTAAGTAATTTACATCGAATATATCTTCGTGCCTAGATAGAAGATATGCTGTTTGAGGGCAGAAGCTATCTTCTATTTCTCCCCCAACATAGGATTATGGAACCTGAGAAGTCATTGAGTCCAAGCCTTTCATTTGATATAAGAGGAAGCTGTAGTCCAAAGAAATCACTTGCCCAAGGTCATGCAGGTTAAGTAAGTAGGGAAAGTGGAAGTTTGAAACTCAGATCCTTTGATTCCAGATTCTGGGCTTTTCCCACTGTAGCACACTGTTTCCCTAAATACTTAAGAAGTCTTTATTTCCCCCATTAATATAATCCTTCTGCAACTTTAAGAGCTGTCATGGCTGAGAAATTAGTGACTCTGTGTTTTACTTAGGGATGAAGCTCTCTTCATATAGCTAGACTGGTCCTCAGGTAATATAGAATCTGTTACCCAGCTATTATTCAAAGCCTTTCCAACATGATAAGATCTGTCATAGCTTGTACTCTGTTGGCTCAGCCTTTCAGAACTGAGGGCTACCTCCATGCCACGATTAAGAAGAAAAGAAGGAGCTGAGCTTGGAGAATCACAACATAGCATTTAGTAAATCACTCCACATGTGCTAAGTATAGATGAAATGTTTTTGAATGACTTTAATACTTAAAAGTAAATATTAACAATAGGATAATGTCCCAGTTCAAACAGAGGTCCTACTTAGGTTAAAAAAAGAGAATTAAGCCTAACCAGCTAACTATGAAAATTTCCTACTTAACAAAAGAGCATTTGATATCCTTTCCTGTTTGTAAAGACAAAAAGAGACTTTGCTCATTTTCATCTTCATGAGATACCCTCATGACACTGTGATATAAAGTCAAGTTTCACCCTCACACATAGATAAGATTATTTGACTATTGTACATAGTCTATCCTTAGAAATCAATTAGTAAAGTATGTTGCTACCAGTCTAGAATTAACCTGATAGTGTGTCTAGAGTAGAATAGTTAGAATTTCTGGTTTGGAGAGACAAGTTCCTATGAATCACTAGGTTGAATTCATGGTTCAAAACTGAATATGACTAGATGAATCATGATACAACAAAGGAGAGAAAGAATAGAAAAATAAAAAAACTAATGGATGAATATATTACTGGATAGACAAATTTTTTTTTAATGGACGATGATTCATAGAAGTACTTATATATACAAAGTACCATAGTATTATTGTTTGAATTTCTAGGAATAATTTTACATGTAACCTGTAGTCTAGATCTGAAGGTCTGAGCCTGTGCAGACCAAGTTCTATCTTGGAGGCTTCTTATACACTTTCTGCCTTCTCCACACACACACACACACACACACACACACACACACACACGTGTGCGTGAGTGCACACGCACACTCACACACTCTCTCTCTCTCTCTTACACACACACACACACACACACACACACACACACACACACACACACACACAGAGTTTTCCCTGGAAACACCAGCATTTGACTTTCTTATTTTTGTGTATTCATCTCCAATTCCTTTACTAGCACCAGGCTAACGATGGGACACAGAAAAGTTTCCTAAAAAATGACAAAAAAATACAAAAAGGACTACTAACAAAATTCATAAACAGTCAAAGAAATTCTTCCCTCCAGTGAACCTTACCTCTTATAGGTGCCTATATAGTTGCTTTGGACTTTGAATATTACTCTGGGGTTGAGGACCCCCCAAAAGAGAAAAAGAACTTGGGTTTGTTCAATAGTCCATCAACCACCCCTTTAGAAGGTTTCCCTTTTCTTCAGGACCTACACAATTTACCTGATCCACAGTTTCACTGAAGGATAAGGTCTTGGTGTATTTCTCTACATTATGGTTCTGTGCCTCATTGTTCCTTGTCTACCTCCTGTGGCTCATCACTGTGTTCTGAGAACTTCCTTGCTATCCTGACCTATCTGTTTTGCTCTGTATTTGCATCTGTTGTGATTACTTTTCCTTATTCCTGCTATCGCATTCCGTCTGTGTAGTTGTTAAATCTGTTTTCTACTGTTGTTAATTACCACCAATGTTACTTCTTTAAGAAGTTGTCAGCACCCAGGCCAACAAATCTTGGGGTTGGTAAATCAATTAATCGAGAGTTTAACGAAGGCTCTTCCAGAGAAGGCTCTCACGCCCCGTTGCAGCCATGTCTCTTGTAATCCTGGAGAAGTTCCAGCATATTTTGAGAATGCTCAACACCAACATTGATGGATGGTGCAAAATAGCTTTTGCCATCACAGCTATCAAGGGTGTGAGTCAAAGATACGCTCATGTAGTACTGAGGAAAGCAGACATTGACCTCACCAAGAGGGCTGGTGAGCTCACTGAAGATGAGGTGGAGCCTGTGATCACCATCATGCAGAATCCCTGGCAATATAAGATTCCAAACTGGTTCCTTAAAAGACAGAAGGATGGAAAGGATGGAAAATATAGCCAGGTTCTGGCCAATGATCTGGACAATAAGCTTAGTGAAGATCTGGAGCGACTGAAGAAGATTCGGGCACATCGTGGGCTTAGGCATTTCTGGGGTCTCCGGGTCCCAGGCCAGCACACCAAGACTACAGGCTGCAGGGGTCACGCTGTGGGTGTCCAAGAAGAAGTAAACTACTTCACTGGCCTTGTCTATTAATAAATAGTTTATAACAACAACAAAAAAAGAGTTTAGTGAAGCACCCTGTGTGTGCAAGGCACCATGCAGGTTAATACATTTGCCAATCTGTTGTTGGACAACCTTTGCAGTCTACATGCTGTATAAAAGAAATGGCAGTTCTAAACACTTTTAGTTCTAAATTAAAAATGTTGATTTCTAGCTGAATCAGGGAAACAAAATTTAAATTTCCATTGACCACTTTCATGCCTTTTGGTACAGGTTATGTGCCACTCCCCCTCCCCCAACTTGGTTGGTTAATTCGTGGTGAGTCTAAGGTAGTATGTTGGTATATGGGCCCAAGTAGGCCATGTCCACCCACCTACCCTTATTCAATACAGCGTATG
The DNA here is from genome assembly GCA_028627135.1 of Pseudochirops cupreus. Classification (NCBI taxonomy): domain Eukaryota; kingdom Metazoa; phylum Chordata; class Mammalia; order Diprotodontia; family Pseudocheiridae; genus Pseudochirops; species Pseudochirops cupreus. Next base: position 350,579,704 of record CM053584.1, read on the forward strand.
CTACTTGGTTGGTTTTTCCAAGAGACAGAGCCATTTGGTTGATGCTTAGCAAAGCTTTTATTGATTACATGAGAATGCATACAAAAAAAACCAAACCAACTAAGTATAAATTAGTATGCGTAGAAAGGTTTTTGTTTTCCAGATATTATAAGGAATTCTATTCTTCCTTTGAAGTCAGGTATCCATCCTTTGCAACTAAGTAAATCATATACTGGAGTGCTTGGGTCGAATGTATTTGGAGCTCTAAGTCTTCCCTTGAATGTAAGTTCTCTTGAATGTAAGGTATGTGTCCATACCTCTTATTGAGTTTTTCCATTTGGGGATAAAGTCGTATATGCCTTTCCATTTATTTTTCCTAGTTCTGTGCTGAGCACCACCAGGACAGGTAAATTGTCTTAACCCTCCAATGAACAGCAAAGAGGACACTAGAAACAACGGAGGAGGAAGGCACAAAACCGGCAGCCTCTGCAGGGATTCTTGCTTCCTCAGCAAAGGCCCATGTCCACATCATAAACATGAATTTTGAAATATTACAGGTTTGCTAACGGAAGTCCAGTGTAAATCTAAACGGCTTCGGAAAAACTTCAAGCCAAAGAATAGCTTTTTCTGTAACATCAAAGTCGAAGAAGGACTAGACAATAAGCACGTGTCATCTACAACTAGATCTCGAAAAGTGGTGAGCACTTTAGTCATCATCAACTCAATTAATTGCCTGCTTCTTTAATTGTTTTTGGCATAAACTACATACATGATTTCCCCCACCCCTTTATATTTTCTTAAAGCTACAGGACAGAGTAGAACTAACTCCCGTGGAACACCAGCTCATTGATCACATCGTGGCAGCTCATCAAAGATACACAATTCCACTAGAGGAAGCAAAGAAATTAGTATGTGGGCATTATTTACAAGAACTAACGAGTAATCAGCAATATCATCACAATAATAATAATGATATAAAATCTTGACAATTATTTTTTTATAAAGCTAACTTTCATTCATTCTATTTCTGTGTGTGTTAGCTCCAGGAATATGCAAATCCCGAGGAAAGTTTCTTACGGCTTTCAGAGACAGCAGTGCTTCATGTTCAGGTGTTGGTGGATTTTACGAAGAGACTTCCAGGTAGTTTTCCTTGAAGACTTTTTAAAAAGTCACTACTCAACAGATTCATTTTATTCTCTCATTTCAAGGAGAGTAGAGGAATTTAAATAGAAAACCTTCCGTTATTTCTAATTATTAAAGATTTCAAAGTTGGGGGAAATGGCTGATGCCAAAGTCATTTCAAATTAACACCCCTACAAATTTCTTTCTGTTCAGGCCATTTCTGTACATATGTCAATATAATAGCATATAATATAATATAATAAATAACAAATCACATTTAGGTAGCATTTTAAGGTCTGCAAAGATTCTTCCTCCTAATAACTATGCGAGATAGGTGTTGTTACCTCTATTTTAGAGCTGAGGAAAATGAAGCTGTAGGATCATCATTTTAGAACTAGAATGGACCTTAGAAGTCTTTAATAATTGAGGAAACTAAGTTCCCAATAAGTAGAGTGATTTGCCCAAGGTATTAGAGGTAGTGAATGGCAAAACCAGTATTCAAACTCAGGTCATTTGACTCCAGATCTAGGATGCTTTCCACTGCCATATATTGACAAGCTGAAGGTAAGTAATTTCCCTCCTAGTCACATAAGTAGAAATTCAAACCCAGATGACTTGACTCTAAATTCAACATACTTTCCACTATCCTAAATTCTCCTCCAAAATATTTTGACTGATTTAATTGATTAGGGCAGTAGAAATGATGAGTCAAAATTGTTCTTTAAAATGACTTGATAATCAAGTTGGTCAAACAACTCATTTGGCTTTTTTATCTATATGTTTAACTTATTTTGTAGCTATAACTGAAATGAACAAAGGAAAAAATCCACAATAATAGAATATCTGGCCACTAATCTAATGGATAAAAAGAGAAAAAAACCCGTCCAAACAACACGTTACAAAAGAAGAACTTTGTAGTTCCATTATCCATATCACTTAGTATTTGTCATAGCAAAGCCTTATTAACCAGGCAGCATTAACAAAAACATTTTTTTTTTTTGCTTTTTGGAGGGGGGAGGGGAGGACAATTGGAGTTAAGTGACTTGCCCAAGGTCACAAGGCTGGTAAATGTTAAGTGTCTGAGGTCGGATTTAAACTCAGGTCCTGATTCCAGAGCCTGTGCTCTATTCACCTAGCCACACCAACAAAAACATTTTAAAAACACAAATATGAATAAATGTATTTTATTCACCTTTGGAGTGACTTGAATTCAATCCATAGCTGAAAATTTTCTTTCAGTAACTAAAGATATCTTTTTTCTTTTTTTACAGGATTTGAAAGTTTGGCCAGTGAGGATCAGATTGCATTGCTGAAGGGGTCAACAGTTGAAGCAATGTTCCTCCGTTCAGCTCAAATCTATAATCAGAAAGTTAATGAGTATCTTTCATCAGCCACTGAAAGTAAATAAAATAGCTTTTTCTTGGGCTTCCTCCTTCTTGACCTCTGCTGTATTTGACATTATTGACCACCTTCTTCTGCATTCTCTTCCCTCCTGAGGTTTTAGTGACTCTATTTCCTCCTAGTTCTTTTCCTTTGTGTTTTACCATCCTTATTTCTCCACTTTGTTGGCTTATTATTCAGCTAACTACGTGTTCGCCAAAGGCTCTATCTTGAACCCTCTTCCTTCTTTACACTCTCTTGGTGACTATGGGTTTAATTATCATCTAAAAGTTGATGACTCAGAGATATATGTGTGTGTGTGTGTGTGTGTGTGTGTGTGTGTGTGTGTGTGTGTATCCCCTAACCCATATCTTTCCTCCTAAGCTTCAATCCTGTTATCAACTGTTTATTGCACATTTATCATTTTTTGGTTTTTTTTTCTTTTTTGCTTTTTGGAGGGCAATTGGGGTTAGGTGACTTGCCCAAGGTCACATGGCTAGTAAGTATTAAGTGTCTGAGGCTGGATTTGAACTCAGGTCCGCCTGACTCCAGGGCTGGCGCTCTGTTTGTGGTGCCACCTAGCCACCCCTTACTGGACTTTTAAAACCGGATTATAAGAGACATTTCAAACTCAAGATGTCCAAAGTAGAACTTATTATCCTACCCATGACTACTCTTCTTCCAAACTTCCCTATTTCTGTTGAACTTGTGTGACTTTGGGCTTAATTCTTAACTCTTCTCAACTTTAGTTTCTATATCTGGAAAATAGAGTTAAAAATAGCCACTAAACCTCAGAATTGTTGAGAGGAACACATAAGATAATAAATGTAAACTGCTTTGTAAGCCCTAAAGTGTCACATAAATGTTATTTATTGTGATTAAAGATACTACCATTCTTTTGGTCTTCCAGGTCCACTAAGCATTTTCTACAACTTTTTACTCTCCCTCACCCCATGTATACAATCAGTTGCCAAATTTTGCCATTTCTCTCTCCACAACATCTTTCCCATTTTACTTCTCTCTGCTCACACAGGTACAATTTTAGTTACGCCCTCATCATCACTAATCAATTATTGGAACAGCCTCTTAATCCTTCTTGGTTTCTCAAGTCTCTCTCCACTGTTGTCCATACTCCCCAAACACACCAAGGAGATTTTCCTTAAGCACAGATCTGCCTCCTGTGCTCAGTGAACCCTAATGGATCTTTACTGCCTCTTGGATAAACTATAAAATCGTATGATTAGCTTTTAAAAGCCTTGACCTTACCCCAATCTCCTTTTTCAGCCTTATTATACATTATTCCCCTTCTGCACTATAAGATCAAACTGCTCTTCTCTCTGTTCCTCACACACCACACTCCATCTACCATCTTTGTGCCTTTGCATTGGTCATCTCCCACACCTGGATGGACTTCCTCCTCATCTCTGCCTCAAAGAACCCTTTCTTTCTTTCTTTTTTTTTTTTGGAGGGGGAAAGGTGGACAGTTGGGATTAAGTGATTTGCCCAAGGTCACACAGCTAGTAAATTAGTCAAATCTGAGGTCACATTTGAATTCAGGTCCTCCTGACTCCTGACTGCTCTGTTCACTGTGCCACCTAGCTGCCTCAAGAGAACCTTTTCTTTTTCAAAGACAGTTCAATTACTACCTTCTACAATTTTTCTTGATTCCTATAACTACTTTCTATTTAATTTCTTGGTATTTTTATATTTCTATTTACACATGGATGTAAATACATAATACATAAGTATACTTGTCTTCCTTATTACAATGTAAGCTGCTTCACAGTAGGGATGGTTTTATTCTTTGTTTTTGTCTCCAGTGACTAGTACAGTGCCTGGACATAGTAAGTGATTAAAAAATACTTGTTGATTGATTGCTATAAATTGACAACTCTAACATTAATCGATTCCATTAAATCTAGTCCCTGATTATGTCAATCAAGTACTTTTACTTATTGTAAACATTTTTCTTTTATCATTCATTAGTAGTAAAGAGAGCCACCTATTCTACACTAGTTGCTTTAAAGCTATTTCTTATTTACAATATGACTAATGTGAAAATGTTTAATACGAACGTATATGTAGAGCCTATATCAGATTGCACACCCTCTTGGGGAAGGCATAGGAGAGGGAGAGGGAGAAAATCTAGAACTCAAAATCTCATGGAAGTGAATGTTGAAAACTAAAAATAAATAAATAATATTTAAAAACCTATTTCCCAATACATTTGAAACTATGCAATTTTAAATGACTTGATGTTTGAAGAAGTCATTCTACATTTTAAGCATCATAGACAACCTTTGAAAAATTGTTCTCTGTCTGCTATTTGAATAGCATTAAATTAAATATTGCTTGATCTTTACTGACATTTTAATAGTAAATAAAATAATAATTGATCAACAAGTAATTATTAAGACCTACTATATTCTTGATACTATGTTATATGTTGGAAAGATCATCTGTCTCTCATGGATATGGTCACACCCGACAAATATGCTATTTTGGTCATTTGGCTATGAAGGATACAAAACAGAATTGCCTGAATAACAAATTTAACAAATCAAAGCTTCATGTTTTCTTCTCTTATCAGATGCTGTAAGGTTTTCTGATCATTCACTAAATTATCACAATCAGAATGCTGATCAAGGTGTTAATTATTCTATGGAAACACTTCACAATGAAGAGAGTCCAACTTCTACTACTACATCTGGTAAAATGAGCATTATAAATCTTGACTGATATTGGAAGAGATAGTTCTTACTTCTTTTCTGTTTGATATTTTTACCTAGTGACTTAGATTTGGGCAGAGATCTTGTACTTATCACATTTGTAGGACACAAAAGCTAAGAGGGATAGCTAATATGTTGTAGAACAAGTCAGGATTTTGAGTTAATAAATCAGGGATCGAATCTTAGATCCACCATTTATTACCACTATATCCTTGGGCAAGTAACTTGATTTCTCTCGACCTCACTTTCTTCATCTGTAAGAGAAGGTTGGACTACATCAGGGTGACCTCGAGGCCATATGTGGCTCTCTAGGTCCTCAAGTGCAACCCTTTGACTGAATCTAAAATTCACAGAACAAATTTGTGAAGTTTGGATTCAGTCAAAGGGTCACACTTGAGGACCTAGAGGGCTACATATGGCCTCAAGGACGCAGGTTCCCTGGACTTGATGATCTCTAAGGTGCCTTCTAGTTCTAAATCCCTGATCTGTCATCCTATGATCAAAACAATCTTGACAGGCTAGAATAGTGGCCAAATCTAGTAAGATGAAATTTCATAGAGATACATTTTACCTTACAGTTAGGTACAAAAAAAACCCTTCATTTAAATTTAAAATGAAAGAGATTTGGATGTTTTTCTGGAAAAAAAATCTTTGAGATTTCATGATTTGCATGCTCTTTATGAATCAACAGTATGATATTGTCATCAAAAAACCTAATGCACAGAATCATAAAATATCAAATTTGGAGGGGGCCTTTAAAGGTCCTGTACCCTAAGCTTTGCCTGAAAAAGAATTCTACGATATACTATCAAGGAGTTATCCAATCTTTGCTTAAAGACCTCAGGTGAGGTGGAGCCAAATGTTAGGCTGCCTTAAGGGGGAATGCAACCTTAGGCTACATTAAGAAAGGTATGATATACAGGACTAGGAGTCTTGTCCTTTTCATATCTGGCATATTGTGTTCACTTCTGAGTAGGACATAATTTAGGCAGGCCACTGGTAAGTTGGCAAGTGTTCAGAAGCGACAAATCAGAATGGGGAAGGGTCTTGAGAACATGCTGTATGAATACTGGTTTGAGGAAGTGGGGATGTTTAGCCTGGAGGAGAAAAAACAAAAGGGGACGGGACAACTTCCTTCAAGTATTTGAAATACTAGTATATAGAAGAGGGGCTAGGCTTGTTCTGCTTGGCTACAGAGAGCAGAAAAAGGAGTGATTAATAAAAGTGGAAAACAGGTAAATTTAGAATATAAGGAAAAAAATTCTTATATATGATAGCTATTAGTATAATGCTTAGCATAGTACCTGGCACATAGAAGGCACTTAATAAAAATTTATTGGTTATTCAAAAACAGAGTAAGTATGCAGATTTATTGTAAAGGGGATTCTTATTCAAGAATGGGGTGAACTAGATGGTCTCTGAGGTGCCTTCTGATTCTAAGCTTCTAGTATTCTTAAATTGTTTTGAGAAATGGCAATTACAATGTCTGATTCAGCACTGAATTTTTGCTGATATATTTTTACTTTTATATTTTCAAAGGTATCACTGAAGATTTTATTACTGCACTCTTTTACTTCTACAAAAGCATGGGAGAACTTAATGTTACTGAAACTGAGTATGCTTTGCTTGCAGCAACAACTGTGTTTTTTTCAGGTAAAATCATTTATGAGAGATTAATAAAGAATACATTCCAAATACTTATTAATTTGCAAATGGAAGTATATGAAACTAGTGGGTTACAATTACATTAACAGAGAGACAGTGTGGCTTAGTGGATGGAGGGTTAGTCTTAGAGTCAGGAAAAGCTGGATTCAAATTCTGCTTCTTACAAAATTTAGTTGTATCATGATAGATAGGCAAGAGGTAATCTTTGGTTTGCATCAGTAGAGGGAGTTCTCCATAGAGATGAAATCCCAGGTTAAGATACTCCCACCTCCATTCCCCAAAGATTTTTTACTCATCTTGTGCTGATTTTGTGTTTTGAGTGGATACTTGCATACACAATTATTGCATAGCTTATTTCTTAGAAATATAATTTCTTTTAAGGACTAGACTTTATTCTTATTCTTTGTGTTTTAGCAGAAAATATTAATATAATTATGGTATTGTTTTTCAGATCGCCCACTACTTAAAAATAAACAACATGTGGAAAAACTACAGGAACCACTTTTAGGAATTTTGTATAAATATTCAAAAATATATCATCCAGAAGATCCTCAACATTTTGCTCGTCTCATAGGAAGACTTACTGAACTCAGAACACTGAATCACAACCATTCAGAAGTTTTGATAACCTGGAAATCCAAGGATCCCAAACTTAATAGTTTACTCTATGAGATCTGGGATATGCACTGAATGACTATTAACATTGCTAAGATTCCACCATCACCTTGTTTTTTTTCCCTTAAATTTCTTGAAACACAAATTGTTCATTTAACTTTGTTTTTTTTTAAAGTCTCATTTTGTGCCTTTTGTTTTTACAGTACAGTAATTTTCCTTGAACCACTCCTCCCTCTCTTCTCTTCTCCCCATGTGTCCTACCTTGTAACAGAAAATATACACTGCCAATTTGAAATTTTGTTGGTATTTCATGTCCATAATTCCCTTTCTTCTCTCTTTCCTCATCTCTACGTCTTAGCTCCCCTGGTTTCCTTTAAATCTCAGATAAAATTTCACCATCTACTCCTAACCTTATGCCTTCCCTCTGAGATTATCTTCGATTTACCTTTTTTATATCCTGTTTATACATAGCTGTTTGCGCATTGTCCCCCCTATGAGACTGAACAAAAGACAGTGGTGGTCTATTCCTATCCCTTAGGAAAGTGTCTGGCTACTTGACTGGATGACTGAGTGAGGAGGAGGTACATTTCATTATCAGTTTTCTCAGAACAAGATAGATCATTATAATGATTGTTTTTTAGTTTTGTTATCACTTACATTAATTTAGTCACTATATATTATTTTCTTAGTTCTGCTTTCTTTTTTATGTACTTCAACATTTTAAACAGTTTTGACACAGAGGATTAATGAATGTATATTAAAGGATGACTGTGTGAAAAACCCAACATTTTAGCTAAAAAAAAATAATAAAGAGCATCAGCGCTTGTCTTTATTATAGCACCTGTTGCTGATTGTGGAACTAATGATTAGCTGAGGGAAGTTAAGGACTGCCCTGGGCTCTGACATTCACTATGAAGTCTCTCAAATTTTCTGTTTCCATTAAATTGAGAAGCATACATGTAGAGCTGAAGACAATTTCTAGACAAAATGAGGAAGGAAAAAAGACTAGCTGATGCAAATAACTGTACTTAGAGAAAAGCCTATATTGATGTAGTGTTTGTTATCAACCTAGAGATGAAAAAACAGGATTAGAGAGGTTCATAGCTGGTATTTATTATATAGCAGCTTTAAGATATGCCAAGCATATTACATTCATGATCTTATTCGATGTTCACAATAAACCAGTGAAGCAGATTCAAAAGATATTATTATTATTGTCATTTTACAGATAAGGAGACTAGGGTTGATAAGTTTTAAATGGTTCATCACTCATAAGACAGCTAGTAAGTGAGATAACCTTTTTAACACTTTTATGATGTATGGTTTTTCAGGGAGTTTGTGGCAGTAATTTCACAACATGATTAATATAGTTCAACTTTTAATGACACATTCAATAATATAATACCTAGACAATTTAAAATATATTCCTATTATGATACTTCGTAAGTGATGAAAGAGTAAATAGATGGTAGGAGCATTCTACTTGTCCTTCCTTTGCTTTTATTTGTTTAAATCTTACCTTTTTATTAAAAATATACTTTATTTTAATTTTTTTCCCTTACTCCTTTTCTCCAAAACTTTTGATTAAAAAAATAGTAGCTTATCTTTGTAATATTTTTTTAGGGTGTGCTATTTTGGATAAAGTGGCAAAATATACTAGATTTTGATAACATTTTTGTACCATATTTTAACTTTTTTTATTGTACTATATTATGTACACTAACACCCCATTCATATTAGTAGAGGAAGTGATCTATTACAAACACAATTTTGAAAGTTTGTGAATGATGTAAAAATATTGAAACTTTATGACAAAACATCTCCTTGAAAATTTTAATAGGTGGTAGGAAAATCTAGCCCAATTCTATTTTTAATCCTTATAGCTAATATTTTTGTATGCTTTTTACATGTTTTGTAAAAGTAATATTGTTCTCAAGGTGCAAAATATTTTTGCAAATATGTTAAAGTTAAGTTAAATTTTGAGAAAATTGTGAAAGTGTGGTCTTGGGAACCAATGAGTTCTACTGTACTGCGGTAGTAGTAATGCTTTCCAAGACTGGGTATAAATAAAAACAGAACGCTGAAACTTAGTGGGAAAACAATCATTCCCAGGAATAGCATCTGGTGAACTTTAATAAAGATTCGATAAGAAGAGAACAATATAATGCAAATTTGCATTTTTCATAGACATAAAATTTTTTTATGTAACACGTGCACTGAGCCTTTCAAAGCACAAAGCGCTATACAAGTGCTATTATTATTATTAAACAACGTTCTTTGGGGTAGCACGAGAGTACTAACAAAGCTAAGACCTGAAAAAGTGAGGAGGGAACCAATAGATACTGCCTGAATTAGCATGTGACCTTCAAGGCCTGCCGCCCCCCCCCCCCCGCTCTCGCGAGACGTGACTTCCCGGCGTCTGTTTTACCTGCCTCCCCGCCCCTCCCCCGCATTCCGTGGCGGTTGGGAGCCTGTAACGGTCGACGTGCCTCGAGGCGTTCCCGCCTTTTCTGAAGTGCTGTTGAGGTGGCAGGTGGCCTTTTTTTCTTTCACTCTCCCGTAATTGCCCACGGGAAGGTAGCCGGACTCACCGGTAGGAGTCAAATCCACGATAACTCTCCAAACTCCTGGTATGGGGAGATCCCCGCCGGTCCCTTCCGTCCCCCCTCCCCTCCTTCCCATCCCCACACGTTCTTTTTCCTCCGGGGATGAATAGGGAGTTGGGTTCAGAGAATTTAATAAGAGCATAGATTAAGAAAGGATTTCAGGACCAAACCACACCCGCCAACCCCTACTAGTTTACAAATGCAGAAGCTGAGGCCCGGAGCCATGATCCCTCAGGTAGCAAGTGATAGGGCTTGGATTTGAACTACGGCTGTGCTTGAAACCCGAGTCCTCAGGTTTCCAGATCCCCAGGCCTTTCCGTTAGGACTTGCCTCCCAGTTTGGGGATCTTGGCTCCAGTTCCTCTCCACCCGGGGCTTCGGTCAATAACCATTTATTAAGCTCCTACTGTGTGCCAGGCCCCGTGCTAAGTGCTCCAGGGCTCATCAGGTGCTTCAGGAACGAAACTCTGATGCTTGGAATGATGATTTTAGACTCTTAGGCAAAGATTCTCCCAAGACTGAAAGCTACTTTAAAAATGTGTCAAGGGAGCTGAGGCTTGGTAGAATGCCTGTTTTACAACTATTTTACCTCAAACCTAATTCCACTCAATTAAAGCTAAGGCAAAGTTTTCCTTCTTCCCCTCGGATGAATTTGGAAGCGCTGTCGCTTGGCATTAGCTAAATCTCTGAAATTTGCAGGGCGGGGGGTGGTGCGTTTGACTTTGTCAAAATTTCACGCCGCGTGATCACACTTCTACTTTAAAACGACAAACCAGTAAAAAATTTTGTAAATTTGGATATGTTTCAAAAACTGTAACAGAAAATTAGCTATTTCAAGGTCCAGGATCCTGTGCTTTTCAGTGTGTTTTCATTTCCTAGATAGTTGCCAATTTAATGCTATGTTACTTTACCAACCAAGTACAGGAGCATTGGTGCTATACTCCTGGCTTTTTTCCTAGAAATTGAAGAGGCAATTCATTCCACAAGCATTTGTTGCTTTCTTTCGAAGAGTAAATTGTGTATTGTCAGAAACAAAACACAACATTTTCATTTGTTTTCTGATTAGAAGGAAATGGAAAAGGAAAAGCCCTTTAAATTGTTTCTGCCACCAAGACTAAGTAGCAGTCAAGTGTCAGCAGTTAAACCTCAGACTATAGGAGGAGACACTAATTTTTTCAAGGTAAACATCAATTTGATACTATGGATTTTATATTCCTGCTTGTAGAATAATGAGATCTAGTATGTGTTGTTTTCAATAGTGATATTTACCTAAAGAGTTTTTCTTCCCCCCTTCAGAATGGAAGGCTTTGAATGCTATATCCTGGTATGAACAAAACCATTTTATGTATCCAACGTGCATTTCCCCCAACGTTCTTAGCACCTGTTTGTATATAAAGCCCTGTATACATACTGGACATTTAATAAATGTTGTTTTTACACTAACTAGTATATTTTATTTGCTACTACAATATATTTCACTTGTGAATAAATCAAATAAAATCTTGCCTCTGCTGAAGCCCTGGAAATATTAACACTGTTGATATACCAGGTTAAACACATTGCAAGAAATCTATTCACTACTTCATTTGAACTGGATCTCTTCTATTAATCCTCTCTACCCAATGTAGAAACCTGGGCTGTCCTCTGTTTTCGGTCCATAACTGCCTACATGCTTTTCTAGACCACATGTTTCTTGAATGATAGCCTTTACAATCTTTGTATGTAGAATCTATATGCTTTTTGGTGTTGGGTAATTTTTCAGTCATGTCCCACTCTTTGTGACCACATTTGGGGTTTTCTTGACAAAAATACTGGAGAGGTTTGCTATTTCCTTCTGCTCGTTTTACAGATGATAAAATTGAGGCAAACTGGGTTAAGTGACTTGCCCAGGGTCACATAGCTAGTAAGTGTCTGAGGCCAAATTTGAACTCAGAAGATGAGTCTTAGAGACTCCAGGCCCAGCACTGTAGCACACTGCTGTCCTGAAAAAAAAAAATCTGTGTACTTACTGGATTTTGAATATGTAAAATTTCTAGTCTCCATTCTAAGTGTGAGAAGCAGCATAGCACAGACCTGGTCTCAGAAGCAGGAAGACCTGGGATAAAATTTTACTTTTAATGCATACTAGCTCTGTAACTCTAGGCAAGTCACAAAAACTTTTAGTACCTGGGTGCTTCTTTAGGACCCTAAGTTGCAGAGCAGTTGCAGTTCTACAATGGGAGAAATTTTCCTCAGGAATTTCCTTATATTAATAGAATTACAGGTCTAATTCCTTCCCATAACCACACTTTCTAGATATGAACAGTAGGGATATTGTGACCAGCACAGCTAAATTTGGAGAGGCTTATTACCAGATTGTCCATAGAATGAATTTTTTTTTCAGCCACAGAAACTACTGAGAAGAAGATCCATAAAATTATAGAGAAAGTCAGGATCTTCATCAGTGGACAGTATACCCATACCAATGAAATCACAGTCCTCTTGAAATACTAAAGTCAATAAAATTAGATTTGTAATGAAAGTATGTAAATGTTTGTTCTTTTTGTCAAATATATGTTATGATCTTCACTAAAACTGTATGCCTCATTGAGTAGAGGTGACACCATTTTCTAAAGTTATTTCAGTGGACCACAAATCCTGGGCAGTCATACCAAGATGGAAATACTTCAGGTACAAACCCAGTGATGGCATTTGTGTCTTATGAGAGAACTAAGTAAGCCAATCCAATTCAGCAAACAGAAGTGTGGTATATGTTGGAGATCCAAAGACAAAAATAAAATTACACCTTCAAGGAGTTTACATTCTGACATCAAAGTTAAAAAAGGTTTATTGTCAGAAGATTGGCCACTAGGTTATAAGTATTTTTGGCTATAGAAATTAGTGAAGACATGAGTTGTAATCTGTATCTTTAAATGGAGTAGCCTACATTGATAAACACATCCTTGAAGTACTGGTTTATGTATAGTATACACACATGTATATATTTATATAAGTATTATGCTTTGTTGTGCACTCAAGAATGTTTTGCTTATATTTTTAGGGTTTTAACAAGAGTGTTGAAGATGATTTTGGTTTGCCTTTTGGAATAACTAAACCATCTAAACGTAGTGAAAACATTGATTCAGGTGGGAGAAATATAGCTAATTTTCAGTATTAGAAAAATAAGACATAAACATGTTGAACCTCTCTTCCTCTGATAGCTGTTCATGTTAACTTAGTGCAACATAGATATGAAATTTAGGTCTTTAAATGCCAATATTTTATCTTTCAGATCCAGTTTTGCAAAAAGTTAATTTTTTGCCCAGGATTGAAGAGGTCAGTTACATATATCGTATCTATTTCCATATAGCAGAATGACTATACTAAGCTGTTATCATTGTTGAATTGCTTATTTGCAAAAAAGAAAATCAACTCTTGAGATGCTGGGTTACTTTTAAGTTTGGGGTGGCTAGGTGGTGCAGTGAATAGAGCACCAGCCCTGGAGTCAGGAGGACCTGAGTTCAAATCTGTCCTCAGACACTTGACACTTACCAGCCATGTGACGTTGGGCAAGTCACTTAACCCCAATTACCTTTCCAAAAAGTGGGGAAAAAAAGCTAGTATTGACACCTATTAGAAAATTTTATCTTCTTACAGAGGACATTTATTCACTTTCCAGGTTGATAATGAGCATTCTAACTTCTTGGAAGAACTAAAGGACCCTCAGTTTGAGGTCAGGAATTCCTATATTAAATTAAAATTATTTATTATTTTTAATGTCTTCTCATAATAGCATTAATGATATTTACAAATAATTAATGTTTTAATATAAAATGTTTTTGAAAAGGATTTTCTCTGTCATTGGATTGCTTCAATATCTTAGTTTTCTTTCTTTGTTCTTGGTAAAAATTAATCTAATTCTTCTTTTGTGACTGTTTAGAGACAGTTTTTTTTTCCTAGTTCAATCACTAAGCACAGAAGAGCATAGATGAGTGCAGGGTGTGGAAAGGAATAAGAATCAAGCTTCTGAATGCTTTCAGAGTTTATTGGATTGTGGATGAATATTGTATTAGCCTACTCCTGTGGGTCATTTAAAAAAAGTTCTTTTGCAGTATGTATGATTTTAGAACAAATTAAGATTTTGTTAATGATAATTAAATTTTGGAGACCAGTGGCTTGATAAGAAGTAATGGCTTGTGATATAGTAATTATAGAATAAATTTATAAGTAATGATACTTTGTAATATGATATACAGAGTTAAAAGGAGCAGGTGTTGCATGCCTTTTTTGGATTCAATCCTATACCATAGACTTTTGGAAAGAAAAGACTGTAAAAAACTGAAAAAATCCAAATAGAACTCCAGTCTTGATGAAGCTCTAGCATTTTACAGTCACTGTTGGTTGCTCTCTACTATAATTTGCTTTAAATAATCCCATCCTATTTTTCTTCCTCTAACCCCCAACTTTTACTGTTAACATATTTTAAAAGTTTTTCTAAAAGGTTACATACTCTGTTTAGTATCTAATTTACTTGAAGCATTTCAGTTAACCAGATTTCCTCCGGGCCTGAGCTTCTGAGTTACATAGCTTTTGGAGCTGCCTTCATTCAGTCCAGCAGGGCACAGTGCAGGTTAAGTGATGTCATTGTACTAAAGATCATTGAAACCTAGTGGAAAAAGTCATTAGTAGTTACATTTATAACTTAAATGTTTAGAAATATAATTTTATAAACAAATCAGTTATATTAACAATAAGTTAAAGCCATAGTAGCTTGAAAGAGGTAACATGACTTTTCAGGATGACTGAGAATCAATTAGATGAGACAAATTTCCTCAGATATTATGTAATGAAGAGACCATGTAGCATAGTGATTCCATGAGCAAGTCACTTACCCTCTCAGGGTCCCAGGCAACTTTTTATTATTATATTGCAGATAATAATAATAATAGTTAATACTGATAGATAATATTGATATTTCAGCTAGGTGGTGCAATGGATAGAGTGTCAGGAAGACCTGAGTTCAAGTTCGATCTCAGATACTTACTATGTGTGTGTGACCCTGGGCAAGTTAATTAACCCCGTTTGCCTCAGTTTCCTCATCTGTAAAAGATATGGGAATGGCAAACATCTCCAGTATCTTTGCCAAAAAAACCCAAAAAGGGGTCACAAAGAGCAGGACACAACTGAAACGATTAAACAATAACAATATTGATATAGTGTTTTATAGTTTGCCAAGTACTATACTTATAAAGATGTTACTTGATGCTCACAGCTCTGTGAGATAGGTGCTATATCATTCCTATTTTACAGAAGAGATACCTGAATCTGAAAGAGGTTTAATGATTTGCTTAGGGTCACACAATTCTTAAATATCTGAGGCAGGATTCAAACTTTGGTTTTCTTGGCTCCAAGTTCAGTACTGTATTTACTACACCATCTGACTTACTCAGATGAATTATTATTAGTGGAAGGAGTTTCCACACTGGAAATTCCCTATACTGATGGAACAATAGGTTTGTACCTAAATTGAATAATAAACTATTTTTAGGAGCCATGAATATTTTTCATTTTAAAAAATATCCAGCAGATGATGCCTAATTTATGGAACTTTTAAATAACTTTTTCCATAGACTTCAGAACCAATAAACAGGGTTTATTCAAGACTGTATAAGGAGGCTGAAAAGATTAAGAAGTGGAAAGTGAATATAGAATTTGAACTGGATCAGAAGGAGAAAAAATTACAGGAAAATAGAAAGATTATTGAAGCACAGCGAAAAGCCATTCAGGAGTTGCAGGTATATTGGTATATTTTTGCAAATATAACTTTATAAGCAGAAACTAGTTGGAAAAACAAGTTGACATCAGAGTAGATTTCAGTTTAAAACTGGTCAGTATTATTAAAACTCTTGTTCATTTGTAAATTTGTCCCATGGAATGAATTTTGAAGAAACTGCTATTTTAAGCTTTTATGTATTTGGTAGTTAATCTAATTTTATTTTAGGAATAAAGAACAGGTGACAAAGTATAGATTATTTTGAACAGATGATTAAACATTTTAGAGGAGTGATTTAAGAATTCTATATTTATAAGAAATTTTTATTTTAGTAATATAAAGTAATTATTGGCAACATAATATGTTGGTGATATGACACAGCTGAACCTTCAAATATAAAACTATTTAACTATGTCTTTATAAATGATCTCAAAATAATTATTTATGTAAAGACAAAAGAAAAATTTCAAAAATGTGACAGATTAAAAGACAGATTCTTTCTAGGAGTTTTGGAAAAAATAAATAGGAATTAAAATGTTGAGATGGAGGGAATACTCATTTCATTATGCTGTGTGTAGAAATGATTCAAAAGAGCTTATTTTAAATAAAGGAAATTGCTGTGCCTAGATAAAATCATAGAGCATGTCAAAGAGGGAAATCTTTGTCATTGAGGGAAAGGTTTACTGTAGAGCATCTTATATAAAACATATAAAATGCTATCTGGTGATTATTTTTAAGTGTATTTCCACAAACAAAATATGAGAGAATTATTTAATTTTTTTTGTAAATTAGTTTGAAAATGAGAAAGTAAGTTTGAAATTAGAAGATGGAATTCAAGAAAATAAAGAATTACTAAAAGAGTAAGTAAGAACTTCAATATTAACTTAAAAATATTTTACTATTGAGTACTATGGAGAAAGGAAAATCTTCCTTTTTCAACCCTTTAGCATCTTTTGTACTCAGCAGTCTCTGATTTATGAACATGACCCAGAAAAATGTTAGATTAGGAGCCGTTGCTCAGTGAAGCTGTAAACCAGCTCCTCTTCCAACTTTCCTGTTTCTGTCAATAGAATCACTTTTGTTTACTTCACCTGTTCCTTCATCTCCCGTTATAATTAGTTGTCAAATCTTGGTTATTGCTTTGAAATGTCTCATATCTAATCCTTTCTACTATCACTACAGCCTTGATAATCCAGGGTTTCATCTTCTTTGCATGAATTATTAAAACAATTTCCTAGACATCCTCTTTGATTCTAGTCTCCCTCCCTTCTAATTCATCTTGTCAAACTAATTTCCCTTAAATGCTACTTTTTTATGTAAATCATCTGATCAGAAAACCTATAGTAAGCTAAATTTTAAAAAAATATGGTTTCTTACCATGTTCAATTAAAATTTCTTTGCCCTTCAAAGCCTATTTTGTCTTACTTCTTCCTTGAAGTTTCCCCCGACTATTCTAGTTCCTCTTCCCTTTGAACTCCTAAAATATTTGTAGTCTGTACTATATTTAGCATTTAATTATGTATGATTTTGTGTTTTGAACTATTATTTCTTATGTTTGTCTTCTTTTTCCAATTTAATTATAAATACTTTGAGACAGGAGCAAGGTTCTAATCTTTTATAGTCTCCATAGCACTGAACACATAATAAGCATTTAATAAATATTTTTTTCATCCATTGCTATAGTTGACCCTGCATTGGGTTCTACTGCCAAATGAGATCTTGTAGCTTGGTAAACATGAGAACACACACAGGGGAGGCAGTTATAAAGTCATCTTTTTTCATTGGTACATACAGGCCTCCCTCCTCTATCTTGTCTATCTATGAAAGATGTGGTATGCTTCAAACATTCCACATGTTTAGAATTTTTCACTAAAAACATGGTCTATAAAAGCAAATTCTTATTAATGGAAATTGAAAGTTTTTTAGCTAGAACACACTTTTACAAAGGTTTTTTTTTTTTTTAGGAACAATGCCACAAGACATTTGTGTAATCTACTCAAAGAAACCTGTGCCTGGTCAGCAGAAAAGTCAAAGAAATGTAAATATCTTTCTTGTTTTATTTGATCTTTGTCAACATATGGTTTCATCATCTTTCCTATGAAGTAGTTGTTTTCCTTTTAGACACTAGTATGATTTGAACAAATTATATATATTCCTCTAAGCATTTCATTATGTAAGAAATAATCATGTTCCATTTTACTCTGTAGAACTATTTTTAAAATTGTATACAATTTATAGTTGTCTTCATCAAAATGGAAACCTAGTTTTCAAAATAGCCTGTGTTGTCTTAAACAACTGTGAAGTCACAATGAGAATGAAATACTATACAATATAGGTAAAAAAAATGTACTAGTAGAGGTGTATGCTTTTTGTATGACAGTTGTAGAGGCAAATTGCTGATGAGAGAGAGCTAACCATCCAGGGGTATGTTGGAACTGACTAGTACTAGCTCAAGCAAGTTGTTAAAATTTCGGTGTAGACATTTACACCACAGAAATAGACAAATGTTACAAATCAGGACTCTACTGTTTTGTTGATTGTTTAGACTTAAGAAAGTAAAGGAGAAAAATGTAAGTAATGTAGATTAAACTTAAAAGTGTGTTCTGCCTAAACTTTTTTCTTCAGAAAGCCATTTGTTAGACATTTATCAGCATACTTCTGGCTAACCCCATGGTTATGTACAAGTAGGATCATGGGATTTAGAGGTGGAAAGAATAGATATCTGGTCCTATTTCTTCATTTTACAAATGGGGAGACTGAAGTCCAGACAGATAAAGTAACTTGCCTGAAGTCACACAGATGGTAAATAGATTTACATGTATATTATTATGCTACCTCCCATATAGTATTTAGTTAAATTCAAAGCAGTGCATGAATTACGTAGTTTCCTACTACAAGCTTGTAAGTTGTTTTTAAACATTCTAATGATTTTGTGGGAGAATATATAGTGAGTAATACTGTGGTATGAGATTTATGGTTAGAAAACTCTTCTATGTGAAATTTTAGTATACCACTGGATTTGTGATGTCCTCAAAATGGACATATTTCCCCCCCCCCCTGCCCCCCATAGTTTGGATTGCAAACCATCCATGTCTTCTTATCCTGTGCCACTCTTAATGTCTTTTCATAAATCCTTAACTATACTCGACATACTGGGGCCTTTCTCTATGTCTTTTAACAGTTTATGGATAACAGTGCAGAAAGTGGGTTGTTTATCTGCTATCTCTTTTAATAGTAATGTAATTTGATCCCTTTGTATTGGCAAAGCTAACAAGTACTTAGCACTTAGCAATTAATCAAGCCTCTGTTAAAGAAACAGAAGGTATGAACCCCTGTTGCTGATGTAACAGGAAGGGGTTGGAACAGGAAAATGGCTGAAACAGGAAGCTAATGCCATGTATATATAAGGAGAAGCCCCTGCTGCCACTGGGGAGGCTGAAGAGGAAAGGTCCCCTAGGCTGGAGAGAATGATTTTGATTTTGGGAATCTGGGTAAAGTGATTTTGATTCTGGGAACCAGCTGGAGCTTCAGCTGGGGAGCTGTTGAGTCCAAAGTCTAGCTGGAGCTTCTGGGAACTGCCAAAGATGTCCAAGGGCCAGCTGGAGCTGCCACAGACTGAGGAAGCATGACTGTGATGCTGGTACTTTGAATGAGCCTGTTTGTGGCTTTGTTAAGCCTTAACTTCCCAGGAGCAGAACTGGTGAAGGATTTAAGGTGGACCAGACTTCTTGAGTTTCAGCTTAGAACAGGAAGTGTGCAGAGAGCTGGACAAGGATCTGGGAGCTGTCTGCCTTTGAACCCAGGTGACTGGATTTGGTGAATCCAGGCAGGACCGTGGAAGGGGATCCAGGGAATCTGAGAGACCACCCCTAGTCAAGCTGAAAGAAGACTTTATTTGGACACTGTGTACTGACTGGGAAACTGTAATTTACTAGTGACCTAGGGGTGGAGGGCTTGTGTATTTTCTGATCATTGAATAGTGAATGATGATGAATAGCAACTGATTTGTAACTTAGAGTGCCCCATGGGTGGAGAACTTTGACTATTGTACTTTGTGTCCCTTAAGGAGGCAAACCTCCTTAAGGATGATTGAATGATTGAGATGATTGAATGATTGAGTTACTAAGTGATTGTTCTTTGTTCAAAACTTTGTGACCACTGTGGTGAAAACTGTGTGGCCATTTTAGTGATAAGCTGTTGTGAATGCTATATTTTGATTTTCTGTGATAAGTTGTAACATTGTGAATGCTGTACCTTGATTTCCTGTGAATGTTTTGCTCTGATTGGTTATTGAATAGAGTGTTCACTATACTATGTAATCAGAACCTTAAAAGCTGTTCACAGTAGCATTCTTCTGGAAAGCTGCTTTACACTCTTCCTTTCACTATGTGAATGATCCACCTGTCTTTCCATTCATATCATATGCTTGCTTAATGATATTGTACATATTGCTTCTCTAATGCAATTCATTCTTCTTGTAGTTTGTAGCCTATTTAAGTCAATTTATGCATCTCTCTACTGCCCTCAATTTCTACTATTCAGTGATTGTGACATTCTATGACTAGCAACTGTATAGCATATTGTAAGAGTGTTAGCATGAAAAAGAAAGGCTTTTTGTTTCAAGGTATATCAACAATGCAGTGTTCACAATGCCTACAGTAACCATAAATATATGGTTATTGCTATATTGTTGTAATAATATGGTTATTAATCACAAAATGTAACAAGCCTTCTACATGGGGGATATAGCTAGAACATTTATTCAAATACCAGAAAATGGAGTCCCCAAACCAGAAAGTCAAAGCCATCACAGTAGTTATGAAGTTGGCACATGTAGTTAATGTACTAAACACCCACATTCTCAAGCCTTCAAAACAGAACAGGCTACCTCAGGCAAAGATCCTCCTCTCCTCACTCTCAGCAACTACTCAGTGTCCACATAGCTTACTCCCAGCAGCTCTAGCCCCTTGTAGTTCCTGTCCCTGGCAGTCCTCAGCCAGAGTCCTTAGCACAAATTCTGGCTGGCTCAAAAAAGAGGAGTTTGCACCACAGCCACTGCTTCCAGTCACCACACTGACTCCAGCTTGGCTCTGGCTTCCTCTTGCCCCACCCCTTCCTGCTACATGAGCAAGTTCAAGGGACATGGAAGATCTTCAAATACCATAACCATTACACAAGGGAAATTTCAAATATGTGAAAGCATCACATAGTTTGTCAAATATAATTCAGCCTATTCTTTTTTCCTATTCTATTCTGTTTTCAGATTATTGTCTATCTGCAGTGTCCAAGACATAAATACTGATGAACAGGCTCAATAAGATGTTTATCCAACTGTTTATCATAATCTACACAATATGCATTATTTTTATACTTGATTTTTCCTACAAGATTGTAAGACCAAACTGTTTTAAGTAGTTGTAAATCTTATTTAGGATATTTTTCAGTTACTTTTAATATACTGAACATTCAATAATTAATATTAATTTTTAGTATAGTTTAAAACATAATGCAAATTCAAGGGTCTAAACAGTGAATCCACATTTGATTATGCATTACTTGATGGCATAAAAGTAAGAGTGTAACAATGGTACTTCTAGCATATAATATTAGTGCTTACTTTTTTCCTTTGATGATGTGAGGAAAGTTTCTTTCATCTATTAGTTAGCATCATATTGTCAAGGAAAGTGTAAAAGTAGAGATGAAATAAACCCCAGGCAAATATTACTTGAATTGCTAATGTATATGTGGAGATGTCATGCTACAGTTCTTTTATGCATCCCACCCCATTTTCCCTCCTTTTATACATGAATGTTTCATTTTATAATAACCTTTTGTATAAAACTATTTGAAATGAATTACTCAACAACTGCTTAAATGAGCAGGAGAACTACTATTAATTGTGGAAAGCTCTAGAATCTCATCAAAGTTCCCATTGGATTTGTACAGCGATTATGTTAGTAGGGGCAAATTTTGTTACCAAAAAAGAGAGCACATATTAAGAGTAGCAACATATTTAATTCAGATAGAATAACAAAATAACTCACACAGGAAAATAAACAGGCAACATAATTGTTCTCATTCCTTCTTTCCCCTACACAAAATGGATATAGCCTTCTAGTGGTAACTGTTTCCTGTGAAAACTCATATAACTGATAGTAGAACTTAGTTTCATGCTGGCATTAAGGCAGGCTTCTTAAACTGTGGGTCACAACCCCATATGAAACCAACCATAATAAAATGACAACCCTTGTATGCAGCGTACAGCAATATTCTGAAAGAATATTTTGAATGACTTTTAAAATCTTCAAATATGGAAAAACAATGTTTTGAGAAATTTGTTATTGTCAATGAAAAATACTTACTTGCCTCTTACAAAACTTCCTATTTAACTGTTAAAACTAAAAAGCTCTATGCAATAGGAGAAGATCTCATGTTACCTGCTGCTATTAAAATGTCAGAAACAGTTCATGGGAAAAAGTAGGGGAATGAAATTCATAAAATTCCTTTATCAAATGATACAGCTTCCAAAAGAATTTCTGAAATTAGTAATGACCAATTCCAGCCCTTATTACCATGCTTAAGGGCAGCCCAAAGTTGGCAATTCAGTTAGAGGAAACAACTGATATTTCTAACATGGCACAGTTGTTACTTTATGTAAGATATGTTTATGAAGGTAGAATTATTGTTTTGTTGCTCTTTGGAAGGACACACAAGACAGCAAGATATCTATTTTAAAGTTGATGAATTTTTCACAAATGAAATTTTACAGTGGAAAAATTGCATTGGGAGTCTGTACAGATGGTGCTGGAACAATGATGGGTGAGAATGAGATGAGTTGGATTTGTAGCAAAAGTTAAAACTAGTGTCAATGATCATTATCACTTTTATTCACTTTATGATCCATCAAGAGGCACTCATAGCCAAAAAAAAATATTGCCAGAGTTAGATGTTGTGCTGTGTGATACCATCAAAATCACTGATTTCATTAAAAGCTGTGACCTTAATAGTTGTTTGTTTTCAAAACTTTGGAAAGACATGGACTCAAATGACAAAAGCTTATTACTACATGCAGAGGTAAGGTGACTCTCAATAGGGTGAAGTTTAAACAGATTATTGAAATTGAAAGATGAAAGTGAAAGATGAAATGGAAAAATGAAGTTGTTTTTGACTGTGCAGAAATTCAATTTTGTTAATTTTTTTTATGATGTACAACTTTCAAAACTGTTATTTGTTGGATCTTTTGGTCAGATAGTTTTGGAAAAAATGGCTTAAACATGTTGCTTCAAGGAAAAAATTGCAACATTTCTGTTAAAAGATAAATGGAAAGTTTTACTAAAAAAGTTAACATATGGAAGAATAGTATGGAAAATGGTTCTTTAGAAATCTTTACAGCTAATAATTAATAAGAGGGAATTTACTACCTTTAGAAGGAAGACATTCCATATTGGGGTACTTTTAATGGTTAGGAAGTAATTCCTTACATCAAACATAAATCTTTAATTTCTACTCATTGCTGTCTTCTCAAACAGAGCAAGTCTAATTCTATATGATAGTCAGTCAAATACTTGAAGATGTTTAGAATTCCTTATTGACCCTCTTCTCTCTTTCCCCTACTTCACTTGGTGATTTCAACAGCAACCATGGATTTAATTATCCTCTCTGTACTGACATTTCTCATCCTGCTCCAACCTCTTGATGACCTCCAATCTTTCATCTCTAACTACCTTTCAGACATCTCAAGCTTGATATCCAGTAGGCACCTTAAACGTTGTTCAAAACAGAACTCTTTCTTTCTTTCCTCCCAAATAGTCCTCCTCTCCTATTTTCCTTATTACTGTAGAGTATAGCATCTCCTCCCAATTCCTCAGGTTTGCAACCTAGGAATTATGTTCAACTCCTCACTGTCTCTCACCACCCCATATTCAATCTGTTGCCAGTGCCTGTCTATTTCACCTGTGTACCATCTCTTCTCTCCTCATATTCTACTTCCAACACAAATTATGTTAATTTGTAGTACAGATGGGATGTGGGATGCTGTAAATTACCAGCAGAAGGGAAGTGAAAGCCGAGGACAGTGCCATAGGAGCTGAAAAGTTATCCAGAACCAACATTAGAAGATATCACACCAGTTCCCACTGTGCCTGGGGAAAAGTCCAGAAGATAGTACAGATACTTTATTCAAGTCTTTTACTTCTTTACTATCCTGGTCTTATCCTTGGATAGTTCATAAATCATAGGAGCATAGATTTAGAACAGGAAGGGACATCAGAAGTTATCTAATAAAACCTCATTTTACATATGTGGAAACTGAAGCCTAGAGATACCATGTGATTTGCCTAAGATCATAATGGGTAGTAGATAGCAAATGTGACAGAGGTAGAATTTGAACTCTAGTCTTCTAACTCTAAATCCATTGCCCTTTTTTATTATACCATGGCACCTTTCAAAATGAATATGAAAAATTCAGTACCAGTACAGGTGATACAAAAGACTTTTCCCCAGGCCCAGTGGGAACTGGTGTGATACCTTCTAATGCTGATTCCAGATAACTTATCAGCTCCTCTGGCACTGTCCTCGGCTTTCACTTCCCCTCTGCTGGTAATTTACTGCATCCCCCATCCCATGTGTACTGCAAGTTAGCATACTTTGTGTTGGAAGTAGAATATGAATAACTGAATGAGTCAATGAACTAATACATTTGGATTTGCTGTGCTAGTTTTTCTTAAGAGTCACTGATTTTTTGTTGTTTTCTGTCCTGCTCTTTAAGATATCTGTCATGAGAGATAGCATGGAATAATTCCTAGGGCATTGGATATTTAGGAAGATCTGGATTCAAATGTTGCCTCGGGCAATTACCAACTATGTGACTCTAGGCAAGTCATTTAGTTTCTCTTTACCTCACTTTTCTTATCTGTAAAGGGAGCAACTCAATGGCTTTTAAGATCCTTTCTAGTTTTAGATCTATGATAATATGGGGTTTGTGTGTGTGTGTGAATTACTTCCTAGTTCACTGCTGTATTTTTATTCTTTTATCAAAACCTGTTTCATCATATATAAAATAAAGGAGTTGGGTTCTCTACCATCTCATTGCTAACCCTACAATTCTTGGTCTCCATGATTCTATAATATTCTATTCTCCATGCATTATGTTCATTTTTTTTTGCAAGAATTATTTTTTCCTTTTTCTCTTCAAAAGTACTGAATGTGACTTTATTTACATTTGTCTATGAGTTTAGTTGATGTTGGGGTTTATGCCATTATACTTATCTTTGCTAATGAAATGTTTTTTAAATTTCAGGATTTTTCATTGATTTTAAAAATTTTCTTGCTGCTTGCTTCAATTTGTTTTGTTTTGGATATTGTTATTGGTGTGTGTGTGTGTGTGTGTGTGTGTGTGTGTGTGGTGGGGGGCATGTATTTGTGTGTAGGAGAGAGAGTGAGATAGTCTGGGGTTCACCAGGAGGAAGCACATTGGTACTGTTATTTTGGTGCTTTCTGATTTTCCTTTGAATGTTTCTTTAGAGTTTAGAGGGTAAAGAATAGATTCAGAAATTCAGTCTGGAAAGTCAGATAACAAGAAAGGATGTGATTGAAGTTTTAAAAATCATGAAGAAATATGGGTTAATTCGACATGGATTTATTTACCAGTTCCCTACATAGTAGAACTAAAAGAGCTACCCCTTCAAGTTTGAAAGGTATAGTCTCAAGATAAATAGAGGCTATTTTATATATTGGGTTCTGAACCTAGAGGTTATACACACTCATTGAAATGCAATCAAGAGGTTTAGATAAATCCGTGGATAATAATATACTAGGTATATTATATATATAGTTATATAATATATAATAATAATTATAGATCAGATTGTATTAAAGGAACAAGCACCTGGCACAGTGCTTATTATGTAGTACTTGGTAGTTAATATTTAATTGAATGTTTAAAGCTAAGGATTAAAGAATATTAGCTAGTACTGAAAGTAACCTTATATATCATCTACTCCAAATTTTTTTTTCTCAGTTAAGGAAACTTAAGCCCCAAAAGTAAAGTATTACGCTTAAGGTCATGTAGTAAGTTAGATCTGGGACCAGAATTTTGATCATTTGGAATATCTAAAATTTTGGGGGGGCTGACATCATGAAGAGTGAATGTATTTGCCCCAGAATGACCCTTTGTGCTTCCCTCACAGATAGAATGCTAGATTGTACAGTTCATTCACCTGTTAGTTTGACTCGGTTTGCTATTTTAAGATGTTCTGTGTATCTTTAGTCAGGCTACATTTGTATTCATTTTTTAAACTTAATTTTTTATATTAATAATAGATGAGTACGAAAGGGAAGAAACTAGACAACTATATTCAGATCTAAATAATAATATTGAGGTAAGTTGTAGAAAAACTTAAGGATTTTAAATTTAAAAGTGAACAGAGACTTTCCTAATACAAAGCAGTTTAGTTATTGGGAACATATGGACAATTATTCATTTAAAAACTTAGTCATTATACAAATAATTTTGTTGGGTGAAGGTTTATTTTTTTAAAAAATGTTAATGCCATCAAAATATCCATGACCTTTCAAATATCAATTCATCAGTTAAGAAGTTTAATAGCTATTAATTGCCTCCACTATGCTATGTATTGAGGATACAAAGTCAAAAATAAAATCGTTTTTGCCCTTAAGAACTTAGAGTTTAGTGGCAGTGAGGAAGGCAACGCAT
Organism: Pseudochirops cupreus; assembly: GCA_028627135.1. NCBI lineage: Eukaryota > Metazoa > Chordata > Mammalia > Diprotodontia > Pseudocheiridae > Pseudochirops > Pseudochirops cupreus. The sequence goes on from CM053584.1 coordinate 350,606,265, forward strand.
CCATAAATAAATACAGACAGAATATATAAAATATGGAAATGAGGTGATTTGGGGCAAGGGAAGGTATCGGGGCAGGGGATTTAGAAAAGGCTTCATGCTGAAGGTGCTGCTTTAGTGAGTGAGAGAGGAGGTGTGGACCCTGAGTATAAATATATTTTGGAAGGATTTTAGCTGAGAAGGGAAGGAAAACTAGAGGGTGATACCTAATAGGGATAGTAATAAGATAAAGTCAGGGTTTTTTGTTTTAAGTAAGGTGAGACATGGACACCAAAGATAATACTTGCTAACTTTGCTACTTATTTTGCTAAAGTATCTGGTGGTAGTAATGCCAATAACAGCTGGTCCGAAGATGATTTTAAGAATTCTGTTTTTATCATGTCTTAAAGGCTTCCAAAATCTTATTTATATGATCACTGTTAAATACAGATTATGTTTATTTTTATATCACATAGTCTTATATTTAAATTTCAGTCATTTTTCTGTAATCCGTTATATTTCAAGATTACAAATATAATCTTTAAAAGTTATATTTTGTGTTGCAGAAAATGGTACAAGCTTTTGAAGAACTTCGAATAGGAGCTGAAAGTTGCAGACAGGAAATGCATTTTAAAGGTAAGGATCCTGTTTAGTAATTACAATGCTCTTCTTGTAACAGTCATGTCATAAGAGAGAATATGAGATGTAATATATAATCTGTATATGAAGTTAGAGGTTACAGATTATCTATTGATATTATCAATAATTTTTTTACTTTGGAATTTTGACTTTTTATTGACTTCCAGTGCAACATACTTTTTTCCCTAAATTTAAAAATATTTTCTGATTATTGTAGTCATTTATAATTAAAATATACCAATTACTAACATACATACGTTCAAATAAGGCACACCAGTTTTATGCCAGAGATAGTTATATTGTCCTGCTTATTAAAGAGTTGAAAAAAATAAAGTTTATTTTATAAAATGTATGCTACCAAGATAATTTGGACAATTTCTAAAGTAACTAATTTTTTTTCAATTCAATAAGCATATATTATAATATTTAATAACATTAAATACCTATTAGAATATTTATAGTATGTAGCATAAGTTGGTACATGACAGGTATTATAAGATATGCAAGCAAAGCTCAGT
>CM053584.1:350607897-350626122 GCA_028627135.1 Pseudochirops cupreus
GGCTGGCCTAGTTGAGCTTGTATTTTGTAGAAGAATAAATCAGCATGGGTTCATAACTGCTGTTGTAATTTCCTGTCAAAAAGTTGATGGGAGAATAGAACTTTAAGAATCTATTTCCATTCCTTAAAAAGTTACATGGATTTTTTTTTCTAGACCCTTTATCAATATGGGGAACTTCTACTGAAGAAACAACTTTTGTTTATTCAGATCTTAAACTGACCTTCAATTTAAATTGGTGTGCAGTCTCAGTGAGTTGTCTGAGGCATTAATAGTAGATACATGCCCACTATTATGAGGCTAGTATGTCTCAGAGGCAAGACTACAATTTCTATCTTCCTGACTTTGAGGCCATCTTTCTATCCATTATGTCATACTGCATTTCTTGTACTCTGTACCTTTACTAGCCTAAAACAAACCACTTAACTCAGCAGAACTACTAGTCAATTTAGTAATAAATAAATAAATAAAAACAAGCAGCAAAAAAAAAGTTTTATAAGAGAGAATGGTTATAAGAAGCCATGTTCAAAGAATCATGTAGACTTTTAAAAAATTAATTTAACTGAATAACTTTACTGAATTTTTCTCTTTCCAAACAACTATATTGGCATTATTAAACATAGTCCTTATCCTTTTTGTTATAGAGCTCACCAAAGACGTTTTCTTCAATGACTGCTCTTGCTCTTTGCTCTTATACAGTCCTAATTCTGCGTCTCTTTCTTCAACTATTTTATCATATTGATCCTATATAAAACAGAAAAGTCATATATGTTCTGAAAAAATATAAAAATCTAATACATTTTGGGCCGGATAGGTGGAGCAGTGAACAGAGCACCCACCCTGAACTCAGGAGGACCTGAGTTCGAATCCAACCTCAGACACTTAACACATGCCATGTGACCTTGGGCAAGTCGCTTAACCCCAATTCCCCTGCATTCCTCCCTCCAAAAAAAAAGCAAAAAAAAATTTAACACATTTTACTTAGTACGCTTTATGCAACAAATGAAAGCTAACATTTGTAGAATATGTTTAAAAATCTCATAGATATATATGATTGTCTTTAGGTTATGTAATCGACAATCATTTAATATCATATTTTGGCTAAAGTTTGAATTAATCAAAGAGGCTGCTCTGCTTCATTTTACAAAAAAGCTCTCTTTCTATCTCAGCCACTCCAGACACCAGATGAGATTGAGAGTAGGATTTAACACAGGCATCCAGAGATCATAAATTTCCAATTCAGACCCAGCTTTGTCTTGCTTCTCTGAGTGGGCACAGAGAATACCTCTTCTTATGTCAACAAACCAGAAGAAGCCTACTTTATGCCCCTTCAGGACGAGACCCCCAACTCAAGGCATTAACTTGAGTAACAGGACTTTATCTTATCTTAAGATTTTATAAACATATACCTTATTATGAAATGTTAATAGTAAAGGAAACACAGATGTTCTGAATTGTAATTGCAATTGATGCTTTGTCAGCTCTCTTGTTTTTCTGTATTTATCATTTGACCAGTTAAGAAATTCCTTTTCTCATACAATGATTAAACCATCATGAGGATCATAAATTTGTGTAACTCAGCCACCCCTAACTGGTATGGTCCTAAAATGTACTTAAGCTCTCTCATTCTTTGGTTCGTCAGTCAGGACTCTAGTCCTACACTCCAAGTACAAGTAGTAAAGCTAGCTTTAAGGGAACAATGAATAAATGTTGTATTTTTTATATTAATATCTGTTTGTCTCTTTAACCAAACCTTTGAAACAGGTCGACATAATTCACAGATTTCCAGTTTATATCATTTCCATATTGCCAATCCATGATATACTAAAGAGTAAGCCACGGTTAAATCATATTGAAACTGAACAAAAATGTAAGAACAAATAATTCTCTTATACATGCAAGACAGAACTTCAATAATTAAAAGATGTTATTTAGAATCAGAATAGTACTAATATTATTGCATATCACTGTAAATTCCTAACTATAAATGGGCAAGTTAAATCTAAAGAAAGCCTTAATGATTATTACAGAATGGCTGAATTAATTTTTTAATAACTAATTAAAATACTGCTAAAGTGTTATATAAAAAAAGATAATTGTTGCATGAATATAATTTTCTCCCATGGGTATTTTCACTCTTCTTAATGTCATTACTTTTAACAAGAATATCAAAAGAATTAAAATTTAAATAAAATTTTAAAATTACCTTATGTTTTTCCATAAGTGCTACCATTTCAGCAATTTTATGCTGACATCTTATATCAATTTCTTTTTGTAGTTTAACAGCTTCATCTGCTATTGCCTTTGCTTTTTCAACCTATCAATTAAAAATTATAAAAATAAAATATCTAAGCAAGAGATTAATTTTATTTGAAAAAAACCACAGAATAATACATATGTTCTATCATCTACATCACAAATTTAGAGTCAAGGCAATCGAGAAGATTAGAAAATTCACTAGCTTTGCCCTATTTGCATTTTTATTATGAAGTTCAATTATTTGCTTGACCTAGTTTTTACTTTCATTAGTTATCATATAAAGAAACAATTATGCATTTGATTGTTCCCATTGAATAAGATTCAAAGGTCAATCAATATTTTCTACATAACATCAAGGTATAGTGTCTCTATAAATGCTACATAAATGAATTATAAATACTACTTCTTTCATGAATTTACTAATGGTTCTTCAAGGTACATAATAACTTTGATTTACTTACTAGCCATTAAATATACTATGATTGTTCACAAGTAAGTTTAAAACTGGATTTACATTCTGTTATATTTTGAATTTATACTGTTTGGGTTTTGAGAAAAACCACTCTAAGTTATTTTAATAAACCAACCCACTAATTGAACATTATTTTTAAAAAGGATTTCATTTGCCAATATCAATAGCAGAATTCTGTGAACATAGTCCTTTGAAAAACAAGTAAAATAACTTCTCTACAACTTAATTCCTACAAAAAAATTTGGATATAAATGTTAGCAGCTATAATTTGAATTACTATAAAAGTATAATTTAACAGTCTCAAGGAACTGCCTTATATAAATTTAATACCAAATGTTAAAAATATTTCTATAATCAGTTTCTCAAGTTTATTAAGAACATTGAACATCTTTTTTGAGAACAGGTAGAAATTACATGATCTTAAGGATATAATTTTCTTTTTACACATTTACTTTTTCCTACCTCTCGCAAAAGATTTTCTTCTGATATCTTTTTGTTAGCAATCTCTTTTTGGTAATTGTCAGTCATTTCTTCAAATGTTTTGTTCGCATCATCTAGCTCTGACTCTAATTTATTCACCTTAAAACAAGAAAGAAAAATACTTCCATCGATAAGTGCTATGGCCTTCTTTGGTGAAAGTCCACATTTTTTTTTGCTTTTATGAATTTTATTTTAATGCTAATTAATAGATAATTGCCAAGATTTTCTTCTAGTTTTAATTTTCTATGGAAACTTGATTGGAATTTCCTTTCCTCCAAAAACTGTATTTTCTCATGTGTTACTATTTACTATTACACAAAATCCACCTTTTTAAAACTGCGTGTTTATCTGAGTATTTGGTTGTTTTCCCCTTTTCTTTAAATGCATCTCTAAAGATGTTACCATACAATTTAAGTTACTTGATTTCAGCCTAATATAATTCAATATCTTAGAATTAATAACAATTCTAGTTTGAAAATGATAATAATTCAATAAAAAATGAAAATCTAAATGTTTTTAATTTGTTGTTGCCAAAAAATAATAATTTTCATTTATATAATACGTTACTGATGTAAATCATTTTGTGTAATTGTTTGATGCTCATAATACTGAGAGATACTCATTTTACAGAGGAGGAAAGTAATCCTCAAAAAAACTAAAGGTTTTCCTTTAACAAAAAAAATGGCAAAGCTGAATCAGCAAAACAAGCTCAATATTTCTCCCATTAATTTATATTGTATTCTCATACTTGCTCAAATAATGTTAGTAATCTAGATATACCCTTAACATAATAACTATTATTTTGGTTTCTAGAAGATGTGATACATTATGACTTAAAGGTTTCCTTAGTTCGAAAATATAATTCTCTTTGATAGATAGGTAGCAACAATATAAAATGTTGGCCAGATATGTGATTTCATTGATACAGTGAACCCCCACTGTGGACACTCTTTTCCCCCTGATGCAGATCAAAAAATCCTCTGCAACCAAAAGTCTTATAGTTGCCTGGAGTACTACTGAGAGAGTAAAGTGACTTGCCCATGGTGAAAAAGGCAGGACTTGAATCTAAGTTTCACTTACTCCAACGCCAACTGTCTATACAGAATAACAAGTATAAAATTTTTATTATTTTACAAGATAAAAATTTTAAATTATAGTATGAAAACTCCAAATACCTTTATCTCATAGGTATTCAACTGTTTGTTCTCTGCCATGCTTTTCTTTTTTAAGACTTTATTCTGTAAAATGATTTTTAAAATAAACAAAGTTACACTTATTGACATTATTGTTTTACACTGACCCAAGAATCATGGCAAATACAATACTATTGTTTCTAAAATTACTGTTGTAATAACATTTTAAATTTCTAAACTGCCCATAAATTGATCATACCTCTTGTTGTAGTTCTTCAAAGGATTTGTTTTTATTCTCCATTTGTTTTTTTAAATTGTTAAACTAAAAACAAAAATACATTTTATAGTTATTTTTCTACCTCTATTGGGATTCTAGACAATTACTCTATTTTCATTTTCCTGTACAATACTTTGTTTTGAAAGTATAACTTACAGAATTCCACTAGATAACATGAAAAACGTCAACTTTACAAGTAAAAGATTAGGGATGTATATACATATGTGTGTGTATATATATATGTATTATGTAATACCAAGTTGCTGTTCAGTCATTTTGGTTGTATCCAATTCTTTATGACCCCATTTTGGGTTTTCTTGGCAAAGAGTGGTTTGCCATTTCCTTTTCCAGCTTGTTTTACAGATGTGGAAACTGAGGCAAAGTTAAGTGACTTGCCCAGAATCACATAGCTAGTAAGGATCTGAGGTCATATCTGAATTCAGAAAGATGAGTTTTCCTGACTCCAGAACTGGCACTCTACGGTGCCACCTAGCTACCCTATATACAAATATGTGTAGCATATGTACATATTACATATGTATGCATATATGTGTATATGTACATGCACACTAATTGCTAAGTACTAAGTATAACTGCTTTGCTGCTATAGTATGTACAATATGTGTTTTTCATTCACATCATTTGTCTAATAAGAATGTCTAGGCTGATATCTTTTGAATGACAGTTGAGTTTCTCTAAGGAGGCTTTGCAGTGTTCTGAGTTTTCATGCAATCAGTACAACATTTCCTTCAAAGAGGATATCTGGGGCATGCCACCATCAATAGGGACTCCTGTTTGGATGTTATGCAGAACATCATGCTGGCAAACAACTTAGGCAAGTTTTATACTTCAACTTTTGTTGATAATCAGTTACTAGGTGGACAAAGTTATCTCATTAGTCACATAAGGGAAAGAATATTATATTTAAGATTTAAAAGTTTGTGTAAGAGACATGTTGTTTGAAGATAGATTTTAAGGCTGCATGTTGTTTTACCTAGGAAAAATTTTTTTAAATATATCAACATAGTTGCTTTACATTTTCTAAAACTCAGCTTAATTTATGGCCATGAATATACTAACTGCTATAGAAGATCACCTGCAAAAGGCTCTTCAACTCTCATGTTTCTTCATAAAGGATACCTCCAAGGGGTACCAAGATCATTCACAGATTTTATAAAGATAAAAAACTAGTATATGGGTTAATATTGTTGATGTCTTGTCACCTCTTTTAAAAAAATGAAAGTCACATATGTGATACTTTTCATCATTTGGAATCTTCCTCTCTTGAAAATTAATGAATTTTTAAATGTCTTTAAAATTGACTACCTTAAAAATTGGAAATTGAGGGGTTTTTCTTATATAGGCTTAATAGTAGAAGGCACTATGCTAAGCATTGGGGATAAAAATACAAACATGATAGTCCCTGACCTCAAACTGCTGTCATTCAAATAAGGGAAGATCATACATAAGGGGTGCAGAGAAGTAAAGACAGGGACATGGTGAGAAGACTGCAGGAAGTTTCAAGGAAGTCTGATTCCTCATAAGATATGGCAAATGGCTCAACTATCAGAATAGAAAAAGCCAGGGATGGAGTTCAAATTTTTCATAGAGATTATCTAAGAATAGCTCTATGGCAAAGAGACTGAGTTTGACATTTCTATTCTTTTAATACCCAATTCTGTGACCTAGAGATTCTGACTAGGCTGTATGAGTTGTCCTGTGCCAATCTTTTTTTCAATGTAATAATTCATGGAATCATATTATTGTCTTACAGCTCAGTCTTTCAAGGAATAAGATCTGAGATGTATTTTCTTTTAACACAGAACACTCACAAGGAAGACAAAATGCTCTAGGTCTTAGTTACTTCATTTGAGCAGAAAATATCTGGGACCATGGGGGACATAGGTTCTCTGTCTCTGCTTTGTCATTTAGTTCAGCCTGAGGAGCAATGGTCAGAGTTGATGAACTGCCTTCTTTTGCCACAGAGCATTGTCCTTCCTGTCCTATACTGGCAAATTAAAAACATTGTCTTTTGTCCCGTGCAATACTGTAATGTTAAAATTAATTACCCTTCAAAATAGTACTTTTATTTTCAATTATCTTTCACAAATATTTATTGGAATAATTAGAAATTCATGGAAAGATTTTACACCTTAAAATGATAATAGACTCTTCTTTCCAAAAAAAAAATATATATATATATTTTAATCATACCTTGTTTTCTAATATCTTTAGTTGCTTATCTTTTTTCAAAATTTCACTTTCAATGCTTCTAGCCTGAAAAAAAATTTTTAAGTTGTTATTTAAAATGTTAGCATGTACATTTTAGTAAAAGACTTTTTTTCTTTGTATCCTCTGCCTTCCAATTTATATAATCTCAGGTCACTATTCAACTTTATTTCATCAACTTTCCCATTTTATTTCTGTATCCTTCTTTAAAAAAAGAAAACCTTCCCTCAAGTGTTTTCATGTTCCTTGAATAAACTATAATTCTTTCAGTCTTACAACATTTATTATTTTAAAGCAACCAGAAAATTAAACTTGAATGACATTGTGTGAAAGAATGGTCACTTTCTTATTGTTAGGAAAATTTATTATTATTACATGTTTGAAGTATTGTTTTGATGTTGTAAAACTGTAATAATGGGATTCTGGAAATATATTCTTCTGAGAAGACTTCTAAGAAATACAGAGCTTTTCTTCATCAAAGACAGTCTAGAAAGTAAGGGGAGCTAATTGTGGTTATCTGAGACCAGATATCAATCATTAGGTTCAAAACCTGTCAATCAATTAAGTTATAAAGATAAACTGAGGCTTAAAGGCTACTTAATAAAAATGCCAGTAGGTTATGGGAGCTTTGGAACAGGAAGAGAGTTGTCCTTTCAAGGCAAGCATCAAACACAGACAGATTTTTAAGGAATAGTAATGCCAACAATCATGGCATGTTGCGCTAGGTCAGATGAGCTAAGATGTCAACCTAGGGGAAAAAGGTGAAGAAGAAATAATCATAATAACCTGATAGCTAATAAATAAGTTTCAGGCATACAAAACAGCATAGAGGGAACCAGAATAAAATTATGATAAGCTTTCAAGGACGTAGGCCACTAAAACTGCCCGAGAAGATGAAGGGGATGACTTCAAGGTTAGTTCTGGACATCTTGAAATCCAGAAAAAAAAGAGTCCACAAAGATAAGAATGTGCCTTCCTTAAACAGATACCCCACATCAGGAAACAAAACAAGATCTAGAAGAAACTGAAAACCCTAGTAACTTTGCCAACCCAATTCTAATAATGACAGTAATTACTAACAACCAACCTGTCTATACAGCTTTAAGATTTGGAAATCACTTTATAAACAATATCTCATTTAATATTTCCAACTCTGCAAAAATAGGTGCTATTATTTTCACCATATTGCACATAAGAAACTGAGATTAAAAACTTAAATGACATCAAGGTCACAGAACTAATCTGCCTCAGGCTAGAAGTGGCATCCAGACCAAATAAGATTGAGCCAGCTAATTCCAGAGATGAGAACAAAAAGAGCAGGTCTCTGAAAAAGGAAATCCAACGAGACCAAGACCTACTTTCCTTTATATTTCACTGAAGACTGGGACTACTTATTTAAGTTTTTAAAATATCTTGTAGTTTTCTCCTTTTTATTTTAATCCCCTATACATTATCTGTAGATTTTAGTTATAATTTAGAAGCCAAAATAAGTATTTTCTTATTTCAGAGCACAGATAATCTGGGCAAAAGGAACCATGGACAGAAGGGATAATAGTAGTAATTCTAAAGGTAAAAAGCAGGCAGTTCTGCACTCCAAAATGGAAGAAAGTAGGGCAAATGGAGCTGGCCAAAGACCAAAAAGTATTTCCAGTATTTTAATACTGATGAGAAATCCTGTAAAGTATTACAAAATTGAAAAAGCACAGAACCTAAAAAACTTAGGTTATATGCAGGACAATGTAATGAATCTAGAAGGTAGGAGAAGAAGCTCAAACCTTATATTAGTAAGAATTTCAGAAGGCAAAGGAAAAAAAAAAGGCAGACATTGAATTATAGGAAATAATTAAGGAGAACTTTCTGGACCACAGAATGGGAAAAATTCTAACTGCATGTGTCCAAGAACTATAACTGTTAAATTTCAGAATTATGAAAACAAGAAAAAAAGTGTGAAAAAGAAAAAAAAGTAATCACATGTGAAAAAATTTTGCTGACTGAGTACTATTAAACCACATGTGCTTTGAAGTCAGACAACCTGGGCCCAAATTCTTCCTGGCACTTACTATCTGTGTAACCTTGGGCAAGTCACATAACATCAATGGACCTCAGTTTTTTTCATATGTAAAATGACAGATTTGGACTAGACTTGAAGATCATTTCTTGTCCAAATCTATGATCCAGTGCCCTTTGATCATAAAGACCTCTGATATCCTCGATTTAAATATTCCCCTTAATGTTGCTGATAATAACTCTTACATGCCTATCGTGGGCAACTTTTTTTTTTGCTTTTTTTGGAGGGGGAGGGCAGGGCAATTGGGGTTAAGTGACTTGCCCAAGGTCACATGGCTAGTAAGTGTTAAATGTCTGAGGCCATATTTGAACTCAGGCCCTGACTCCAGGGCCCATGCTCTATTCACTGTACCACCTAGCCACCCAATCATGGGCAACTCTTGTCCCATAAATCTAACACAAAAGGTCTACTCAATTTTCTGGGGGGGCCTTCTTCACTTTCTCTTAACATCTCCAAGATACTAGTGAAGTATACTGTCTATCCAATGGTTATCATCATTTTTTAATCAGATGTTTCTTTGATAACATCCTTTACTTTGGTTCTTCCTTTGTAGTTTCTTATTTATTATGTGTTACAACCTACTCATAACTATCATGTGCTTCTCCACTGACCTCTAAGTGATACTCAATTTTAATTTTTTGGAGACTTACCATACAGCAACACTGGTAGAATATATGTATTCTTAAAAAAACAGAACTTCATCAAATATAACTTTGGAGATATTAAAGAAACCTTACAATTCCCCACAGACAATTCAGCCTATTCTTTCCCTATTTGATTCTGGGCTGTTCATTTATGTATGGTATCTACACATATGAATGTATACATGTGTGCATAAAATAGATAAGCTCTATCTAAAAACTGTCCAACTACATATCAATCTAGAGTCTAGAGTGGGAAATGTATGGACTAAGTCATTCTGAGGCATCTCCAGACATAGAAATAATACTGCATTTTATTTTATAATCTCGAAAAGGTGCCAACAGGCATATTTGTATTCTACAGCAAGAGGTCCTCTCAGAAACAAAGGCTTACTGCATTGTAATAACAAGTTGGGTGGAGAAACTCCCCTTCACTCCACTGAAGATCTAACCTACTACATTGGAGGCCTTTATCCAGTTCCTACATTTTGTGGTTACCAGTGTAATACTTAGATCATTGACTAGGAATAGCTCTCTCTTGTTGCATAAGTGACCTACTTCCCATTTTTAAAATGCTTTATTTATATTGTTTGGAAAAATTATACTGTTTAAATCCAACTTTTTGTGATTTGCGGTTGCTTGTACCCAGAATTTTGCCTAACCTCAGTAATTCACCAAGAATGAGGGAGATGGCTACAAGGTATTTTGGGTTCCTTTCATGTCATGAATCCACTCAAAGCATTCTTTTTGGAGTCCCCACACCAAGGGCTTTTGTGTCCATCAAAGCTTGTATTTTTGGTTCCCTAAAGGTGATCCATGTGTGATGTGTGCAGAAACCTTTGTCAAAACCCTATATAATGTAAACCTTCCCAAACCTGGGAGAGGGAACCACCTCTGGCTCTCCCTCTCTCTCTTTCTCTCACTCTCTCTCTACCAAATGACCTAATAAATTTCTTTCTAAAACTATCTCGGATTTTGGGATTTGTTCTCACAAACAACTCTTCTTTTTCAATTTTTATGTGTTTTATGCAATTTCTTATGCACAAGTCATCAGTGGTAATATGCAACAATCTATTTACTCCCAACATATTTCTCTCCATTGTCTTTGGGTCACCCATAATTTTTATTCTTCCACATTTGTAATGTTCCATGATTTGTAGCTATGTAGTTTCACTCTAATATTCCAATGAAACTGTAATCATATCAATGTAGGTATTCCCTCCAATGATGCAGACTACAATCTGTCTATGCTTTCCTGACTTGGGCTACTCTCATACATTATGCAGGTTAACAGGAACCCACCAAATATGCTGAGCTCTTCTCTTCTCTTCTGATATAATGGAGAGACCAATTGAAGTATCTGAACTTATCCCTTGCTCTACCCTCCATGATTGAGTCATCATTTTTAGTTACATATTTCTCCAACAGTCTTCTTTTCATGGACAATGTTTAAAATTTGTAATGTTTCACAGTCAACTCATGCCCACCATGTGCTCCTCCATTGCCTCAGTAATATTCAACTTTAGATCTTCAGAGACCATAATGATTTACAGTCATACTGACTAACCACAAGAATATTAATATTTTTAAAATGGGTCTTTATTTCATGAAGAAGCTTAGAGTCATCCAAAGGACTTTAAAATTTCTTAAAGGCAATCTGTGCAGTTTACTTCTCTTATTGAATGCTAGTCCCATAATATTGTCCATTTGCAGGCTCTGTCCAAGATATAGATAATTGAGTTTTCCTTGTTAAAATCAGTTCAAACTCTTTTGAGAGTTTATGGATCTCATTTGGAAAGCTCTACAATTTACCTAGGAGCGATTTAATCAATCCAATGTTTCTCATAAATGGGAGCATCTGTAAGACTTTATCATCTCTAGGTAATCCCTTTTGATCTTAGACTCTATACTGACTCACTACCATGAGAGTGGCAAACTCTAGCAAAAATACATCTCCATTTTTTAAGCCTCATTTAATGATCAGGGGGTGGTTAAACAAAATTCTATCTAATATTCTATCGTTCAAGGACTCTTGTAAAATTCTGGCATCTGCATGGAAGAAACCTTGATTGTTCTATTGAATCAAATACTTTTTTCATAGTCAACAAATAGTAAGCACAATTATATTGGGTAGCATCTATACCTTTCAGTCAAAGATATGAAAGATGTTGTCTCATTTGAAAGACTTGCCAAAGCCTTCCTGTTACCATCTAATGCTTTCATCAAGGATGTCCTTAATGCATATGCAAATTCCCATAATTTTACATACGTATATATTTTACATAATGTATATGTGAAAGTAGACATATGAGCAAGTAATTGATCTTCTCTTGATTGCCTTTTTTTCAGTAATAATGTCTGAGACTTTTTCCACATACATAATATCCTCCTACCCTTCTTATAATTTGAAAATCAATCCCTAGATGCCCTCAAAATTATGGCACTGCCAGCACAGATATCCTATCTAGTGCTTTCTTTACTTTCTTTTCTTCTGTGCCATTTTCACCCGGTCAAGAAGTACATCTGAGAGTGTTAGAATTCAAAGGTTGTGTCTCCATTATTGTTCATAGTATAAAAAGTTTGCTGTGAAAACCTTTAAGGGTATTTTCCCCTTTTTTATCTGTTTGTTAAGCCTCCATCTAGCTTCATCCTTAAATCACGTTGGAATACCTTTGCTTTGGGTCTTTGGCCACATCATTGAAAAACTGGTTTTGTTCTAAAATGCTTCTCTCCCAACAATACCACTTCTAGGGCTGTATCCCAAAGAGATAATAAAAATGGGGAAAAGACCCACGTGTACAAAAATATTTCTGGCAGCTCTTTTTGTCATGGCCAAGAACTGGAATTAAGGGAACGCCCATCAATTGGGGAATGGCTAAACAAGTTGTGGTATATGAATATAATGGAATACTATTGTGCTATAAGAAATTATGAACAAGCAAACTTCAGAAAAACCTAGAAAGACTTATATGAACTGATGCTGAGTGAGGGGAGAAGAACCAAAAGAATACTGTATACAGTAACAACCACAGTATATGATGACTGATTTTGATAGACTTAGCTCTTCTCAGCTATGCAAGGATCTAAAACAATTCCAAAGGATACGTGATGGAAAATGCCAGCCACATCCAGAGAAATAACTATGGAGTCAAATGCAGAATGAAGCAGACTATTTTCTTTTTTGTTTTTGTTTTATTTGGTTTTTTTTTCCTGTAGTTCTTCCCATTTGTTATAATTCTATGCAACATGACTAATGTGAAAATGTGTTTAATAGGAATATATGTGTAGAGCTCATATGAGATAGCAAGCCATCTTGGAGCAGAAGACAGCAGAGAGGGGGAGAAAATTTAAAACTTCTGGAAGTGAATGTTGAAAACTAAAAATAAATAATTCAATTTAAAAAAGAAAAAGAAATTGAATGTTTCTCTCTATGAGGCAATATTTTTCACAAACTCTCCTCTCCTTCTGTAGAAAACTTTATAAATGAGTTTATAATCTAAAACAATGTTGCCATTTGGTCACTATCTTTGGCAAGATGAGTATTTGCTGACTTAGGTTATTTTTAGGCAATGAAGACTATATAACTGCTGAGTTTTAATTATGAAATTCTATGATTCTATGATATAGGGAACTACATGCACACAGGAGCCAAAACAATATGGATATATAAGAAAGAAGAAAGAGGGATCCTTCAGTAGAAGAGAGGGATTCAAAAAGATAAAAGAGATGCAAAACCTCAGCTAGAGAAGGTAAAAGAGAAGAGACAGAAATGACCAATCTCACTTGGACCTGAAGAGATCTGCAGGCCACCTTGTCTACACAATCCTAAAGGGGAAAAATAATCACCACAGCAGAGAAACACATATACCCAGCAATAACCTTTTGCTGCGTCCAGAGGAAAAATGTGACCTTCTAGACTAGAGGGTAAAGTTGCTTGATTCTCTTGGAAAGTACAGGAGAAGTTTGCTGTCAAAAGGTTCAGATTAAAGTCTTTTGTTAGGATGAATAAAACCTGCCCTGTGTCTCATCATTTTTTAGTTTGAATGTTTGCCAGGGAGCTAAGATTCCCTGAGACAAATGCTGATGTTCTTAGTGGAAATTCTGCCTGGAGGCATAAGCCACAGATATTATTACTGAAAAGAATCCTTAAAGTGAGCCCAGTCTGTCATGTCAAGGGCTAGACATCAATTAATACAAGTAGTACAAATATAACATACATTTTCTTCACTCTCGTTCAATTTACTTTTGACTTCTTCACTTTTTTGTTTTAACCGCTCTTTCACAGCATCCAGTTCATTTCTGTAAAAGTGAAAAAAGAAGGTAAAATTGCAACTAGAATTTTTTTTCATTTTACTATGTTAATAGGTCCTTTACTAGTTGGTTTTTGGTTTTGTTTGGTTTTGCCTGAAAATCAAGCTTTATAGACAAGTTTACTTACATTTTAAATAAGATTACGTTAACTTTTTTCTTTTCCTAAACCTCCAATTGAAGTTTTCTCTAGAAAAAAACATTTTTTTCAGGAAAAAAATGGTCCCTAACTAAAGAGATGAACATTTTTGCTTGTTATTTTCATTTATAATCAATTATATTAAAAACATGACTAGAAGTTCATGATTTCATAGAAGTGAATTAGGATTAGTTACTAACGACTTTCAATAAAGTGTTGCCTCTTGAAAGTAAAGATAGTACTTTCAATGGAAAAATGTGCGTTCAAAACTATCGTTTCAAAATAGCAACGGGCCTCTATCCTTTCTCTTTTCTCCAACTCTCTCATTCAGTCTTCTTTATGGTCAAAATAATTAATTAGTCACTGATGTTCCTTGCTTCAATAGGTTTTTTGTTCTTATGGCCAATGGTTATTCACTGACAAGAATACTAAATAGGTGAGTTGTCCTTTATACAAAGGTAACTGGCAAATATAGGGATTAAACTTGTTCTTTGTGTGTCCACTGAGAATAATTCAAATTAAGTTTCCTAATTCTTTCATGCATGTCTAAATAATGTTTGGCTAAATGAGAAATTTTACATAAATATTTTTATTAACTAGAAATGTCCACATTTTAAATTATACAAAACATGAATATTCATTTGATTAGATGACAACACTATTGGTGGCTACAAATTTAATCCCAATATTGGCTAGTTACCTTTGTATAGGTGGAGAAAGAACCAACACCAATGAAAGAATAATTTTTTTAAAGGGTTGAAGTGTATCACATGTAAAATTAATACGAACTAACTGCAATATACTGATAGAAAAGATATTAACTTGTTAGATTAAAAGGTAATAATAATATAAGAGGCCCAAAATATTTAACTAGCCACTTGTTTTCCTTGCCTCAATACGTTTTTTGTTTCTTCTAGATTTTCAATTTGCTTCATCATCTTTTCTTCTTGCTTTTTGTTATCCTAAACAAATAAATAATTAATGTTAGCCAAATTAATTAATTCACATATATTTTAAATATAAAAGTTTTAAAAACTAACATTAAAATCATTCTTACTTGGTACAAAATGCACCAAATTCATGGTCTATCAACCTCCCTTTTCAACTTGTCCTTGTTTCCTCCACAACCCTGCCAACTCCTCTATTGAAATCCTACCCATCTGTTAAAATCTTGTCCAACCCTCAAGGCCCAGCTAAGCCACACCAATTTGTCTGGAAAGTACAATAATAAAGAAAGTAACACAAGACTGGAAAGGCTGGATAATGCCAAACTTTCAAGACTCCTTAACACTGGGTATGGAATCTAAACTTTATTTTGTAGACTCACTCAAAATTTTGAGCAGAGGCATAGAATGACCTCATCTATGTGTAAGAAAGAGGATTACCATAGTGGTATGAAGGATAGTTTGAAGGAGAAAGGAACTAGAAGCATAAAGACCTATTGGGAGGCAATTACAATAGTCCCAGTGGTTAGTAATGAGGGCTTAAACTAGAAATGTTATAGTAGAAATAGTGAGGGAGGTATTAATAAAAGAGATAATCTAGAAGTTAAATCAGCATGACTTGATAATTAAATGTTAATTCAATAAGCATTTTTCAAGTGCCTGCTATGTGCCAGACATTGTGCTGGGTACCAGGGATATAAATATGTGGTCTACTCTGAAGTATCAAAAATAATCTCTGCCCTCAAGGAGCTTACTTCTTTTTGAGGAGAAACAACATGTACACAGGTAAGTAAATACAAAATAATATTCAAAATTATTTCTAGGGGACAAGGCACTAACAACTGAAGATAAACAGGATAGGCAGGCCTCATGTAGGAGGTGGCTTATAAGCTGAGATGTGAAGGAAGCTAGAGATTTTACAAAATGGAATTGAGGAGAGAAAGCATCATACACATGATGGGCAGCTCATACAACAGCACAGAAATAGGAGATAGAATGTCACACATTGCAAACATCAAATAGGCCAGTATGTGTAGATCTTACAGTATATGAAGGAAAGTAATGTGCAATAAATATAAAAACATAAGCTCTAGCCAGATTGTGAAGGGCTTTAAATGCCCTTCGAATGCATTCTTTGTGGTAGCAATATGAGAGGTAAAGATGAGGGAAGAGTCAAAGATAACCTTAAGGTTAAGAACAGGGGAAACAAGAATGAGTAGTAGTACCTTAGAAAGATGTAGTGAAATTAGAAGAAGGAAAAGTTTTATGGGAAGAGAAAATCAACTTGGTTTTAGACATATTGATTTTAAAATGCTTTAGGGAGCTCCTGTAGGTATTTGGAAATGCGAATTTAGTATATAAAACAGATCAGGACCAGATTTAGGAACATTTGCACAGAAACAGAAGTTGAAAACGTGGATTGAACAAGACTATCAAAGAAAAAAAGAGGACGAAAAACAAACCCTTGAGAAACACACATATCAATGAGTAGGAATAGGTTGAAGGGCGAATGATGAAGAAAGATGAAGAGACAGAAAAACAGAAAGAGTACTGGAAGAGAGTTCATGATCAAAATTAAACTTACACTTTACACTCCTCCACATACTCCATGATCCAGTGATGCTAGTCTCTTTCTTATTCTATCTCCCAACTCCCTGCATTTTCACTGGCTGTTCCCCAGGCTTAGAACACTCTTCCACCTAATCTTTGCCTCCTGGCTTGCCTGACTTCCTTCAAGTCCCAGCTAAAATTTGACCTACAGGAAAACTTTCTGACCACTCTTAAATTTAATGTTTTCTCTTTGCTGATTACTTCCAATTTACCTTATATATCACTTATTTGTACATAGCTCATTGCATGGCATCTTTCCCATTATACTCTGAGCTCCCTGAGAAAAGGGATTGTCTTTTACCTTTTTTTTTTGTATTCCTAGTGTTTACAAAGTAAGTGTTTAATAAATGTTGACTGACTGGCTTTTATAATTAGATAAGAGACATAAGAGGGCATAGAGAGGATAGAGAGGATAATGAATTGGACTCGGCAAGTACTGAGTTTAATTCTTGCCTCTAACACTTACAAGTTATTAAGGCTTTTTATTAAGTTAATAGATGGGTTTAGATTTGTTTCAAGTTTTCTCATGAAAATGAAACTATAGATGTGTGATATATTGATATACGATTAGATTTATGGCTTATCTGTGGATTTCACCAAAATTTTTTTGCCCATTACCACTGCCAGTCCAAAAAGAATAAAAGAATTTTAGAGTTAGGAAAGGCCTGCGAGATAATCTACTAAAACTCTTATCTTTCAGATGAGAAAAAGTTATTTGTATTTATCAACTTACATTAATATCCTCTTGCATTTTTTTGGATTCTAGGGCTGTAGTCATTCTTTCTTGTGACATCTGTTTGTTTTCTAGTGAGAGCTTGTTGAAATTCACAGTTAATTCAATACTTTTTAGCCTATTAAAACATAAAATGAATTAAATATATTACACATTTTTATTTTCACATGATTTCATTCCTCTCTTCTTCACCCAATTTAAAAAAATAAATAAAAACAAGCTTTCTCTCCTATGTAATTTTTTACTCAGTAGCTTCTTACATTTAAGTTTTTTCTCATTTACATGTATTCATGTCCTTTTTTTAAATTTTGACTTCCAAATTCTCTCCTTCTCCTTGTCCCTCAACAAGGCAATTGATTTGATATTTATAGACTATACATATTCAGTCATGCAAAATATTTTCATAATAGCCATGTCACAAAAGAAAATATAAACCAAAAAATAAGCATAATGAAGAAAGTTTAAAAACCATGTTTCAATCTCCATTCAGACTCCATCAGTTCTTTCCCTGTAGGTGGATGGCATTTTTCATCAAAGGCTTTCAGAATTATCTTGGATCATTGTATTGCTGAGAATATCTAACTCATTCATACCTGACCATCATACAGTATTGCTATTACTGTGTACAATGTTCTCATGGTTCTGCTGATTTCACTTTGTATCAGTTCATATAAATCTTCTTAGGTTTTTCTGAAGCATCTCCATCATCTTTTCTTTTCTTTTTATTTTTTTTAATTTTTTTTTTTGAGATTCTTTATTAAATTTTTTGAGTTACATCTTTTCTCCCCGTCTTTCCCCCGCCCACCACCCCAAAACAGCCATCCCAGTATTTCCCCCCTCCCCCAGTCTATTCTCTCCTATGTCACTTTTTGGTAGGGCAGGATGGATCTCCCAACTGCAGTGCCTGTGTATCTCAAGTTCCAGTTGGATGTAG
>CM053584.1:350626622-350644342 GCA_028627135.1 Pseudochirops cupreus
TTGGCAAGTTAGGTTCCCAGAGGACATTGAATGTTACTTCTTCCTTTAGGATCCTAGGGATAATCTTGAAGGGCTGGATTTCTCTAATTTTGTTGCTTACATGCCTCAACATGATATATTCCCCATTAATTATCAGCCAGAATTAATTAGCTTTTAGAAAATTACACTTACTAAAGTAGTATAATAAAATTGGTTGGCAAGAAACATTTCCCCCCAAAAGCCTAGGGCACATTCTTTCACAAGTAACCACAGAGGTCGTAGGAAGATTGGGTTTAAATTTAGTACAGTAATGGTGAAACACACATGTCATGAGGCAACCCATGATGTCAAAGGATAAATGAATAATTCCTGATTACTGGAAGTACTTTCTTGATTCCAAAGTTGTCTTTTTTTTTTTTCTGGTTCAAGGGATCACAAGCTTTGAAACTGCTTTTCCCCTTGGACAGTTATCTTTCAGCATTTGCATGTGTCTGTGTTTATCCTTGGTATATCTCTATTCAGGGCTGGTTTTGTTGTCTTCTTTTGGTCATTTCTCTCACTAATATTGTTAGTGGAAAGGAGAGTGAAATCTTTAACTTCTGGAATAGACTCCTCTGGATTGAGTTCAATGATGGACTGACTGTTTTATGAGTAGGTTCAGTGAGTGCAATTGATCATCTCATCCAGTTACATAGCTTTCTCTTTTTTGACTTAAAGAGATCATAGGGAATAAACCATCTGATTACACACTTAAAACTTCATCAAGTTGATTGATTGGATTAAAAGAGTTCCCACCTTTATACTGTGATAAACCAGTACCTAAATCTTTTCTTGAGAATAATTCAAGGTTTATACTTTTTAGATCACTAGGGAAACATTTAGTAATGTATTGTTATTCTCTGCCTAATGTATTTTTCTGGGTATGTTGGTTGGTTGTTGTCCTTCTTTCTCTTACTTTGCTTCCTTTGCCTGCTTATGTTGGCCAGTCAATGATTTTTTAGCTATGTGGAACTCTGTTTCCAGAGGGGAATGCTCTGTCCCAAATCGCTGGGGTTTTCCCTAGCTGCCAGAACTATTAGGGGGCTGTCGTATTTTTGCAGCCTCCACTAGCTTTGGCTCACTGAAAATGCAGTCCAGGACCACCACCCAAGACCATGATCTGCATCCAGGCCACTCAATGCAAGAGCACTTGGCCTCTGATGAATTGCTTGGCCCCTCTGCAGTCTGCAGGCTGGGAGCTCTGAAGCAGCCACGTGGAGGCAGCAGCAGGGCCTCCACTTCTGCTGCTTCCTTGCCCTGGAGGCAGTTTGGGTGGACTGCTTTTCTCCCCCAAGTTTAGCTGAGTTCCACTGACCTTTCACTTAATCCTTGTTTCTTATGACTTGATAATTCTGGAAACTGCCACAGCTGCCACTGATCCACTCTCCTGAAGGCTCCAGCTACAGCTCATCCTGGCTGCCCCGGGGCCACGCCATGGTTTCAGACTGGCTTGGTTTCAGCTCCCAGAGCTGCGATGATCCCTTCCTGCTGAGCTGCCTTCAGCAGGAGGGGTATTTTTGTGAGTTTTGAAGCCCTAAAATTTGTTTAGAGTCTTATTTTATGGTTTTTTGAGCTGGCTGTGTGGGAGCTGCAGTACCTTGCTACTCCTACACCACCCTCTTGGCTCTGCCTCTCTGCCCCTTCCTTCTCAAAGAGGACCAAAATGACATCACTATGCTGGAGTCACGTTTCAATGTGTCCAGCTATCACTAATCAGACCAATATGAGCTTGGAATGCTTTACCACTGGTCTGGCATAAATAGTTCATGTGAACACTTGGGGTGGATTCTCTCAATTTGCGCATCCTGCATTTCCTTTGAGTTGTTTCAATTCCACTTTACTCATAGAGCACAGCACCCTCTCTCATGTGGTCACGCCATGCTGAACAGTCCTATGCCAGTATCTGCCACATCACAAATCGATTCCAAAATTCTTAAGGGAGACTTTGAGAGTGTCTTTGTATTACTTTTTCTGACCACCACGTGAATGCTTGCTCTGTGTGAGTTATCCATAAAATAGTCTTTTTGGCAATCGTATGTCTTGCATTTGAACAACATGGCCAACTCATCAAAGTTGTACTCTCTGAAGCTGCATTTGAATGCTTGGCAGTTTAGTTCAAGTAAGGACCTCAGTGGCTGATACCTTATCCTGCTGGATGATCTTCAGAATCTTCCCAAGACAATGCAAATAGAAGCGATTCAGTTTCCTGGCATGGCTCTAGTATACTGTCCACGTTTCACAGGCGTACAACAATGAGATCAGCACAATGGCTCAGTAGACTTTCAGTTTGGTAGTCAGTCTAATGCCGCTTCTTTCCCATACTTTCCTTCGAAGCCTCCCACACTCTGAGCTAGCTCTAGCAATGTGTACATCAATCTTGTTATCAATGTATACATCCCTGGAAAAATTGCCAAAGTATGTGAACTTATCCACAGCATTCAAAACTTCACTGTTTGCTGCAATCAGTGGTTCCACATATGAATGGTGTGGTGGTGGCTGATGGAGCCATTGTGTTTTCTTGGTGTTAATTGTTAGGCCAAAATTCTCACAAGCATCAGAGAATTGATCAATATTTTATTGATGTGGAAGAATTAATACAACTCCTTATGCCAAACTTTCTGGGAGTAACAATGAAGAAAAAGAACTTATTTTGTAAAATATTAGGGTAATATATGAAGATAATAGCCTCCGCATTTCCTAATATTTGAATTCACTACATAATACTGAAGACTAGATCCTTACCTCACAAAATTTAGAAAGAAAACATATGATGAAATTGATTTTCTCATCCCATGGCAGAACTCACTGTCACCTTCTGGTTCATATCCTGAAAATTCCCTTTTATATTTAATGTGGTTATTAGACTCACACTGATTGCTTCTTTATAATGATGACTTCATGTTAATTTTAAAGATTTTTTTGGTTCATATTCCTTAACTGAAAGATGACTTCTAGAAAGTTTTCAAAACTTGCATTGCTAAATATATCAAGAGAAAATTTGTATCTAAAAATTCTCTTTTAGATTAATGTTTCCACAGAGATTTTTTTTAATTACAAGAGAATAAAAATTGCCTATGGGGAAAAATTCTTTTAATCTTATCACAAGTTATATATGTATTTATCATTGTAATTTTTTCTTTTCTTATGTAAAGGCATATACTGTGAAGACACCAACAAAAATGAAAATACTGCGAAGTGAAAAGAAGAATCCATACAAAGAAGCAACAGTTAGAAAAAGAAAAATGCTATTTGAATTTGATACAAATTCAGATAGTTCAGATTATACTGATCTTTTGGTAAGCATATTACTAAGATGTGGGATTTCTTGTACTATATTTTTTTTAAAATTATTCGCATGCATAGCATTATTAATGAAGCCACTATCATTATCAATTGAAAGTCAGTTGGATCTTTGTATAATGTGCCTCTTTATTCCACAAATTTGGATATTCCATATCCATATCCAATTGGGATATGCCATATCCATGTTATGCCATATACAAAGTTGAATATATTATGTCCCTTGAAGTATAACTGAATTTAAAAAAATCTATTATGATGTGATTAGTCTAAATGGGTGATACCCTTATTCGCTCATAAAAAGTTATTAATAGAGCTAACAAAAATGAAATAGGCTTCTTACTGAAATTGTAAATGCTTCCTTATTGAAGGTCTTTAGGTGAAGATTTTATATTACTTATGAATGCTATAGAAAAGATTCCTGTACAAGTATAGTTGTACTAGAAGATTTTTGAGATTCCATGATTCTGGAATAGTACTGTCGACTGGATTGTCACTTCAGAAATTTTTTATGTGCTCACAACTTCTTTTGGCACTTAACTATGGCTGACACTTAATTTGCTACAAAATGAATGAACTTGCGATATACTTAATACACACATATTTTTGTAAAGTTATTTTAAATGTAAATGACAAACAGAATATCAGTACACCCTGGAGATGAGACATTGATTGATGAAATGAGAATCTTGCTCTTCTCTCTTAAATATTACATAGGTCAAACTCATTTTCCAAATATTCACTTAGTATAGATTTGTTTTTACACATTCAATCAACTGGAGCTATAAACTGATACAATGTCCCCCTGCCCACCTCAAATATGCATATATTTTTGCTTTCCACCATGTCCTTAGAGCCAAAGCAAAATTTCATATAGACTGTAGAATCAGTTATAAACATTAAGGTCCTATTTTGTGCTAGATAATCTGCTATATGCCAAATACTCTCCTAGGTGCCAGTAATCCAAATACCTAGCATATATTCTATCAGAAACAAGAATAGGTCATGTCAGATTAATTTCTTTTTTTTTTTCTCAAACGAGGTTGCCCGGCCAGTAGATAAGGGGAATTCTGTAGGAAGTTTGTGTAGTTTTCAATAAACATTTGATGAATTCTTTCATACCATCCTTATAGAAAAGAGGAAGAGATATGGGTTAGATGAAATAATAATTGTATTCTGACTTGGCTTGATTAATGAAACCAGAGAATAGGTATTAATGAATTGATATCTTTTTTTATTTTTTGCTTTTTTTTTGGAGTGGGGAAGGTAGGGCAGTTGGGTTTAAGTGACTTGCCCAAGGTCACACAGCTAGTTTTTTGTGTTAAGTATCTGAGGCTGGATTGGAACTCAGGACCTCCTGACTCCAGAGCCGGTGCTCTATTCACTGAGCCACCTAGCCGCCCCAATGAGTTGATATAAACAATGGGAGAGGTCTCTAATAGAATGCCCTAGGGATATGTCCTTAGTTCCATATTGATTTTAACACTTTTATTTATAACTTTGATGAATGCAAGTGATAACATAGTAGGTGACAGAATCTCTAGCTGAAAAAGAGTTTGAAAAGATGGACCTAAAAAAGATGATTTCCCAGAGACAAATGTAAAATCTTACACTTCATTTAAAAAACAACAATAATTTATCAAGTAAGAAATTAGAAATATATGACTAGATAACTGTGCATGTAAAAGGGATTGAACATGCATGAGAGTAAACTATTGTTGAAATATTAATTGCTTATACGTAAGTCAAGCTAATATAATAAAAATGACATTTCTACCTAAATGTATTTATTTAGGGCCATACTAATCAAAGTACCAAAGAATTATTTTATAGAGAAAAATAATAATTTGTCTGCAAGAACAAAAGGTCAAGAATATCAAGATAATTGGTGAGAAAAAAGGTGATGGAAGGCAGCCTTACAGCAACAGATTTCAAACCGTGTTGCAAAGAAGTAATCACCAGGACAATCCAGTATTGGCTAAGATATAGAGTGGTAGATCTGCAGAATAGATTAGGCGCATAACATGCAGTAGCAGTAATCAAAGTTTGATAAACCTAAAGATCCAAGCTTTGGGACAAGGATTCGCTATTTGACAAAAATTGCTGGGAGAACTGGAAAGCACTTGAGAAGAAACTGGGCATAGACCAACATCTCATACCAAATACTAAGATAAGATCAAAGTCAGTACATGATTTAGACATACAAAATAATATAAGCAAGTTAGGGGAGTATAAAAAAAATTTACCTGTCAGATCTATGGATAAGGCTACACATATCCAGAGAACTGATGAACTCAATGCAGACTGAAAACATGCTTTTTTCACTTTATTTTTCTTGCTTTTTTTTCCCAACATGGCTAATATGGAAATATGTTTTACACAACTTCACATGGACAACTGATATCATATTGCTTGCCTTCTCAATGACTAGGGGAAGGATTGAAGGGAGGGACAGAATTCGAAACTCAAAAATTTTTTTAAATGAATGTTAAAGTTTATTTTAAAATCTATAATTGGGAATATTTAAACAAAATAAATAAAAATCAATAAAATATTTTTAAAAAAGAAAATGCATGAGATAATGAGAATGACTGCTAGAGCAAGGTCTTTGAAGATGTTGGAAAAGATGAGATTAGGAGTGCAAATTGAATTTTTAGATGTAGCAAATGTGAGAATTTGTTTGACTTGATGATGTATGCATATTTGTACAAGGATTTTCTTTTTCTTTCAATTTGAATGGAAAGGTAGGAGAAGGAGGCTGGTGCTAATGTTGTCGAAAAAAGTAAAAGAAGGAAAGCAGGGAGGGAGAAAAGAAGGAAGGAAATCATTAAAACAATTTTTAATGCATAGAAGAGAACGGAAGGTCAGAAAGAAACATATACAAATAGGACAGCTTTAAAAAGTTACATATTGAATTTCTTATATTGTTGTTATTCAGTTGTCCCCAGGGACTTTTGTCCATACAGATTTCTTGACAAAGATACTGGAATACTTTGCCATTTCCTTCTCCAATGTGTCTCCATTTATAGATGAGGAGCTGAGGCAAATAGAGGTTAAGCGACTAGCCTAGAAACACACAGCTAGTAAGTATCTGAGGCCCTATTTTAACTCAGATCTTCCAAGCTCAGTGCTCTATCCACTGCACCGCCTAGCTAGCTGCATATAAGGAAAAACAAGCCTTATGTAATGATAATTCCCATTTTCATGTGAAATCCTCTTTTCTTGTTCTATTCTGTAAATGGAAATGCTAGTTTTATTCGGTGTTTGTCAAGTTCAGAACAATTTTTAAGTGCGTGCTTTGTAAATCTTAAAATGCTATGGGAAAAAGAAAAAAAAAGGAAAAATAGAGAGATTAACTTTAATTAGTAGGAATAACTCTTCTTCTGTGACCAAAGGGGAAGGAGGTGGGATTTGCTAATTACATAGAAGTTTTCAATAATGCAGGAAAATAGCTTAGGTACCCCATTTTGATCGCTTTAGTCTCATGTTGTAATTTTTCTAAATTTTTGAGGAACTGTATTTCTGAAATTCGAATGCAAATAAATGGACAAATATAATACATAATGCAGTTTTATTTGTGTTATACAACCTTCTGTAGAATATATTGAATAAAGTTCAAGCTCTAAGTGTTGAAAATATGAGATTTATGATTTGGGGGTATTTAAACTAGATGATCTCTGAGGTAAATATATTAATGGAATTTAATAACAATACATTTAATATTGATTATGATGACACAAAAAAGAAAACATTTTTGAAAATCTTATTTTCGTTTCATTATCTTTTCTTTAAGAGCATGGTTTCAAATGAAGAAACATTTCAAAAAATACACAGGGGTTATCCGCAAGCTTCTTATCAAAGAGTCACAACACCAAAGAAGGTAAAATTATGGGTTTTGATTCAGAAACCAAATTTTAAGAGTTGGACTCATCATTTTTCAAACAAACATTTTTGTGATTTTATTTTTGTTTTAGAATGATAGACCTTTATCTTTAACAACTCCAGGATCAGCACTGAAATTAGCAGCTATGAGAAAAATGCGAGAAGACGGCTGGGCTGCAGTTTCTAAAGCGAACAGGAAAAAAAAATAAAGGAAGCAGAAAAGTTATTTACTTAAAAATTGGTTACATGGTTGAATTAAGTGGTTTAATAACATAAATTTTTTGCCATAGATTTTCTTCTTCTTTTTTTGGTAGTTTATAATTTTCTACTCAGGCCGTAGGTTTCCTAGAAGTAGTTTCAAATTTCTTTAATTTTCTTCTGCTGTATTTTAGGCTTAAGGGTAAATAATTGCATATTACAAGAAAAGTTATAACTATAGTCAAGTTGTTGAACACAGTTTAGCTATTGCTATTATGTTGATTCAGATGATTTTTACTAAATGTTTTATTAGCAGACTGTTAACTGAAATTTACTGTTTATTTTTGTTTCAAACAGCATTTATTTTTAGCTCCACTAAGAAACCACTTTGGCCATAAATTAATAGTTCTTAATGACCCAGCGTGGCCAGCCAAACATTTAATCTAACCTTTTTGAGAACAGCATTCTGGTTCAAGTTTTGACGTATTACTACAAAGTCAGTTATTGAAATATTATTTTGTCATGCACAGAAATCTCTTACACCAATAGCTTTATATGGATTTTTAGGATTCATATATGTAGATACAAAAATTTCATTTAAATAATATTTTATGTATACTTATATACATAAATCTCTATGTATATATAATTGTATACACAAAAATCTTTCATAGAAATAATTTTTATTTTTAGATATTTCTGAGAGAATTTTGCATATATGCAAGGATTCTAAATTCTCTTCTCTGTCTATACTGTTTCACTTGATCTCATCAGCTCCCATGAATTCAATTATCATCCTTATGCTAATGATTCTCAAATCTCCTTTTCAGCCCTAATCTCTCTGCTGATCTCTAGCTTCTATCTCTACCTGCCTATTAGATATCTCAAACTAAATGTTCTAAACATCTTAAATGCAATGTGACCAAAACTGAACTCATCTCTTGAGGACACCTATTACTGGTGAGTGCACCACCATCATGCCAGTACCCCAGTCTCACAATGAAGGTGTCATCTTCAACTCCTCACTCTCGATCACTTCCCATATTCAATCTGTTGCCAAAGCCTGCTAATTTTAGCTTCATATCTCTTGCATGTGTCCCCTTGCCTTCCTTCCACACTGCCACCCTGTTGTAGGTTCTCTGCACCTTAAACTTGTACTACTGCAACAGACTGCTGATTGGTCTCTGCTGCAAATCTCTCCCCATTCTAGCCCGTTCTCCACTCATTTGTCAGTGATTTTCCTAAAGAATATGTTTGACTATGTTACCCTTCCAGTTCAGTAAACTCCAGTAGCTCCTCCCTATCACCTCCAGGATCAAAAGAAAATCTTAAGTTTAGCATTCAAAGCCCTGCTAACCTGATCTCTTCCCTCCATCTTTCTATTCTTCTTACACCTTACACCCCTCCTCAATATCTGAGATCCACTAGTACTGGCCTCTTTGTTTCTTGCATAAGAAACTATCCATCTCTAGTCTCTGGGAATTTTCACTGGCCATCCCCATGTTTGGAATGCTTTCCCTCCTCAGGTTTCCCCAGCTTTCTTCAAGTCCTAGCTGAAACCTCACGTTTTGCAGGATAGCTTTCCTGATTCCCCTTTACTTCTAGTGCTTTCCTTCTGATTATTATTTCTAATTTGTCCTGTATAGAGCTTCTTTGTGCATAGTTGTTTGCATGTTGTCTCCTGCGTTAAAATGTGAGCTCCTTGAGAGCAGGGACTGTCTTACCTTTCTTTGAATTCCCAGTGCTTAGGACAATTCTTGTCACATAGTAGGCACTTAATAAATGTTTATTGACTGACGGTAATTGGCTAATTTTCTGGTTTCTGACTTTGTTGAGTAGGTGAGAAGTGTCAAATACTCAGCCCAAACCAGATTAAAGTGTATCTCAGAAATATTTAACAAAATAAATAAAAACACAATCAAATATAGATAACATTACATCTTAAAAGTATGTTGATATGCTGCCCACAGACAGTCGGTCTTATTTATGCATTAGTAGACCCATTCTTTTTGACTGTGACACCACTGGAATTGATGACTTTTGGAACTAGGCACTGAAAAAAAGGAGAGCTATAGAATAGTTTGAGGTACTGAATAATTAGTAGTCCTGATTATGGAATGGTAGTATGTAAAATGGTACATTTAAAATATTTTTATTAAAATAAAATTAGTTGTCCTATAGTTTTCCAAGAACAATTAATTCAGTGTAGCATAGTAGGAAAAGCCCTGGATTTGACATCAATAGATCTAAATCTACTTACTGCTTATATGAGTTTGGGCAAATATTTAACTCCTCTAGGGTTAAATATTTTCTCATCTGTAAAATGAGAGGAGTGAAGCCTTCTTCCAGCTCCATGATTCTATGATCTCTAAAGTTCCTTCTAATTTTATATCCTGTGATCCAGTGGATAAAGTACTGACTCTAGAGTCAGGGGACCAGGGTTCAAATACTGCCTTTGATGCTTTCTGTGTGGACAAGTCACTTAACTTATTTTGTGGGCCTTGGTTCCCCTACTTGCACAAACTGAGAATGTCAAACTGCAAAAGAATTTTGGGGTGCTTTCCAAGACTTGAGCTATGATTCTATGATACCTACATACACACACATTCTCTAGGGGTCCATTTATAGGCCTATGTGACCACATGTGTTTCCTTTTTTTCCTTGAAACAGGGGCTGTGTTCTCACATATAAAGGTATACAAGGTATTTCAATCATGGATGTCTTGCTGCTTTGAGTTCTGGCCCAGTTGACAGCTGTGACACATCCTGAGTCACATAGAGCCCATCAGGATATTCAGGGAGATTTATATTGCCTTTAGGGAGGAACTTGCTTACCAGGAGGCTTACTTGCAGGAAGGTTTTGGTACTAAGCCAATTAGGCACTGAGCCAAGTGGGTTGTGATGCCTTCTGGTTCTGAGAAAACTATATCTACTGAGAGGTTGGTATTTTACTTTGGGGCTCACTCATGGGAAGGATGCGAGGTCTTTGTGATTTGATCAGACAAGACTATGGGTAGCCATTGCTAAGGTGCCCCCTGGCTTTGTGAATCCAGATGTTGGTGCTTCCTGGTCTGGTGATTATATATCTTATTACTCTGTTTAGACAGTTGGAGCCCTGTCTATTGGATTCTTTCTTGGATGCTCACTTATTTCTACTTATCTGTCTACACTGTTTAATTAAAATAAGATTGTTGACCCCTTTGAAGCTGTCTCTCCCTTAGAAAAGCAGATCAAAAAACCTGTGCTAGCAGCCTTCTATGTGCTTGTGTTATTGGTCTTACATCTCCACAGCAGCTACAAATAGCATTAATGCTACACACATATACATATATATGCATACATTTTTACACACATATACATATACACACATGCAGAGGAAGATATGTGTATATATACACACATATACATGTGTATGCACATGCGTATACACATACATATACATATACATACAAGCCATTCCTAACTCTTCCACATTGACCAGAACAATCTCTTCTTTGACTACTAAGCCCAGAACAAACTTTATCACTAGTAGAATGCAAGGTTATATAATGGAAAGGACATTGAAGTCAGAAGATTGAAGTTCAAGTCTGTGATAGGTAAGGCATCTAAACCTTGTGCTTCAGCAGTTTCCATTTCTGTAAAACGTCTGTAAAACAATAATGCTGTTGTACTATCCATTTCATGGAGTTTTTATGAAGAAAGTTCTATATATAAATGTGAATAGTTAATGTCTTAAATTTCTCAATAAATCTTTTAGTAAGATCAGAGCCTTCTAATGTCACCTAAACTAATCTGCATAGCTTCTTGCTTACATTGATGTATATATTTGCTCACTATCTGGCGATTGTATTTTATAAAATAATCCTTGTTGGGAAGGAGAAGCTAGATTAGTTTAACTGTTATTCTCTAAGTTTGGGGCAGAACTAATCCTAATGACTGAGGAAAATGGCTTTTATTTTGACCCCCAAAAGAATTGCTGCCCTAGACTTCAAATATCCACTGTGCAATTAATAAATATAATTTGATTCTTTTACTCTTCTTGAAAATAGAAGAATGAGGGCAATAGTGCCCAGCCACTTCTGTCCTCCTGCTCCCTACAAAGGTAGAAATGCACTCTCTTCAAAGGTGATGGAATACCTTCATATCTATATATAAACCCCTATTACACATTAGCCACCCAGGACTTTGTTACATAGTTCTGTTTTACCTTATTTTGTGTTCAGTCCTCTTCTGTTGTTTTCTATAGGGCAATGCTTGTGTTATTTAATGGTATTAAATTCAGAATTAAAAAAAAAACAGAAAATCAGATAAGTGTTAGAATTATTATGTTAAACAGTAATAGTAATTACTACATTAAATAGTAAAATAGTAATTAAATAGTAATTAGTATAAAATTATATTAAACTGCTCATCCCATAGTTTATAATTACTATGTTAAATTTAACTTACACCTTTAAAAAAGCTGTTCAGAACAGAAACTCAGCGTCACATGCAATCTTCTTTTTTTTAGTTCTTCTATGCAGTTGTTCATGTTTGTTGATGTTTGTTAAATTCATAATGAAAATAAAAGATTTTTGAAAAAGAGAATAGCTTAGGACACTGACAGCTTAAGTGACTTGACTGGGGTAATACCAACAGAGACAGGGCTTGAACTCACATCCTCTAGGTTCTAAGGCCATGCTCTCTATTTACTGTCACCCTCCATCTTTGCCGTAAGATTGGGTAGTGAATTATAAAACAAGAAATTGTGTGAAGAAATGAGATACAATGCAAAATGTAAAATACCAAAAAGTCTAAGGAGGTTTTATACAAATGAACTTTTATTTAAACGATACATGGAAAAGCATGTTGGTTTTTTTTTCCTGACAGGGAAAATAAAGTAGCTCAGTGCCATATTATTATGTTATTGGATTAAGATGGTATGTTGTGGTTCATTCATGTCCAACTCTTCTTGACTTTATTTGAGGTTTTGGCAAAGGTGATGGAGTAGTTTGCCATTTTCTTCTCCAGCTCATTTTATAGATGAGGAACTGAGGTAAGCAGAGTTAAGTGACTGGGCTGGGGAGGGGGGCGGTCCACACAGCTAATAAATAAATGTCTGAGGTTGGATGTGATCTCAAGAACATGAGGCTTTCTGATTCCAAGCCCAGTACTCTATCCACTGTGCCACCTAGCTGCCTAATAGAGGCACTTACATTCAGAAGTTGTACTGACTATTTGAGAAACGCAATATCTCGAATTCCATGGGAAAAAATGAATATAATTTCTTCAAAGAAGTTATGAATCAAGAATACAGTAAAAATAATTAAGAAATTAAAAATCATAAAAATAATATTGAAGAAGTTATATATATATGTATGTATACATATATATATATATATATAATGAAAGTCAAGAAGGTAACATCCAGGTGCTTTCCTCCATGTAACCTCGCCCTAGAGTGATATCCCAAGTTCTAGATGTAGGTGCATCCTAAGCATCCTAAGCCCCCGTCAATGTGTCAGTGTATTTCTTTCATCAGTCAAACAGAGGATACAAACATATTAAATATATGTACTATGCAAATACTGTGTAGGTTTTGGTATACAAATACAACAATGAAAGTCTATGCTTAATTTACTAAGAAAGGTAAATCTGAACATTTGGAATGGGCTATTTAATGATGTGGTGCTAATATTCTAATAGGGAGAGAAGGAACACATATTCCTTCAGCAACTTAAAATCTTCAGAGTACTGAGGGAGTTAAATAAGGAAACAGTCCTCCTAATGGCAGATTAGTTTTATTCTGAAAGTTCATAGAGGGAAAAGAGAAGAGGCAGTCAAAAGTGGTATGTTAGTATAAAAGGGAAGAAGGATGTTGAACTTGCCATTTCTTATCTTTGACATGTATAATGAAAGAATACAAACAGACAAAAAGAATGAGGGGAGTGGGCGTCAAATGAATCTCAATCTTATATAAAATGAACCATGGAGATGTGAACATGTACAGTTAGATATAGAAATACATCAAATCCAGGCCAGCTTTAAAAAGCCCAGTGTTCCTTTATCAAATACTCCCTCAAAAATGTTCTAAGTGATGATCATAGGTGGTTCAAAATCCATGGTGATTGGAGGCCTGTAGACACTTCCTGGGCTTTGGAGACTCCCCTACCTGTAGGAGAATAAAAAAAGAGAAAAAAAGAAATAATCCTTGATATCTTTAGGGAAGAAGCAAAGTGATATATCAAAACTAACAGAAACAAGCAGGGATGGTGAGAGGGTTGAAAGGGAAAGTAAAACCAGGTTGGGAAGAGCCATGAGTCTGACAAACTTCCTGATTCTGATAGGGTTGTTAAAAGATAAAGAGAAAAAAATAAGGGAATGTTTTAAAATTATTTTAAATTGCAGAGATATATAGATGAGTAAATATATGATTCAAAACTATGAAAAGTTTCATAGATTTTCATTGCTGTATTTGTCTCCTCTTAGGCAATTGTGGAAAAGCTGACTAAATCATCTACGAATGTAATGGAACATTATTGTGCTATAAGGCGTGTTGAAAAGTAATTGAAGAGAATCCTGAGACATGTGACCCGAGGCAGAGAGCAGTGAGCAGACCCGGCAGCAATGTAAAGAAAAACAGCTTTGAAAGACTTAACAGTTCTGGCCAACGCAACGCCTGCCTGCAGAGGAGCTGCAGCCTCTGCCCCGACAGAGAGGCCGGGAACGTGAAGTACACAAAGAGGCGTTTGGGCACGGCCACTGCGTATATTTGTTTTGCTTGATTATGTTTAGTTGTTACTTTTTTCTCTTTTAGTTTTTAATGGTTAAATTATTAAAAATTAACTTATTTAGTTAATAAGTTGAGGAGGGAAAGTTATCAGTACTGTTACCTAAAAGGAACCATTGTAATGTTGTTTTTTTTAAATGCACAGGAGAAAACAGATCAGTGTTCAGAAGGAAATGCCTGTTGGACAATTTTGAAAAGAACATGTAGAATTTAATAAATATATATATGTGTGTGTGTGTGTGTGTGTATATTAAAGCAAGTGGAGATTCTTGTTTCCATACAGAATCCTCTTTTCTGTGTTGTTCTGTGTGTATAGAAATGCTCTTTTTTTCTTGTTTAAGTTCAAAATTTAAATGTTTTTTAAAAAATTAAATCTCTGCTCTTGTGGAGCTTACATTCAGTTTGGGGTCTATAACATATACACAAGCATATAAATAGAACACATATATACAAAGTAATTTTTAAGAGTTAAAGAATTCCAGTAGCTGAGGGCATCAGAAAAAGACTAGTGTAGGAGGTGGTTGAACTTGAGTTATTCTCTGAAGGAAATTAGGAATTCTATGAGGTAGAGGTGAGGTTGTAGTAATTTCCTGATATGGGGAACAACTTGTACATAGAACTGAAGATGGGAGATGGCCTGTAGTGCGTAAGGAATAGCTAACAGACTAGTCTGTCTAGAATGGAAAGTGTGTGAAGGAAAGTAATATGAAATATTTAGTGGCTATGTTACCTGAAAAGGTAGGAGGAAGCTAGAGTGTATGGAACTTTAAATTCCAGGTTAAGAATTTTATATATGAACTTAGAAGCAATAAGGAGTCATTCAAAATCTTTGAGTGGATGGAGGAGAGAGTCAAGTCTGTATTTTAAGAATTTCAACTTAGTTATGTGGAAGATGTATTAGAAAGAGCAGAGGCTGGAAGTGGAGTGAACATTAAGAGGCCATTCAAAAAAGGGAAAAAAAGAGGCCATTATAATATTCCCAGCAGTAGGGGATGAAGACTTAAAGCTTAAAAGACAATTAAATAGCATCGCAAGATAAGTTGTAAAAATATTTTGTTCTATACATTTATTCTATATACCAAAGTAATCAATGAGCTATTAATTGTTAAACCCAATTATATTTTTTCAGCTATCATCCTTTATTACTCTGTAGCATTTGACATTTGACCCATGCTCTTCCTCTGGATATTTCATCCTCTTTAAATTTTCTTGACATTGTTCTCTCTTGATTCTTCTCCTACCAACAGATTTCTCCTTTTGGTCTCCAGGAATACTCACAAATAATGAGAGTGCCCCAAGTTTCTAATCTGGAGCCTCTCCTCTTTTTTCAACACACACTCACCCAATGATTTTGTTAGTTTGCATGGGCTCAGTGATCACATCTGTGTAGATGAATCCCAGGTCTATATATTTAGCCTTAGACTCTCTCCTGTACTCCAACCTCATGTTAGACATTGCCCCTTGGATATTTTGAACTGTGTGTCCCATATATATTTTGGAATCCACATGTCAAAAACAGAACTTGCTATCTTTCCCCCACAAACCCAACCCTCTTCTGAACCTCCCTGATACAGTTAAGGGTACTACCATATTTCTAGTCGTTCAGATTCACAACTTTAGTGTTATCCTTGATTCCTCACCCAATAATCCAGATATCCAATCAGTTGCCAAATCTTTTCATTCCTATCTTCACAACATCTCTAATGTATCCTCTCCATTCACACAAATAGTAAACTAGTTCACCTTATCACCTCTTGACTGGACCATTGCAAGAACCTCCTAATTGGTCTTCCTGACTCAAGTCTCTTACCTCTCCAATCTATCTTCTGCATACCTACCAAAGTGATTCTCCTAAAGTGCAGTTCTGACTATGTCACCACCTCCCATACTTGATAAACTGTTGTGCCTACCATTTAGCTCTAAGATCAAATAAAAACTTTTCTGGCATTTAAAGTTTTTTTCCCAACCTGATCATAGCCTATCTATACACTGCTTCCTTCCATATATCCTATGGTATAGCAAGTATAGCATACAGGCTTTCTTGTTATTCCTCATACCTGATATTCCATTTCCCGTCTTGAATTACCTATGTCTCATCCCTGGGCCATTCTACCTTATCACCTCCAACTCTTAGAATCTCTGTTTTCCTTCAAGGTGCTCAAACACCAGCCTCTGAATGAGGTCTTTTCTGGTTCTCCAAGCTGCTAATTTATCCCTCCACTCCCCAAGGTCACCTTGTGTTACCTTTTCATATATGAACATTTTGGTTGCTGAAAGGTGCAGAAAAAATATTTTTGTAAGGAATATTGATAAAATCAGCTTGAGAAGAAATGCAAACTTAGATAAAATGTTCAGGAGAGATAAGCTGTTTTGAGAACTTGAGAGAAAATTTTCTCTCGAATAAATATAATGAAAAGACCTATTTGAAGGAAGAGCACTGACTGGTACATCACTGGTACATCAACTAATTTTGAAGTATATACTTACTAATCTATATTATAACTTACATAACTGTTTGGGGATCAGGGGAAGATTATCAAAATTATTATGTGGGAACAGAGAGGGTAGGGGTAAGGGCTGAGATGGCAAAGTTGTAGTAAACAGTGAGGTGAACTTTCTTTTACAAACTCCTCCGAACATATCTAGAGAATGGACCAGACTAAATCTTTTTTTAAAATTATTTTTTGTTTATTTTTAGTTTATATCATTCATTTCCACAAGATTTTGAGTTACAAATTTTCTCCCCATCTTTCCCCTACCCACCACCCCAAAACAGTGATCCCCTGTATACCCCCTGCCCCAATCTGCTCTCTCCTATGTCCTCCCCCATCACCCCTCTGACTTTCAGGTAGGGCAAGATGGATCTCCCTACCCCAGTGCCTGTATATCTTATTTCCCAGTTGCGTGTAAATAATAATAGTAATAACAATAATAATTTTATATATAAAACCTTTGATTTTAGAACTTCAAATTCTAGATTCTTTCCCTTTCTCCCTTGTCACCCACCCCCAATAGAAAGACAAGCAATTCACTACAGGCCACATATGTGTAGTTATACAGAACATCTCCACAATGGACATATTGTGAAAGACTGACTGTATTTCCCTCCTTCCTATCCTGCCCTCCACTTGTTCTATTCTCTGCTTTGTCCCTGTCCCTTTGCAGAAGTGTGTGCTTCTAACAACCCTCCCTCCCCTTTCATCCTCTTCCCCCCCACTCTCTTGTAGGGCCAGATACCCAATTTAGAGTGTATGTCATTCCCTCCCTAAGCCAGATTCAATGAGAGTAAGGTTGACGCTTTCCCTTTTGCCTCCCTGTTCTTCCCCTCCATTGTAACAGTTATCCCTTGCCTTTTCTATATGAGATGCTTAACCACATTCTGTCTCTCCCTGTCTCCTCTCATTCTATTCCTCTCCCACCTCTCAATTTCACCTTTTAAAATATCATCCCTTCCTATTCAATTAATCCTGTGCCCTCTGTCTATGTATACCTGTACACATATATACACACACTCACATATGTATTCATATGCATATATACCCTCCTATATAGAC
>CM053584.1:350644842-350677556 GCA_028627135.1 Pseudochirops cupreus
TATTAAAATTAAAAATGTCCTGCTTATTGATTCACTCATTATATTACGTGATTAATATTTATATAAAATATTTATTTAAGTTTGATCATTAATAGAATTTATTTCATATTTTAATGTTATACATAAATATATATTAATGTCATGTTTTGGAATTTAACATTACACATTATACATAATATGATATTATATTTCAATTTATTATAAATATACTTGTTTTACATTTTTAAACCTATCATATATATTTCTATTAAATTTTAATATACTATACAAAGATATGTATTTTACATTTAACATATATACTAAAGCTACTTTACATTTTAATATTGCAGACATTTTTAATTTTAATATATTGCCCATAATACAACATATATTTTACATTTTAAGATTTTCTTGAAGTGTATTCAACACAATGTTTCTTACACAAGCCTCTTTCTTCTTTGTATATTGATATGTTTGTTCATGACTATTTTCACAATTCAAACGAAAAGTTTAAAAAGGAGAGATGTAACAACAGAGAATCCAGTTCAGCAATGATCTGATCACAGGGAACCTGCCAACGATCCTCCTTCTCCTCCTCCTCCCTCATCTCTTTCTTCCTCCTTCTCGTCCTCCTCCTCCCTCCTCCCTCCTCCCCTTGGCAGAGCTGAGAGGCCGGGGCTCCGCCTCCTCTCTCCTCTCCTCCCCCCTCCCCTTTTCCTCCCTCCTCCCCTAGGCTGAGCTGAGAAGCCGAGGCTCCGCCTCCTCTCTCTTCTCCTCCCCCCTCCCCTTTTCCTCCCTCCTCCCCTAGGCTGAGCTGAGAGGCCGGGGCTCCGCCTCCTCTCTCCTCTCCTCCCCCCTCCCCTTTTCCTCCCTCCTCCCCTAGGCTGAGCTGAGAAGCCGGGGCTCCGCCTCCTCTCACTTCTCCTCCCCCCCTTCACTTTTCCCTCCCACTCCTAGGCTGAGCAGAGTGTCCCAGGCTCCGCCCTTTACCCCCTCCCCTCAGTTCTCTAGCCGGACTGGCCCCGCCCTTGAATCTGCGCAGACGCGGTAGCCGCGGTCGCCAGGGGAGCCGTCCGGGCCGGAAGCGCGGAACTCGGGATCCGCCATGGCCGTGGCGGCGGTGCACCTGGACTCGGACGCGTTCCTGGTGTGCCTGAACCACGCCCTGAGCACAGAGAAGGAGGAGGTGATGGGGCTGTGCATCGGCGAGGTGGACGCCAGCAAGATCGTGCACATCCACTCGGTAATCATCCTGCGGCGCTCAGACAAACGCAAGGACCGCGTGGAGATCTCACCCGAGCAGCTGTCGGCTGCGTCCACCGAGGCCGAGCGGCTGGCCGAGCTGACGGGCCGGCCCGTGCGCGTGGTGGGCTGGTACCACTCGCACCCGCACATCACCGTGTGGCCGTCGCATGTGGACGTGCGCACGCAGGCCATGTACCAGATGATGGACCAGGGCTTCGTGGGTCTCATCTTCTCGTGCTTCATCGAGGACAAGAACACCAAGACGGGCCGCCTGCTCTACACGTGCTTCCAGTCGGTGCAGGCGCAGAAGAGCTCCGACTACGAGCGCATCGAGATCCCCATACACGTGGTGCCTCACGACACCATCGGCAAGGTGTGCCTCGAGTCGGCCATCGAGCTGCCCAAGATCCTGTGCCAGGAGGAACAGGATGCATACCGCCGCATCCACAGCCTGCCACACCTCGACTCGGTTACCATGATCCACAACGGCTCCGTCTTCACCAAGAACCTGTGCAGCCAGATGTCAGCCATCAGTGGGCCACTGCTGCAGTGGCTGGAGGACCGGCTGGAGCAGAACCAGCAGCGGGTGCGGGAGCTGCAGCTGGAGAAGGAGCGGCTGCAGCAGGAGCTGGCGGCACTGGACTGAGGCCTCCCCGCCAGAGGCGGCGGGCAAGGGTGGGCAGCCGGGGGGAGGGTCCTTCCTGGTGTTTGGGGGGTTGGCTTCTCCTCACAGACGTGCCGCGACTATGCAGCACGCTTGTACAGAGATCCCCTGGAACCCGATGATGGACAAACCCAGTTTTTATATAAAGTATTTTGGTAAAAATTCCAGCAGGATTGTCTGTGCGTTTAATCCTGAGCATTGGAAGAGAAGAGTGTGCGTTAAAGGAAGGGGCAGAGCCACCTGTGTGCGATGCACTGTGCCGGGTGCCAGAGATACAAAGATGGGCCCATCCTGGGGCCTGTGGGAAGCAGCTTGTACCTAGATAGCTGTATATGCAAAATTAGAAGGGCCTGTAAATGGCTCAATGCATAGAACACTGGACTTAGAGTCAGGAAGACCAGTTCAGATCCCACGGACACTAGCTATGTGAGCCACTTAACTTTTCTCACCTGTAAAACAGGGATTAATAATAGCACCCACCCCACAGGGATGTTGTAAGGATCAGATGAGATAGAGATGTAAAGCATTTTGCAAACATTGAAGTTCTATATACCAGCCAGCTATTCAATACAAGGTGGTAGGTGGGGGTAGAGAACACCGGGAGATGGAATAGGAAAGACTTCACTTAGAGATAGCTTTTATTGCCCAGATGTAATTAGATGCTCTGTTGGAGTACCTTCATGAGTATTAATTAACCAGTGTGTATATATACATACTAAAGTATGTGTAATATACATACACACAAATAGACATACATACAAACATATATGTATATATAGGAAAGATTTAACCAGCGTGTGTATACACACACACACACACACACATATACACCAGCATGTATACGTATATATACACATTAAAACAAATGCACATACAGATATGTATATATAGGAGAGACTAAGAGATGGCTTTTACTGCCCAGGTGCAAAGTATATTCATGAGTATTAAATACATGTGCGCATGTGTTTACACATCCACCCATATACCAGCATGCCCATGTATACGTACATACAAACATGTATGTGTATATATATATGTATGTGTATATGTATGAGTGTTTCTCTTGGATAAATGGTTGGTGGGCCCAGAATTAAACCACCTTTGATAACGCTGAACTTTTTCTGGAAACAAGCCCATCTTTTTAGTATCAGCATTTTACCAATGTCATATAATGGCTAGTTATAGAATATTCTAGTCAGCAAAGAATGTAAAATGAGTATGACTCAGAGGGCAGTGAAGAAGAGCATTGTGGGTATGAGCAGACTGAAACATAACAAATAAGCAGTTGAAATGAAGTAAGGGACGTCATTGGAAAAAAATTTTAAAAGATGAGTTTACTAAACCCTTGTTTGTTGTTTAGTTAAAAGAGAGAAGGGGTAACTGATTGACATCCTATGTTCTCCTGTGAGAGGATGTGGACAAGATTCATAGAGGGTGGTCAGGCATGGATGAATTGTAATCTACATCATCGGAGGGGAACATTCACATTGATGAAATGGCAGATTTGAGTGTATAAATCATTCTGGGGAAAATGACTGTTATATTGGATGTGAAAAGATCTTGGCAAACTGAAAGAATGACCCAAGCCCCAAAAGATAAAAATTCTACGAGGAAATTCTCACACTGATTCAAAGGCCAGAACAATTATAGAACAGGAAAGATATAGGTAGGTAGTTCATTTGAAAAATAAATTGGGGGCAGCTAGGTGGCACAGTGAATAGAGCACCAGACCTGTAGTCAGGAAGACCTAAGTTCAAATGATGACTCGGACACTTAACACTTACTAGCCAGGTGACCTTGGGCAGATGTAATTAGGATATTAGAGTACCTTCATGTGTATTAACCAGTGTGTATACACACATATACACAAATAGACACACATACAAACATATATGTATATATAGGAAAGATTTAACCAGCGTGTGTGTGTGTGTATATAAATATATATATATATATATACACACCAGCA
Organism: Pseudochirops cupreus; assembly: GCA_028627135.1. Lineage (NCBI taxonomy): Eukaryota > Metazoa > Chordata > Mammalia > Diprotodontia > Pseudocheiridae > Pseudochirops > Pseudochirops cupreus. The sequence continues at coordinate 350,648,700 of CM053584.1, forward strand.
TGTATATGTGTGCATATATACACATGTTAAACACAGATATACATACAAACAGATAAGTATAAATAGGAGAGACTAAGAGATGGCTTTTATTTAGTATTTTATTATTTATTATCTTATTTATTAAGCCTCCCCCCTCCAAAAAGCAAAAAAAGAAAAGAAAGAAATTGACCCAACATTATGAGGTGCTTTCTAAAAACCTAATCATTCTAATTGTTTTAGCAGAAGTAGGGTGTCCATAGCAAGGGACGTGAGAATTGTGGACTGCACTGATCAGACCACATCTCGAGTAGTGTATTCAGTCTAGCCACCATATTTTAAAAAGGTAATTCAAATGGTGACTTTGAAGAAGTGAAGACTTATGGAAGATATGTTCACTGTCTTCAGATGTCTGAAAGACTGTCATGTGAACGAGGAATTATTTTTATATGGTTTGACTCAAGAGGATAGAGCCAGGATTAATATAAGGAAGAGCTTCCTAATGATCACGTGTTTGCAAAATTGGATTTTTATGAAGGTAATAAGTTCACTGTCACTAACAGTGTTCATCAGAGGCTAGATAATCTCCTATAGAGGGTGCTGAGGAAGGGATTTGGGCATTGTTCGGTAGCTGAGTGAAATGACTTGGGAGATTTGTTGGAGAGGAAGCTCAGTGCGTAGTGAGTGAAAAGGACACTAGGCTTGGGTTGAGTTCCGGGTCTGTAACTTTACTTGTGGGATCTCAGACAAATCATTAGACTTTGTTGGGACTCAGTTTCTAAATATGTATAATCATAGGTGTGATGATCACTAAGGTCTCCTAGCTTTAACATTTTGTGATTACCAGATGCTGTACCAGATGCAGCTCAGTGGTGTAGTAGAGGCTGATGTCAGAAAGACCTGAGTTCAAATTCAGCCTCAGACCCTACTAGTTGTGTGATCCTGGGCAAGTCACTTAACCTCACTTTCTTCAACTGTAAAATGGAGACAGGCAGTTGGTGGTTCAGCAGACAGAGCATCAGGGCTGGAATCAGAAAGACTCATCTTGCTGAGTTCAAATCTGGCCTCAGACACTAGCTGCAGGCAAGATACTTTAACCCTGTTTGCCTCAGTTACCTTATCTGTAGTATGAACTGGAGAGGAAAATAGCAAACTACTCCATTATCTCTGCCAAGAAAACCCCCAATGGGGTCAACAAAGAGTCTGAAATGACTGAACAACAGAGAATGAGCATAATAACAGCATCTTCCTCCCGGAGTTGTTGTGAGGATCGAATGAGACAATATGTAAAGCGCTTGGCACAATTTCTGGCACATAGTAGGCAGTATATAAATACATATTCCCTTCCCCCTGTGACAATACAGGAATAAGTGAAGGCTGCCTATAAATGCCATCTAACTGAAACAGACAATTATACACCGTGGCAATTATTCAGAGAAAAGTTTCCAAGGTAACCCTGGAGCTGGCTCCTGAAGGATGGGTAGAATTTCAATAAATGGAGGAGGTGGGAGGGGAATTTTAGCTGAATAGAATATGACCAAAGGTGTCAAGACAGCAAAGTTCAGAATGTGTTTGGGGAAATGCAAGTAGGCTAGTTTGACTAGAATGGAGAGTTCCAATGTGCCAGCAGAAGGGAAATGGAGGTGGAACTGATTGGTGTCATTTTGTGGAGTTTTAAATTAATTAATTGAGCATTGGAAGCTATTGAAGGTTTTTGAGCAGAAGATCAATTTGACTCAGTTCAGCAAGCATTTGTTAGCTGCCTACTACATATATAGTATCGGGTAGCTAGGTGGAGCAGTGGATACAGCACAGGCTCAGGAGTCAGGAAGATCTAAGTTCAAATGTGACCCTGGATACTTCCTAGCTGTGTGACCCTAGGCAAGTCAGTTAACCATGTTTGCCTCAATTCCTCATCAGTAAAATGAGCAAAGCACTCCAGTATCTTTGCCAAGAAAATCCCAAATGGGGTCATGAATTGTTGGACGTGACTGAAACAACTCAACAACAAAAATATGTAGGGTCCTGTGCTAAGCATTAGGAATATGAAGAGAAAAATGAAATCCCTGCCAGCTTCTAGAAGGGTGTGTGTGTATGTGTGTGTGTGTGAGTGTGTGTGTGTGTGTGTGTGTGTGTAACTGACATTTATACACTTAAACTTGGAAACAGAATTTTCTTACCTCCTTAAATTTTCCAAAGATTTTCAGTCAGTTTGAATCTATTTGTTAAAAATACACGAGTGCTACACCATCCAGTTAGTTTCCAAGACTATCAAAGAAAATGGAAATTTACTGGCAAATTTTCAACAAAAACACTTGCCTTACTGGTGGGAGGATTGAAAAATTAGTACGGAGATTTAGTAAACGTTGCCAAGGATGCATTTCCGTTCAGATCTACATATATTTTTCACCAATCATAGTCAATAAAATGGAAATAAACTGAACTTCAAACTTTTGAATCATTATCACGATATGTAAAGTCAAGATTTTCAAAAATAATAAAGTATATTCAACCACATTATTCTCAGAATATCTTACAGTAATGTCAGGGAGAACAGGAAGGTTTATCATGCTGTTAATAAAATAGTTTTTAAATGGTACCTACCTCCCAGGTTTGATGTGAGGATAAATAAGATAACAGGTAAGGCTTTCCAATCCCCAAAGGGCCTTCTAAATGGCATTATCAAAAAAAAAAATATATATATATATATATATACACATATATATATTTGTCAAAGGATATTAAAAGTTTAATAAAATAGGTTTTAAATTTTTTTTAATGGCACTATCTAGCTGCCCTAAAGCTATCATCTTTATCTTATTCTTTTGAAGTCTCTATTTATGTCTGTGGTTTTAATGGACATAATACATCAGCACAGAAATATATGTAGATTATTTCTATTGGGAGGCTCAAAAACACTTTATTGAAAAGAGTATAGGATCAGAAGAGTTTGGAGACTACTTCTCTCAACTGACCTACAGATTTCAAGAGGCAAAAGCCAAGAGAGAAAGCCCTGCAGCCATATGGGTGATGGACACTTCTTAAAATTCCTACTAGACGCCTGTTTTCTTTACACTTGAATCTCCAAAAATCGGAGCTCAAGAGCAATCCTAGTAAATTCTAGTTGGGTTTTGATTGGGGTTTTACCATACTGTAGAATAAACTGTATTGCTTGTTTGAAAGTGTCTTGAATTGTAGAAGCAGTTTGTTTAATTTTATTTGTTCAATTCAACAGCCATTAATTGTCTACTATTTGCCAGGCACTATAATAGGCATGGAATGGGTGGAGTTAGAGAATGTAAAATATAGGTTATATATTGACTATATCATCTTGGAATAAAGTGCTCAGACTTATTCACTGGCTGTCGTGATACAAACTGATGACTTTTTTCTATACATTTCATAACAAAGGAATCTATGTTATTCTTACTCCATAAGATACAGAGACTGATGACTTAGAGAAAAATAATTTCATTTAGGGTCCCCAGAGAAAGACAACTCCTTAGGAACTGCCTGTTTAACTGGCATGCTAATGCAATGGTGTCAAAATCAAATAGAAATGGGGGCCACTTATCTGTACATATGGATCCCTGTAGGCTACATATTGACTTAGTTTTAGAATGTAATGTTATTATGTTTTATTTATCTCGTTAAATATTTCCCAATTGGATTTTAGTTTAGTTTTGCCCCATTCCCAGAGTGTTGTGGGCAATATTTGGGGCCACCTGTGTTGGACATCTCTACTCTTAATGCGTATTCTTCCTCCCAGCCAGACCCCTTTCCAATGTAAATTCAAAAGACTGACATCTGTGCCCTGGTCAGGAAGGCTTTACGGTAGAGTTGGGAAGCAGGGAAAAAGCAAAGTAAAAGAAATGTATGAAATGACCCATGATACTACTTGATACATAGCTTTTTCTGGTTTTTTTTATGTCCTATATTACTACCATCACCCCCCCCCATTCCCCACCCACACATGATACACTCTAGTGTATAATGTATATAACCTCTAGTTATACACACTAGTGTAAAGTCTTTGAAGGATAGAAATTAAGCTTGGTGTCTGGAAACACTTCCTAACAATTAGAGCAATGGTTCTCAACCTTCCTAATGCTGAGACCCTTTAATACTTGTAGGTGGGTGGACCCGCCTGGAGACGCATAGAGGAGTGGGTCTTAGGCAACCCCTGTGAAAGGGTTGTTCGACCCTCAAAGGGGGTGCCACCCACAGGTTGAGAACCACTGAATTAGAGTAACTCAAAGTTGAAAGGGGCTGCTTTAGACAATAATGGCTTCCCACCTTGTCCAACGTGTTGTAGAAGGGATTCATTCTTCAGTTACTGGTTAGATTAGACGGCTTCTGAGGCCCCTTCCAACTCTCAGTGATTCCACTTGTCTGGTTTTCTGCACGGCAATCATCGCACTGTCTTTGACATCACAAGCACTCAATAAACACTGGTTGATAGATTGGAATCAAAGGATCTAGTCAGGGGCGGGGAACCTTCGACCTTTCGGCCACATGTGGTGCCCTCTAGGTCCTCAAGTGTGGCCCTTCAAAAGGATTCAAAGTGCTGCAGTTGAGAACCTAGAAGGTCATAGGTAGCCTTGAGGCCAAAGGTTTTCCACCTCTGATTTAGGTACAGATCCTGACTCTGATATCTACTTTATGTGTGTGACTTTAATAAAAGCACTTAACCTTTTTGAGTTTTGTTTTTTTAATCCGAAAAATGAAGAGGGTGGATTAGATGGTGTCTAAGGGCCTTTTGAGCTCAATCCTCTCATTACTAGTTAGCAGAATACCCTATTCCAGAAGCTTCGGCCCTCTTTGTTCAGTTCTCTATAAGGTGGTTAAGGTCTTGATGATTTGAATTCTTTTTTGTTCAAAACCATCCGTTAGCTGACTTTAGTAGGAGTCCAGACCTGGTGTCAACCCTCCCACTCTACAAACTTAGCTGGCAAGCTGAGCTAGTGTGGTGACCGCAGCTGGGATCCTCCTGGCAGCTGTCTCCCTGCTGTCTCTGGACTTCATGCCTATTAAGGTAAGAATTCTTCTTTGGAAAATTGGGGGGATGGGTGGGAGGGGGGAATCCTGCTCCTCCCAGCACATTCTCCCTAGAGAAATTGTTCTTTGTGGGATGAGACATGAGTCTTATTCTTCTTGGAGGAGGAGGGGAAGCAAAAGTGAATTACCAGCACTTTATGCCCCACAGAAACTACTGAATATCTTGGCATCCTGGAGCCCTTCCCAGACTGCTTTAGAGAGGTTTCTTTAGAGCTCCAAGACTAGGGCTACTCCCTGAACTGGGAGCTCCCTATCAACTTTTCATAAATTGTCTCCTGTGCCTGGAATGAACTCCCTCCTCACCTCCATCTTCCTAGGATCCCTACCTCCCTTCTAGGCTCAGGTCACGCGCTCTCTCCTACAGAAAACTTTTCATGATCCTCTTTCATTGTTGGTGTACCCCCTCAACCTCCTCAAATTATCACATATATGAGGCAGCTGGGTGTTGAAGTGGAAAGACTACTAGAACTACAGTCAGGAAGATATGAGTTCAAATCCAGCCTCAGAGGCTTACTAGCTGTGTGACCCTGGAAAAGTCATTTCACCTCTGCCTTGATTTCCTCACCTATAAAGTGGGGACAATGATACACCTACCTCTCAGTGGTTATGAGGATAAAATGAGATCATATTGGTAAAATGATTGGCAAACCTTCAAGCTGTACAAAAATGCTGGATATTATCATTTATATATTTTATGTGTACTTTACATGTTTGCATACCTGTATCCACCCAACAGAATGTAAGTCCCCTGAGATCAGGGATGGTTTTTCATTTTAACAGCAGCCCCAAGCACACTGCCCAATTCCGACCAGTTCTTGGGACTCCTCCCCAAAATTACATTATACTTTCTTTATATGAGTGTCTTGTGTAGCCAGTTTGGCCTCAAAGCCCTGATGATGCCTCAGGTCCCACCTTTCACACAATACTTGCCTTCTCACCCCTGGGCAAGGATCTGAACCTCTCATTGTTCCTTGTAACTTTCTGTAAGACTAAGGTGCAGATAAAGTACTGATTTGGTTTCACAAAGGAAATTTCTTCCCCTAGGATTGCCTTATACCAATGAAATCACAGGTCTTTTATTTTGTGTATGCCGCGTGTGCACATGGTATTTGCTCCCAAAAGGATGCAAGCTCTTTGAAGGCAGGGGCTTTCATTTTGGACGTTGAATCCCCAGTACCTGGTGTGGAGCAGGTACCTAAGAAATGCTAGTTGGACTGACTGACTGTCCGTCCTCTTCTACCCGAAATCACCTTCCCCTGGCATAGTCAAGCCCTGCGGATGTGGACAATTTCCCATATAGATTAACGAGGCTAACGGTTCTTGATCAAAAGCGTCCCGGCCCCCTGGAGGCTTTTTCTTACCAAAATCTCCTTTTATCATTGATGGGGTGCCCAAGGAAGTACTTCATATGGCGTGGGTATGGAAAGAGATAGTCCCTCACTACAAACACGGAGGGAGCGTAACACTGGCTAATTCTGGCCCCCAAACTATTCCTGGGGCTCTCCTCTCCCCCAATCCACGCCCCTCCTCTCTCCATCACTCTCCTACGCCCTCTTGGTCCCCCTCCTCTCTCTCCAAACCCCTCTCCCATGCCCCCTCCAACCTCTCCTTTCCCTCGCCCTACAAGCACAGCGCCCCCTTCCCCATCCCTAGCCTCCCCGACGCCCCGCCCTCCCCGTGGCCCCGCCCCCTCCCCGCGGGGCTCCAGCTGAGCTCGGAGCCCGGCCTGGGGACTCGGGATCCCGCTGCTGCCGGGGCCGCAGGATGGGGCGCGTCCTCGGGGGCCTGCGCTGCATCAAGTACATGCTGCTCGCCTTCAACCTGCTTTTCTGGGTGAGCCCCAAGAGGGGAGCGGGGTGGGCGCTCCCAGGCTGAGGGGAGCAGGACGAATGAGGGGGGCTCCCCAGGGAGGAAAGGAGGGAAGGACTGCAGTTAGTGAGTCCGGGTCCGGGCGGGCGTGGGATCGAGAGTGACAGTGAGAGGGGGGTGGGGGAGTGGGGGAAGGGGCGTGTGCATGTGTGTGCGTGTGTGTGCATGTATGTGTGCCTGTATGTGTGTGTGCGCGAACCTAAAGGGAAAATAAGACAGAGACACAAAGAGAAGAAGGAGAAAACCGGAGGGAGAGGGATGAGAGACAGAAAGAGCTAGGCAGAAACGTTGGGGAATGGAAGGAGAAGACTCAAAGAGAGTCATTTTAAACTGAGGTTTCATTCTGGGGCAGGGATTCCTTCCTGCCTCCATCTAAACGCTCCCCATCCCTCCTCAGTTCTCCAGGCAGTTCTGACCGAATGGGGCACCACCTGCTTCTCCTCACCTGGTGTGGGTTTTCCACCTTCACCAGCCCCGCCTCCCCTTCCACCCTCTAACCTGCCTGTCCGTCAGTTTTTTCTTGCCAGCCTTCCCTCAGGAGCCCGGGTCTGATCAAGCGGCCAGAGGGGTCCTGGCAGGTGCAGAATGCCCCTTTGAGGGACAACATGAAAACAGCCAAATCTGGAGGGAAAGGATTTGGTTGGGGGTGGGGGGTGCAGTGCAGGGGGACATTGGTTTACCGTAGACCCAGGTCCAGAGGAGGGAGGAGGAAGTGCTGGCTGGGGACCAGAGACTTGTGTAAGGGGGTTTTTCCAAGGTAAACAGTCTTGTCCCAGCAGCCAACCAGGTCTCTCGAAATCCTCCAATGTACCCAGCACCTTTTGATTCTCAGAGATGATCTCATCTAACTCTGAAGGAGTTTATTGCATTGACAATAGGAGGAGCAAAAACCAAATATGGTTCCCACTTCATAGGTGGAAGCACTGGGTCTCTGGTCATGATGCCTTGGGTATTTCAAATTCCTGCAGGCATGATTAAGACAAGACTCTTCTTAGAAGATCTCTCATCCCTGAATCCTCTGCCTACATCTTGGAAGAATCAAAATAGGGTCTAAATGTTTTCTCTCTATCTCTTAGCAACCCTCTTTAGGGTTATCACAAGATACAAACTTCCATTGGGTAGGGGGACTGCTCCAAAGGACGACAGACTATCTGGTAGGGTTGGGAGCTGTTTTTCCTTTTGTGTTTTTTTTTTTTCTGAGAGACAGCAGTGATATAGAAAAAAGAACTATGGGTCCAGAGTTAGGAGATCTGGGTTTGGATTCTGGTTCTGACACTTTCAAGCTGCCTGTGATGGTGACATTTTAAGCCTCTGTTTCCTCATATATGAAATGGATGTAATAATATCTGTAAGACCCACCTAACAAGATTGTTGGGAAGAAAGTGTCTTATAAACATGAAAGTACTACATAATTTAACTTAATTCTTCTGAGATAGGAATGGGCCTGCAGTGACCTGAGCCATTGAAACTGATCAATCTTCCAGGAAGGTATGGAGGAAAAGAATTCTTTTTGGTTTGAGGAAGCTGTTCAATTTTAGAAAGACCTTGGTCTCCCAATTGTGACTAATTACTAAGTGGGCCCCTGGGAGTGGGGCAGTCTCCACTTACATCTGCCAAAGAGGAGTAAATCCTGGAAGACCACAGTTCTCTCTTGGCTCAGGCTGCCCTCCCCAGGAGTCTCTAGCAGCAGCAGGTTTGGAAAAGAAGCATAGAACTGGGCTGATATGTCCTAAAATGTCAAACATATGATTTCTGCCAGTAGAGACATTTTCACTGAATTTATCTTATGAATAAATGCTCATCAGGAGACAAAATTCCAGATTTTTAAAATTTTCACGTGAAATATCTTGTCAAGCCTTAATTATCCAGATGCAAATGATCTACTCTGGCTTGTCTGCTGCACATGTTTAATCCCAGTTGCAAACCTTTTCTGGACCATCTTCCCCCTTCTCTTCATGGAAACAAATTCTTTTTAAAATCTGCCTGAAAAGAGTATAATTAGGAAGGTAAATCTGCTGCAAAAGAAAAAAAGATTTATTAATTTATTTTTACAGAGTACCAATTATATGCCTAGAATCAGTCTCTGATCTAGCAGAGGGGTTTGGGTTTTTAGTCCTGACCAGATTTAATCACTGTAGAGAACATTTGTGCTCTGATGTAGAAATAAAGCTGGGCACCTTGTCCTTAAGTGAGACTTAGAGAGTTATCTGGGAGCACGGAAAGCTTAAGTGACTGGCCCATCAGCCCATAGTTTATGTGTCGGAGGTCTGCCTTGAACCTAAGCCTTCCTCATTTCCAGGCCTGTCCTATAGTCACCCCACCAGAATACCTCAAAGGCATGTAAGAGAAGAATACAACATAGTTCCTGCCTTTAAGGATTTTGTGATTCTTTTGTTAAAAAAGAAAGATTATGTGAAAAAAACAACAAAACTAATAACACCACACAGTTTATTAATGAATAGGAAATTGTGCGGTATTGGTTTGCATGTTAAGGATTAGACAAGGAGAGATCGTGCACTGTTGGAGTATAGACTCATAGCATGTTGGATCTAAAAGTGGTCTGGAAGCAGTATATTGAGATAGAAAAGGAGTCCCAGAATCTGAGTTCAAATTCTGGTCTCTCTCCTTCCTGTCTAGGCAAGGTTTTTAACCTATCTCGGTCTAACTCCTCTAGCCTGCTTAGAGGTTGGACTAAGGTACCTTCCAACTCCAGATCCTATGATCCTCCCTCAGATTTCCAGACTTTAGTCTGAATCTTGACTCTGACCTGATCCTACTTTCACTACATTTGTTACTTGTCTACATACATGCTTTATCCCCACCTATTGAATAATAAGCTCCTTGAGGATTTGGGCTGTTGTTTTTTCATCTCTGAATCCCCAACAGTGCTTTGCACATTTGGGGAGAGAGTCAGATTTGTAATTTCCTACATGTAGGGAACTCCCAGGTACAGAAATTCCCTCTACCAATGCAGATCAAAAACTACTTTCTTCATTTATCTTCTAGAGTTATGTTGGGTTCGGTTAAATGTTACCCATGATACCATAGCCAGAATGTGCCGGAGGCAATAGATCAACATTAAGTGCCTACTATGTGCCATAGACACTGTGCTAAGCACTAGGGATACAAAAAGAGGCAAAAACAGTCCCTGCCCTCAAGGAGTTCACAATCTAACCAGGGAAACAATAAGCAAATATTTACAAACAAGCTATATATAAGATAACAGGTCCAACTCTTTGGGTTTTTTTCTTTTTCTTTTTTTGTCTTTTTCTAGGGAGGAAGGCAGGGCATTTGGTGTTAAGTGACTTGCCCAAGGTCACACAGCTAGTATCTGAGTATCTGAGGCTGGATTTAAACTCATGAACATGAGCCTAGTGTTCTATCCACTGCCCCATCTAGCTGCCCATACAAGATATATAGGAAATAATTAACAGAGGGAAGGAACTAGAATTAAGAGGAGCTGGGAAAGGGTTTCTGTAGACGACTGGATTTTAGTTGAGACTTGAAGGAAGCCAGGAGGTGGAAATGAGGAGGGAGAACATTCCAGGAATGGGGGATAGCCCATGAAAATGCCAGGAGCCAGGAGATGGAGTGTCTTGTTCATGGCACTGAGAGGAGGCCAGTGCCAGGGGATAGAAGGGTAAGTGGTAGGGAGTCTGCTGTGCCATTATGTCTTATACTTTTTTTTTTAAGTATGGGCCAGGTAAATGTTGAACTGTTGAATCTAGGCCAATTTCCTAGCTTGATATGGAGAAAATAAAGCCCAGAAAGGGGAAAGAAAGGAGTTTTCAAAGATCAGAACAGTTAGTGGGTGAGATTTCCTGACTTCCCTTTCAATGTGATTTTAAAGTAGTCAGAAAAGATTTCATGGAAGAATTATTATTGTTAATAATAACAAAATAATTATTATTTAATTGTTAATAATAATTTGTTATTATATAATTACATAATACAGTTATATACCATTTTAAGGTTCACAAAATGCTTTACAAATATTTTATCTGCAGAACAACACTGGAAGATAGGTGTTATCATCATCCCTATTTTACAGATAAGGAAACCAAGGTAAACAGAGGTGAAGTTACTTGTCTAGGGTAACACAGCTAGTAAGTGTCTGCAACTGGATTTGAACTCAGATCTTCCTGGCTCCAAATCCAACACTTCATGCCCTGCACCTGGCCCTTTGAAGGATCTGTAGGAACTGGATAAAAGGCAGCAAAGGGCATTGCCAGGTGGGAGGAGGGAAAGAAGAGAGAACATGATGAGCAAAACCACAAAAGGGAGAATAAATATAGCATGCCTTTTGACAGGAAGGCTGGTTAATGACTTGAATTAGCTGCATCTTGGGAAAAATCTGTACTCTGCCCCTTAGCTAGTAAGCCTGACTTGGTCTTCCTTGTTCTATAGTATTTTAAGGACTCTGTGATCTCCTTGTGGAAACTCCCTCCCAAAGTACAGATCGTGATCCATTCATGACTCTCTTTGTCCTTTTTCCCCATCTTACTGACTATCTTTATATTCTGCTTTTTGCCTCTTGGTTCATTTTTAATTTTTAGATATTAAATTCAATTTAGTAAGTACTTATTAGGTACCTTTATTCAAATTTATTACATAGATTGATCCTAGGAGAGAAAACAGGGTCCCTGTTCCCCGGCAGCCCAGCCTAGCCCAGCCTAGCCCAGCCTAGCAACATAACACATCCTGGCAAAGAGGACAGATAATTTGGCAAGGAGCCTTTACTTGGGGCAAATTACCTAAATAATTGCCTCCATTTTGTGCAGAAGACCAAAATCCAGAAAAATCCTGACCTAGTTCACCTCACGGTTGTTTCCTGAACCATGGCCTTGGGGTGATAGGATGCTTTTGGGAGAGGGGATGAAGAGCTATCTTTCTGAAAACTGAGAGGGTGACTGTCCTTAAGCATCTATTATCCACATATATACTCAGGTACCCCTGAACTCTCCTAAGACACAGGCTCTGCAAATTCTTCCTCTTCCTTTTTAGGTTCTCCCATCCTCCAGTGGCATGGCTGGCCCTGAGCCTCTGGAAGGTGTAGGCTTTAATCCACAACTTGATAAATCATTTTGTCTCCTGTTGGCAGTTTGGTTTGAGTTTCCCAAGGTTCTGATCCTGGCTTTATAAACACTGAACTCTATCAAACCCACTCTGACAGTATACTCCCTTCCCTGAGCGCCTCTAAATATATTCACTGTGGAATTTCAAGAGGGGAAAAAACCAACAACCAGCAATCACCAGCCTGGAATTACTTTCTGATACTGTGGCTGATGTCTGACATGAAAGCCCTCCCTCCAGCATGTCTAAATTCAGACACCACAATCTGATAGAACAAAGTATTCCTGGGGCCGCTGGTGAAATCACCTTTATTTTTTTTCCCCTGTTGCATAGCAATATGAATAACACGCCACCACCCACCCTGTCCACTTACGGTGATTTAAAGACAAACCTAGGAGCTGTTTATTCCTTGGTATATTGTTGTGAGCTCAGCATTTTCCTCACATTGTGCTGTGTACCCTGGGCTCTTGGGGCTCTACTGACCCAACAGGAAACAGCTACTCAGATGATGAAAGTCAGATGCCATATATGGCAAACAGAGCTGTTCCACTTTGCTTTTGACCCCTGCTAATGGGGCAATAGGGATAGAGAGCATGCCATTATCAAGGGCGGTGGGGTGGAGAAGTGAAATGGTAACAGTAATCCCACCACCACCACCAAGAACACTGCTGACATTTATATGGCACAGTAAGTATTACTAAATACAAGTTGTCTGGATCTCACCACAGCCTTGTGAGAGGGGTAGGCACTGCATTTTACAGTTCAGGAAACTGAGTCTTGGAGACCTTAAGAAACAGCCAAGAAGTGTCAGAAATGAGATTCAAACCCTACAATCTTCTTCCTCCCAAGTCCATGCTCTTTCCAGGACTCCAAGCAGTATCTGCTAATCAATTTTAGTATTTCACTTTGGAGTCACTTAAAGTCATTGGATTAGAAATGGAAGATTTTTTTTTTTTACTTTTTCCTGGTAATTTCAGCTCACATCCTACCTTGCCCCTCACATAATTCATCTACAATGTAGTGTCAGGAGATTGTATCTGTGGCTTTATAACTTGCTTTCTGAGAAATCTTAGGAGTAAAAAATATCTGCCATACAATATAGCAAACATATATTAGTAAGCTTGTGTTGTGTGCTGAGCCCTGTACTAAGGACTAGGTGGGGACTGGGGGAGAAGAGGGGTGAATATCAAAGTGTAGATATACAGTTCCTCCCCTCAAAGTGTTTACACCCTTACTGGGGAATAAGATACCAAAGGAGACAGCTTTGACACCAAAAATATCATGATACTAGGTAGTTACACTAGAAAATTGTGAAATAATATTACATGAAATCTGATGGGAAGAGTCATGACTACTGGGTAGGAACTGCATGAGGGAAGTAGCTTTTGAATCGTCCTTTAAGGGAGGGGTAAGAACTGGACAGGTGAAGAGGATAAGGTGTGGGAAGGGTATTGCAGACCTGGAATATCAAAAAGCCAGAGCAAAGACACCAAAACAGTGTCCCTGGAGCCAAGAGCTGTCCAGTTTGGCAGGAACACAAAATACCATGTAGAGCAGTGGTTCTCAACCTTCCTTATGCTGTGACCCTTTAATACAGTTCCTCATGTTGTGGTGACCTCCAACCATAAAATTATTTTTGTTGCTACTTCATAACTGTAATTTTGCTACTGTTATTAATTGTAATGTAAATATCTGATATGCAGAATGTATTTTCATTGTTACAAATTGAACTTAACCCACAAGTTGAGAACCACTGATGTAGAGGGAAGTAACATGTGATATGGGTAGGAAGATTATGAAATACCAGATTGTGAAGGGCCCTGAACACTGAGCAACTGAATTTGAATTTCACTTGGGAGGTAATAGGGAGTCACTAAAGGTATTTGAGCAGAGGAGTGACATGATTATACATAAGGAAGATTTTTCTGGCATTGGTATGAGGGATAAATCAAAGGATAAAAAAACTCATTAGGAAGGCTTAGCACTAGTATAGGATTGGGACCCTTGACAGTAATGAACCACTCCCTCCAAAAGCTTCAAGGCATTTTGCTTGCTTGCCTGTAGTCTCTTCTTCACTTTCACACCTTTTAAGGATGGGAAAGAAGCAGAATTATCCTAGATAGCTTAGAAATCTTGTCCAGTGGCCCAGCATTAACTGAATTTTCTCAGTGTTCAAATCAAGTTATAGACAACATATCAGTCCTGCAGAGGACAGACTTGGCTAAATTAAAGGGATTGAGTAGATCCAGGCAGTGAAGGATTGAAGCTCTTGGATCACCTAATGTAGGAAGGCAGAAGCATCCAAGGAGGAGGAAGATTCTGAAGAGAGTCCAGGAGTGAGGAAAGCAAAGCATGACTAAGTCCCTTAAATCCAGCCTTAGTCTCTCTCTTGGGCTCCAGGGCTCAATCTCTTATTATCTAACTGGACATTTTAAATTAGAGATGTCATAGGCGTCTCAAACAAAATCGTGCTAAAAACAGAACTCATTATCTTTTCCTTAGAACTCATTCGTCTTTCAAATGTCCATATCTCTGTTCAGAGCCCTACCACCCAAGTTCACAACCTCAATGAAATTCTCACCTCCTCACTTGCTTTCCAAATCCAATTACTTTCCACTTTGTCTCTCCAAATATTTTTTTTGCTTTTTTTTTGGAGGGCAATTGGGGTTAAGTGACTTGCCCAAGGTCACATGACTAGTTTTTGTGTTAAGTGTCTGAGGCCGGATTTGAACTCAGGTCCTCCTGACTCCAGGGCCGGCACTCTATTCACTGTGCCACCTAGCTGCCCCCTCTCTCCAAATTTAAAGGCAAATAAATACAAATTTCCTGTATTCATCCTCCTCTAAGCCTTTACCTTTGCTCAGGCCCTTATTACTTGTTACCTGGACTATAACAATAGCCTCCTAATTGGTCTCAAATCTTGGATTTGATTTTCCTAAAAGTGATTTTCCTAAAGCTCAGATCTGACCACATCCCTCCCATACTCGATAAGCTCCAGAAACTCCCTTCTACCATTAGTAGTAAGTAGAAAACCCCCTGTTTGGCTTTTAAGGCCATTCACAACCTGACCCCACCTTACCTTTCCAACTTCGTTATTCATTATTCCCCTTCCTTTACTTGGCAGTTCAACCAGATTGCCTTGTGATGCACTGGTCTAGGCACTAGAGGCCACATGTGGCCCTCTGGCTCCCCAAGCAGGGCCCTTTGACTGAATCCAAACTTCACAGAACAAATTCGCTTAATAAAAGGATTTGTTCTGTAAAACTTGGACTCAGTCAGACAAAGGCTGCACCCAAGGACATAGAAAGCCACGTGTGGCCTCCAGGTTGCAGGTTCCCCCACCCCCTGCACCAGGGAGACAAAGACTAATGGGAAAACAATGCCTGCCTTCACAGAACTTACATTCTACTGGAGCAAAGAAAGATTATAGGAAAGTTATAATAATAGCAATATTTTTGGAATGATCTTAAGAGAAAAGCAAAAATGCTCAGTGCATGAATTGCGGATTCTCTCGTGAAGGCACCATTTTGCATCTTTTCCCTTATTCTTGAAAAACTAAACAGAATTTTTTTTAAAAGCCCCAAACTTTGTGGCCTGACATTTCAAATACAGAAATCTTGGAAAACTCCAGGAAATGCCTGTCACCCAAACAAGCAGTAGAGAGCTTAAAAAACTAAAAACAACCAAATAATGACGAGTCAAGCTATTGATGTCTGGGAAGTAATATTCTTCCTGTCTCATGTAACGTGAAATTTCAACCTTAGTATAAAGCATTAGCACTTCTGTTACTGCTATCGTAGAGATGGCAAGGTGACCTCAGAATTATAGGGCTGGAAGAGACCTAGGCCAGCTCCGTTCCATCGCGCCTTAGGGAGGAATCTGAAGAACAGAGGGTTAAACTGCTATTGTTGTTCGCCTGTTTGAGCCATGTTTGACTTTCCATGACCCTGTTTGGAGTTTTCTTGGCAAAGACACTGGAGTGGTTTGTCATTTGCTTCGCTAGCCATCTTATGGATGAGGAAACTGAGGCAAATGGAGTTAAATGACTTGTCCAGGGTCACACAGCTAGTCAATGTCTGAGGCCAGATTTGAATTCAGGTCCTTGAATTCATCTCCACTGTGCTCTATCCACTGAGTCACCTAGCTGCCCTAGAGGGTTAAGAGAGACTGGCCTAAAATTTCACAAGTAGTGCTCAGGGTATATCTTGAACCCTGATCCCTTGACTCCCATCCCAATATTTCTTCTTCCACCATAAGTCACTATCATGAAAGCATGCTTTTTTATCCCCAATTATTTTTGTATCCCCAATGCCTGAAAGGAGCCTGACTTTGGAGCCAGGAAGACTTGGTCAAATCCTGTCTCTGACATATACAATGAGTACAAGTTACAGACCAGTTACACATCTATACCAGTGGAGGGAATCTCCACACCTGGAGTTCCTTACACATGAAATCATAAATCAGGGCCGGAAAAAAAATTGTTCCATATCTAGCATATAGTCAACACATACTTATTGAGTACCTTCTCTGTGCTGAGCACTGAATATACAAAGAAAGGCGCTGTGTGGAAACCAGCTCTACGCAGGATAAATTGGAGAGAATCGACAGAGGAGAAGGCATTAACATCAAGGAAGATCAGAAAAGGCTTCTTGTGAGGGGTGGGATTTTAGCTGAGACTTGAAAGAAACCAGGGGAGCAGAGAAGCAGAGATGAGGAGGGAAAGCATGCTAGGCATGGGGGATTGCCAGGGAAAATGCCCAGTCTGGAGGTAGTGTCTTGTTCAAGGAGGTCAGTAGTGGATTGCTTAAGAGATAGGGGCACATATGGTGTAGGAAGTCTGGGCCAGGTTATGAAGGCCTTTGAGCTCCATTTTTAATATTTTATTTTATAAATATAATATTTTTATAATTATATAAGCAGAATAAATATGATGTAAATTTAATACTTTTATAACTAAAATAAGTAAAATATAATATAAATTTAATAATTCAATAAGTAGAATATAACCTAAATTTAATAATTTTATAAGTAGAATAAAATGTAATATAATTTTATGAATAGAATAAATATTATATAATACAAATTTAATAATTTCATAAATAGAATAAACCTATTTGATCCTGGAGGTGATAGGGAGCCACTGAAGTTTACTGAATGAGGGAGAGAGGTAGGTGATATAGTCAGACTTGTGGTTTAGGAAGATCAGTTTGACAGCTGAGTGGTGGATGGACTAGAGTGGGGAGAACTGAATGGACTCATTTAGTCTAGGGTTTCCAAAGAGACATAAGCTCCAATGTAAGAGTTGTCAAGCTTTCAGAAGTGTGTGCTTCTCCCTATTGTTACCTGGCTTCATGGTAGTGGGAAGAAACAGATTAGCCAAGAGGATGGTTGGCCATGGCGACTCACAAGGGTCAGGGGCCAGATGAGGACAGTGGTAGTTCTCCAGTGTGGGGAAGTGGGGGAGCTTTGGCAGCCTCTTTGGTTCACGTGGGCATCCTGCCCAGAGGAGTCAACTGGCAGAAATGCAGCCAGGGACACCAAGCAGACCACAACTCCAAGCCTCTGCCTCTTGGCAGAGAACTCGAGGGGGCAGGTGTGTCCTGGGCTTCTGACCCCTTCTCTAGTAACAGGAGTGCCAGAAGGGGAGGCGGAAGGGCTGGGGGCTAAGCAAACTGGGCCATTGACCTGCCTGTCTAGAGGTATGCCACTTAAACTCAGCATCTCCCTTTCTGCAGATTTGCTACCACTTGCCTTGCTTGCTTTACTGAGCTCATAAGGATGTGGTGAGGCAGAATGAGTCACTGTGAAAATGCTATAGAGGAAAAGACTATCAGAACCCAAGCTATAAGCCAATGTTTCCTAATGAACACTGTCCAAGCTGGCTTTTTCATAGTATATATTTTACCTACATGATGCTAACTGGGCTGACCACAGAAATCTGTTGCCATCAACAGTCCTGCTCATGTCTAAACCAACACTTTCCTGAAACATTTTTTCTTTACTTGTTTTCACTCCTGGCATGGCTAAAAATGGTGAAAAACAATCATGAATAGCAAAAATATGGGCATTCTAGACAACAAGAAACTACATTTATCTGCTATCTATCTCTCTATCATCTATCTGTCTATCTGTCTGTCTATCTTTGTTATTGTTGTTCAGCTGTTTTTAGTCATGTCCAACTGCTCCTGACCCCATTTGGAGTTTTCTTGGCAAAGACACTGGAGTGGTTTGCCATTTCCTTCTCCAGCTCATTTTACAGTCAAGGAAACTGAGGCAAGCAGGGTTAAGTGACTTAAGGATCACACAACTAGGAAGTGTCTGGGGTCAAATTTGAACTCAGATCTTCCTGATTCCAGGACCAGCATTCTATGCACTGCACCACCTAGCTGCTTTTCTGTATGTGTATGTATATATGTATATATATATATATATATATATATATATATTTGTATAAGTACACATACACACACATACACATACACACATACATATTTAATGCCCTGTTCTTGCCAGTGTGCGAGTGTGATTAAAGCTGATAGTGAGGACATAATTACAGAGTGAATGGGTCTTCACTGTCCATCTTGATGCCACTAATTTCTTCATCTATGACCCACAACATGCATGGTGCTGTAAAGGATGTGATTTCCTCCCTTCATCCTGACAGTGTAGGGAATGGAAAAAATTTGACTCTCATCTTCTGACTTGGACAGGTTGGCTGTTGCTGTTGTTTTAAGTTGGTTTGTTTTTCTGACATCACGTTGATTCTAGGCTTTATCTGCTAATGATGGCATTCTCTGGGAATAAGGGGTGTTTCAGTATTGCTCTTTAAAGAACCTCTCACAACCAGAATCCCTTTTTCTCAATTCTTGCTAGTTCTTTCCCTGTTCCCCTGTTTTCTTCAAGAAAGATGCTCTAGGTGGTGGCTAGGTGGTACAGTGAATAAAGTACTGGCTCTGAAGTCAGAAGGACCTGAGTTCAAATGTGACCTCAGACACTTAACACAAAAAAACTAGCCATGTGACCTTGGGCAAGTCACTTAACCCCAATTACCCAGCCTTCTCCCCTCCAAAAAAAAAGATACTCTATCAACAGATACAACTAATTCACAATTATCCAAGTGTGAATTATCCAGTTTGTGGATTGGTTAAAGCTAACTTTTTAATTTTTGTTTCCTTCTTTCCCCACCATCAGACACACCACTGTCACTTCCACTCTATTGTCACATGATGCATATTGAAGGAATGCAAATTAAATTAAAATAATTTTAATCGTCTAGATCAGCTGTTCTTAACCAAAGGTCTATGAATTTGGTCATGTAGCCTGTATATTTATAATTGTATCTCATTATAATTAGTTTCCTTTGTAGTCCTGTTCTATGTATTTAAAACACGCTCTTCTGAGAACAGTTCCATAGAACTCGCCAGATTGCCAAAAAGGTCTACAAGTCCCCCAAAGTTAAGAATTCCTGGTCAATGTCAAACAGAAGGAGGTAAATTTGTCAACAGGACAAAAAAAAAAGGCCTATCTTCCACCCGAAGGCCACACAGCAACGATTTAGACTTTGTATCTGCACCCCCGCTGCCTTCCTGGTACGAAGAATCAAGTAGAGACTATATGTAGTCTGAATGCCATATCCCAGGAACTTCACAGAAAGCTTTATGCAAAGTGTGTGGAGGAGAATACCTTAGCAGCTCAAGGTGCGTTCAGTGTGTGGTATTTCCGGACCAACCAACCACTAGCATCTTGCCTGATTCTGCCTCACCTAGACTTGCTGGGAAAAATGTCCCTTGGATTTTTTCCAAGCGAAATCAATATATTTGTTTCTATATTGTCATTATTTTACGTTACCTTAGTTCTCCCAAATCCCCCACATTGATACCCCTCTCCTACCATCTCCCCGATTTTGATACTGCATAATAATAGGATGAAAGCCTACTTTTTCTTCTTCCCTGAAAAAATGCCACATCAGGTCCTGGAGTAAATGTGCTTCTGATTTGTAGCCCCTAATGCTTCTTGTGACCAAATTGGGTAGAGTACTCTGTGATGCAACTCCCATCTGTGATCTGATTTCTCAACAAGGGCAATTATCAGCTTAAAAGCTTTTAATGAAGACAGCTCTAGCCCTGAGATGATGTTTTTGCTTTTGTTTGAATCCACACTAAAGACCAAGGCTATTTGTAAAATGATGGATTGTGATGAATAGAACATTGGCCTATTAGCTGGGAGAGACTTGGCTCCCATTCCGTCTCTTGATATCTGGGTGACCACAGGCAAATCATTTAGACCTTCCAAACCTCAGTTTCCTCACCTGTAAAAGGACAATCATAATATCTGTAGTAAACTGCCACTTGAGAAATAGTAGACAAAGAGCCAGAAACCTGGGTTCAATTCCTTGCCCTGATTCAAATTGGCTAAGTGATTCTGGGCAGATCACTTAGCATCTCAAGGTCCCAAGGTAACTATGACTTCTAAATTGTGAGTGATCTGTTATCCTGCTCTGGTAGAAGGAGTTTCCAAAATGATGGGTCAGAATAAATTTTTTAAAAAGCCTACTTTACAGAATCATAGGATTACAAATTAAGAGCTATAAGACACCCATATTTTTTTTCACTGGGGGAGAATTTGGCCGATTACATTTGACTGAGGGTTTCTAAAGTGCTCCCAGGAGTATTTGTGTAGTGTTTTCTGTTTTCTGAACCAGGTGTTTCCTGTCAATATCCTCTTGCTTCCAGGGCACCTGTTCCCTGTTACTACTGCTGACACGAAAGTTCAAACATCCTAGAATTCTGAGTTGGAAGGAACCTTGGAGATCCCTGAGTCTGATGTGCCTATGAGGAACCTGAGGTCCAGAAGCAGTCCATTTTAGAATCTCAGAGCTGGCAAGGACCTCAGGGGCCATCTAGTACAGTCCATACCCAAGAAAGAATCCCCTCTATTTCTTGGCCAAGATCACATACCTAGGAAGTAACAGGATCAGAATTAGAACTCAGGCTCACCACCTTTAGCCTCTTGTAAAGATGGTCAGATGAGTTAGTCAAATGCAGGGCACAGGAAATTCCATTAACTCTACTTGAGAATTTTCCATAAGCATCACTTGGAGAAAGCATTTCTGGAGAAATGTTGGTGCTGTGAATGGAGTCTTCAAGGCCCTGCGGGCTGACCGATTAGAGTAACGCCATTAGGTCTCCTGATTAAAGTTGATCAGCCACTCTAGAAGAGGGTGGATAAATTACCATGTTAAACCAGAAGGCAGAATTTCTGCTCCCACAAATCCATTTGCCGTATTCTTTATCCTCAAAGAGTTCAAAGTACAAGTGACCGCACTGGTTATTGTTCACAGAATGTTAGGGCTAGCAGGGCCCACAGAGATCATCTGCTCCCCCTTCCTCATTTTGTGGCAGAAATCACTGAGCCTCACAGAGGATAAGTGACTTCCCCAGTATAGCACAATTGGACAAATGCCCCCTTTGAGACGGTATAATAACAACGATTGGCATGTATATAGTGTTGCAAGGTGTGTGAAGAAGGAACCCCGGGAGGTAGGTGCTATTATTATTCCCATTTTACAGATGGGGAAACTGAGGCAGACAGGTGCCGAGACTTGCACAAGGTTACACAGCTAGGTTGATCTTCCTGACTCCTGACCCAGTGTTATCACTTGGTTGCCTGGATTCACAATCCAATCACGCTTGTGAATCATAAAGCATTCTCGGATTTCCTTCACTTTGATCTAATTCAGCAACAACACATAAAGTGCTGGGTTAGATTTAGGGATACTCAAATGTACCTGTGATCTCATCCATTTGGAAGTTCCCCCTTGGGATGCAGATCACAGACCATTTGTTCCTGTCCATCCTGTGACTCTGATCCATGTTGTCCCATACGTTTGCCTTAGGTGGTCAACCTAACGTGCTTGAGGCTTTCCTCATTTTTTCCTAACATCTCTAGGACACCAGCAGAACATTCTGACCAGCCACTTGCCTTATCTCACCCTTGACACATGACCAGCCCGTCTTCTCTTCCTATTATACACTGAGCTCTTCTACTCCTGTTCTCCTTGAGATTTCCACATTGATTCTATGTTTCAGCCTGTTCATCCCCACCACAATGCTCGCCATTGCTTCCTCTACGATAACCATGTGGATAAAGATAGGGATATAATGATGAAACAAAAGTACAGTCCTTTCCCTCAAAGAACTTGCCAGTTAAATGGGAGATAATACCCACAGATAACTATAACACAAATTGGCATAGGGTAATCATCTAGACAAGGCACTTAATGTTAGAGCTCATAGAAGGTAGAAGTCACTTTCAGTTGAGGGAAATCAGAAAAGGCATCAAGAAGGGATGTGTCATATGAGTTTGCTCTTTTTACAAAGGGAAATATTTCAAAAGGTGAGATGACAAAAGGGAATCCATTGTGTACATGTCTTATTCCCCTTTCTCCCAGTAATGTTGTAAACTCCTTGAGGACAGGAGATGGTGTGAAAAAAGAAGGGGCAGCACAGAGACTACATTAAACAATCCAGTCTCAACAGGAATATAGAAAGGAAGGTTGGGGCCAGATTGTGGGAGGTTACAATGCCAGGCTAAGCAGCTTATACTCTATTTGCTAGGCAATGGGGAACCTCTGAAGATTTTTAAATGATGTGTTCAGAGCCGTATTTTACTCAACCATTGGTGATGAAGAAGCAGGAGAAAATGGGGCAGAGAGATGCCAGAGAAACCAAGACGAGTCTATTATAAGTCTAGCCCAACATGATAAGGGCCTGCTTGAATGAGGGTTGTAGCAATGTAAGTAGAAAGAAGGGAATTTATTCAAGAAATGCTGAAGAGATCAACTGGCAAATGACATCAAACACACTCAGAAGTCACTTCATTGAGAATCCTCAGGAGAGGGGGAAATAAAATTGAAATCCATTAAAAAATTCTTATTCATTCTAATTGACATGGTTTGGGCAGATGGCCACACCCAAAGGAAATATTTTTGTTTATCCACTTTGTCTAAATGCTTTCTAATCCCTTCTGGGATCCTTCTATTCTGATTTTTTTTTTTAACTTTTTGAAGAGTCAGTCCATGTTCTAGAGACATATGCTTGCAATTTGTAATTTCATATTCTGAAAGTTCTTTGGAATATGGTTAGCTACTGAAATTCTTGAGATCCAGCTTCTTATAAATTACACATGAAAATATACAATCCTCTCTTGGTTTAGAGGGCACTGGCAAATCCTTCCACTGATATATTTCCATTAGGATTTTCTACCTTCCTTCTCATCTTTGCATAAACAGTGAACGTAATTTTCCTAGCCACTTACAGTTGTCTCATTTTCAAATGCTGGTGGTTTTTTGGGCATTGGTTGTTTATAAGGAAGGATCCTTTGGGCCCAAATGATGATATCAAAATCCATTTCATGTGGCTAATAGCCTGCCTCTTTGACATGCTGAAATCACAAAGTCCTTGCCAAAGTAGCCATGTATCTACCAGAAATTTTCCCTAAGGTATTCAATTGCACAGCCATTTATCAAGCATCTTTTATGTGCCACACACTGTTTTAGGTTCTAGAAACAGGGACTAGGGATAGGGTGTAGACTTGCAATTTAATTGGTTTTAGGAGCTCCCAGATAAAGAAAGTCCCTCCACCAATACAGATCATTTACAATCTTAGGGAGTTGTCCTGAGAACTAAGAGGCTAAGTGACAAAGCCAGTATATGTCAGAGGCTGGTCCTGAACCCAATTCTTCTCATCTGAGCCTAAAAATGTTAGGTGTTTGACTGAGGCCAGCTCTCCATCTGTTCCACTATTGATGCGTCTTTAGGTGCTGGTAACACAAAGATGGCTCCTTATCTTGAGGAGGTCCCATTGCTACTGGTAAGAAACAACATATGCACAGATAAGAAATTACAATCAATAAACATTTATTCCTGGAGAAGGAAATGGCAAACCAGTCCAGTATCTTTGCCAAGAAGACCCCAAATAGAGTCACAAGGAGTTGGACTCAATTGAAAAAACATTTAGTAAGCACCTACTTTGTCCCAGGCATTATACTGAGTGCTAGGGATACAAAAAGAAGCAAAAAAAGCAGTGCCTGCCCTCAGGAAGCTCACAATTTAATGCAAAAATATGAAATTCTTGAGTGGGAAGGAGGACTAGAGATTGGAAGACTCAGCAAAGATATTGAGAAGGAGGTGAGGGACTCAATGACTCCAGAAAGGAGGTGGAGATTCCGAGAGGAGGAAGAACATTCCAAGGCAAAGAAACAGGGATGAATGTAAGTATAGGAGCAGGACCAGAGGCAAGAGCCCTGAGCAGTGTGACCTTGGCAAGTCAATTTAACTTATCATTATACTATGTACAAGGCATCACTTATCCTTTCTGTATCTTAGTGGTCCTATCTGTAAAATGAGGTAGATGGACCAGATATCTTCTATGGTTCTTTCCAATTCTAACATCCTTTCCCAATCACTCTTTAATGCTAATGACTCCCCTCTGTGGATTATCTCCAGTTTACCCTGTATATATCTTACTTGTACATACTTATCTGGATGTTGTCTCTTCCCATTATATTGTGAGCTCTTGAGAGCAGGGACATTTTGCCTTTCTTCTGTATCCTCAGCACTTGGCACAATGCCTGGCACCTAGTAGGGACTTAATGAATGTTTGCTATGAGTCTGTGAGGTCTTCTTAAAGTAGTCATCTGGAGCCTCTAGGCTGCTGCCAGAGGAATCTCACCTTGAATGTACTACCACAGGTTACCTTTCCTGCTCACTGCTTCACGGTCTTCACCTTTACCATCAAAACTCTCCTGTGTTGCATTTCCTCAGGTACTTGCCATCTGCTTTCCAAGGTGATAGCTAGTGGATCCAGTAAATTGCTCATGTTAATGCGTCCGAGTGAGCAGGCTACCCCTTCCCTGGCCCTCCAGACTTCCTAGGTAATGTGAATTTTATCATTGGCCTTCTGGAAATAACAACCCTCCCCCAAAGAAAGAATGCTAAAGGGAGGCATTGGAATCAGATTGCAGAAGGATATGGGGTGCTTAGGTCATTCCATCTGCACTTTTCCTAACAATAACAGTCCACATGTATTCATTACTTAAATGTTTGCAAAACACTCCCTTCACCCCGTGAAGTACTGGATATATAAAGCATTATTCATCCCATTTTACAGATGAGAGAACTGAGGCTCAGAGAGGTTAAATTATCTATCCACAACTAGTAAGCGGCAGAATTGGGACTTAAACCCAGGTCTTTTGATTCCAAATTCAATGTTCTTCCATCCATATCATTTGCATTTCAAATAATACTACTAAGCTTGCCTTGATTGGCAACATAGTCTGTTCCTGAATTGGAATCTTTACGAACTTTTCTAAGAATTGACTTGACTTGTTGTAGGTTTCTTTTTTTGTATGTGGCAGCAGGAAGCGTTATTTGTGATGGGGATAAGCCAAAAAACTTTCCAATAAGATAAGGGGTGAAGCAAGAATATTGTTCTAGAAATGCTAGCTATAGCATTAAGAGAAGAAAAAGAAATTGAAGGAATTAGAATAGGCAATGAAGAAACAAAACTATCACTCTTTGCAGGTGATAGGATGATTTACTTAATCACCTAAAAAACTAGTCAAGATCATTAATTTCAGCAAAGTTACAGGATACAAAATAAGCCCACATAAATCATTAGCATTTCTGTGTATTACCAACAACATTCAACAGGAAGAGATAGAAAGAGAAATCCCATTTAAAAGAACTGCACATAATATAAAATACTTGGGAGTCTACCTGCTAAGACAAACCCAGGAAATATATGAACAGTTATAAGAAGCAGCCTGGCATTGAAGATAGAGTATTAAGGCTTAAAATTAGAAAACATCCAGAGCAGCCATGTGGCACAGGCCTTAGAGTGCTTGGCTTAGAGTCAGGAAGATGAGGTGTGTGACCTGGGACAAGTCATTTAACCTTTGTCTGCCTGAGTTTCCCTTCATCTTTAAGAGTGTGGGATTTGGTGGCCCCAAGATCCCTTCCTGCTCTAAATGTGTTTTCCTGTGAAAATCTCACCTCTGATACTAGCTGTGTGACCCCAAGTAAGTCACAACTTTAATTTATTCCCAGATTCTCCCAAGGACTTATTATTACCAGGAGCTGGAGCCAGCCTCAAAAGGGCTCTTTGTTAAATTTTCAGTGGGAGCATTTCAGAAATTGGCATTGCTACAAGTCAGGGCCGGATTTATTGTTTCATTGATTGTCTAGACTTAAGAAAGTGTTAATAATGAGATTAAGTTTAAAAGTGTGTGTTCACACGTATTCCCATTCAATCCCCAAGCTGGGTTATTGAACATTTACCAGGATGCCCCTTTGTGGGTTCTGTGAACCCTGCTTGAGCTTTGCAATTTAGAAGGAATGAAGTCATTGCTAGGCTGGGGGCCTGGCATCTGGTAGCTAATAAGAATCATCACAACAATAAGAATATTTCTATGGTGTCTTAAGGTTCGCAAAGCTCTTTATAACCTAATATTATCTCATTTGAGCCTCAAAACGCTCCTGCTTATTACTGAGCCAAAGACAGATTTTGATCTGCATTGGTGGAGGGAGCTCCCATGGAAGGAGTTCTCTGTGCTGGTGGAATCACAGGCTCTTCCCCTATTGTGGTTGTGGATTTGTTGAAGGCGACTGCACCAGAACCATATCTGATTCTATTCTTTACACAATGTCAATCCAACACGCAGTCAACACTTAGCGCCTGTTCAAAATTTTTTTTTCATTTAAAAGTATAATAATAATATCTCTCATTTATGTAGTGTTTTGGGGTTCACCAAGTACTTGACAAATATTATTTTGTTTGATCCTCACAACAGACCTTGGATGTAGGTGTTATTGTTGGCCTCCTTTTACAGATGGGGAAACTGAGGAAGACAAAAGTTAAGTGACTTATCCAGAGTCACAAGTGTCTGAGGCAGGATTTGGACTTAGATTTTCTTGACTTAGGCCCACTATGCCACTTAGTTGCCTCTAAAGGAATACATAAGAAATATTCAGAACCTGAGTTATCAGAATGATTTTGTTGTTGTTCAGTTGTTTTAGTCGTGTCTGATTCTTCATGACACCATTTGGGGTTTTCTTGGCAAAGATACTGGAGCCATTTGCCATTTCCTTCTCCGGCTCACTCTACAGATGAAGAAACTGAGGCAAACAGGGCTAAGTGACTTGTTCAGTGTCTCCCAGCTAGTGTCTGAGGCTGGATTGGAACTCAGGTCTTCCTGACTCCAAGCCCAGCCCTCAAAATGACTACTATAAGACAGTACTGGCCAATGGAACATCAGCGCTGTCCCTCACCACAAGTTTAAAAGGGCCTGGTCAGGGAAGCCCAAGGTGTCCATGTGCAGTCTGGTGAGCAGTCACACCAGTAAGCCAGTTCCCTTCTGTCATACAGTGATGAAATTCATTCCAGCCACCATTCCCTTGACCCTGGAGGATATCCTTGTGGTTTCAGGGGGTGGGTGAGGGAGAGCAGAGCTCCTGTCATGGCCTGGTGGCTTTAAACGGCAACCCCTCTTCTGATTTTCCATTCTGCATCAAATACATCAGTGCCAGAGTGGACAAATGTGTTCCGTCTGGGGTGGAATAATCCCAGACAGCTATAAATTAGAGTTTGTGTACAGAGATTCCAAAAATGTGGCCCGCGGTGGGATCTCCCTGACCTCGTCACTTCCTCCCCCTCCTTCTCCCTCTCCTCCTCCTCCTTTTCTGGGCTCTCCGCGGTTGCAGGTTTGGACATGGATCCTCTATCAATAGCATTTCTTCATTGTGTTTTTGAAACTTTGTCATTCCCTAAAATAATTCTACAGACTAAAATATGTTGGTTTTGGCCATGAAGGTTTTCCCTTCATAGGGTCCATAGAAGTGGCCTTCTGTCCTGGCCAGGGAGGGTACAAAGCTTGGGGAGAAACCCTCTGTTTACATGGGGAAAACCCACAATCCCATTGCTGCCTCCTTCCAAACCAAGCTCTGTCCTGATCAATTCTCTCTTCTTTTTTCATGGACTGAAAATAAAGACGCCAGGACATGCTTTAAAATCAAATTCTATCAAGCACAAAAATCATATTAAAAAGCAGGCAGGCTCTGCTCCCACAGCTATATATCATACTCATCCAATTAGCTTTGCTCAGTGCTGAAGAGTCCAGGGGCTTGGGCTTGGGCTTGGGCTTGGGCTCTCCTAATCAGGCCATTCTCACTTTTCTTCTTCTTGCTATAGCAACATTACTGTTCTTTTCTTAAGCTTCCTTCTTAAATTTGAGATTGGACTTGAGGGAGAGGAATGGAGAGGAAGAGGAGGAAGAGGAAGAGGGGCAGGGGGGGAAGGAGGAGGAGGAGGAGATGCAGGAGACCACAGAACTCCAAAGTTGGAAAAAACATCAGAGGAAATGTAGTCGAACCAAGCAGGAAGGTCCTCTGTGACACCCCCTGACAATGGATATCCATACAGCCTTTGCTTGAAGGCCCCTGGTGAGAGGGAACCTATTCTTTTTTTTTTTAATTTGATTTGTTTATTTACTTTTAGTTTACAAGATTCAGTTCCACAGTCCCTTGAGTTTCAAATTTTCTCCCCTCCCTCTCCCCCCATCCCATGGCAATATGCAATCAAGTATAGGATCTGCAAATACTTTCACATTGGACATTAATCTGGTTGTATAGAAGGGTTATAACCGATGGAGTGAACAGTGGGAAAGAAGAAACAAAACCAAACATGGAAGAGAACACTAGCATGTAGATTGCTTCAGTCTCCATTTATACTCTGTTCTTTCTAGATCTTTCTCTGAATGTAGATATCTCCTTCCATCCTGAGACTTGTAGAGTTGTCTTATAACTGTGTGTTGCTGAGAAGAGT
>CM053584.1:350677656-350688899 GCA_028627135.1 Pseudochirops cupreus
TCCCCCTTTACCTTAAACAGACATCCACCTCTACTTCTGCTCAATGTAGGCCAGGCACTTCCTGAGTCTCATATAAATAGCCTTATATTTCAGAAAGATCAGAGGGAGAGAGAGAAGGAAGGAGGGAGAGATGAGAGGAGAAAGAGAAATAGGATGGAGGGAGAAGAGAGGAAGAGACAGAAAGAGGGAGAGGGAGGGGGGAAGAGGGGGAAGGAGGAGGGAGGCGAGAGGAAAGGAGAGAGAACATATGTATGTATGTGTTCATATATGTTTGAGAGAGGGAGAAGAAAGTATGTGTTGACTAATGTGGAAATATATTTCCATGATGCTACATGTATAACCTATATCAGATTGCTTGTTGTCTTGGGGAGGGGGGAAGAGAGGGAGGGAGATGGCACCCAAAACTTTACAGAACCGAATGTTGAAAACTTTCTTTATATGTAATAGGGAAAAACACTATTAAGGATATAAGAAAAAAGACATATGTGTGTATGTGTTTATGGATGTTTGAGAGAATAAGATTTTACAAAGAGTTCACCTTCTATAAGCATGACAGCAAGGTTTAAATTCTCACCTGAGGGTAAGGTAGCCTTTTATTCATCTGGGCAGGTTTTCCACGTATCTTGCACACAGTAGGTACCCAGTAAATTTCTGTTCGTTGCTGGGTTCCTTGAAATTCAAGCAGGCTGCTTGAGGACAGGACATGCCTTCTAGCAGCCTTGAGGCCACTGACCAGTCTTCACATCCTGGAGCCCTAGAGAGGCAAGGCCGACAGGGGCAGGAAGACTTCCAGTGTTAGCTCCTAAAACTTAGCCTCGCAGAAGGCTTCAGATTGGTGAAAGAAAGGAAGCGAAGTGATTACTCTACCAGCTGCAGAGTCTGCCCAGGTTTTGCTTGGGCCAGCAATTCAGACCCTTCTTCAGGCTACACGGCACACACACCATGTCTTTTTTTTTTCCCTTTTTTTTTTCAGAAAATTATTTTTTCCTTTCTCACTTTCCATGGAAACTCAAAATAGCAACCAAAAAAAATATGGCTGGGCTGTCTCCCTGAGTGCAACATCATCACTAGGCAGTGTAGTGGGCAGTAGCTAGGAGTAGAGAGGGTGTGGGGGATGAAAGGGGTATGGGCTGCATCTGAGGAAACTCGCTAATTGGGCACTGCAGACTCAGAAGGTGTAGGCTGGCTATTCTGGGGGATTGTTCTCTCCTAGTTTAGAAAAGTGAATCTCTTCCTCCCCCTCCCCATCTCCTCACCCCAGGATTTGGGGGATTATTTCACTCAGTGTGACCCTGTGGCTCTGAAAGTGTCTGCTGACATTTCTTACTCTGTGGTGCTGATAAGTAGGTCCACATGACAAATGGCTTATGTCTATTTGAGAAGCCTCCTGCCAGGATCTAAGTGCCAGCAGTGTAGACTTGAGAAAAGGAGGGAAATAGTTTCTGTTGTTGTTAAGTCATGTCTGACTCTTTGTGACCCCATTGGCAGAGATGCTGGAGTGGTTTGCCATTTTCTTCTCTGGCTCATTTTACAGATGAGGAAACTGAGGCAAATAGGGTTAAGCAACTTGGCCAGGGTCATACAGTTATTAAGTGTCTGACGCTGGATTTGAACTCAGATTAATGAGTCTTCCTGATACCAAGCCTGGCGCTCTATCTAGCTGCCCCCAAATAATTCCTAATGAAAAAAAAATACGCTTTCACATTCTGGGTGCAATATGGTGTAATGGAGCAACTGAACTTGGATTCAAGAGAACTGAGTTCAAATCCTGGCTGTGGAGCCTTTAGTAAGTTGCTCGGTGAGCTTTATAAAATGGATATGATAATCACACCCACACTACGTACCTTGAAGGGTTGTTGTGCAGAAAGTACTTTGTGATTCTTGTATAATGCTCTCTAGTAATGTGAGCTGTCATAGTCATACAGCCTGAGTTCAAATGTGACCTCAGATACTTACTAGCTGTGTGATCCTGGGTAAGTCTTTTAATCTCTGTTTGCCAAGGAGGCAGCTAGGTGGTACAGTGAATACAGCACTGGACCTGGAGTCAGGAAGATGTTTGAGTTTAAATCTCGCCTCAAACACTTACTAGATGTGTGGCCTTGGGTAAGTCACATAACTCTTGTTTGCCTCAGTTTCCTTATCTGCAAAATCAGGGTAAAAATAGCACCTACAGTTGTTATGAAGATCAAATGAGATAACGTATGGAAAGTGCTTTGTAAACATGAAAGCCCTATGGTGAGTGTGGGCTAGTGGTATTGATTCTGATGGGGACGGTGTTCTTGGCCTTCCACCCTTCTTTTGGATGTTCCATGACACAGGCAGCACCTTTAGCTGCCTTCACAGACCAGCTGGATCAGACATTAACAGTCTTGTTTGTCTTTCAGTTGGCAGGATCTGCTGTCATTGCTTTCGGCCTGTGGCTTCGGTTTGGAGGCATAGTAAAGGATTTATCTTCAGAGGGTAAAACTCCAGAGTATTTCTACATGGGTAAGTGAATTCAGATTCCCTAAACTTAGCTCCCTGTGGACAATGGTGGGGGGTGGGGTTGGAATGGGGAAGGTGGGAGGATTAATAATAACAAAAACAAATTCGCAGAACTCTTTCCCCACACCAACCCTGCAAGGTTGGCAGTGGCAAAGTATCATCATTCCCATTTTAAAGATTAAACAATGAAGGATCAGAGAAATCATAAGACGTGCTTGTCCATGGTCAGCGTTAGAGCCAGAGTGTGTGAACCTGTGTCTGCTCTGTGCCAATCTGGCACTGTTTCCATGCCACCACTTACAATTCTTGTACTTTTCCAGGAGGGAAAGGGGAGAATGAATAAATGAATATTTATTAAGCACTTACTGTGTACAAAGCATTGGGGTACAAATGTCTGCTCATGAAGAACCCATTCTAATGGAGGAGAGAGTGCACGTAGGAGGCGTCAGCCCCCAAGTCAGATGGAAAACCACCCCCCAACTCCTACCTTCCCCAGACCCCCTGTTCCTAGGGTGCAGTGGCAAAACCAATGGGATTGATGCCTCTTCTCGAAGTCATTTCCACATTCCTTTCTGAGGAAGAGGGCAGGAAGAGGGCTGGAGAGCCAGCAGTGACCCGAGCCCTCAGTGACTGTCCAATGGCCTGACATCCTGGGATATATTTGCCCAGGCTGCTTTTCCAGTGTCAAAGAGTATATGGCCTTAGAACCAGCAGAAACCTTAGGGAAGATCTCTTTGAATTCCCTTCTTCTCTAGGCCAGGAATCTGAGATCTGGAGTCTAAGCGACTTGTTCAAGGTCCTAAAAGCATCATCAATAATTCCCGTAGTTTAGTCAGTCTAACTTATGATGACAAGATAAGGTCAAAGGTAAAGTCTAGCCTTTGTAATACTAACTCACTTTTATATGGTGCCTACAATGTGTCAGGCTCTTTACAAGTATTATCTCCCTTGAGTCTTACAACAACCCTGGGAGTTAGGTGCTATTATTACCCATTTTACAGTTGAGGAAACTGAAGTGAACAAGTTAAGAGACTTGCCCAGGGTCACACAGCTAGTAAGTATCTGAGGTAGAATTTGAACTCAGATCTTCCCGACTCCTGACCCAGTGTTCGGTGCACTATGGTGCCATCTAGCCACCTTTTTGTCACATTCTACCAGTCTAAGGGGGGGAAATTTTTTTTTCTCTCCAAGGAAGTGAATCAAAGAATCATATAGAAGTGAGAACAATCCCTTCCGCTCCCAGGTGTGAATGGGAAAGCTGTTTTGTTAGTTAACCAAGTCACAGTCAGACCATCTGAGGGTGGTACAGTCAAGACTTTGTATGATGGAGCAGAGTGGGTAGAACTCTGGATTCAAAGGCAGGAGATGCTGGGTTCAAATTCTGCCTCACACCAGTAGTGAGGTCATAACAGGCAAGTAAGCTGCTCCAAACCTCACTCTCTGCACCTGTAAAATAGAGATAAATACTACCTCAGGTAGAAAGCCTTGTATAGACATGAAAATGCCATGGAAATGTAAATTTCCATTAGGAGCTCTTTAAAAATATCTTGGCTAGAAATCAGCAGTACTGTGATCTCCAGCAATTCCTTTGCTTATCTGGGCCTTAACTTCCTACTCTGTAAAATGGGAGTTTTCCAGTAGATGATTTTTCAGAAGATGTCTGGCCCCCTGGGTAAAAGGTTGCAGTGTACAATAGAAAGAGCACTGGCTTCTGAATCAGAGGACCTGGGTTCAAGCCCTACTTGGGACTGTGGACAATCCTGGGCCTCAGTTTCCCTATCTGAAAAATTAGAGGATTGGACTAGAAGACCTTTTAAGTCCTTTCCACCTCCATAGGCAGCTTGGAGGTGCCATAGTACCCAGAGGAGACTGTGTACTCAGACACTTATTAGCTGTATGACCCTGGGCAAGTCACTTAAACTCCATTTGTTTCATTCTTCTCATCTGTAAAATGGGGGTAATAATAGCACCTACTTCCCAGGGCTGTTGCAAGGATCCAGTGAGATAATAACTGTAAAGTACTGAGCACACAGCGACCACTGTATAAACACTATACATATATATATAAGCATCACTAGCACACAGTAAGCGTTACTGTGCGCAAATGCTACCTATTTTTTAAAATATTATTCTTATAATCTGTGATTTTCTGACCCCTGTTGTCTCTTCTAGTATCTGATCTATGATCTTGTGATTTTGTAAGTCATTTAACCTCTATGGCCTCAGTTTCTCCATCTGTAAAAAGGGAGAGTTGAACCAGATGGCCTCTGAAGCCCCTTCCCACTTCCAGTCTTTGATCCTGTGACTTAGGGCAGGACCTGAGGGCTGACTATGAAACAGGAGGGATTAGACTTGGTCTCTTTAGCTACAATCGGGCAGCAAGCCTTTAATGAGCACTGAGGATACAAGTCCAAAGACTGAAATAATCCCAACTGGTAAAGAGTTTTCATTTAAGGGGGAGATGGCAGAATTAGGAGAAATTGAAGAAAGTGACAGCCATCCCAACATGGATTGAATTGCCTTGGGAGGAAGCAAATTCACTCTCACTGATGGTCTTCAAGCAAAAACTGAATGACCTTTTTCTGTGTAGAGTGGATTTCTGTTCAGCTGTAGTTTGAGGTAGTTAGAGGTCTCTTCCAGACCTGAGATTCTGGGATCCTTTCCAGCTCTAAATCTTTTACTCTACAGATGAGGAAACTGAGACTCAACCCAGTGACAGCCTCAGGATTCCTCAGCTACTAAATGCCAGAGCTAGG
Source organism: Pseudochirops cupreus (assembly GCA_028627135.1). Lineage (NCBI taxonomy): Eukaryota > Metazoa > Chordata > Mammalia > Diprotodontia > Pseudocheiridae > Pseudochirops > Pseudochirops cupreus. Next base: position 350,682,897 of record CM053584.1, read on the forward strand.
ATTCGAACCCAGGTCTGTCTTGCCTCCCAAGTTCAACTTTCTCTTCCTTCCATCCCATTGCTGCTCTGAGGGAGAGAGTACTGGTGGGGCTGTGGCCATAACCATTCTCCTGTAGAAGTCATTAACAGTCAGATATCCATCAATAAATAACTGGCCATATTTTTGAATAATTTTTTTAATGCTGCCTCCTTTACCAAAATATCTCCAACCTCATTTGGCCCCAGCCCATAGGATGGACTTCTCATGTGTTCTCACCTGGCTTTCTGAAGGGCTCTCATTAAGAGCAGAACAGCTGGGGGGTTAGAAAATCGTTTTTCTCTTCCCTCATTTTGGGTGCCACACCCCATCTGCATGGTTATTTTAGGTCAAGGGTGTAGGAGAGCATCCAGCTGCTTGGCACTGACCAGTGAGAGAGCTTCCTGAAGACAGGGGGCAAGGGAGGTGGCCACCCATGTGAGTGGACCAAGTGAATCACTGGCAGAATTGTGCCCTCCAATGAGCTGAAAGATGGTGCCTTAGGACCTCAAGGTCCGAGTCTTAGGTGGGATTCCACCTGAGTGGAGCTCAGTCTTTATCGCCAAGGCACCTCAGGGGAGACATCTCTTCAAGTCTTCTGCCACAAGAGCCCTCTCTTATGAGGCCAGCCTTTAGTACCATCAGGGTCTTGCTGCCACATTCTCAACCGGTTTCCTTGGTCTTAGGAGAGACTTTTGTCTGAAAGTTTCTTTGGTGAGTGACTTCTGGGCTGCTTTCCTGATGCCTCTGTCCAGTTGGATTCTTTGTCATTCAATATTCCAGTTACGATGGGCAAAGCCATGCAGTTCCCTCTGCCCCAACCAGGGTAAGGCTTGATCTGGAGCTTTCATGGTTGAGCAGGTTCTATGTGACTAAAGCTTCCTCAGTTTGGGGAGAATGGGTTGGGTTAATGGGGGGAGAGAGATAGGAAGGGAGTTACCTGTTTTATTAGGGGACAGTATCTTATTGGGAACAGGACAGAATAAGAGTCATTGACTAGTTTTGTAGCTGAAAGGGCCAGAGATGGGAGCCAGGATCTGAAGCAAATGCCTCAAAATCACAATAAGGTCTGAGAGGACCAGTGAGAGATGAGGCTCAGGTTTAGCTTGTGAGGCAGTCGTAGTGTCCCAGATGTAAAATTGGAAGGAACTTTAAAGGCCACCGGGTCCAAGCCCCTCACTTTGCAGATAAGGCACTGAGGCCCAGAGAGGTTAAGAGAGCTGCCCACCATAACATAGGTAGAAAGTGTCAGAGCTAGTATTCATACCCAGGTCCTCTGACTTCAGAAATAGTGCTTTTATATCTGTATCATCGTGCATCCCCTCAGCATCCCCTCGCTTGGTACCAGCACAAATAACAGAGCATTGGGTCATTGGGTTAGACAAAGAATTGTCTCAATTTGCTGCACTTGGTCGTGAGGACAGCTAACATTTGTGCAGCACTTATTAATGTACTAGACACTGTGCTAAGAATTTGAGAATTATCTCATTAGATCCTCACAACAACACTGGAAGGCCGATGCTGCTATTATCCCCCATTTTACAGTTGAGGACACTAAGGCAAATAGAGGTTAAGTGACTTGCCCAGGGTCATATGGCTAGTAAGTGTGCGAGGCCAGATTTGAACTCAGCTTCTTCTTCAGGTAGCTGCCCATATGTCCAGCCCCATGTAGGCAGGCTCACTCCTTGGTTAAAAAGCTCCCGCAACTGCCTTCCCTATTCTTCTTGGCAGAGCCAATTCTAAGTGGTGACAGACAAACAAGGCATGCAGGGCATCAGGGATAGAAAGACAAAAGAAGACAAGACGTTGCCTGCCTTCAGGTAGCTTATAGTCTAATTGGAGGATACACAATAAACACAATATAAGAGAGACTGTAATGATAAGGAAGGATTTGTACCAGTGGTTATCAACCCTTAATTCCAACAGCTTCAGTGTGGTATAGTGGGAAGAGCCCCAGAGTTGGAGTCAGGAGATAGCTAGGTTCAAATCTCACCTCTCACATTTAGTTATTGTGCGCCCATAGGCAAGAACTTCCTCTTTGAGTTCCAATTTTCTCATCTGTAAAGTGGGACTACCAAGGCAGTGTGGCACAGCAGATAGACAGATGACCTCAGAATCTGGAAGACCAGTGCTTACCCATATTTCTAATGCATATTAGCTATGGGACCCTGGGTATTTCACCTTAAAATGTTCCACACAACTCTCTCAGACTATTTATAAACTGCTGAACAATCCGTCAATAAATGTTTTTTAATGACCTACTGTGTGTCAGCCACTGTGCTAAGGACTAGGGATACAACAAGAGGGAAAAGACAGTCCCTGCCCCCAAGGATCTTACTGATGGAGGGGGATGTCCCTGCTGGGAGATCCCTAAACAATGAAATCACAGACCTGGTCAAAAGAAAAGTAGGGATGAGGCATCTCTCTCCCCCAGCGGTTGTTAGGGACATACATCATGAGATCATTATAAAGATTGTAGAGTCCCAAGGTCTCTATAAAATTCTAATTTAAGTTTTTATAGTCTAAAGGTCACCTTCCTGGCAGCACAGCTAGCCCCAGAACAAGTAGTTCCCTGCTTTCTTAGGGAACTAGGTGTCCCCTTTAATGTGGTTCCCACAGAATCAATCCCAGAGTCCCAGAGCAGCCATGTAGCAGTCCAAGCCAGACCAGAAGAGGAACTCCTGCTCTCACCACCTGAGAAGGAGCCAGATTCATGAAGCCTCCACTGGGGGAGACACCATTTCCTCACACTTCTGAATCACTCTCACTGTTCATTTCTCCTTGAATCCAGCCTAAATTTTGCCTTGATACAGCTTCTCATCATTATTCCTGTTTTTGCCCTCTGGAGTTAAGGAGAAAAGGGTAGTAGAATACAGTGGAAAGAAAGAATACTGGCTCTGGAATCAGGAGATCTGGGTTCAGATTTTGCCTTTGGAACAACTTTGATGACCTTAGACAAGTCACTTAATCCCCTACCCTCAGTTTCCTCATCTATAAAATAAGGGAGTGGGCCTAGATGGTCTTTGAGGTTCCTTCCAGCTCTGAATCCTGTGATCCCAGTCCTCTCCCCATGGGAACCTTGGAAGTACTTGACAGCCCTGTCCACATACCCTTACCTGTGGGTGCTCTGCCCAAAGGAATGTAAATTTTGATCTCTGAAGCTTTCTTTCTTTCTTTCTTTCTTTTTTCTTTTTCTTTCTTTCCTTCTTTCTTTCCTTCTTTCTGTCTCTCTCTCTCCCTTCCTTCCTTCTTCCTTTCTTCCTTCCTTCCTTCTCTCTCTCTCTCTCTCTCTCTCTCTTACTGTATCCTGGGCCATCTCCAGTTGTCAGTGGCTATATCAGGCCACTGGACCCAGATGGCTTTGGAGGAGAAAGTGAGGCTGGTGACTTGAATTCCTCACTTAAATCTAATTCATTTGCATGTCATGGCAAGTCACTTAACCTCCCTTATGTCATGGTCCTCTTCTAGAATGAAAGACAAACAGCAATCATTCTAATTTGGCTTCCTCTGAATGTCGTTCAGTGTTCTATGGGGAGTAGTTATTAAAGAACCCAAGGAAGAGCCCAAGCAGTTAGTGCCATGAGTTTGGAGGAACAAGAGAGGGTTGTGGCCTTAGAGTGTTTGGGAAAAGCCTTATAGCAGAAGTAGGATTGGGCCTGGGCCATGAAAGATGGGCAGGGCTTGAGGAGGGAAAGGGAGTGCTAGTCCAGACACAGGAGTGGGGTACCTGATATCACATTAGCAACCCACTTGCTAACCTTCTGTACATCCTGAACCAGAAAGCAAGAAGATTCTTTGTCTCCCTGTCAGAGCAAAGCAAAGTGGTGCTATGGACTTGGTTTGTTGCTGTGAAATCCCGGAGCAGGCCGTTCCTGCCTGAGTGTTCCGTCTGTCTGGCCCTCAGCATGGGGCTGAGGGAGCAGTGTTTATCCAGGGTGTGCCCAGGAATCACATTGACCTATTCTTCTGTTCCAGACGTGCTGGCCCCTCAACTCTGACTGCCAGGATTTTCCAGCACTGAGTCTTAGGGCTAAATGCTTGGAAAGCACAATTGTGCCCAGAGGCAGGGGGGTCCACCCTTGGGTAGGACCTCAGGAAGGAAAAAGAGATTGTTTGGTTCTCCCAGAAAAAACATAAGATGGTCATTGTATTCAGAAGTTTGCTTGGTAAAATCTGCCTACCTCCTGTACTTTCTCCTGCAATTTTCAGAAGAAGAACATGAAGTTCTAAAAAAAAAAATACTTTTCTATGAACCCAACAGAGAAATTGCCCAAGAATATTCAAGAAAACTATTTTAAAAGTTGGGTCATATGTAGGATATGTAAGAAGCACAGACTACACCCATGTGCCACTAACCATCTGGATATTGGGAAATATCCAGGGAGTTGGCAAAGTCTTTTTGGTTCTCTTCTAGAGATTTGGCATTATTAACCCATACTCTAATTTTTGAAAATAATAACAGAGCAGTGAGTCAATGAAGTATTTATTGAGGATCTAATTTGTAAAGTGCTAGACTAGGCATTGTGGGAAATTCAAAAACAGTAAAAAGTATCGACCTTGTCTCCAAGAGGTCAAATTTAGTTAGGGAATATAAAATCTAATTAAGATGAATTCAAATCTAGTGAGCCAAAATTTGGCAGAATTTAAATTTAACTAAACTGAACCAAATTTAAAATTCAGTTAAATTCAACTCAATAAGTATTTATTTTTAATTAATTAATAATATTTTTATTTTATATTTAATGTATTTATATTTAATTAATATAATTTATATATTTATTTTATATTTAATTAATAATATTTTTAATATTTTATTTTTCCCAATTACATATAAAGACAATTTTTAACATTTATTTTTAAAAAAAATTTTGAGTTCCAGATTTTCTCCCTCATTTCCCTCTTCCCTGACATGGTAAGCAATTTGATGGTGGTTATACATGTGCAGTCTGAATAAGCACTTATCGAGTCACGATCTAAGTAGTCACTGTGCTCAAGATGAAAAGAAAGAATAGTAGCAACAACAATAATAGATGGTGTTTAATGCTTTACACCTGCAGTTCTCATCCTGTGGGTTGCGACCCCTTTGGGGGTCAGACGACCCTTTCACAGGGGTCACCTAAGACCATCGGAAAACTCATATTTCCAATGGTCTTAGGAACCAAGACACCACTTCTCTATCCATCTCCAGGCAGGTCCGCCCACATGCAGATACACCCACATACAAGTATTAAAGGGTCGGGGCATTAGGAAGGTTGAGAACCACTGCTTTACACTCTTCAAAGCAACTTCACTTGGTTCTCACAACAGTTCTTTGCTATTATGGCGCTGTTATACTGATCTTGGCACAATGGTGCTATTATCTCCATCTTACAGATGAGGAAACTGTTAAGGGAGGTCACACATCCAATAAGTACCTGAGGTAGGAGCCAAACTTGGGTCTCCCTGCCTCCAAAGCCTATCTACCACGCCACTTCAATGGGAAGTCTTACACTAAGGGTTGAAAATCAACTACATGTAACTCAATAGTCCAACAAGTTTTTATTAAATGCCTACTATGTAGGAGTTCATGTGAAAAAGATTTGGGGGTTTCAATGGACTCCAGGCTCCGGATGAGCCAATAGCTTTATATGGTGGCTAATGCAACTACAGGCTGCATGAAAGGAGGAAGAGTCTCCAAGACTGTCAAGGTTGTATTTTATTTCCATAAGAACATTCTTGGAATATTGAGTGGACCCCATACTTTAGAAAAGACATTGACAAACTATAAGGTATAAAGCAGAAAACAACCATAGTGGTGAGGAGACTTGAGAGCCTGTCAGCCCAAGCTGGGCTTCAGGAATTGGAGATACTTCTAAGTCCGGAGAAGAGACAGTTTGGTGGGGAGACATGGTTATGACTTCCAAATATTTGAGGGACTGTCAGTGGAAGAAATATTATGCTTGATCTGTTTTAGACCCAGCAGGAAGAGCAAGGAGCATTGGATGATGG
>CM053584.1:350689399-350704399 GCA_028627135.1 Pseudochirops cupreus
TAGTGGTGAGGAGACTTGAGAGCCTGTCAGCCCAAGCTGGGCTTCAGGAATTGGAGATACTTCTAAGTCCGGAGAAGAGACAGTTTGGTGGGGAGACATGGTTATGACTTCCAAATATTTGAGGGACTGTCAGTGGAAGAAATATTATGCTTGATCTGTTTTAGACCCAGCAGGAAGAGCAAGGAGCATTGGATGATGGGTATAAAGAGAGAGATTTGTGATCTTATGGCCAAGAAAAACTGAAATGATGAGTGCTCTCCAGAAATGGAATGGTTTGCCTTTCTGTGAGTGTTCTTAGGGCAAAGTTTGGATAACTGTTTGTTATGGAAGTAGTAGCAAGGATTTTTTTCAGGTAGGAGGTGCATTGGATGGATTCTGAGATCCATTCCAACCTGGACTCTACGGAAAAAACATGGACAGATTACTGGGTAACTTGGAGTAGAGAGAGAAGTGTCAATGATCACAGTGTCTAACCTTATATATCACCATAATATTTGCAAATAAGGTATCTGGGTAGCACAGTGGATAGTGTTGAGCCTGGAGTCAGGAAGATTCATCTTCCTGAGATCAAGTCTGGCCTCAGACACTTCCTAGTTGTGTGATCCTGGGTAAATCACTTAACCCTGTTTGCCTCAGTTCCTCATCTGTAAAATGAACTGGAGAAGGAAATGACAAACAACTCAATTATTTTTGTCAAGAAAATCCCAAATGGGGTCATGAAGAGTTGAACATGAGTGAAACAACTGATACAACAACAAAAAATATTTGCAAAGCACTTTACATGTATTTTCTCAGTTCATCCTTACAATAACTCTCTCAGGTATATGCTGTTATAATCCCCATTCTACAGATGAGGAGCCTGAGTCTGAGAAAGGTTATGAGAGTTCAGAGAAGGAAGTGCATACTGTGGGCTGGGGTAAAATCAAGAAAAAACTTTAATAGTGCAAGTTGGGCTAATCATGAGCTTTGAAAATGGGCGGGATTTGGCTAGGCAGAGAAGAGGAGGAAAGCCCACCGGGCAAAGGAAAGAGTGAATGAAAACTTGGAGGATGGAAGGTGAAGAGGATGGTTGCGTAACAGTGAATAAGTAGACCAGTCTGGCTAGAGGAGATAGCTCAGGACCACACTGTACTGGGTCTTGAATTCCAAGTGACAGAGGGTTTGCTTGGGACTTTATCTTGTCACCAGTGGAAGCCAGTAAAGGTTTTTAAACTGGGGAATAAAATGACAAAACAAATATTTTAAGAATTCAACTATGTTCAAGGCGCGAAGAGGAAAAATAATGCAAAAACTCAATCTATTAGAAGGGATTAGACACTTATAAGTATTATAAGAGAGACTTAGATTCTTGGGAAAAGTAGAGCTAACCTGTGAGATTCAGGAAGGGAGGTGTTCCTTCTACCTGAAGAATGAAGGAGGGCCTGGTAAAGGAAATGACCACTGGGCCATCCATTGAAGGAAGAGAGGGCTTTCACTAAGGGATGATCAGAGCCCAATCCCCTCATTTTACAGGTGAGGAAATAAGTCCCAGGGAGCTTAAGTGATTTGCTCATGGTTACATAGGAAATCATCATTATAAGTAGGATTTGAACCCAGATCCTTTGAATCCAGGGTCAGTGTTCTGACCCTTTTACTGCACTGTCTGCCTTCATGACTTGTCCAAGGTCATACAGTAGTAAGTGCAAAGGAAGACATGAGGGACGGCGTGTACAAAAATATATAAGAACAGATCAGATAGGATGATATCAGGAAACAGTAGTTCAGCTTTGCTGGAATATAGACTCCATGAAGGAGAGCATTGTGAAAGCAGGTTGGAAAGAGAAATGACTCTGACTTGAGCTGTGTAGGGTAGATCAGAGCAGAGAGAGCTGGAGACAGAGTGGCCAGTCAATGCCTAAGTCAAGCTTGGGTAGAAAAATTAAGACAGATACAAGAGAAGTCACAAGGGAATATTCAACAGGAATTCCTCAAATGACTAGATAGGACAGTTAAGGGTCAAGGATGGTTTGAGACTGACTGACTAAAGTGACAGGTATAAGACAGTCTGGAAATATTAATCTATCCTTTATAGATGGGAAACTGAGGCACAGTGGTGAATTGAACTCTGGTCATTTACCTGATGAATCAGCTGGGTGGAATTAAGAAATGAAGTCAGGTTTTAGGGAATAGACTTGTGTGTTGCTCCAAATGGCCAGAAAGATCTAACAGAGAAATGTTACGAGTCAAGTCAACATTTATTAAGTACGTACTGTGTGCCTGATGCTACTGGGAATACAAAAGAAGGCAAAGGCAGTCTCTTCTCTCCAGAGCTCAAACACAGTCTAATGGAGACAGAGATACAAATTTAAGCTCAACGAAAGAAAGAGCTTTCTAACAATTAAAGTTGCTCCAGATCAAATCCACTGTCCTAAGAGATGACAATTAGTGACCCTGAACACTTTTAGGGTTCCCAAAGTGCCTACTAGATATTATCTCACTTAATCTTTACAACCCACCTCAGAGGTACATGTTTTTATTTTCCCCATTTCAGAAAGGATAAAACTGAGGCTTTAGGAGGATAAGTGATTTAGCCAGGGTCACACAGCACAGGAGCCCCATCAGTGAATGTATTTAAGGATCTGGATCTTTGTCTGTTAGAGATACTATAAAACATGTTCCTGAATTGGGTCATAGGACTTAGAGCTGAAAGGAACCTTAGAAATCATCAAGCTGGCACTCTCATTTTACGGATGAAAAAAGGAAGTCTAGCAGCTAATTGACAGCTGCTATGGGCCATGATTGAAACAGTAAAGTCTTCTAACTCCAAACTCTCCAAATCACTTCTAAGGTTGATCCCAGCTGAAAAATCTTATGAATCTTCTAATCCAAACCTAAATCATGAGTGATCAGTGATCTAGATATAATAGATAAGGGATGGTGCTATTGGTCCACTTCTTTCGGGAGCCCTTATCCATCCTGTTTCTTTTCAGTGACCACAGAGTGATCCTGAGAGGTGCTTTTTGTTTTGTTCTTCCTTGCCTATTCTTCCCTTTTCAAGGTAGTGCCTAACTAGGCTGCTAATGGGGATTCAGATCTTTTTTTGTTCAGGAAACCATATGACTGTAGAACCACAGAGTATCAGACTGAAAAAAGATCTTAAAGATTGTCTGATCCAACTTCCTTCCATTCCAATTTTTTAGATGTGGGAACTGAGGTTCAAGAAGTTGTCTAGGGTCTTCCATGATCACCCTGTGGTTTATGAGAAACCTAAGACTGGAGAGTTCAGGTCTTGTGACATTTAGACCAATACCTCCTCTTACTAACACTTGTGACCAGAGGTCCCATTCTAGGACTGAGGTCAAGGGGAACCTGTTGTCCAAATTGTTCTAGTTCCCTTTTCCTCCCATTTCAGGCACTATAAGTAAACAAAAAAAAATACATATCCACTGAAATCCAATTTCCTTTTAAAATAATGATAATATTTCAAATAGGAGATATAATTATCTTTCAGCAACAAAATGAAAAGTGCATTGAGATGCCATTTAAGGACTCTGAGGCAATATGAGGTTTTAAAATATCAGGGCTAGATGTTGAAAAATCATTCAGTGCTATAGGACCAGGAGATTGTTGGTCCTTCCAAATGAAGCATTTTTCAGAACTCTATTCCAAAGCAATGAAGTCAATTAGTCCATTAAAATCTCATTGCCATGTGGTGAAATAGTTGAGCTTAGTTGGGTTCAAGTAGCTATTATAGGAAATATATCATAGCTATTGTAGGAAATACATCATAACTTTCTGGAATTAATTGTTGAGATGAATATCAAGAGTTATTTGACTATCTTTTCTACCTCCTAGTAAGTAATCTCTTGATTATGTAAGAAGGACAAGAAATTGAAGCCGCTTGATGTGATTTCTCTCTACCACCTTCATCCATTCCTCAAAATTTCTCAGTATCTGATTGACAATTCTGACCTTATTCCCTTCTAGTCTAGGCTTAGGCCCAATCATCCTACCTGTCCCCTTAGGCCCACGACTTCCTACTTCCTCAAAGACTTTGCTCCAGATGTCCTCCCCTACATCTTTACCCTCTGTCTCTCTCTTTTTCTCTGTCTCTGTCTCTCTCCTCTCTCCCCCCTCTCTCCTTTTTGTCTCTGTCTCCCACTTTCTTTCCCTCTTTCCTCTTGCCCTCTTTCTCTTTCTTTCTCTCTCCCTCCACTGTCTGCTTCCCATTTGCCTAGAAGTATGTTCAAGTGTCCCTTATCCTTTAAAAAAAAGCCTTCCATAGATCTTTTATCTTTTCCAGTTACCATCCTATCCTTCTCCTCTTCACTACTGTTGTTGAAAAAAGTTACCTTTACTTAATATGTCCAGAAGGATGCCTTACTTAAATTTTGCCCCTCACACAGCACTGTGCTCATAGTAGGTACTTAATAAACATTCACTAAATGAATGAATGAATGAACATACACACACACACACACACACACACACACATATCACATACATACACACACATCCCTTGAATTCGGTGATATTTCTCTGAGATCACCCATTACTACTCTTTTTTCTGTATCAATCAACCAACTCTGTAGTGTTCTTTTCCAAACATACCAAGATGCCAGATAGCTATTCAACTTCCAGTGAAGCATTAAAGGATTAGAGGTTTCTAAGGAGCCACTGGGAAAGAAGATTCATCAAGGAACACCATGCAATGAAAAATAAGGTTGGAAAAATGGAGCAGTGGTTGGTGGAAGGCAGCTCTTTAGATACTGGCTCCTGCTTATCAGATCTCCTCTGCAGGGTCCCACGTTCTCTCTGTGTCTCTACTAAGTTACAAAGGCAGCATTTTGGACCTCTGGAGGGTCCTAGAACCAAGTTGGGGGGAAATTATATCATTATTTCACTATAATTGGTTTCCTTTGTAATACTGTATATTTTCTTCTAGACATTTAAAAACATTTTTCATAGAAGAAATCCACAGATTTCACTGGACTGCCAAAGGGGCTCATGCCCCCCAAAAAACATTGAAGAGCTTTTTGGGGTCTAGTTACTAACCTAGGGAAGAAAGCTTTTGGTAACTTGGGAGCAGGGGCAGGTTGAGGGGCTGGCAACAGGGATGATTCAGGTCACTTATTACTTTCCAGACATTCTGTACTTTTTTCCCCCTTCTTATTAATGGGCTTAGCAATTTCTCAAAGAAAGTTGCCTAAACTCCTCCTAACTTCTTTGGGGCTGCTCTTCTCCTAAGGGTCCTATGCTGAGCAAGTGCAGAATGGACAGTGTGACCCCATCAGCCCTCAAGAAGCTATACAGAAAGATCACATGCTTTAGGAGATGAAGTCATGTCTGCACCTGGAGGATATTAGCAGTATTTCTCCGTGAAGAGGTTGCCCACACAAACAGAAACAACTGAGCAGACCCAAAGCTGACACTCCTTGGGTTGAATCTAGAAAGCTACAGTCAGCCTTTGATGGTCCCTGAGAGTGTTTAAGAGAGCTTCCTGGTGGTGTACCCCAAAGGGGGAAAAGTGGTTGCTCATTCTTCTAAAGGCCCTGACTCATTCTGACCACTTCTTTTCAAAGCTAAAATATCATTATAATGATGATTATTTATACAGGAATACATTATCCAGCATCATTAGGGAATGACCTATTTCCCATAAGTGGATATTGGGCCAGTTTGAACCTTTTTAGGCAGCCTAGTGAACCTTCTGCCCCTTGGGGACTCACCAGACTATATTAGTGTTGGACTTCTCCCAAGCTCAAGCCTTGTCAATAGCCTTGGTAAGCAGTCCTGTATCTGCCACTGGAAGCATTTGAGAGGGGCTGCATAACTACATGCCAAGGATACTACATAAGGGAGTTGGAAGAGATGAGGTCCCTCCCAGCTTTACAGTTCTTCATCTCCAAGATTTAGACCAGGCTTTAGCTATCAGCAAATCCCCAGCAACAGCTATTAAGAACTAGGCTCTTGACATGCCAGCTTAGCTGAAAGCAGCAAAATTCTGCAAGGAAAGACCCATATGTACAAAAATATTTATTACAGCTCTCTTTGTAGTGACAAAAAATTGGAAATTAAGGGAATGCCCATCAATTGGGGAATGGCTAAACAAGTTGTGGTATATGAATGTAATGGAATACTATTGAGCTATAAGAAATGAGGAGCAGATGGAACTTCATATTTACTTGGAGAGGCTTATATAAACTGATGCTAAGTGAGAAGAGCAGAACCAGGAGAAATTTGTACACAATGACAGACACAACGTATGTGTGATGACCGACTTTGATAAACTGGACTCTTCTCAGCAATGCAAGGTTATATAAGACAACTCTAAAAGATTCAGGATGGAAGGAGATGTCTACATTCAGAAAAAGATCTAGAAAGAACAGAGTTTAAAAGCAGACTGAAGCAAACTACCTGCTGTCTTTTTTTTTCCTTGTTTTGTTTTGTTTCCTCTTTCCCATTGTTCATTCCATCGGTTACAACCCTTCTTTACAACCAGACTAATGTCTAGTGTTAAAGTATTTGCAGATCCGATATTTGATTGCATACCGCCATGGGTGGGGAGAGGGGAGGAGGAAGGGGAGAAAATTTGAAACTCAAGGGATTATGGAACTGAATCTTGTAAACTAAAAGCAAACAAACAAATCAGTAAAAAAATTTTTTTAAAAATTCTGCAAGGAAAGAGATTGATATAGTTGCCATCACTGAACTTTAGTGCTGGTTAAAAAAAAAAAACCACCTTGGGCTAGGATTTGCTACCTCTGAATTTCTAGCAAGTGACTTAACCAAGTATCTGGGTATAGTAGGAACCTGGCTGAGGGTAGGAGATGGGATCATAAGATTATGGGATTTAGAAATGGCAAGGATAGAATTTAGTCTGATTTATAAAAAATAAGAGCCATTCCCCAATTGATAGTCAAAAGATATAAACAGGAAGTTTTCAGAAGAAGAAATCAAAGCTATCTACGTTGTTCAGTTGTGTCTAACTCTTCATGACCCCATGGACCATAGCATGCCAATGCTATCCATAGAGTTTTCTTTGCCTTAAGCCAGTTGGACTAGCTGACCTTAAAGGTTCTTGCTAGTTTTTAAAATGTTCTTTTAAATTTATTGTTTTATATATTTTGAACATTCTTTTTAAATTTTAAATTCCAAACTCTCTTCCTCCCAACCCATTGAGAAGGCAAGCAATATGATATCAATTATACATATGAAATCATGAAAAACATTTCCATATTAGTCATTTTTTTAAAAAAGCAAGAAAAACAAGGTGAGAAAATTATACTTCAATTGTACTCAAAGTTCTTCAGTTCTTTCTCTGAAAGTAAATAGCATTTTTTCATCATGAGTCCTTTGGAATTGTCTTGGATTATTGTATGGATCAGAGTAGCCAAGTCTTCCACAGTTGATCATCATTACAACATTGCTGTTACCGTGTACAACGATCTCCTCATTCTTCTCATATCACTTTGCATCAGTTCATATAGGTCTTGCCATATTTTTCTGAAACCACCCCACCTTATCATTTCCCATAACACAATACTATAACCATCCCAACCATATGTCACAGCTTGTTCAGCTAGTTCCAAGTTGATGAACATCCCTTTGATGTCCAATTCTTTGACTCCATAAAAAGAGCTGCTATAAATGTTTTTGTACGTATAGATCTTTTTCCTTCTTCTTTGATCTCTTTGGAATACAGACTAGCAGTGGTATTTCTGGGTCAAAGCATTTTATAACCCTTTGAGCCTAGTTCCAAATCATTCTCCAGAATGATTGGGCCAGTTCATTACTCTACCAAGAGTTCATTAATGTACCTATTCTTCTCTTATCCCCTTCAGCATTTGCCATTTCTGATAGATGTGAGGTATTACCTCAGAATTGTTTTAATTTGCTTTTCTCTAATCAATAATGAGTTAGAAGGTTTTTTCATATGATTGTAGATAACCTGAGGTAGCTAGGTGGCTCAGTGGATAGAGCACTAGGCCTGGAGTCAGGAAGACCTGAGTTCAAATCCAGTCTCAGACCTTACTAGCTATGTGACCCTGGGCAACTCACTTAACCTCTGTTTGCCTTAATCCACTGAAGGAGGAAATGGCAAACCACTCCAGTATCTTTGCAAAGAAAACTCTATGGATAGCATTGGCATGCTATGGTCCATGGGGTCATGAAGAGTTAGACACAACTGAACAACGTAGATAGCTTTGATTTCTTCTTCTGAAAACTTCCTGTTTATATCTTTTGACTATCAATTGGGGAATGGCTCTTATTTTTTATAAATCAGACTAAATTCTATCCTTGCCATTTCTAAATCCCATAATCTTATGATCCCATCTCCTACCCTCAGCCAGGTTCCTACTATACCCAGATACTTGGGAAAGAGGCCACGGTAACTTCAGGATGAGTCATGCAATTGAAATGTACAGACTTAAGAGGAAACCTAAGTTATGTGGGAATTCTGAGAAGCGGGAGGAGGGCTACTCCACCCCCACATTGGGTTATTGCATCTAAGGATCAGCAAGGGAAATAACAAGTTTGATCTCACCACTATCCCAATAGAGAGCTCTGCTTATTACACTAGGCTAGTGATCTGTTTGTTTTCCTTCTCCATGGCAGTACCTCATTACTGAGCAGCTACTATGCACCTAGCTGTGTGCTATGGGAAACACAGCACAGTATAAGGTAGAGTCTGTGCCATCAGAGAGCTAATAATATCATTAAGAAGACCAGAAAGCAATCATGGTACAACAAAAAAACATTGGACTGAGTCTAAATTTACAGCACCAACCATGTGACCTGGGGCAAATTATTTAATTTTTGTGTACTTTTATTTTTCCGTCTATAAAAAACATTCTATCTCCAGTGTCCATGTATTTACACACTGTTACCCATGCCTAGAGTGGGATCCGTCTTTGTCTCTGGCTCTGAGAATCCTGACTTCCCTTCAAAGCTCATCTCTGGGGCCACCTCCTACATTCTTCTTTCCTGCTCCATACTCCCTCCCCTACCAAAATTACTTTGGGTATTTACTTTCTATGCGTAGGGTGTCCAAAAAATATAAGATGCAATATTTCCCAAAGGTTTGAGTGAAACTTTAACAGCTGAAAACTTAAGCCATAACATTTAAAGCTGCACTTGGACTTTGGGGACACCTGGCATCTCCTATTTACTTATACATGTACTTAATAATTTCTTCCCAAAAGAATGTAAACACCCTTAGGGCAGAGCCTGAGATTCATCTTTGTCTTTTTATCTCCCATGTCTACCACTTTGCCTGGCACATAAGTAGTCATTCAATAAATATGTATTGACCGACAGATTACCCACCTCACCGAGCAGTGAGAATCAATGAAGATGATACCCACAAAAATGCCTTGAAAAGCTAAAAGAGCTGCATAGGCATAATAACTAGCATTTTTATGTGACACCTACTATGTGCTAAGTGCTTTACAAATATTCTCCCAGTTGGTTCTCGTAACAACTCTGTAAGGTAGGTGCAATTATATGCCCATTTCACAGTTGAGGAAACTGAGGCAAACAGAAGTTAAGTGACTTGCCCAGGGTCACACAGCTAATAAATGTCTGAGGCCATATTTGAACTGAGGTCTTCCTGACTCTGGGTCCAGCATTGTATCCACTGTACTACCCAGCTGTCACATGTACAATAAGCCATCACATTTTAGAGTGAGGATCTGAGTGGATTTTGTAGGACTACAACTAGCCACAGAGTAGGACTTGAGAGCAGAACTAATTTCCTGGCTGTGTTGAGGGCAACAGTCCTGGTGACAGTTACTTCCTTTGGGTAGCCTTGCCTTCCTCATCAATAAAAAGAGAGTGCTTGTGCTAGGCAAACTTAGAAGTCTTTGCTAACATTCTGTGGTTCTATAAGCACTTGTTATACTTACTTTAGCCTTTTTAAGTGTAAATCTATTTCTAAGCAGCTGGGTGGTACAGTGGAAAGAGTGCTGGGTCTGGAGTCAGAAAGACCACTTCAAATCCAGCCTCAGACACTTACTAGCTGATTGACCCTGGACAAGTCACTTAACCTGTCTGCCACATTCTCAGCAATAAAATAGGGATAATAATAGCACATCCTTCACAGGATTGTTAAAGTTATGAGGATCAAATGAAATAGTGTTTATAAGGTGCTTAGCACACTGCCTCACTGTGTAATAAGCGTGTATAAACAATAAATCCTGTTTCCTTCCTTCATCCTTCCCTCCCTCTCTTTCTTCTTTCTGCCTCACTCCTTCTGTTTTTCCAGGACTTCACCAGTCTACCAAATGTTCTTTCATTGCATTTTCTTCATGTCATGTCCAAAGATAGAGGCAACATAGTACCATGTTTGAACTAGTGAAATCACTACCTTTGGAGTCAAAGGACTTGGGTTCAAATCCAGACTTGATGCCTTCTTATTTATGTAACATTAGGCAAATCACTTAATCTCCCTTATCTCCTTTTTCCATATGTAAAATGTGGAGTTTGGACTAGATTCTTAGGACTCCTTCCAGATCTGGATCCATGAGCCCATGATCCAATGGTCCCTCCCCCTTCTTCCTCCTCCTCCCGCCCAACTCCTAAGTGTTATGGGATTTTTAAAGTTTGGTTGGGCAAGGTGGCACACACCTCTAGTTCCTGGGGAGCCTGAAGTGGGAGGATCCCTTGAGCTCTGGAATTCTGAGTTGCAAGGGGACAGAAAGTCAATAGGGTATCCACGTAAGTCCAGTCTTGATGTGGTAAGCCTTCTAGGACCAGGAGGTCACCAGAATGACTAAGGAGCAGCTAACCAGTCCAGGTCAGAAATGGAACAAGTCAAAGCTTCCATGCCCGTCAGCAATGGGATCAGGCCCATGAGTAGAGAGGTAGGGAGACGAACTCCCAAAACATACACATACACACACACATACACACACATGCATGCATGCGCACACAAGCACACGCACATGTGCACACACACACACACACACACACACACACACACACACATACACACTGAACCAAATTAGCTGAAAAAACAATGCTGATAACCAATGATCTACAATACTGAGAGTTTCCAAGAATCAGATCCTGTTTTTCTTCCATCATACTTAAAATCACTTTGGTCTTCTTTTGCTGAAGCCTCTGCTTTCATTTCTCTGGTAGGTCTATATGTGCTTGTTGGAGCAGGTGCCCTGATGATGACTGTGGGATTCTTTGGCTGCTGTGGAGCTGTGCGAGAGTCTCAGTGTCTGCTTGGATCAGTAAGTGGAGGGATCTTGCCCTAGTTCCACCATGGGTTCACTGCTTGTTCTGGGGAGTTCATACATGCTCTCTGGAGTTCAGATTCTCCCTTTGCAGCTGTGCTTTCTCATTTCATAAAGGATGATATGAAATTAAATGAGATTGTATGGTCAGGCACGGGAACACAAATCTGTAATCTCTGCTACTAAGGAAGGCTGAGACTGGTGAACTGCTTGAGTTCAATAGTTTTGAATTATACTAGGACTAAAGATGATAAGATGTTTGTACTAATTGGGGCACTAGTGTGTTCAGCCTCTGGATCATCAGGCTACCTAAGGAGGGACAACCTAACCCAGGTTGCAAAATGGAGCAAGGAAATTGCTCTACACTGATCAGTATTGAGATCACGTCCATGAGTAGCTACCATACTACTAGCCTGGACAAGAGGTGGAGACTAAGTCTTAATCAACTTATCAATCAAATCATCGATTTGAAAGTAAGAGGAAGAATTCCCACAAAAATCTATGGAATTATGATTGTTGCTCCTTAAAGACAGTATTTCATGGTGTATGAAGTATTCTGTAAATGACAGCCTTGTAGCCAGAGCACAATTATTATTTACAAGAACAATGAGTTTATAAAATCACCAGCTTGGCCAGATATCCCTCTTGAGGTCTCTTTTAGTGAGCAACCTCCTTTTTAAACTAACATCAGATGATTTCAGGAAATGTGCAGCAGGCTTCAGAACTGCCTGTGGCAGGGGCGGGGAAGAGAGGAGAGAAAATTTTCTGTATTGCTCCATGGGGAGTCAGAGGCAGTAGTCATTATTGGAAAACAGTGTGCTGCTGATGGAGTCTTTTGTAGAATTTTTAGCCTTTCTTTCTCCTTCAAATCTCTGGTTGTCATAAATGACATCTGATTCACAGTCACCATTCTTCTTTCTCTCCCATGTTCTATTTAACAACGACAGAAGGTCTACCCAATCCTACTGGGGGTAGATCTGTGCTGGTATCTGACGAACAAAAGAGATCCATCCATCAACAAACATTTACTAAGCACCTACTATGTGTAGTAGGCACTGTGTCTGGCTGCTCAGGGGTGCAAGACAAAAATGAAATGGCTTCTGTCCTCAAAGAGCTTATATTCTACTAGAAGGTTAAAGCATGTTCACGGATAAATACATACAGGAAATATTAATACCCCTTCCCAATATATGATGGTGGGGCAGACACTAAGAATCAAAGGAATCAGAAATGGTCTGAATATGAATTCAATTCATTACTATGTAGCATAAGCAAAGGGATAGCTATTGGGGAAACAGAGATGAAGAAATTATGGTTTCTACCATTAAGAAGTTCACTGTCAAAAATGTTGTCTGTATAGGGTGGGTAGAAGAATTATAGGACATGTACACAAAGAGCTATGACAAAATAGAATATATTAAGTTCCTAAGATGAGCATGGAGGGTGAAAAGCTCAGAGAAGAAGACAATCTCTTTCATCTGGGAATCAGGGAAGGTTTCACAGAGCAAGTAATATTTGAACTGGGACTTGGGGTATAGAGTGGGGGTGAGTATCAACAGGTAAAAGTAAGGGTAGGGAGGATTCCAGGCACAGGGCGTAGCATCTGGGGGAAAGTGATGATATGGAAGCTTGGGAGTTGTCCAAAGGATGCCAAGTAATCTAGGTTGACAGAAGCATAGGTCCTGAGCTGGAAGAGACAATCTCTCTCTTTGGCTTTCTGAGTTTATATTGGGGGAAACCAAGAGGGGGGCTCAAGCAAAAATCTATCCAGATGACCTTATATCCTACTCTCCCAGAATCCAGAGAAAGAAGCTCTAATGTCTTATGGAAGGAAACTCATCTTGTAAATGCATCCTGCTGAATCAGTCCCAACCCTTGTGGACTCTGCAAAGTATTTTAAGAATAAAGTTTGAGTAAAAGAAAGTGTTAACCAGACTAATGAGATCAATATTTTCTCTCTGCAGTTTTTCACCTGCCTGCTGGTGATCTTTGCTGCAGAGGTAACCACTGGAGTATTTGCATTTATAGGCAAAGGAATGGTAAGTAACAATGAGTTGCAGTATCTGCTTTTTAGTGTTTAAAGCATTCTTCCCAAAAACATATGGGTAAACATTGCCAACCTCCAAAATGAAATGGAAAAACCAAGGAACAATCAAATCAGGAAATAGGCAACAGTCAGAGGTATCCTCACTCTGTATATGAAAGGGGGACTGGAATTATGGGGAAAGGAGAGAAGCATGTACTCTGTTCTCTTGTTTAATGATCCTTGTTCCTCAAGGGCAAGCATGAGAAGGGGCCCTCTTCAATTCTCAGAGAGAAAAACTTGGCCTGATGCCTATCAGGGATATAGATTTTAAGTTCACCCTAAGCATTATGGGTACCAAACCACATCAGCCAGGGGGTTGTGGGGATTGCAAAAAGAAAGTGTTAGGAGGAGGGCAGGAAAGGAGAGAAGGAAGAAAAGAGAGTAAGAGTGACTGAGTTTCATAAGAAGTTGGGAGATCAAGTGGCATTTATTTCAATTCAAGTATTTATTAAGTAATAACTCCATACTAGACACTTGTACTTGTATCCCGGGTACTAGGGATACAAAAACAAAGCCATCCCCATCCTCAAGAAGCTAACGTTCTTCTCAGGGATCCAGCATGTACAAAGACAAATGAATACAGAATATTTTGAGCTAGAAGAAAGCACTAACAGTTACAGGGAAGAGGAGGTGGTTCTTGAGCTGAGCCTTGGAAGATCCAGGGATTCAAAAAGGCCAGAGTAAAGAGGGAGAACGTTCTAGGCAAGACAGAGCCCAGCTTAGCAAACAAGAAGTGAATAATGATAATGAATAATCCAGCAAAGGTCATTAAGAAAGAGCAACTATAACGGGTCAGAGACAATGGGGTCACAGAATCAAGGGAGGAGAGAATATCCAGAAGGAGAGAACAATAGTGTCAAAAGCTTCATGAGGCACTGAAGCAAACAGGGTTAAGTGACTTGCCCAGGATCTCACAGGTAATAAGTGTCTGAGTAAGTGTCTCAAGTAGGATGAGGAACCAAGAAAAAAGACAGTTAAGAAATCATTGGTAACTTGGAAGGAACAGTGTCAAGTTGAGGGGCAGAGTTAGAAGCCAGATTGCAAGGCATATTGAGAAGTAAATGGGAAGGATCATATTAACAGATTTAAAACTGGAAGGGAACTGTTAGGTCATCATTTTACAGTCAAGGAAACTGAGGCCTAGAGAAATTAAGTTCACAAAGTCATACAAGATGAGTACAGCCTGGATTTGAACCTGCATCCTCTCACTTCAAATTTAGCAATTTCCTACTATGCTCCTGCCTCCTGAATGAATGGAGATGTTGGCTGTTGATGACTCTTTCTAAGACATCAGCTGTGAAAGTGAGGAGATCTGTAGAATAGCAGCCTGAGGGGATGGAAACCTTCCTTTGACCTTTTCATCTCCCTCTAAGGATGAGGGAGATTTAGGCACGTTTGTCAGCAGCAGGCAAGGAGGAAAAAGAGGAGACAGACAGATAAACAGAGACAGAAAGAGAAAAGCTCCTTTTCCCGCTGCCTTCAAATATGATCAGATTTTACCCATCATTTAAAAAAAAAAAACCTTCATTGATCCTGCCATCCTCCCAAGCTACTGTCCTGTATCTCTCCTTCCAGAAATAACATATACCCAAAGCACTACATAAGTACTGGCTATTACTATTGTATTATTTCATTGACAGTCTTTAAAAGAATCATTTATACCCACTTCTGCTACTTCTCACCACCCAC
>CM053584.1:350706071-350721367 GCA_028627135.1 Pseudochirops cupreus
ATATATATATATATATATATATATGTATATATTTAAAGTACCAGGAACACAGAATAAGGGAGACAAGCAGTTCTTTTGGTACAGGTTCAAGTTAAGAGGGGAAAGGACTTTAGGGTACCTTCAGATTACAGAATAAACTAGGGGCTTCACAAAGTCAACCCTTAATATTATTTTTAACTCTCAGGGGACTGTTTGTATCCATATCATACAGTATTTATTGTACATTTTTTCAAAAAAAAGTAAACTGAGATGATTTTATATTGAATCTTCTTTTTATGTTGTGCTATGTATATGAAAAAGTTCTCTTTTTTTGTCTTTTTGTATTTAAGTTCAAAATGAATAAAAAAATTTTTAAAGAATCTGCCATGGTTACACAAGGAGTAAGCCCAGGGGTGTGTTTCAACTGGAGAGCCAGTCCTCTGTCCATTGTACTGCACTGTCTCCATCCCACTCCCTCCTGATCAAGTGAACATCCTTCTTTCAGAGGACCGAAACCAATGCCCTGGATCTGCCTTCAACTGTGATCCAGGAGAGAAAAGACTAGGAGGCATAAGAGGTGATGTTTTTAGCCCCTGCGTTATATAGGCAGAGTTGAGAGCACGATACTGTCACTCTCTGCTAACTGAAGCTTGCAGAGGTTTCCACCAGTTCTACAAGTCTAGGAGAAAACCCTTTTTTTTTTTCCTTTATGAAGAAGAAAGGAAATTTCAAAACCTAAACACCAAAAAAAGCAGGCCATCCATCTTCAGGAGGATTAGCAGGGTGTCTCCATAACCTGCAGGGTATCTCAGTCTCCCACTCCTCCCAGACTTGATGGTTCACTAACTTATTTGAAGTGCTCAGACTCTGCCTCCAGTGAATATTTGACTTTGACACTTCTATGTCAAACAGAAGTTTTAACACAGAACTTTATCAGACATCACGTCTAGTGAAGACAGAAGCAATAACCAGTCACAGCTGCACTGAGCACTCCAGGTTTAGCAAACCTTCTCCACTCCTATGCACTTCACTTTTACATATTTTAATATTCCAAAGCAGGCCAGGAAAACCTTCAGGCTGCCAGGACACTGGGTAAAATATTCAGCTAGGGATGCTATTGCTCTCTCCCTGTCCCACTAAACTTTGAGATTGGGGCTACATTTTATCTAAACTCTTTAGCTCAGCCAGAGTCTAGCATAGAGCTCTGCATGCAGTGGGCACTTGATAAATAAAATCTAGTGGCAAGAAGAAAAAAAAGAAGGAAGAGAGGAGGGGAGGAAGAGATGAACTGGGTAGCTCACCCAGAGTCATGCACAGTGCTTTTCACATAATACATTTCAAACAGTAGGCATTCAATACATGCATGTTGCTTGAATTGATGAATAAATGAATGACTAGGTAGCTCAGACAGACTTTGACACAGTGATTACTGAGTAAATATTTGTTACTAAGCCAACACAAACAAGATTAGAAGGCAAGCAGAAAACTAGGAAACAATTTCTACAGTCAGTGTCTCTGATAAAGGCCTCATTTCTGAAATGATAAATATCGAGAACTGAGTCAAATTGATAAGAATACAAGTCATTCCCTAATTGATAGTCTAAGAATACGAACAGGGAGTTTTCAGACAAAGAAACTAAAGTTATCTATAGTCTTATGAAAAAATGTTCTAAATCACTGTTGATCAAAGAAATGCAAATCAAAACAACTCTGAGGTACCACATCACACCTATCAGATTGGCCAATATGACAAAACAGGAAAATGATAAATGTTGGAGAGGATGCGGGAAAATTGGAACACAAATGCATTGTTGGTGGAGTTGTGAACTGATCAACCATTCTGGAAAGCAATTTGAAACTATGTCCAAAGGGCTATAAAACTGTGCATATCCTTTGACCCAGCATTGCCACATCTAGGTCTGTATCCCAAAGAGATCATAAAAACAGGAAAAGGACCCACACGCAGAAAAATATTTATACCAGCTCTTTTTGTGGTGACAAAGAATTGGAAATTGAGGAAATGCCCATCAATTAGGGAATGACTGAACAAGTTATGGTATATGAATATAATGGAATACTATTGTTCCATAAGAAATGATGAGCAGGCAGACTTTTATCTCAGAATTCTCCCTGCCTCATACAAATCCATCATAATCTTGGAGAAGTCATTCCTTTAGGAATAAAAAGGACCAAGGAATTTAACTATTTTTTCCCCTGTCATTAGAGATATCCTGGGGAAAAAAAGGATTTTAGTTCAAAAGTACTTCAGTCAGTCAATCAATGAGCAAGCATTGTTTAAGCGTCTATTACATGTCAGTCACAGTGTGAGATGCTGGGAATACGATAAAAAAAAAAGTTACTTCCCTTAGGAAGCTTGCATTCTATGGCAAGGAAGGGTGGGGACCATGTATAATTTCATAAAGAAAACATCTACCCAAAATAGATAGAAGATAATTTTGGAAGAAGGCAGGTAGTGAACAATTTGTCCCGATTGCCCACTGTCAGTCACACAGACTTTCAATAAGCATTTAGTAAGCATCTACTGGGACAGCTAAGTGGCACAGTAGAGTGCCAAGCCTACAGTCAGGAAGACTCATCTTCCTGAGTTTAAATCTGGCCTCAGATACTTACTAGCTGTGTGACCCTGGGTAAGTCACTTACCCCTCTTTCCCTCAGTTTCCTCATCTGTAAAATGAGCTGGAGAAGAAAATGGCAAACAGCCCCGGTATCTTTTCCAAGAAAACCCCAAATAGGATCACAGAATGTCTGACAGGATGGAACAAAATAACAAGCACCTACTATGTGCCAGGCACTGTGATAAGAACAAGGGATACAAAAAAGGGTAAAAAACAGTCCCTGCCCTCAATGAGCTGATAGTCTCCTGGGGGAGGTAATATGCAAACAAGTAGGGACTAAGATGGAAGAGCCAGGACAAAATGAAGATCACCTTGGAAGGAAGATACTAAGAGTAAGAGGACTGGGAAAGGCTTTTTCCAGAAGGCAGGACTTTGGTGGGGACTTGAAGGAAGCCAGGAGGCAGAGATGAGGAGGGAGAGCATTCCAGGCATGGGGATAGTGGCGCCCCCTACAGTACACCGCTCAGTGTTCAGTGTACAGGGTGTCCCTAAAGTCTGGACACATAGGAAATCCCATTAACTGTACATATTTTCAAGAAATGAAATGAACAACATTTTATTTAATTAGCATAAATTTTAGCCATAACAATTTCATATGGAATAAAAGTTGTCATTAGCTATTGGGGACTATTTTTCATATTAATGAGATTAATTTAATTAATGAGATTGTCTATGAAATCTCATTTATGCTTATTAAATGAAATGTTGAAAATTTATTTCATTTCCTTTCTTGAAAATATGCATAGTTAATGAGATTTCCTATGTGTCCAGACTTTAGGGACACCCTGTACAGCAGGTATACTGTGTGTAGAGATGCATGAGGATTGATAGAACATTGGTTATTGGGTCAGTGGGAAAAGGGAAAGTAATTGTTCCTACTTCCAAGGAGCTCGTGAAAGGAGAATACACACATACACAGGCACCCCACCTTTTTATTTGAATGTGTATTTCACTGAATTACTTCATCTCTCCCCAGGACAGTCTTCCCTAACGAGCTTGCTCATAAAATTGTTTCCTTTTCCTTTTGGCTACTACCTTATTTGACCACCAGCCTTGCAGAGCGGCTTCCGGTGGATGAGATCCTCTTGGGTTTTTTGAGTAAGCCAGGCTTAAAAATTCCCCAACAGCTCCAAGTCAAATAGGAAAAAGACCAAGGGACTCAAGTCTCATGACAGGACATAAAAGAAGCCACAGCTGTGCCAAATGGGAGGGAAGGAAGGAAGGAAGGAAGGAAGGAAAGAAGGAAGGAAGGAAGGAAAGAAGGAAAGAAGGAAGGAAGAAAGGGAGGGAGGAAGGAAGGGAGGAAGGAAGGAAGAATTTAAGTACCTACTATGTGTCAGGCATTGTGCTAAGCACTTTACAAACATTATCTCATTTGATCTTCACAGCAACCTTGGGGGGTAGGTACTATTATGATCCCCATTTTACAGTTGAGGAAACTGAGGCAGTAGAAGCTAAGTGACTTGCCCAGGCTGACACAGCTAATAAGTGTCTTGAGGATGGTTTGAACTGGTCTTCTTCTCAGGCCCTGTGCTCTCTCCCCTGTACCACCTAGCTGCCAGAGTAAGGTAGTGACTCCCCCCAAAATGTCCTTGTATTTTATATTTACTTCTATGTGTATGTATATTGTTTCCAGGCAGAATGTGAGATTCTGGATGACCTATTTTTGGATCCCCAGCACCTTGCACATGCACTTAATTAGGACTGTAGATGGGACCTGAACCTGGACTGTGAAACTCCAAGATGAGTCAACCCCCTCTCCCCATGAAGGCCCAGATTTTCTCTGTATCTCCCAATCTTAGAGAGTTGCCTGGATGGTTTTTACGCTATGAGACAGATTATTTCAAACAGACATAGAAAGATAAGAACCGATGAGGAATGAAGTGAGCAGAATCAGAAAAACAATTTGTACTATAACCATAATATTGTTTTTTAAATGAATAATTTTGAAGATTTTTATGAACAGATGAAGAATGAAAACAGCAAAAACAGAACACTTTCTACGATGATGACAATACTGTGAAAGACAAACAGCTCTGAAATTTGTAATGAGGATAATCTTCCCTGATTTCAGAGGAACAATGATAGAACATGTTCTTTACCACCTGATAGAGGAGCAAGGGAATCTCGGTGTGAGGGATAATTTATAGTGAAGTTTCACCATTCTGGAAAATCAAATCTAGAATGGCTTCAGTATTCACTAGGCCTAGGGTTAGGTCACCTGACCTTCCAGCAATCTGGGGCTTAGAGCAGCGGAGACCCTCCCCCAGAGCCAACTCAGCACAAGATATGGCAAAGAAGGTTAAGACTGCCTTCATTGGACACCCACATGTTTCTGGGTCCTTTGTCTCCAGCGCTTAGGTTGTGGGTCAGCCCCCCTACCAATAAGAGTGAGAGCCAGTTGGGAAGGTTGGGTTTCTGCATTAGAAGATTATATAACCATGGGGTGGCTTCTACCTGTTGCTCTCTCCCTACCTCCATGTGGGCGACAGGGGCAGAGTCCTTTCTCATGAGAAAGAATAAAGACTTTCTGACTTTAGATTCAGACTCTAAACTCTTTCATCTCACACATAGGTAAAGAAAGAGACATTTTTTTAACTTAACTGATGGGGTGCTCAGGCCCCAGAACTCCACGGTAACCAGTGAGGGAATTTGTTTTTCTTCACTATCCATATCAAGTACAAAAACTTGTTTGTCTGGGTTTTTTTCAATGCACTGAGCAGTTTAGGGACTTGCCTAGAGTCAGACAGTCCCTATGTCTCAAAGGTGGGACTCTGACCCAAGGTCTTTTGTCTTTCAGGCCTCTATCCATTATTCAACATTGACTCACAGTAGGCAAGAATCAGAGGACACATTGATCACTTGACTATAGTTCTCATATATTTAAATACCTTTGCCCCAGGACATCTCTAAAAGGAAGAAAAACCATTTTATGCTTATACAGGTTAAAGTTGCCATCAGAGGTAGCAGGGTTAATCCTGGTATCTGAAAAGCTGCTCTGAAAAAAGGATAAGACCTCCTGCTCCGACTAATTCCCCATCACAGATTGCTACTGACTGGGTTACTGCTCTTGCCTGAGTGACAGGGACCCTGGGGAAGGAGGAGGGTCAGATGCTCACCACGCCGTCAGCCTCTGCAACTGGGGCAAGAGCAGACGCAGCAGCTTGGCTAGGCCCTGCAAGGAGGAAGAGCCAAGATATGAGGGAACCCGAGATGCTGGCCCAGGGGCCAGTGAGCAATTGAAAAAGTGATTAGCAAACAATCTTTGCTGCCAGGAAACAAACCTCAGTGATGCTGTCTAGGGGTGCTTGGAACTTGGGAACCTGAGAACAGCGGATGAAGAAAAACAGGAAATCAATGAAAGGGAGCACCAAAGCCACGGGCCCTAAAGTTCTATGCTCCTCATGAAACAGGAAGCAGGGCCTGGAGGAGATGGCCTCCAGATAGGAGACCATACTAGGTAAACACCTCTGATGCCAAGGGATTAGGCCACAAGGTAGGGTTGCTCCCGCCCTCTCTGGTCCTCAGTCAGTTCCCCATCACCATCAAAAAGGACAAAAGGTACAGGTGAGCCCCACAAGCTAAGGGGAATTTCAAAGACACAACTAGAAAGATGACAGGATTTGGGGGCAAAAGATCCAGAGACCATATTCGAAAATCAGATTTGCGTTTTCAAATTGTGTTGGTATGATCTCCTTTGGGATTAAGTTCTCTTTTGAATTTTTCTGTACAAATGTTTCCCTCCCTGTGAAGGCAAACCATTAAGAGCAGCTGGGGGCTGAGCACTTTTCAGTGTTTTTTGTAGACTTAGGCAGTTTGGGAAAGGAGGAGATCCCTCACCTCCAAAGTAGGAGAGAAGCTAATGGCAACCACAGATGATAATGCCACCTTCGGGAAAGACCTACAGTAAGAGCAGCATCTCCCCCCTCTCTCCTCTTCTCCCTCTCTTAAACCCTCAGCCATACATCCAGCCAGAGTTCTGGGCAACCAGGATTAGGGACCAAAGTCTGCTCCGTTGTCCTACAGATTTCAAGATAGAGTGAACTTGGGACAAAACTCCTGGGACTCAATTTAGCACATGCCCTGGCCTTCCCATTAGAGCAGTAGGTGGTGGCACAGTGGAGTTTTGGGCCTGGAGTCAGAAAGATTCATCTTCTTAAATTCAAATCTGGCCTCAGACACTCGCTAGCTGTGTGACCCTGGGCAAGTCGTTTCACCCTGTTTGCCTCAGTTTCCTCATCTGTCAGATGAGCTGGAGAAGGACATGGCAAACTATCTCTGCCAAGGAAACCCCAAAGAGGGTCATGAAGATTAGAACACAACTAAAAATAACTGAACAACTCAACTTCCCAATAGTGGTAACAGTGCTTTCATAGGCAAAATAATCACTTTTAGAGGCAGAGAGAACAATGGAATTGGGATCACAGGACCTCCAGTTGAAAGCATCAGTCATCTTAAAATTCCCAGCATTAACCAGACTCCTAAGAGGCATTTACTGGTACTGTACTAAGAAAATCCATTCAAACACTTATTAAGTTCCTCTCATATACAAGGAACATAGGGAAATACAAAGATTTTTAAATGGCACAGGCTCTGTCCTTGAGAAATTTAACTATTCTGTTGTTGTTCAGTTGTTTGGGCCATGTCTGACTCTGACCCCGTTTAGGGTTTTCTTGGCAAAGATACTGGAGTGTTTGCCATTTCTTTCTCTGGTTCAATTTACAGATGAGGAAACTGAGGCAAACAGAGTTAAGTGACTTGCCTAGGGTCACACAGCAAGTAAGATCTGAGGCCAGATTTGAACTCTAGAAGATGAGTCTTCCTGACTCTAAGCCCAACACCGTATCTCTCCTCTGGGTCGCCTAGCTGCCCTAACTATTCTACCAGAATTATTTAAATTGCGGTTAAAATAAAGAATCAAATTCAGCCTGCATGTTAGAGAAGGAAAACAACATGCTAACACTTAGTAAAATACCAGAGTTAGATAGAGAGGACCTGCGTTGGAATCCCTGTTCTGCCCCTCCAGGGACATTCTTTTCAATTTAATCTACATTCTTAACATTTCCACAATCGCTTTCCCAAGTCTAGACAATCAACAAGACAACACATTGAGCCCTGGTTTGTAACCTCTGCAGATTTCAGAGGTGTAAATGTTCTCACTGAAAGTTTTGCAATAGGCCGACCCCAGTGCCAGCGGGCTTCAGCTCCCCACTTTGCTTTGGGCAGGTTCCTTCCACGCTCTGGGCCTCGAAGGGACTGCCCAGAAGACACTCAATCTCCCTTCCCACTCTAAATGTATGACATTAGCCTCTTTGGGGTGTGTACGCCCAAAGGCTTGTTGTGAAAGGGAATGTAAAACTCAGTCGTCAACCACTCAACTGAAAACATGCTCCAAGTGCCCAGTAGGTGGGGTTCAGGCACCAGGGATGGATTAAGTTCTATAAAGACAAGCAATACAACCCTGCTCAGATAGTTCCGAGTCAGTCATGAGAGCACAGTCAAGAACCGTCCTGGGAGAAAAACTAGAGCCCAGAGGATTCTGGGGCCCAAGCTGTGAGCTCCAGTAAAACTGCTTTCCAGCATCAGGGGCCACGAGGGTCCCAGGGAAATGCTATGTATTTAATGGAAAGAAAAAAAGATTCCAGGGGAAAAAATTAGAAAATAACTAAGAAACGGTGGCAGGCACTGGACCCTGACGACCACAGGCTGCAGAGGGACTTGCGTCTAATTGTTTACCAGCCACATGTGTCAAGCTTAGCATAAAGGATGCAACGCCAGACGTCTTGGGAAAGAGAAAAAGGCCCAACCTGCTATAATCTGGGTTGGGATAAGCACCCCCTGGGAGTAATGAGACATTTACTTGTACTATAATCTCAATATTTTGTACTTTTCCCAAAAGGTGAGGACAAATCCAGGGTTCATCTGCCTAGCTTGCTTTAGGCATGTTAGATCACATCCTTTTCTGTCTGTCTTCTATCTAAATTGAGGCAGGTGAGTTTTATGGAATACTAAGAGATTATGCTTCGCCTTAATACACAGCAATTCAACTTAAATATTTAAGGGCTTCTTCATGAAGGGTTGTGTGGTGTAGGGGCTAGGGAGCCAGCCTGTAAGTCTAGAGGATACAGGTTTCCACAATCACTTTCTTGGAGCCTAGAACAAGGCACTTAACCTCTCAGAGTGGCCCAAGTAACTCTCTCGCGCCCCCCCCCAGTTAGGAGCAGGTCTAGTGAAGTCTCCAGAAATGCGATACACCTGGAGTCCTGGTGTTACGCCCAAGCCTTTGGTTATTTTGCAAAACAACTTCACCCCTCCCAGGTGCTTCCCCTCCCAAGCACTCCCAGGTTAAAGTGTATTTAAATCCCCGCCCCCTCCTGCCTCTTGTGGGCACTCCTACACTCTAGTGCTATGAGCCGTCCTGAATTTCAGTTCCCTTGCCTCAAAGACGCTTGTTATTACTACTTTGGAAGTCCTCTTACTTCTGGTTGACCCACATAAAACCCTGCTAAAAAAAATATCTAGCACTTATTTAAGGTTTACAAAGAACTTTACATACGTTATCTGATAAGCATAACATCCTTGTTAAGTAAGTGCTATTATCATCATCCCCATTTTACAGAAGAGGAAATGAGACTGAGAGCCATTAAGTCACACATTCAGGAATCACACAGCTAGGAAGCTTCTGAGGCTGAATGAGACCTGGGATCTCCCTGAATCCAAGCCCAGCCCTCTATCCTCTGTACCACATAGCTGTACTGGTAGAGAAAATTCTTCCATGGGAATCCCCCAACCATGAAATCCCAGATTGGAACAAGAATAAATTGTGGGGTATTGTGCTAGGTAGTAGGGGAGATCTGAAGATGAAAAATGAGGCAGTCTCAGTCCTAGGTGGAATTTCTACCCTTCCACTGGAAGAATTTGTAATTGCAGAAAGAAGAATTTTCTTCAGATGTAAGAAAACATCCTATTGAAAATAATAAATGTTGGTGAAGATGTGGGAAAACTGGAACACTAACTCATTGTTGGTGGAGTCTGGAGAGCAATTTGGAACTATGCCCAAAGTGCTATAAAACTGTGCATACTTTTTGATCCAGCAATACCACTATTAGATCTGTATCCCAAAGAGATCATAAGAAAAGGAAAAGGACCCACATGCACAAAAATATTTATAGCAGCTCTTTTTATGGAGGCAAAGAATTGGAAATGAGAGGATGTCCATCAATTGGGGAATGGCTGAACAAGTTGTAGTGTATGATTGTGGTGGAATACTATTGTACTATGAGAAATGATGAGCAGGATGCTTTCAGAAAAAACTGGAAAGGCTTACATGAACTGATGATGAGTGAAGTAAGCAGAACCATAAGAATATTGTATACAGTAACAACAACATTATGCAATGATCAGCTTTAATAGACTTGGCCCTTCTCAGCAGTGCAATGACCTAAGACAAATCCAAAAGACTCATGATGGAAAATGTTATCCCCATCCAAAGAAAAATCTATGGAGTCTGAATGCAGATCAGAGCATACTACTTTCACTTTTTTTGTTTTTTTTTCTTTCTTGTGGTTTTTCCCTTTTGTTCTGATTCTTCTTTCACAACATGACTGATGTGGAAATGTTTAATTTGTTTAATATAGCCTATATCAGATTGCATGCTGCCTTGGGGAGAGGGGAGAAAAAATTTGGAACTCAAAATCTTATAAAAGTAAGTGCTGAAAACTATCTTTACATGTAATTGGAAAAAATAAAATACTATTAAGTGAGGGGAGGGAAGAAAACATTCTATTAATAAAGCAATGCTTTGGAATCTGGGGCTCTGGGCAGGCTAGCATCCCAGGCCTGCCATTTGCAATTCATGTGGCCTTGGGTAAATCAGTTCCTATTTTGGGGCCTCATTTGCCTTGATAGTGAAATGAGGGATATTGTATCCAGTGATATCTAAGGTTCCCTCTAGCCCTCAATCTATGATGCTATAATTTTGAAACACCCAAAAGTCGTACAGGATGCCTTAGGAGGTAGTGAACTTCTTGTAACTGGAGATCTTTAATCTAAGTTTTAAAGACAGCTTCCTGGGAATGCTGTAGGGGAGCTTTAGTTGGACAAGATAACCTCTGAAGTATATCTCCATTGCTGTGATTCTGGTTTTCTACAAAGACTATCCAAACCTTACCCATCTCCTCAGGACTAGAGCTCAACTCCTTGTCAGCAGATGACCTCACCTCTCTTATTTTACAGAGAAAATTAAGGCTATTAATTCAAACTTCCACAACTCCATGTATTATAACTTTTCTTGCCTTTTTGGTTATGTTTAGTATGTGTAAAGGGAAGCACTGTGGTACAAGGTTTACGCTTCATTCCTTTATTTTCTATAGGCAGCTATATGGCTGTAAAGGTAATAGAATATAAATATCCCCCTGTATTGGCTTGGTTTTTGGGTGGAGTGGTAAAACCCAGAGCTTGTAAATCCCACTTGTGGGATGAACTTGTTGATGTAAAGAGAGAGGACTGAACTGGGAGGAGCTGCTGCCGTGGATTTAGAGAGAAGCCCAAGCAGAGAGAGGCAGAAGAACAGTTGGGGAGCAGTATCATGGAGGCAGAGAGAGAGAAGAATTGCCAGGGATCAGAGTTGCTGAGAGACTGTTAAGGGCCAGTTGGAGCTGCCCAGGACTTTTGAGAACTGCCACCTGGAGCTGCCGAGGACTGAGGAGGCATGGCTGTGATGCTGGTATTTTGTCTGTCTGTTTTGATGTTATTTTGCCAGATTCGTCTGCTGGTGAAGGACAGAGCTGTTATTGCAGAGGTCCTGGAATCTTGCTGTTGGTTCAGAAGCCCTGAAGAAGGATTTTCTTGTTGTATGAGTACAGAAATCCTGGAAGAGGGTCTTGCTGATGTTTTCAGGGGTTCTGGGACTATTCTGCAGGCAGAAAGTGAATTAATGAGGACACTAGCAATGTATATTGTGGCTTTGTTAAGCTTTGTCTCCCCAGGAACAGAGATTGCTGAGAACTTGCCTCTTGTCAAGATAAAGAAAAGACCTCTCCTTGGGTATTCAATGCTGTGATGATATCTTAACCTTGTTGTATCTTAAGGGTAGATGGCCTTTTGTGCTCTCCTGCCCCTTTTGAGAAAGTGTTTGCCATTAATGGATAGTATTGTAATTCAGTTTCAATGGGGGGGGGGGCTACTTTGACTAATGTACTGACCAGGTGTGGGGTACTTGGACCTTGGTACTTTGCAACTGAATTGAGGACTTACTAAATTATTGAGTTGTGATATATTTTGATTTTCTGTGAATGTTTTGTCTTAATCTGTCACTGTGTAAATGGAGTTTGCTATGCTCGTAATCCGAACCCAGAAGCTGCTTTTGCTCGGCGTTACAATGGCCCAGTGAGTAGACGGCTATTTCTGGAGACAGGATGAACTGCGTTCAAATTTGGCCTCAGATACTTGCTAACCGTGTGACCCCAGGCAAGTCACTTAACCTCTATTTGCTTCACTTTCCTCAACTATGAAATGAAGATAATAATTGCACCTCTTTTTCCAGGGTTGGTATGAGCATGAAACGAAATTATTTCTGTAAAGCACTTAGCACTGCTGCTTTCCAGTGTAAATTGTTTGATAAAGATAAGTAGCTCTGAAGGTCACTCTGAAGGAACTGGTCTACTTCCCTCATTTCCCTTTGAGCGAGGCCTCTCCAGGCCAATGACCCCTGTGCTTCTACTTGGATATGTCTGAAACCAAGCTCATTATCTGATCCACAAAATTAAGACCTTCACCTAACTTTCTGTTAATGGTGCCATTTTCCTACTAAGTCACTCATGTATAAAATTTTAGAGTCTTCAAATACTTCATCCTTCCATATCCAATCACTAACCAAACTGGTTGAATTTTTCTTCTTAAGGCCTCACAAACATGTCTCTTCCTTCCTGCACCCAGAAGCATCACCCTAAATCAAGTTTTCGTTACTTCCTTATAGTAACCATCTAAGTGATCTCCTCACTATGAGAAAAACTCTTTCAGGCTTGAGAGGGGTGAAAGTAAAAGCCAAATTTATTACTTGACCTGAATGGTAGGTGTCTCATAGTATAGATATACCCTATAGAACAGTGGTTCTCAACCTTCCTAGTGCCCTGACCCTTTAATAGTCGTATGTCGGCATGTCCGTATGTGGGCGGACCCACCTGGAGACGGATAGCGGAGGTACCTAAGACCATCAGAAATATGTGTTTTCCGATGGTCTTAAGCGACCCTTATGACCCCTGTGAAAGGGTTATTCGATCCCAAAGGGGTCTCGACCCACAGGTTGAGAACCACTGCTATAGAAGCAAAAGCAAGCCTTATATACCTGTCCCTCACCACAAAGTCCCTTCCCTGCTTCCCATTGGCTACATACTACACAGGGTACAACTTGCCAGCATGCCTAGTACATATTTTCCTTGATATGTTTCCCCATCCCACAACATACATTGCATAACCATTAAAATGAAAGTTAGTCCTCCCTGAGGAGAAGCTAATATTCATCAGCTTATTGTGCATGAGTATTCCAAACAAGACTTAAGATTTTCCCTACTTACTGACTTCTAGCCTCAAAACAGGATAAAAACCAGTTGGATCTTACTTTGCCCATTATCTTCTGTGTGAGACATAACTCCTCCATTATATCTCTCATTCTGCTGACTGTTATTCTGAATTTATGGAGACAGATTTCTCCTATATCTCTCAATTTCCCCTTTCCTCTGCTAGAAGATGTGAGAAATGCTGGCAGTTTGGTTTCCACAGATTCTATAGGGACAATGGGAATTTACATGAAGGAAGGCATAAATCTATAAAGAGGAGCGTGAGCTAAGCCGGCTTGGACCAGTTGGGGGATGGTCACCAACTTTTCATAAACACTCATGCTTAATGGGCAGGTCAGGAGAGTTGTAACCCAGAAGAACTGGGTTACAAGACAATCCCAGCTCTGAAGGGAAGAACGATGGGAAAGTCAATGGAAAGGGGCATAAAAAGGGCTTGCCTTTGTCTGATCCTTTGTAGACTCTTTCAGGAGGCTACCCATTTATTCATTATAGAATAAATATAAAATAAAGATCATGAAACTTCCTGGATCCCCAACAAGTGTGGTTTTTTCCCTAGACAGAGCACAAATATTTTCATTTATAACAATGTGAATTGGTAGAAGGGATAAACTAGTGTCAGGGAGATTTATTCTATTTTTTCTGTACGAGAGGATAGGAGGAGCTGGAAAACTGATCTTAGAAACAGAATTCAATTCAACAACTCCATTCAAAGGAAAAGGCATTTATCAATGGAAGCGAATAGAAGAGAACAGATCTTTCATTTTTGTCTTTGTATCCATCAGTCAATACACACTTATTAAGTACCTCCTAGTTCCAGGCACTATACTAAGTGCTGGGGATACAAAGAAAGGTTAAAAAAAAAAGTCCTTGCCCTCAAGGGGCTTACCATCTAATGAGGGGGAAATGACAGGTAAAAAGGAACTGAAAGGGGATGAGGAGTGAGGGATGGGATGGGACAAAGAAGCTTTGCAGACTGATGGGAAATGACGTCATGGCTGCCCTGGGAGCCTTTCTTAAATCTAGGATCTGGGAGGAACAAACACTCTGTTGTTCTCTCTCCACTTTCTCCAGAGGTAGGGAGGGGCCCCAGAGACTAAGGGTACTAAACAGATGTATTTCAGAGCTGATTAGATCTTGCAGTATGAAGACATCTCCAAACAATCAAACAACATTTATTAAGTGCCTACTATATACCAAGCACTGGGCTAAGTACTAGGCTTACAAATACAATTATTGAACCAATTCCTACTCAAAAAAAGTTTATATACCCTGGCTAGCAACATAGAGGTCAGCCTTGACTCCTTATACTCTCTCTTACCTCCTTACATCTGATCAGTGGTCAAATGCTATGTTTTCTACTTAACAGCTCTTGAATATGCTTTCTCTCTTCTGACATTGCAACCACACAAGTACGGGCCCTCATCCCCTCATTGCTGGACCATTACAATGGCCTGCTTACTGGTTGATCTCCCTAACTCAAGACTTTTCCTCATTCTAATCAATCTTCAACTCAGCTGTCAAATGGATCTTCCTAAAATGAAGCTTTAAGCCTATCACTCCTCTATTCAATAAACCCCAGGGACTCCCAATTACCTCCAGAATCAAATATCATTTCCTCTGTTTAGCTTGTAAAGTTTATCACAACTTGGCCCCTTCCTGCCCTTCCAGTTTCCTTCCATCTTACTCACCTTCACTTTACTCTCTCCCTAAAGGGTTCCTTTCTGCTCTGAGCCTGGGAATAAGGCTTAGAAATAAGGATCAAACAGCTTATAAAGTATCAGAGGCCAATTTGAACTCAGATCTTCAGAACTCTGGGTGGGGTTATTTATCTCATCACGCCAATCCTTCTTGGTTATTGCTTTGGGGGAATATGTTGGGATTACATTTAGGATTTCTCTGGTACTGGAAATTCCCAGATGAGGAAACTCCTACCAAGGCAGACCTGGATGGGCTCTGCAGTTTGTCTCAGGGAGTCACTTGGCAGCACTCAAAAGTTAAATTACTTGCCCAGGGTCTGAGCCTAGGTATTCCTGTTCGCTCCATCTTGCATCTTTTCCTCCCTTCCTTATAAAAGGAAAGAGAGAGAGACAGAGAGAGAGAGAGA
>CM053584.1:350721867-350734066 GCA_028627135.1 Pseudochirops cupreus
ATGCTGATATTAATTCTATTCCTACATTAGCATACATATGCTATTCATATGTAGTCTTGTATAGTCATCATATAAATATGCTACTGTATTAATATAATTGATACTAGCACATAATTTAGCAGATTAAATTATATGCTATAAAGATACTTATGTGGTCATTTCATTTCATTATGAAAATAGACTTACTTTCCTCTCTTTTGCTCCAAAATTTTCCCATGCATGTTTTATCCCCTAGACTAGCATTTGAGTATTCTATCTATATATTTTGAACTCCCAAATGACATGATTGATTTAGGAAATTCTGACATGGACATGTGAAAACTGAAAGCACCTGGGGCTATACATTAGAAAAAACAGGTTGTAGTCTCAGCTCCACTGCTGCCTTCTGTGAATTGCCTCAGACAAGTCACTTCATCTCTCTTTCCTCCTCAAGAGAATGAGGGAATTCACCAAGCTGATATTTAAGGTCCCTTCAGATTCTGAAATCCTTTAAAAATTTGTTCCTGGGAAAGTAAAGTCAAGAGAGCAGTAACTGGCATTAGACAGGGATCCCATTTCCCCATCCAGACTCTAATTTGTTGGCCTTTTGCATGTATAGCTCTAGTTACAAATTCTCCAGAATGGTAATTCAGACTGCCCACTACTCTCAATCAGTATAGAAGCCCCTCTGCTTGAATGCTCCAGACAGACCCTCTCGATCTCACTAATAGCCTTCAGAGTTCTTCTCTTTGGTTCCCAGTGATGAGACCCAACACCAGTGTGTGGTCAGAGTATCAAGCCCTGAGTCTTTATTACCAAGAGTTTGCTGCCATCATTACAAATCCTGGCCAATGAAGGCTTTGCTGACATTCAAGCATGGCACAGGGGCCAGTCAACGCCATAATCCATCCTCCCTGAAAGGAGTGAGAGGAATACATTGCTAATAGCTAAAAGGAGCAGTTTTCACATGAAGCAATAATTGATTTTCTTGACTATTTGGGTTCCTCATACTACTTACTGTCATCCAATTCTAAGATGATTTCTGAGAATCCTTTTTTCCCTTTAACGCAGCAAAATGGAGGCTTTACTTTCCTTGTGGGGTTGGGGTAGCCAGAATTCCAATAAGTTTCCCTATTTCATCCTAATTTTCCTCCTCTATTTAGATATAATTATTTGAAAAGTAGCTCCTGTTGCAGGCCTGTTGACTAGGTTCTCTGGTTATTCTTAAAAATGCCCAAACTTCTCTGCTCCTCTCTGCCTTATCTTAAACTCTCTTTTCTGAACCCCTCTAGTTTCTATGCTGTGGAAAAGAAAGCCCTGATCAGGTCCAAGCTACATGCCCAAAGGAGCTCCTAGAACACAAAGTAAGTTTTTCTTTGTCCTCCTATCTACTGTTGATATAAAGAAGGAAAGAAATATACATTCAGATCAGAAAAAGAAGGGTTCAGAGCTTACCTCTGTGGGTCTGGGAAATCACCTGCACTTTCAGTTGCTTCATGAATAAAATAAATATTAGCATCCTGAAGAATGGTGAGGGGACATGTTTCCAGTAATGTTGAGAGACTGTCTAGTATAAGGGATAGAGTCCTAGACTCAGAATTACAAGGACTGACTTCAAATCCTGCCTCAAACACTGGTTGTGTGACCTGCAAAGATACCTCTAGTGACTGTACTGTCCAGAATAACTGAATTAAAGGGGGAACAAAAATTCCTGGTGAATTGGGGTGTGGGGAATAGTTAGGGAGAGCCTTAACTGTTTATTATCTAATGTTCTGTGGAAAGGAAAAGGGAGTAAGTCAGGCTAATGAATAATCAGAAGACACCTTGAGAAAAAAGTATCCACTGTAATGCCCATCTTCTTTCAAAACAGAACTGTATAGATGAGATTGAGAGCGTGATCAGTGCTAAACTCCAGCTCATTGGGATCGTCGGGATCGGGATAGCTGGCGTCACGGTGAGAAAACCGTTCTAGTCGATAATCTCATGTTTCTTGTGGAGTGATCCAAACTCCTTCTGCCCCAGATCACTTGGCCCATCTAGTATTCACTTGGGTTATGACTGTATCCCAGGAGAGCTTTCCGAGCAAGGTATTAGTGATAAGTCTAGGACAGTTTGTCACGGCTCTTGTTGACAAGGTCAGTTTGATGTGCTAATCCACATTCTTGTGGTACTCACCTCAAACTAGGCAACTAGGAGGTTACAGTGGATAGAGTGTGGACTTGGAGTCAGGAAGACCTGAGTTCAAATTCTGCTTCAAATAATTACTGACTGTGTGACCCTGGGCAAGTTCCTTAACCTCTCTGTGTCTCAGTTTCCCCATCTATAAAAAGGGGATAATAATAGCACTGATCTCCCAAGATTGCTATAAGGTTCAAATTAGCTAACATGTAAAGTGCTTTGCAGACCTTAAAGGGCTATATAAATGTTAGCTATCATCATCAACAGTATTAGTAATAATCATAATAATAACTGTAGCCCAGTCTTGTATAAATACATCCCCTATCTCTATAGCTACTCATTCTAGAAATCCAGCACCAGAAATGAACATATGCCTTCCAACTCTGTGCCTCTTCTGACTGTCAAGGCAACATAGTATCAGGCTAATCCTTCCCACCTGTAATTAAGCTAAACACACTCCAAATTCTTAATCTTGATAAAAGCTGTAATTCTTTACCCAGGTCTCTGTGGCCTTCCTTGGTGAGTCAGTAAATCTCTGCCTCACAGGATAGAGAGTGTAAAGCAGGGGGACCAGCAGGTGAAGCTCCCGTGGGGCAGGGTGAGACCCTCTAGAAATCCTCCAGCCTAGGCTGGTCTTCATTCTGTGGATTCCCGAGAGGCAGGATTGTTTGACTCCTTTCCTTTCAGTTATCTAATGGTGCTTTCCATCAATCCCATAGATCTCTGTGGAAAACAACAACCTGGAATGGGCATGGGGAAGACCTTAAGCCACACCTCCCTCCCCCCCCCCCCCATTTGGCAGTCACATAGGCTGGAGAGGGTGTCTTGATCCTTCATTCTAAGGAGTGCTTAGAGTTTCCCAAGAATTAGGTTAGAGTTAGGAGCCAGCTGGGGCAGCAAATTACCCAATGTCTGCCAGCTGTGATGGGTGCCAAGAGGTCAGGCCTTCTATTCAGTCTCTTAAATAGCCTCTACATAGTTCCCAGGGTTGTTGTGAGGATCAGATGAGATAATCATTGTCAACCTTTTAGTGCAATGCCTGGTGCATAGTTAACGTCATATAAATATTAGGTATTGGAGCTATTATTATTATTAAATGTGTAGGCTGGAAATCCCAGGCAGCTAGCGGATTCAGTGGCCAGAGTGCCGGTCCTGGAGTCAGGAGGACCTGAGTTCAAATTTAGCCTTAGACACTTACTAGCGACGTGATGCTGGGCTAGTCACTTACCCCTGTTTGCCTCACTTCCTCATCTGTAAAGTGAACTGGAGAAGGAAATGGCAAATCACTCCAGTATCTTTGCCAAGAAAAACCCAAATGGGGTCATGGAGAGTTGGACAACACTGAAAGGACTGAGCAACCAACAGGTTGATGTGTGTAGTGAGCAAGGCAGCCAACGGATGTCTCCCCAGCCATGCAGCTGTGGAGAAGAAGAGCCTGATGTCCAGCTGGCCCTGAGCCTTGCAATGGTCCTCATGCCATCCCTCTCTTCCTCTGACTTCTATTCTCAAATAATAATATAACAACTCAATTTATGTGGCCATTCAAGGTTTACAAAGCACTTTCCTCACAGCAGCCTAGGAAATTGTTCCAGTGTTATTAGCCCTGAGATCCAAACTGGTTACACCTAGGCTCACACAGCTAGGAGGTTTCAGAGAAGAGGGATCCTGTAGGAGGATCATATATGTTCAGAGACAGAAGAGACCTTGTAGGTGATCAAGCCCATTTTACAGATGAGAAAACTGAGGCTAAAGTAGTTTAAATGACTTGCCCAGGATTACACAGCTAATAGGTGTCTAAGCCAGGATTAAACTCAGATTTCCAGACTCCAGGGCCAATCCGTTATCTTCTATGCCCCCTGGCTGCTTTGGCATCCAGCTCTGCTAACTCTTCATTCTAGGACTTTTCTCTTACCACTACAGTGTCTCAAAGGACGTGACATAGAGTGTCCAGACTGTCCTGGACTCAGTAGTTTGTGAATCCTAACCAGATCTAGGAGTGTTAGGACGACCAGAGAGTTGAAGTCATTGCTTCCCCCTTCTCCCAAATTAGGGATAAAGGAAGCATTTGGCATAACTACTATGACCTTAGCAGCCACAGGTAGGAAGGCTTTGCAAAAATAAACCAAAAAGATATATACATCTTCCTTTCTCAGGTACCCCCACTGCCCCAATACCTGCCCCAGGCTCATATTATCATTATCTCGGTCCTGTTCTCTTTGACCTAGATCCCTGAAATTATTCCCTAGCCACCTAGAACTTACTGATGCTCTATTTCTTATACCAGAAATAGACCATTTTTTTTCTCATTCAAGTCTGAGCAAGTCACATGGCCTCATTAAGCTTTACTTTGATCTATACAATCTCCCAGGTCCCTTCTGGGTCTAACCATCTTTGATTCTGATCCATCCTTGTGGAGCTAGACTCTGGCCAGAAAAGGTAAAACCAAGATACTTTGCCAGGTAAAGAAGGGTAAACACTCAACCCTACCAGAGCTCTCTCTTTTCTAGGCATTTTCTTAAGTACCTTTTGGAGACTCTAGTGTTCCCTTTGTGGTCTGACCCAAAGCATTGTTTCTAATGAGAGGAGTTTCTAACTGAAGAAGAGGCTGAGGTCAGCCACCTTGGCAGATCAGCGGGAGAGATGCTTCCAGGCAGGAGCAGTCTTTTGGATCCTCTTTAATCAAATGTAGTAACAACAATGACCATGGCAATAATGATGATGATTGCATTTGTATAGTGTGTGAAGGTTTACAAAGAACTTTACAAATATTATTTCATTTTATCCTTATAACAACTGTAGGAGGTAGGTACTATCACCCCCATTTTACAAATGAGGAAACTGAGGTAGACAGCAGTTAAGTGACTTGCCCAGTGTTGTATAGTTAGTAAATATTTGAGAATGGATTTGAACTTGGGTCTTTTTGATTCCAAATCCAGCCTTGTATCCACTCAACCGTCTAGCTAGTGTCCTATTCTGACTGTCTCCTTGAAAAATAAAGAGTTAAGAATACCATATCACAAGAATTCAGTAAATTTCTTTGTAAAATTATAAGGCAGCCATCGTACCTAGCAATAGCCTAGAAGTAAAGAAACAAGATTCTTCTTACTGCTGCCCTTAGTACTGCAAATATCTGAACCTCCTCTAGCAATAGACATACTTAGAGTGCCGTAGATATTTATACAAAAAAGTGACTGTGAAGACACATCTTTGTGTGTTCATCTTTCATCTTTGTTATTTTTAAGTTAAAACAAAAATATGTGCTGGAGTTTAGATCAGCTTCTAATTTTTTTTTTATTTTTTTCTTTTGCTTTTTGGAGGGCAATTGGGGCTAAATGACTTGCCCAAAGTCACACAGCTAATAAGTGTGTCAAGTAGGTGAGGCCGGATTTGAACTCAGGTCCTCCTGACTCCAGGGCTAGTGCTCTATTCACTGCACCACCTAGCTGCCCCTGGGATCAGCTTCTAAAACATCACTGAAAAAGTGATGTCTCCTTCTATTTTCAGGACCCCCCAGCAATAGCCCCATGGGGCAGTATAGTATAGTAGGGTATGTAAAAGATCTGGGTTCAAATCCCACCCCAGACTTTTACTTTGTGTGTGACACTGGGCAAGTCATTTAATGTTTTTAAACATTATGTTTAATGACAAACATAATGGGCAAACATATCTTATCCATCTGTGAAAGGGGGTTAACCATACTTGTAGTACTTACTTCACTTCAGAAGTTCTGAGGATTTTACTGAGCCAGTCTCTAACCTGAGAATGACAAAACAGCAAGCCAGAGACAAAGTACCAGTAATCAGGTACCCATCTAATTAATTAGTTTCATTATGAGGAACAGATTTGTGAATGAGAATTCTCCTGATTAGAATTCCACCTTGCTGAAGCGAAAACAGAGATTATATACATAAATCACAATGGGAAGGGAGGGGGGAAGGTGGATTACAAACAATTGTTCCCAGGGCCAGAGTGGTTTCCCAGGACAAACTCACAAATGGAAGAAAATAGCACAATTCTGGAGTCCTATGGGAGCAGTATCACTCAAGTCCTTGGGGTCGTTACTTGGTGGATCACAGGACCAGAGGAACAGGTTCTGCAGTCTTTGATTTGCTTCACTTCATGTACCCAGACACCAGGATACCAGTGATTGTGAGCCTTGTTAAAGTTTGATTGATCATTTTAAGCTGCTTTGTGAGCTCTCTCACAAGAGATGCAATTCTGAAAAATCTAATCTATTAGCATATTCATTACACATATCTTATTGATTATTATAAAAATCATAATTCCTTTGCTAAATGAGATCATGTGTGGAAATTGCTTTGAAAACCTTAAGTTGCCATATGAATGTCATTTATCATCAACAACATCATCATCAGTCTTTCCAAAAACCAATAAATAAAACCATTTCCTTTAGCTTACTTGTTCTCACTGCTTTGTTTTGTTATTGGGTTGCTTTGGGGGGGGGGAGGAGTCTTGGAAGTATGGTTTTATCAATGTAGAGAACTCTTAGTATATAGAATTCTTTTATTAACATAGAACAGCCACTCATCAATAATTTACAGTTTCAGAGAGCTATCTTTGAGGCTGAGGAGTTGAGTGACTTGCCCAGAGTCCCACGGCTGGTATGGATCAGAACCAAAGGAGTGCTGATAAATATTTAATAACTAGCTCTCTGAAAAACAAAAACATCTGCATGATACACTTAAAGTTTAATCTACGTTATTCACGTTTTCTCCATCACTTGCTTAAGTCTAGAGCAGTGGTTCTCAACCTTCCTAGTGCCGCGACCCTTTAATACAGTTCCTCGTGTTGTGGTGACCCCCAACCATAAAATTACTTTCGTTGCTACTTCATAACTGTCATTTTGCTGCTGTTATGAATTGTAATGTAAATATCTCATATGCAGGATGTATTTCCATTGTCACAAATTAAACATAACCCACAGGTTGAGAACCGCTGGTCTTGATAATCAACAAAACCACTTACCAAGCCCTGACTTGTAGCGTTTGCCTATTTCTAAGGTGCAAATGCTCACACTGAAAATTTAACAAGGACCAGTATGAATTAGTTCCAGGACACCCCTGGATGAACCCAGATTTCACTACACCAGATAAAATACAGTGATATGTTATAAAGTGGATTCAGAAGACCTAAATTTGAGACCTACCTCCCCTACTAGGTGTTCTTGTGAATGTCACACTTTTCAGAGACTCAGTTTCTTCATCTGTAAAATGGGGACAATTCCTACCTTACCTGCTTCATTCAATTACTGTGAAATTCCTATGAAGTGATGTATGTATATATGTATGTGAACATGCTTTGAAAAGTTCAAAATATTTTACAAACACAAGCTATTAACTTTATGTCACAGAAGAGGAAATAGAGGCTCAAAGAGAATGTGTTTTCCACAGAGTTGCATACCCAGTAATGAAGAGGAGGAAGAGGAGCTGGGGGGCAGGGGGGAAGGGAAAGGAGAAGGAGACAGAGACAGGAATAGGAGGAAAAGAAGGGGGGAGGAAGATCTTCTGACTCCTGCTTT
Source organism: Pseudochirops cupreus (assembly GCA_028627135.1). NCBI lineage: Eukaryota > Metazoa > Chordata > Mammalia > Diprotodontia > Pseudocheiridae > Pseudochirops > Pseudochirops cupreus. Next base: position 350,729,564 of record CM053584.1, read on the forward strand.
ATAGAACCTCCTTGTATTATTAATGCCAATTATTTATTTGAAAGAGAATAGCTACCAGAAACAACAAACTTTAACCCCAGTGCCTGCATCAATGTCCACCAAATCCGGAATAAAAGTTCTTAACTTGGAGTCTGTGAACTTGATTTTTTTTTTAATGTATATATTCTTATAGGACAGCTAGATTGGGCAGTGGCTAAAGCACTGGTGCCAGAGTTCAAATTCAGCCTCACATACTTACTAGTTGTGTGACTGTGGGCAAGTCACCTAACCCTGTTTGCCTCAATTTCCTCATCTGTAAAATGAGCTGGAGAAGGAAATGGCAAACCATTCCAGTATCTTTGCCAAGAAAATCCCAAATGGGGTCACAGAGAGTCTGACTCAACAACAATACATTTTTATGATTATATTTCTATGTGATTGGTTTCCTTTGTCTTTTATTTGAGCATTTAAAAGCATTCTGAGAAGGGGTCCATAGGCTTTCCCAGCCTGCCCCAAAAAGGTTAAGACACCCTGCCCCAGAATAGATGAAAGGACCAGTCACCGCACTCACCAGCTGGTCACAGGTGGGCCAGATCTCATTCTTCTCTTTCCCTAGACATTCAGGCAGTTTGGGATCATTTTTTTGTCCATTAACACACTGTTCCTTTTGTTTCAGATCTTTGGCATGATATTCAGCATGGTCCTCTGCTGTGTGATCCGTAATTCAAGAGATATAATATAAAACTCCACCTGCATGATATCGAAAATCCAGGACTTTATTACTAAATGTCACAAGAGGCATCCTCTTACTCAGCTGTTAAAGTGGAAAGGCATTAAGGTCTAAAATGATTTGATTTCCAGTGTACATTTGCACATGTATATGAGTGTGGTACATAGCCTTCCTGTCCTCGTGTTGTCAGACCCATGTGCAGCTGCACAACATCTGGTATGTGCAGGGCATGCTGAAAGCCCTTCATTGAGGATTCCTGTTTCTCTCTGTGATCACGTGGGGCGGGGGGTAGGGGAGCAGGTAAAAGCCAGCTTAAAAAAAAAAACAACCAAAAAGCTTTGATTCACTTTTAGAAGGTAATGTTCAAGACATGGAAAGCAAATGAGCTTCTAAAAATCAAACACCAGCAGTAAGGGCCCAGGGATTTCTGGGGAGAGGAGACAGAAATCTGGCGACAATGAAGACCTCACAGAGTTTGTGGGAATTAACTGGCACCATGGATGTATAGTCTTATATATGGTCCCAGGAGGTAATGGACCAGAATCTTGGAGCCCAAAGTAGTGGCAAAACTAAAATGAACAAAGACAGCTTAATCTGAATGTTGTTCTTTCTTAAAGTGCATATGTGTATTAACACACATGCATATATACATATGTGCAGATACAATGTGTATATACATTGTATGTATGTATATATAATGCATAGGTACAATGTGTGTATGTACAATGTAGCTATTCAATATGTTATATACTGTGTGTATACACGATATAGATATGTGTGTAGACATGTGGGTATATATAGATACATATGTATATGCAAGGTGTATATACACAATGTGTACATATACACTATATACACATCTATACACAATGCGTATAGATGTGAGTATGTGTCTGTATATATGGTGTGAACACACATGACCCACCTTTTGAAAACAAATGCCTGCCTCACAGACAATCCTGTGCCCTTGTAATGCTGAATGTTCTTCGGACTGCAATGTACTTCCCTAGCTCTTTAAGCAAAGATTTTTTGAACGTGTGTCAGTAGCATTTTTTCAATCTCCTTTTTCTGCCTCCTCTCTGAGCTGCTGCAGCTGTCACGCCTTTGAACAGGCTTTTCTCCCGAGCCCTCCTGTGTGTTTTGGGATGTAATAAGAACAGGAAGTTACAGTCAACTCATCTGCCCATTGCATGTTGTGGGTAGGAGATTTGGTGTTTTATCGGCACTGTACCTTTGAAATACCTCAGGACTTGAGTTTACATATTTTTTCCTAATTATTTTTGTATTCTGTTCTTATTTATTCACTTAGTAAACTCTTCTTTATAGGTCAAGAAATGCAAAAGATTTCCCCCCTAATTAAAATAAATAAAAATGAAAGATTATTAACTCATTTTCTCTCATGAGCTTCCTTGCCCTAGACGTGAGCACTTTCTCCTAATATAGGTGTTTAGAACAGGAACCCAGAAAACAGAGACACAAAAGACCACAGCTCCCCCTAGGCCCGTTTGTTCATTGACATTCGAACCCAAGTTCATAATCAAAATTACTGACTTTTTTGGCTAAGTACATTCACTAAAGGTAGATTGAAAGAACCACTGATATTTTTAAAACCCTACAACAACGGAAAGATAGGGGAGTTCAGAAAGTATCCAGCTGGCTAGTATGTACCTGTTCAAGCCCATCAGTCTCAGTACAGAGAGCCCTTTGATGTACTTGGCTGACAAGATTTGCCTCTTTGGAATGCTCTCACTCCCTGTCACAGCATAGTCACCTCCTTCCACACATGTCTGTACAACTGACAGAAGTGGAATCCCCCCCTAAAGTGACGCAGGGTGGGTCAAGGCCCAGACTGGCATGTGTCTAACAGCTGAAGACAAACATCTACATTCATTTGGTAACTGTCTTTGTTTCAAGAGTGTGGAGTGAAAAACCCATTAGAAAAGTCTGGATAACCATTTCTCCTTGGTTTTTTAGTCATCCATGTGCCCAGAATCAGGAAGGGCTAACCCATAAGACCAATCCACCCTAGAGGCTCCTCTAGCTATATAATTCTATGAGAGTAATTTTCATTTTATATGTGAAATCTCAGCCATAAAGGAGATGACTTTTGTTCAGTGTGATAACAAGGGTCATCAGATTAGAGAGGTACCAGTTTGGGTGTGTTCTAAGGTGAGTGCCCTGTACTAGGGTACTTGGGTCATTGAAAAATATTTTGACATTCCTCTTCACTGGAGCTAATCTAAACTCAGCCTCAGAGGCTCTCTTGAGTCCTTGGTGGAGAAACACAAAACCCAACCTTCCTGATAATGGCCAAATATTTTGTAAGTTGTTTCATAATATATTTTTCTATAGACTGTAACTGAATATTGGCTTAAAAAAAGACTCTGATTTCCTATGCAACTTCACACTCCTTGGAACAATTAGTCTGAGTATGTACCCACAATCCCACAATCAGAATCAACTATAAGATGAAAATAGTCTTTTAAAATAATATTGAAGGTATAAGGATTTACTCTCACCTGTTAGGTTGTTTTGTTAGTCTTAGGATATGTGTGTGTATACTTACATATAACATATATGTGTATATATGTAAATAGGTCTGTATATGTGTGTATATGCATACATGTGTGTGTTAACACATAACGTCAGGGAGGTATCATTGGCAAAAGCTGAAAACCAGCAAATGTGACAAATCAGAGTTTGAATAACTGTTTTGTTGATTGTCTACTGGGGTGGGGAACCTGCTGCATGGAGGCTGCATATGACCCAGGTCTTCCAGTGTGGCCCTTTGACTCCAAACTTCAGAACTATAAAGTCCCCACTCCTGGGACTCTAGACTTAAGAAAGTGACGGAGAAAACATTAATACTGCAGGCTAAACTTCAATTTCTTCTAGAAAACTAGTTGGCGAATGTTTACCAGCACACCCCTGTACATGAATCTGTTTGGGGAATGCAATTTAGCTAAATTATATTGCTTCCAGTTCTGTACTGAAGTGTATTATGGCTCTGCTATATTTTGTACCATTGCCTTAATTTTTGATAATTTCTTTTTATTTTTCACCATTTTAAAAAAACAGAACTAATGAGAATAGTGTATATAAAAGTTCTTTGAAAATAAAAAGAAAAATCCTGATCCCAAAGTATTTCATTTAATGCTATAGAGAGAGAAACCTCTGCTTGGGAGTCAGAAGGACTTGGGTTCTGGGGTTGGCTTCACCAATCACCTGCTCAGGCAAATAGGTATACAAGCACTTTTTAAGTACTTTCTACATTCCTGCACTGGGGATACAAAGCAAAGCAAAAAAAAAGACTTCAGCCAGGTCACTAGCCCTCTCAACCTCAGTTTCCTCACATGTCAAATGGAGCTAATGATGCCTGTACCATGTGTCTGGATTTTTGTAAAGACAGTGCTTTGTAAACTATGAAGCACAGTAGATATTTCTTGTCACTGTTGGATTGGGTAGATCATGAGATTGGATTAAATGAGCACTGAATTCAGCCCCAGCACACTGTTCTGTTGTGTTGAGTTGAAGATTTCCCATTGGTGTGGGTGTTCACAGTTACTGCCTAACAGTCACCCTTGAGTTCCATCCAGTAAAGTGGCAGTTTCTAATCTTAAGTACCCTCTTCATCTTAAGGATTCAACTTAGGGGACCCCATAGTGGGAAATCATTCAAACTAGCTGATGCTGGTATGAGTGGATTATACTCAATAAAAGAAAATGCAGCTTTTAAAATACTTGTTATATACCAGTGGTTCTCAACCTTCTTAATGCTGCGACCCTTTAATACTC
>CM053584.1:350734166-350751570 GCA_028627135.1 Pseudochirops cupreus
TATGTATATGTATATGTAGATATATATATGTAGATATATATATATTCATATATATATTTATATATATTTATATACATACATGTCTACCGGGGTGGGGAACCTGCTACATGGAGGCTACATGTGACTCCAGTGTGGGCCTTTGACTCCAAACTTCAGAACTATAAAGTCCCCACACCCCCCTCATATACATACATATTCATATACATACATATATATGTATATATATATATATACACATATACAGATACATACATATGTGTGTGTGTGTGTGTGTGTGTGTGTATATATGTATATATATATACAGATACAGATACAGATACATACATATATGTGTGTGTGTATATATATATATATATATATATATATACTTATTATTGGAAAGCAGGGCTCTGAGTCATTTTCCCAGGGTTGTTGAAGGATTGTTCCTGAGACCCTCTAAAACCTCCAACACACATTGGGACAGTAGGAAAGAACAAAAACAAGGGGCTCATGTGTGGATTGGACCACATCTACGTCAAACTTGATGGAAGGGTTTTCACCTTAAACCACAGACAATGCAAATGATGGCTGAATGTGAAAGCATTTAAAGGTATTTTGATAACATCAAAGAGATCTCTAGCCAGAATCAGCCAGGACCTGGGCAGCTGATTTGGAGGAGCCTTCTTATTGGTGTAGATGTTCACAGTCGTTGCTTAAAGAAGATTTCAAAATCATGTTTTCCTGGTACACAGGTTAACGCAGTTACTCTACAATGAAAATGCTTTTACAGTGATGGGTCCTAAGGTGTATTCCTCCTCTTCACAAAACAGTCCAGGCCTAGAACTCATGAAAATTGTGCCAAAGAGCCTGAACTCTACATCCATGAAGAGAGCTGAGTACCGAATCCTGGCTCCCACCCAACTGCCCACTGGAACATGTTCATGACATTTGGAAACCATGTTAATCAACATAAACTTGAATGTAAGCTTCCATTGTGTCATCTATAGAGGCAGAATGGCATAATCAAGAGGGTGCTGGGGCTGGAGACCTGGAAAGCCCTCCTATCCTTCCTGCTGCTTCTAAGACTCCTTGGCTTCTGTCAAAGCCAGATCAAATGCCACATCCTATAGGAGGCATTTCTTGATCTCAATCCATCCCCACCCCAACTGGCAGGGACCTTAGAAGCAGTCTGGCACCCTGGAAGGCGAGTTCAAATCCTGCCTCAGACATGTGCTAGCTACATGACCTTGGGCAAGTAACTTCACTGCCTGCCTCGGTTTCCCCATCTGTAAAATGGGACTAATCATAGCGCCTACTTTCCAGGGTTGTAAAAATCAGATGAGATCGTATATGTGAAATGTCTTGCTAACCTTAAATTACTATAAAAATGCTAGTTATTTTCATTATTGATATCATAATTGTTATTACTATGTGACCTTGGGCCTCAGTGTCTTCATCTGTACTAATAATAATGATAATAATAATTAGCATTTTATAGCAATTTATGTGCAAAATATTCCACAAATATAATCTCATCTGATCCCCACAACAACCCCAGAAGGTAGGCACTGTTATTTTACTCCAAGTGTGAGAACTAGGATTCAAAGCCAAGTCCACTAATTATGCACTCTTCTGTCTATGTCTGGCATTTTCTTACCCCTGTGCATGTTTTCCCCTAGTAGACCATCAAGTCTCTTGAGGGCAAAGATTGGTTTTGTCTTTGTCTTTTTTCCCCCCAGCATTCTAGCTGGCATGTAGTAAGTGCTTAAGAAATGTATGTTGAATGAATGAATAATTTTATCTGAGCAGGAACCAGAAGGTGAGGCACCACAACACCTAGCCCTACATCTAACTCATTCCATGCATGCACAGATACATTCATCCATTCATTCAGCAATAACATTTATATGGTGCTTTAAGGTTTACAAAATGCTCTTATTATACTATCTCATTTGATTTGAGCAAGCATTTATTAAGTCCCTGTCATAAGACAAAGATTATGCGGGGTCTTGAGGATAAAAAGAGAAGTCCATAAAAAATAAAAAAAGAGTGCATGATCACCATGATGTATTCAGACAGAAGATACAAGTACCAAGAAAAGATTTTTCACTATTGAGGGCAGTTCAGATTGTAATTCAGGGTAATGCCACTTTGCTGTTCCCACTAAGCATTTTCCCTAAAATCCTGTCACAGTGATGTGAGTACTTCATGACACCAGCAATGAAAAGAGGACAAGCTGCATTTAATATAAATGCTGGAGGCGGGGGTGAGGGGTGTAAAAATCTCATATTACTCAAGGGCTATAAAGGATTTAAACTTCCACGTGTAAAATGATCATGGCCTCTTTGCTCAGCTTTGTAAATTGACCTTTTGGGGTATAACTTTCATAGGCCAGTTGACCCACCAAAGGAATTAAATTAGGATGGTTCATAGATTGTTTACTAGTCTTGGGTGAAGTTTTAGCCTGCCAGGAAGTAGGGTAATGGATTACTTCTGCCTGTGCCTTACTTCCTGACACATCATTATCATATTCCTACCCCTGACACTGTGGTGTCCTTCTTCTCCTCTTCCTCTCCCCAGGGCTGTGACCTTCTTGCCCATGCCCACAGCACTTCTCTCCCTGGGATTCTGCAGTGGGTTCAACCTGTACCTTTCTTCACATAAAATAAAAATCCTAATACACCACTGCAACTCCCTTCACAGGGCTGACCTGATGGATGGATGTCTTGTCTCTTAGGGACTCTCCTGTCTTTGTCTTCCCTCTTTCTTCACCTCTTTTTTCTCAGAATGTAACTCCTTTGAGGAAATCAAAGCTCTTTCTCACCCAGCTGAAATAGGAAGGTGGTGCAATGGATACAGTACAGTGCTGTGCCTGGAGTCAGGAAGATGAGCTCAAATCCAGCCTTAGATACTTACTAGCTGTGTTACCTTGGACAAGTCCCTTAACTTCTACCTGCCTCAGTTTCTTCAGCTGAATAATGAGGATAATAATAGCATCTACCTTGTTGTCAAGATTATATGTAACAGATTTAATGCAGTGCCTCTTAGTCATATAGTAGGTATTTAATAAGTGCTTAATCCATCCCCCCCTCCCTTCAAGAACCTTTTAAGTTCTTTCTTATGTTTCTGCATGCTTGGGGAAGAGGGGGGCGAAATAGAAAGTCATACACAATTGTTATGAAATGAAGAAACATTTTAATCACTGACTATTCTAAGTTAGGTTGACATAAGTGAAGTGGAGGTAATATTTAACAATGGATAGCAGATCTCTTAAACAGGAAATCCCCCCAAATATGGTTTCTGTGGTTTTGTACAGTAGTTTGTCTTGACACTCTCATGTACACAGTCACTGTAGTCTGTGTCACATTTACCACACTTGCAGTTCACAGCCACAGGGTATGAGAAATAGGGAGTGACATGGCGAGGGCAGCCTGGCATCACCACTGTCCTGTAAGTGATGTCTTGATATGTGCACACATCCTGGGAGAGAGCACTTTTGGGGAGGAACAGTTTACCATTGCTGTCCTGAGGAGAGAAGAGAAAGACAATCATCACTTGACAGCAGTTTTACAATCTGAGCATAAATGGTGGTAGCATGTTAAAGTAATATAATAATAATAGCTAGCATTTATATGGCACCTATTATGTACCAGCGCTTTACAAATATTATCTCATTTGATCTTCACAACAACCCTGAGAGATGTTATTATTATCACCATTTTACAGATGAGGAAACTGAGGCAGACAGAGTTTATAGTGACTTGCCCAGGCTCACAAAGCTGCTCTGTGAAGTCAGATTAAAATTAATATCTTCCTGACTCAAGTGGCTAACATAACAAAAAAGGAAAATGTTGGATATTGGAGAGGATATGAGAAATCTAGGGCACTAATGCCCTGCTGGTGGAGTTGTGAACTGATGCAATCATTCTGGAGAGCAATCTGGAACCATGCCCAAATAGCTATAAAACCATGCATACTCTTTGATCCAGTAATACCACTGCTAAGTCTACATCCCAGAGACATCCAAAACAAATGGTAAAAAGACCTAGTTATACAAAAATATTTATAGCAGCTTTTTTTTTAGTAACTAAGAACTGAAAACTAAAGGGATATCCATCAAATGGGGAATGGTTAAACAAGCTGTGGCATATGATTTTAATGGAATATTACTGTGCTATAAGAAATGACAAGCAGGATGATTTCAGAAAAACTTGGAAAGGCTTATATGAACTGATGCATATTGAACAGAACCAGGAAAATGTTGTATACAGAAATAACAATATTGTTTAATGAAGAACTAGGAACTCTCAGTAATACAGTGATCCAAGACAATCCCAAAGGACTAATGCAAAAGCATGTTCTCCTCCTCCAGAGAAAGAACCAATATTTATTGAATACAGACTGAAGCATGCTATTTTGTGCTTTCTTTCTTTTTTTCTTTTATTCAAGTCTTCTTGTGCAAAATGACTAAAATGGAAATATTTTACTTAATTGCACACGGATAACCTAAGCAATCTGATTGCTAACTGTCTCAGGGAAGGGGGAGGAGAGGGAGAGAAGAATAGAATTTGGAACTCAAAACTTTAAATAAAAATGTTAGAAAAGTGGAGAAAAAATATCTTCCTGACTCCAGGCCTAGCACTTTATCCACTGTACTACCAAGCATCTCTAAATATGACGAAGCTTAAGACCTTTCTTTTCATAATCTGGAAAATATTCCTCAAACCCTCCTCCTCCCCAGCACCAGTGCTTTTTTTTTTAATGGGAGCTGCGATATTATAGGCTCCCAGATTGGTGACTTCTCTGCAACTCATAGTGTCAGAAAATGACCTGTGGGCATAAGAAATTAAGTGACTTGCCCAGGGTCACAAAATCAGAATGTGGCAAAGGCAAGACTTGAACCCAGATCGCTCAGACTCTGAGACTCTTAGGACCTAATTAACAGTTACTCAACCTCCTCGTGTCATAGATTGGAGACAGCAATGCACTAGGAATGAGATCTAAGTTCGATTCTACAATTCACTTAGAAAGCATTTATCTTCCTACTATGATAAACACCATGCCAGGTACAGAAGCAAAAGGCAGAGATGCAAACACAAAAATGAAACCTTACTTGTTCTCTATGAGTTTATAGTCTCCTGGGGACAACAGTGGGATGGCTTACAAAATGTACATCAACAAATATCACTTATTACAAGGTAATTTGAGGCAGGAGAAAGCACTGGAAACTGGGTGTTAAGGTCATTTAGCTATGCAACATGTTGACAAATCACTTTACCTTTGAGAAGATTAGTTTCCTTATCTGTAAAGTGAAAATAATCACATATGCCTGGCCTACTTCACAAGGTTGTCATGAGGATCCAACAAGAAAATACATTGTGTGTGCAGATGTACTATTATTTCTTCTTTTGTCTTGACTGTGGGTGGGAGGAAAAAGTCTTCTTGGATCTGTGTTCTCAATGATGTGGGAGAACTCTCAGTGTGGAAATCTCCCCTCTTATATAAAACAGCAACTTCCCCATAACCTCCAGCCTTAGAGAATTACTCAAGGTACTGAAGGGTTAAGTGATTTGACCAATATCACACAGCTAGTCTGTATCAGACTAACTCAGAAAAACCCAGGTTTTTCTAATTTCAAGGGTTCCTTTCCATCCAGTATTCCAGGCTGCCCATTTTCATCATCATCACCACCACCTCAGTAGTCATCGTCGTCATCGCTGTCATCACCATCAACACAGCATCAGTACATTCATCATCTAGCAAGAATGAAGGTTAAGAGCTAGGTAGGCCACCCAAGCAAGGTTAAAAAACCTAGAGAAGACCCCAGCATATTGGATTAACTCTGCAGAATATTTATGGAGGAACAAGGATAAGAGTTGGAGAGAAGACTTGAAGATATATGTATCAATGGTATCATGGATCCATTTATAGTTATACAGGAGCCTAAGTTTATGGCAATATTCATACATGACACATCCTTCTCAGGAATACAAGAAAGAGTGCTCAATTTGGAGTAAGTGAACCTGGTTTCAAATCCTGGCTCTGCCACATACTATTTATTCTCTGGACCTCAGTTTTCTCATCAGTAAAATAGAGGAGATTGAATGAGGTGATCTCTCTAAAGTCCTTTCTAGTCCTAAACGCTATAAATTTCATTTAAAGTACAAAAATAAATGGAATTCTAGAGTCTTAATGAAGCTCCGGTCTTGAGAGTTCCCAATATAACTCAATTTTACATTTGAAGAAACCCTACGCTCAGATTACTGAAGTCATTCACCCAAGTCACACAGTTAGCAATTAGTAGTGACACCAAGAGGCAGGTAATACCTAATGTAAAATGAGTAATATATGCACTCATTACTGTACTGAACTATGATCATTGACAATCATATCTATGTCTTCTATTGGTTGGTTGTTGTCCTTGGTTATTGAAGATGACTAAAATGACATCACTATGCTAGAATTGAATCACTGTGTCCAGTTGTAGCTGATCAGACTAATGTGAGCACCTGTTAGGTGTCTACTGGAAGCAGTAGGGTTGCCATTTCTCCTAAGCCTCCTTCCAAACTAGAATGAATGCCTAAAATCTGTTGGCTTCTGAAATACAACATGGATAAATATGACAATATGAAAAATACCATTGGTTTCTTTCCCCCCGGCCCTTTTTTGTTCCTTAAAAGTAGTCAGCTATGTACTAGCATACCCGAGTCATGCAGTATCCAGCACAGATGGTGGTGTTGATGGTTAGGCAGTACGCGCACTCTCTCCTTTCGATGTGCATGGTATATTCAGTTGGAACACAAAAAGACATTGTTTGTCCAAATGCAAGGCCAAAAAGTAGACACATCAGGGAAGCAGCAGTCATGCTAAAGACCAAGACAAAAATGTTCAAATGAACCCATTACACAGATTGTCAGCTATATGCAGACACCAATTAGAAGCCACACTGACAGAAAGACTATTGCCAATGGTTAGGAATTTACCGTTAGATGTAGCTACCATCTCTGTCAACCCCAGCTCAGCAGAGTCCTATCACAGAACAGAACCTTTTGAGTTCTGGGTAAGGAAATCCCAAGCCCTAAAGGATGTACTACGGGAAGGTTTCATGAAGTTATGTGAGTGATCAGATAAATGTCAAACGTTCTTTACCTAAGATCAAAAGACCACCTTGGTTACCTAAGATCAAAAGACCACCTTGGGGAGGATACTTTTGAGGGCATCTGTAAATTTGAATGGGAGAAAAATCAATTCTTTATTTTCACTCATTTCTAACTTGAAATTGAGCACTTCTTCCCATTATTTTAAAACCTTATTCTGAAAAGGGGTAACTAGGTTTCACCAAAATGCAAAAAGGGTCTGTGACTCCACCCCCACTCCTCAAAAGTAAAAACCTCTCACTTAAGCTGATTTAAGTGTGAAGCAATTCATTTTGGAGAAAATCATCCAAGTTGTGTGACTCTGTGGTGTCCCAAGATGGTGGCTCATTAGTTAGTCACCAGCTTGGCAAAGATACGCGGTGATTTGCCCTTTCCTTCTCCAGCTCATTTTGCAGATGAGGAAACTAAGGCAAATGGTGTTAAGTGACTTGCCCAGGGTCACACAGCAAATATACGTCCAAGATTGAACTGCATTTAGAGTCCTGACTCCGCCTCTTGCTGGCTATGAGATCAGGGGCAAATTACTTAAATTCTCTGACCCTCAGTTTCCTCATGTGTAAAATGGGATAATGATACTGATAAGATCTTACAAGGTGGTTCTGAGGCTGAAGTATATATAGTATTTTGTAAACTCTAAAGGAATATATTGTCAATCACTTTTATTTTTAAGTAAGGCCAATTTATTCCATTTTTACAGATGTGGAAACTGAGGAACAGAGAAATTAAGTGGCTTGCTCAAGTATGCTAGGCAGGAGCTAAAACTTGAATTCAGGTCTTCTGTCTCCAAGTCCATTATTTTCCAAGACAGTGTGTTCAATAAACTCCAGTGGTTCCCTATTACCTTTGAAGATGAAATATAAGTTCTTCTGTTTGCTGTTTGAAGTTCTTCAATAACCTTTCCCCATCCCACCTTTTCAGCCTACTCACACATGGCTCTCTTGCATACGTTTTATTGACTAGCCATATTGCTCTTCTTGCTGTTCATTACAGTGGGTCCTCTATCTCCCATCTCCATTCCTTTAACCTTGCAGGTCCCCATGTCTGAAATGCTTTCCTTCCTCACTGCCATCTCTTAAAGTCCCTGATTTCCTTCAAGCACCACCTTTGTCATGGCACGTTTTCTGATTCCGCCTCCACCCAGGTTGCTAATTCTTTTCCCAATAAGGTCACCTTATCGTTGCTTTCTGTGTGTTTGTTATATCTTCATATATACCTGCATGTTGTCTCCCCCATTAGAATATAAACTAGACAAAGTAATGGCAGAACGAGAGACTTGCACTTTTGTCTCTTTTCCCAGGGTTTGGCACAGTACACTGAGCTGACATACGGTACGCTTCTTACAAGTGCTTGTTGATAGATTGATCCCCTAAGTCCTAAGAGATCATTCACTCAGGTTAAAAATGTAAATAGGTTCCTGAAAATTTTGGTAAAGTTGCGTATTCCACAATCACGATTAGAGGTTAGACAAGATGGCTATCTTTTATCCAGAAGCGTTTGATATGACGCGTGGAAGGTGACCCATTCTCTGCCATTGGTGTCGCCATTAGAGACAGATTAAACATGGTGCTGAATGCAGTGCTGGCCTGACATGCCGCGGCACAAGAGATGTTCCTAAATGAGAGCACTCACGAACGAGAGAGCTCAGTGTCCATCACGTGTCTTCACGAGACGGACAACGCTCTGACCTGGTCATTTTAGCTCCATTGATGCTGTTGTTATTGGTCAGTTGTTTCTCAGTCACGTCTGACCCTTTGTTGGAGTTTTCTTGGCAAAGATACGCGGTGATTTGCCCTTTCCTTCTCCAGCTCATTTTGCAGATGAGGAAACTAAGGCAAATGGTGTTAAGTGACTTGCCCAGGGTCACACAGCAAATATACGTCCAAGATTGAATTTGAGCTCAGGATGATGAGTCTTCCTGACTTCAGGCCTGACACTCTATCTACTGTGCCATCTAACTGCTCCCACCTTTAGTGGCTACTAGTAAATCAATGGAAAACAAGATGACTTCAAGCATTTCACTTAAAAAAATAATGTATAGACTATGCCAGGGCCAGTACACATGCAGTCATATATCTTACACCTTCCACATTATAATCTTGGACTTGGAGTAAGAAGACCTGAACTTATGAAGTGACTTCAGCACTTTACTAGCCATCATACTATGGACGAGTTAGATAATTTCCGTGAGCCTCAGTTTTCCCATCTACAAAGTGGGAATAACAATAATCATGCTACCCACCTGACAGAATTGTTATGTGGAAATCACTCTGTGAACAATAAAAGTGCTAGATAAATGTGAGGTAGGAATCATTCTTTAAAAAAAATTTTTTTTAAAGACAAAGCATAATTAAAATTCAGAATGATTCCCTGAGGCACTGCAAGATCCTTAATCACCAATGAAAGGTTTAGTTCTATTCATTACAGTCCTTAGTGAACTAATTCATTTTATGAAGATTTTCCAGTAAGATCAGTCAGTTAACAAAAGGGAATCTGGAAATCTCTCAGCCAATCAGAAAATTCATTTCACCAAAATATCTTAAGTCCCAAGCAATTCATTAACTTGAGGTGTCAGTCTGTTCAAAGTAGATAACAAGTCTTTTCTTTCCAGAAATCATCCATAATGCTTGAGTATGCACATACCAGTTAGATTTATGTAGCTATGGAATCATCCAGTAGAATGGAAATTCCCAAGGCTAAGGGCTATTTCTCTTTTTTTGCTTCATATTCCCAGTACCTAGCCCAGTGCCTGGCACATAGTTGGTGCTTAATAAATGCTGGCTAATTTATTGATAGGGAAGAGGGGACTGTTCAATGCATTCTGGAACAAACTCCACCCCACTTTTTGATAGGGCTGCTTCATTAGGATGCAGGGGAAAGAGAAGCAAACTGGGAACTGGGAAACTTGTGACATCTAGCAGAGTGGCCTTGGACAAGTCCCTCAACTTTGCTGGGACTCGGTGTTCTCATCTATAAAATGGGGAGACTGAACTAGAGGGTCTCTAAAGTCACTTCTAATTCTCATTGCAGTGAAAATGTGGCCAACTTGGAAGCAAAAGACTTAAGTTTGGATACCAGCTCTGATACTTGCTAGCTATGTGTCAGCCATTAATCACTTAAACTCTCTGAGCTGAGCTTCAGTTTCCCCATCAATAAAATGGGGGTAGCAATACTTTACACCACAGAGTGTAGTGGAGAAAGTACTTGGTAAACCTTAAAGCACAAGTGCGTGTGAACTATTATTATTATTATTATTATTATTATTATTATTATTCTCTCTCTATCAGCAAGAGGTGATGTGATATTGTGGAAAGAGGGCCAGCCTCTCAGCCAGGAAGACCCACGTTAAAATTTTACCTCTGACACATGCTCACTGTGTGACCTCGGGGGCAGCTAGGTGGCACAGATCTTGTGATAAGAAGGCTGGTTAAAAAAATTTTGCTGAGTCTAAAAAGTCTCTGAATTGAAGAAATTGGTCATTTCATTTCAAGATACCACCTCCTATATTCCCTTAAAATCTATTACCTGTCTTATATTGACATCTTTCTCCAATCTGTGTCTCCCTTTCACTGTTTGGCGTGTTCACTAATATCTTTCTCTATTTTGCCCAGCCATTTGCATATGGGTAGCACTCAAATGTCAATTAATGACAGTTATGTCACTAAATCTCATAAAGGTTTAGGTAAATGGCACAGAATTATATGACTGCCTAGGCCAACATCATAATTCACATTTTTATCGAAAGTAACCACAAATCATGGAACCCTGACAATGTTGTTCCTGTGATAGCGCAGATTTCGTTAAAAAAACAGAACTAATAAAAATGAAAATGAGGAAAGAAAGCTCTTGCCATCACCATTCCATGTCATTTATCATTTCACAGACCAGCTGGTCACTTTCCCAAATGAATCAGGAGGATTTTTTGTCCCCATGATGGCCCAACTTGCTGGGCCACTGAACACATAAGATTACAGTCACTTGAGTTTTTAAGTCTGCAAACCCACCTTTTTTCCTTCTTCCCTCACACTAGCAGATTTCAGTTTCAAAAAGGCTAAAAATTACAAGTGAACAAAAGGCACCCTCAAAGCAAGTAAGAGAAGGAGAGCTATGTTTCAGAAGAACGCTTTTCTGCATGCACACATACCTGACTGCAATGAAGAGAAGGCACAGCAACGAGCCCCACAGAAAGCTCTTGGCTTATTTTATACCCTTCAGGATAATTCCCTACTGATTTCCTGTTTATATAACTGCATTAAGTTACCGCTTTCTTATCTGAGATACATCTATTACACATTCATGCTGAACCCTAAAGAAAGTGTGTTTAGTCAACCAAGATGATATCTTCCTCTGGAAATGGTGACGTTATTTCAGGATGCATTTGCCTCTCTTCCATTTGAAAACAAAGTGCAGATTTCAAGCATTAGCACTTATTAATTTTTCCAAGTAGAGAACAGACAAGACTAAAGAAATTAATAACAGAAGTCAGTATTGGAGAGAAGGATTAATCTGGGGACTTGAGACCTAAAATCTGATCTGGGTACTTATTTGGAGACATGGTTAACCTTGAGTCTTACCTACCAAGCAAAATCAAACACTATATGGAAAAGACATCAAGTTTACATCTCTTTTGGGGGGCGGTGGGGCAGTGGGCAGGGAAGTGGATGGATGGAGACTAGCTCTAACTTCATTGTTGTATGGAACTTCCAGTGAGGACATTCCTTCTATCAAATTAGACTGGCATTTCTACAACTTCTAGTCTTAATGATTTACC
Organism: Pseudochirops cupreus; assembly: GCA_028627135.1. NCBI lineage: Eukaryota > Metazoa > Chordata > Mammalia > Diprotodontia > Pseudocheiridae > Pseudochirops > Pseudochirops cupreus. The sequence continues at coordinate 350,746,071 of CM053584.1, forward strand.
TGGGTCACTACAGAGCTCAGCAACTTGTCCAATTAGACAGTCAGTTTGTGTCAGAGACAGAACATGACCTGAGAGCTTTCTCCCTCCAAGGTTAGCTCTATCCACTATTTTCCACGGCTTCTCTAACCTACATGTAATTCAATAAGATGCAATAAATAGATGCAACTCCGTCATAATTGTTCAAAGCAAATATGTTATCTTCAGTGTTTAGGAGACAGTGAAGCAAAAATCACACATGCAGAAATATTGTCTAGCAAATGTAGCAGGTGCCATTCTATATGTGGCACATGGGTGGAGGTGAGCTGAGTTCCCTTGAGATGTTTCTGGTCGATCGTGTGTGCTGACTCAGTACCAAAGGACTTGGTGTTCTGGGGTGATGAAGCAATCTCCCTTATTGGTTGCTTGGCCCAAATGCCAGAGGCAAGGGGTGTATATGTCAAAGAGGATTAGCCACTGAGCCAGGAAAAGATGACTTCCCAATAAGCTTTGAAGGGGGGAGACCACCAGCTAATTGGCTTGGTTTGAACTCTGCCAGCACCCAGCTTTCCTCACAGGATAAGCTCATCACCAGAAAACTCACCATCATGGAGAGTATGGGAGAATATAATTGGAATTATGGGTTACTATAGCATGTTTTAAGTCTTTAACAATGCACACTTATGAATCTTTAATATATTAAACATTTCTTTTGTGTGAGAAAAATAAATCCTGTCCCACTGAGTAGTTTTCTACTCCCTCTGAGGATATCTTAGACATGAGCCAGTTAAGCTTTAGGTGATTTTCTCTGGGGTTTCATGGTGAGAGCATAAAGAACCAAAGACAATGAGAAAGAGGAGGCCCTTTGGCAGCCAGTCTATTCAGGACTCAACCTGGTCAATCCATGAACCAGAGCTTGAAACCTCTTGGTAGGGATAGGGTGAGCACCCCAGACCCTTTGACCCCAGCAGTATTTGTTGCTTCACAGATATGACCAAGCATTAACCAACTGTGTTAGGTATGGTAACCTCACAGGATTATTAGTGATAATTTACACTTATATAGTACTTCAAGGCTTACAAAACACTTTCCTCACAACAAATCTATGAAGGAATTAGATGCCATTATCACCCTCTTAGATGTAATGAATGGATAAGACAGATAGGGCATTTATTAAGGGCTTACCATATTCCAATCACCATGCTAAGTGCTGGGGATGTAAATATAAGCCAGCCATGTACTCTTGGGAAAGTGTGTCATAGAGCAGACTTTTTGGAAAATATTTTATACCAATCATTCTTATTGCAACAAATTAGCAACTGTTTCCTTTCTTAAAGTTACATAAGACTGACTGACTAAACGATCCTCACCTGATAGATAATCTCAGGGTAAGCACACTAGTAGGGGCTCAAATCAATGGCATTAGAGAATTTCCCTTGATCCCTCAGGCTTACCTCTAGCATCCTGAACTAGCCTGAGGATCTGACTCATCAGGGAGAGTGGGAATTGGGGTCAGGATGTTTGGGGCCTTACAAGGGCTATACTTCCGTACTCAGCTCCAGGCTACACTTTAAGGAGATGTGTCAGGCAGACTCAGGAGACATTTACAATCTGTGAGGTGAATAGACACATGTTCAAATAACAGGGCATGATAAATACACAAAAGAGGCCCAAAGAAATTATATAGTTGTTGCTTCTTTGTTGTTATTGTTATATATTATTACTATGATCAGTTTCCTGTGTTTGAAGCAAGATCAGGAACCTATCACTTATCTGAATATTCTCTATCCCCACCCCCTTTGATTTTTGAATAGTACTTTAAAGATCCTTTTTCCTTTCTATTAATCTTCCTCCCTTCCCTTCCCTTCCCTCATTGCCATCAGCTATAATAATGAAGCCTTGAAGCTTTCTAAAACTGATCATTACTTAACATCAAGACAGTTATCAGCATTTAATCCAACAAATTCTTGCCATGTTTACCCATAAATATTCTTAGTGGCTTATCATTCATTATTTCCTTTGGTTGTGTAAAAACTGTGTCTGGGTTTTATAGACAATGATGATGCCTTCTCTCTTGTAGACCCAGAGGCAGGATAACTCAGTAGAAAAAATATTGATTTTGTCGTCTGAGAATTTTGGTTTGAATATCAGTTCTGCTCTTCATTATCTGAATAACACTGGGGGGCCATCACCAGTCATCTTGACTTTTGTCCTGCTACTGGACTCCAGTGACTCTGGAGGACAGAGTAAGGCTGATGACTTTTGTGCAGCTTTATTTTTCAGTCCAATTCACTTACAAGTCAAGACATCATCCTCATGATGTCATTGGTCCTCTTTCATAAAGAAGGAGGAACAACAACAAGGGGGATGAATGACCTTGACCTTGGGCCTTGATCTTTTCCTCTATAACATAAGGAGATTAAATTGGACCATAGAATTTAGAGACTATAGAACAAGAGTTTTCTGGGGGCACAGGGATATCTTTCTTCTGATTTAAGCTTATAATCATGTCCATTCTGTGATTTATTTTCCTCTGTACGGCGGGGAGAGGCAATGGTAAAGTGGAGAGTGTCCCACCTGGAGTCAGGAAGACCTGGGCTCAAATTCAGTATCAGAAATAGCTATATGATCCTGGGTAAGGCATTTACCCCTGCCTATTTGCCTCAGTTTCCTCATCTGTAAAATGAGCTGGAGAGAGAAATGGCAAACCATTCCAGTATGTCTACCAAGAAAACCCTAAGAGGGTGTCACAAACAGTCTGACACAATTGAAAACAGCTAAACAACAACAACAACAATGGAGGAGGGTGAGACCAGCAGGGGCACTAGAACAGCTCCTTGTGTTCTAGCTGCTACTTGGAAGGATTTTTTTTGCAGGATCACAGGACTATGGAGTGGGAAGGAACTATGAAGTCATCCAGTCTAAACCCCTCATTTCCTTTACCACAGAAAGGAAACCTGGGACCCTGAGAGGTTAAATAACTTGTCCAGGGTTCCACAGGTAGAAAGTGGTGGAGGATGGATTGGAACCCACGTCCTCTAGTTCTAAATCTGGTCCTCTTTCCATGGCACCTGGCATCTGCTCCTTTTCTTTGAAAAGGGTATGAGCCCAACAGGAGCACTGGCTTTACCTTGGAGAGTTTTGTTGCAACTCCATAGGTTGCCATATCTGAATCAGCCACCAGATGGTGCACCAAGCCCTCAGATACTAAAGTAACTTAACTGTAAGGAAGTGAGCAAGACCTTGCGGTCCAAAGACTTAAATCCCTTTGCACATGCATGGATGGGATCTGTGGGAGCCCTCCGGATCCCACCCTATCCTTTTAGTGTCTTAGCTCCTTTTCCAACTAGGGATATGAATAATAATGATTTGGCATTTGATTCCCCATCCCTAGGAGATTCAGTCTTTCCTAATTTAACACGATGTTTTCCGGGCACACTTGAATGCCCCTTTAAGGGACCAGTCTCAAAGTTTTCAGTGTCTCATGAGGAAGAGAAGGAATATTTTTCCTGCATTTAGGTCACTCCCGTTCTGCATCTGCTGCTATGCCTGGTTTCAACTTCAGACAAGGTGCCCCTCCCTGAGTTAAACTCATCACCTCTAATCTCATCACCATGCAGCTAACTGGAGACCTGACACCACCTCCCTCAGCCTCTTATTCCCACTGATTGGAGGGCTGGCAGGTAGAATACCAAACTCCACCTAATGATATACTTTATAAGGTGCGGAAATCGGACTCTGTTTAATAATACTCTGTACCCAGCAAGCATCTGTTGCTCTTCCCGGTTTCAACTCCCTGGAACGAGATGCCCCCAGGGCTGGGTTTCCATTGGTGTCCTTCCTCCTTCCTGCCTCCTTTTGTTATGTCTCCCCATTAGATGGTAAACTCCTTGGGGGCAGGGACTGTCTTTCTATTAATTGTATCCCTAGCCCTTAGCACCAAGTCTAGCACATAGTAGGTACTTAGTAACTGTTGATTGTATTGGATTGAATATTATTCTCAGCTTGAATAGAAGGGGAAATTATTGGGTCTGACGCTTTAGCAGGTTGGCCACCAGGTTTAAGGTTAAATGTCATCTTCAGTGTCCCCTCTGGTATCTCTGGCATACCCCTCCCATTACAGGATAGGTTGCAGGGTCTTCAGCCAAACTGAAATATTAACCGTAACTTCCTCCAAGTTCAAGCTGCAAAGTCAAAACCTAGCCATTCTATCCTGTCAAAGTCCACCACTTTATGTCTCTAGGGTCTTCCCTGCTCTTTTTTCTTTTCAGTCAGTTAGTCAATTAGCATTTATTAAACACCTGCTATGTGTCAAACTCTAAGTACACAAAGAAAGTCCTCCTTCTCAAGAAGCTCACAGTCTATGGGGGGGAAGGGAGAGGGAGGGAGGGAGTTGACAACACGTAAACAACTCTGAACAAACAAGATATTCACAGTATAAATTGGAGGTAATCAATCTTACCATACAGGAAAGTAGGAAGAGAAGATGATAAGAGAATTGTAGGGGGCGGGGCTAATAGAAGGGAGAGCGGCTTGGGAGAGTTAAAGTCAGAAACAAAAAACTTTTGAAAATGGAAAGAGTAAAAGGAGAGAGAGAGTAGGGTAAGCAGGGGTGGGGGTGGCAGGAAGGATGGAGGGAAATACATGGTTGGTAATCATTATTGTGAAAAAAATTTTGACAATGAGTTTCTCTGATAAAGATTTCATTTCTCAAATATATAGAAAACAGTCAAATTTATAGAAATAAGAATCATTCAAAGGAGATGAACAGGCAATTTTCTGACAAAATAATCAAAGAGCTGTCCACAGTCATATTTAAGAAATGTTCTAAATCACTATTGATGAGAGAAATGCAAATTAAAATGATTCTGAGCTAGTACCTCACACCTTTCAGGTTGGCTAATGTAACAGAAAAGGAAAATGACAAATGTTGTAGCGTACCTGGGAAAATTAAAACACTAATATACTATTAGTGAAATTGAAACTGATTCAACTATTCTGGAGAGCAGTTTGGAACTATGTCCAAAGGACTGTAAAACCACACATCCCCTTTGATCAAGCAATACCACTACTAGTAGGTCTGTAAACTCAAAAGATAAAAAGACAAAAAGGAAAAGGACCTATGTGTACAAAAATATTTATAGCAGCTCTTTCAGTGGTGGCAAAGAATTGGAAATTGAGGGGATGTTCATCAGTTGGGGAATGGCTGAACAAATTGTTGTATGATTATGATGGAATACTATTGTGCTTTAAGAAATGATGAGCAGGATGCTGTACTGGTAATGGAATTTGGAGATGCCCCTGTATTGGCTTGGTTTTTGGGTTAAATGTTAAAACCCAGAGCTTGTGAATCCCACTTGTGGGATAGACTTATTGACATGAAGAGAGAGGGCTGAACTGGGAGGAGCCGTGAATTGGGAGAGAGGCCCAAGCCTAGAGAAGGCCAGAAGGACTTTGGGAGAGCATATCCAGTATCGTGGAGCCTGAGTTGCTGAGAGAAAGACTGCTGAGAGCCCATTGGAAC
>CM053584.1:350752070-350784505 GCA_028627135.1 Pseudochirops cupreus
CACAGATTATGAACATTTGGTGTGGAAATGTCTCTAAATTTATGCATCTTATGTTTCTTTTGAGCTATTGCAATTCTGCTTTGCTCATTGAGCACAGTGCCTTTTTTAATGGGGGCATGCCATGTTGGGTAGTCCTGTGCCAGTGTAGGCAATCCATTCCAAAGTTCTTCAGAGAGAAGGGTTTCCATAGAGACTCGGACAAACATCTCAGAGCATAAGCTGGTATAGATAAGTTGTGATATTGCATATTAAGATGTTAGATCCCCTGAAATATTTAAGTATTGACAAGGGTACGGCCTGAAGTTTCCATAATAGGAAGTAGGTCTTTAAATGAGTATTTTGTTTATATTCACTTACTTATATATGTATTGTACTCCTCCTTCCCTCCCTCTCCCCTCCTCCCCATTGTTCCCTGAATGTAAGGCAGGAATTGGTTTGGTTTGTCTCATTATCTCAGCACAGAGAATGCCGACATATGTTATTGTTGTTTAGTCAATTAGTTGTGTCTGACTCTTCATGACCCCGTTTGGGGTTTTCTTGGCAAAGATACTGGAGTGGTTTGCCATTTCCTTCTCCAGATCATTTTACAGATGAGGAAATAGCATTATTACCCAGCGTCACACAATTAGTAAGTGCTTAAGGCTGGATTTGAACTCAGGTCCTCTTGCCTCCAGGGCTGGCACTCTATCCAATGCTGCCTTCTAGTTGCCCCCACCTTACACACAGTCGACACTTACCAAATGTTTATTCAATTGGTCCTCTACACAAGGGAAAAAAGTCCAAGAGAAAAATATGAGAGTCCAGAGAGCCAGGGGTACACAAGTCCTCTCATAGTGTCATAAGGCAATGAGAGTAAGAATCGCATCCTCCTGTTATACACTCTGAGCTACTCTCTGAAGAGTTTCCACTGTAGGCATCTACTGGTGCGGTGCTGAATTACAATTGCTACTTCACCTTTTTCTCTCAGGAAAGAGGTCCTTCAGGGATGAAGATAACAATAACAATGAATGGATGGATGAGAAAGCATTTATTAAGTGTTTTTTCAAGCACTGTGCTGTGCTGTGGGGATACAGATAGCAGATCACAGATGATCACTGCCCTCAAGTGGGAGGAGATACAAACAAAGTCAGATAAGGGAACGAGTTAAAAAGATTTATGGGCTACAGTGGAGCAGATTGATGTACCCTGTACAGGAAAAATGGCAGAACTGATTTGACCATGGTTCTCAGTTTCCATAATTAGAGATAGTGGGAGAGGAGGTTGTGGAGTAAAGTGGCTAGAGAGGAGGGAGGGAAATGGGTGAAGCATGCCTGGGCTTTCTTTAAAACATGGTCCAGGAGAAGCCATCATGATAAAGTATCTATAATTTTGACATTTAAAAAAAACTCCTGGCATGCCAATCATTATGGCAATGTAAAAGAAAAGAGCAATCATCCCCCAAAAGCCAAAAAGTGCATGTTGTAAAATCAACAGGAACAAGTGTGACTCCAAGGAAGTTATGAGGAAACACCCTACCCCACTTCTTGGCAGAGATGGGCGGCTCACGAGGGTGGAGCATTGCTTGGATTCTCAGACTTTTTTGATGTATCGATTAGTTTTGCTTATTTCCCCTTTCTTCCTCTTTTTTTTCTTCATAGATGTTATTTTTTATAGGGGATGGCTCGGGGGAAGAGGTGGGGAAGTGATACTGGGGGAAATTCTGATGATGTGAAAAACAAAAAGTATTAATACAAATTTATTTGGAAAATCAATTTCATAACAAGAGGTGTGGAAACTCCCTCCATCAATGTAGATCTCATACTCTTTATAACTTATCAGATGAGTCTTCGAAGGTTGTCAGAGGTCCACAGAGGTTAAATGACCTATCTAACCAAACAACCAATAAATCAATCAGCAAGTATTTATTTAATATAAGCCATTGCACAGTGTTAGCCAGTTTGTAAAGGGTTTTAAATGTCAAACAGAAGAGCTGGTATTTGATCATAGAAGTAATAAGGAGAACCTGAGCTTCATTGGGCAGAGGAATGACATGGGTAGACCTGGGCTTTAGGAAGACTGGTTTGGCAGGTGTGTGGGGGATGGATTGGCAAGGAGAGAGTCCCTAGGTGGGAAGAATAATTACTGAAAAAGTCTGGGTCAGAGCTGATGAGTTTCTGAATTATGGTGGTAGCCTACAAATAGAAAAAGGGGGGCAAATGTGAGAGATGTTGTGGGGCAAAATCAATTAAGATTTGGGAACTGATGAGATCTATGGAGTGAGGGAAGGTGAAGAATTGAAGATGATCCTGAGATTGTTAACTTAGATGTCTAGAATGACAGTGCCAACTTCTACAGAAATAGGGAAGTCTAGAACCAGAGTTAGTTAAGGGGTAAAGATAGTGAGTACTGTCTTTTTGTGTAAAGTTTGAAATGCCAACAGATATTCCAGTTTGGAATATCTGATGGGTGGTTGGTAATGTGAGACTAGAGCTTAGGAAAGAGACTAGATCTGAGAATCATTTACATAGATTTGATAAATAAACCCATGGTACTTTATGAGAACCAAGTGGTTCACTGCTCAGAGAACTTATTTGAATTTTAGTCTCCTGGATTCCAAATTCAACATGTCAATGACCATCCCATGGTGCCTAAGAATAATACTTGTTATTATCATCACACTGATAGAGTGTTTTTAGGCTTACAAAGTGTTTTATATTAATTATTTTGTTTTTGGCCCTCACAATAATCCCATGTGGTAGTTAGTACAAATATTGTTACTACATTTTATTATTATTTTTTTAAATTTTATTTTAGTTTACATAATTCACTTCCATGAGATTTTGAGTTACAAATTTTCTCCCCATCTTTTCCCTACCCCCTCTCAAAACAGCCATCCCCTTGCATAACCCCTCCCCCAATCTAATCTCTCCCTATGTCCTCCTCCATCACTCCTCTAACTTTCCGATAGGGCAGGATGGATCACCTGTGAATCTTAAGTTCCAGTTGGATGTAGTTAATAATAATAGTAATAATAATTGTATATATGTATATATATATTTTTAACATTTGATTATAGAGCTTTAAATTCTAGATCTTTCTCTTCTTCCCTCGTCAGCTACCCCCACTGGAAGAACAAGCCATCAAATACAGGCTGTACATACTACATTTTATTATTAAGAAATATTAATGACAATAAATATTGTTAGTATGTATTTTATAGAAGAAGAAAAAAATATTTGCCCAGAGTCACGCAGCTAGTAAGAGGCAAAGGCAGAATTTGAATTCAGGTCTCCTAATTCCAAATTCAGTGGATTTTTTCTACCTACGTCATAGGTGGTTCTCAACCTTCCTAATATGCAATCCTTTAATACTCATATGTGGGCGTATCTGCATATTTGTTTTCTGATGGTCTTAGGCTACCCCTGTGAAAGGGTTGTTTGACCCCCAAAGGAGTCGCGACCCACAGGTTGAGAACCTCTGATACAATATTGCAGCTGCCAATAGGGCAAGGAGGGGATGATAGATAAGTAGAAAAGATAGAAGAATAAGATATCTAGAGTATTACAGGGAAAAGAATACCTAGCAGATTCAGGTCCTACCTGTGGCACTAATTGGGAGTATGTTCTTGAGTAAATCACTTCTGTTCTCTGGGCTCAGTTTTCTCAAGTATAAAATGGGTGTGTTTGAAAGTATGTTAGATTGGGAGTTAGAGGACCTCGGTTTGAATTTCAGTTTTGCTACTTATTATCTGTGAAACTTTGGGGAAGACCTTTTTTTTAAAAAAAAATCTTTGTCTCATTTTTTTAATCTGTAAAATGAAAGTGCAGAACATGATTGCTGAGGTCCTTCCTGATTCCATGATCCTGTTGGACATGGAAGGTTAAGTGAGTTTACAGGTGGAATCTAAATTCTAGGAGAGAGCTCAGGGAGCCAGACTTTGCCATGTTCTTGGGACAAGTCATTATGGCGGAGTCCCAGAAAGCAGCTCTATCAAAGTTAGGAATCTAGGTTTAGGGAAACCTGGAGTATTTAGTTTATTTCTTTCTTTATTTTTGAACAAGGCTCTGTAACGGTCAAATCTTCCCGAGATCCTCCACCCCCACCTTCTCCCAAGCTGGATTGGGTTGGAAATGACCTATTCAAAGCTCACTGGGAAAATCCTCAGGATGCCAGGCCAGTGGGCATGGTTCCCGGGGTAGTAGGCAGATGCTATTTCTTTCTGCCATGGAAAATTACAGAAAGTTTAGGTGCCTTGAAAGCTTTGGAAATGAGGGCCTGCCTCCCCAGAGGAGTAGGGCAGACTCAGGGAATTCATTCCCTGTAGAAGCTCACATACTTGACATAATTCAGGATGAGAATAGACAGTCTTCAAAAAGACAATGAGAGAGGAGGGGAAAAAAGGTAGAAAATGTAAATCCAAAGCATCTTCCCTGAGTGGGGGTGGGAAATTCTCTCAGGCAGATCTCTAGCCACAGATTCCAAGGTCCTGCAACAAAGCCAGTGTGGAATGTGAAACTCAATCACTTGGTGGAGCAAAGTCCTAGGTACTTTTTCACTTTCCACCCCTGTTTTGGAGGCCCTGGGGATCTGTAACATGCTGGAAAATCCCAGTTTCCCAAGAGGTTGTTTCAGATGCCAGTGGTTCAGCTGGTGAGTGAGTCAGGGAATTTAGCTCAGCTCCCAGAGATCCTTAGAGGAATTCATTGAATGATGGTGTTTTAGTCCTAGAAAAGACATTACAGATCACTTAGTCTACCCTCAATCCTCCTTCCATTTTACAAGGGAAGCCCACAGAGACTTTATGCAGGTAACAATAACACCAAGAGTAACAACAAGAACAACAACTGCGTAACCCTTCACGTTTTGCCAGGTTTCTGTATAATTCCTCATCTGATCCTCACAACAACCTTGGGAAGTAAGCGCTGTCATTATGCCCATTTTACAGCTGCAGCATCCAAGACCCAGAGAGTTGAAGTGACTTGGCCAGGATCACACAGCTAATAATCAGAAAAGCAAAAACTGTCCCCATCCTTAAGGAGCTCGCATTCTAATGAGACAACATGCATTGCTGAGGTCCTTCCTGATTCCATGATCCTGTTGGACATGGAAGGTTAAGTGAGTTTGATTTACACATATGTTCAGTGCAAATGGAAGGTTTCCCAGTGCCTTCCTATCTATCCACTAGCTCTTTGGGCCAGAAAGCTGAATGATTTGTCCTTTTTCTATGAGATTAGTGAGGGGATACCCTAGCCTCCTAGCCGTAGGAAGAGATACTTCTCTGATAAATGATGGGGCTTTGGCTCTGCCACATAAAGCAATCAGTTCCCTAGACCCTCTAGTAGAGCGGAGCCTTAATAGAAAAGTAGTGCTTTGCCAATATTTGAGTTCAAAATCTGCCTTTGACATTTACTACCAGTGCCTTTGTGTGTATCAAATGAAATAAAGAATGTAAATTGTTTTGTAAACCTTACAGCATGATAGGAATAGGAAGTTATTTTACATAATTATAATTTAGTGTAGGTATATTAATTGAAGGGCAGCTAGGTGGCATGGCACAGTGGATAGAGCACTGGGCTTGGAATCAGGAAGATTCTTCTTCCTGAGTTCAAATCTGACATCAGACACTTACTAGCTATATGACCCTGGGCAAATCACTTAGCCCTGTTTGCCTCAGTTTCCTCATCTGTAGAATAAGCCGGAGAAGGAAATGACAAATCACTCCAATATCTCCACCAAGAGAACCCCAAATGGGGTCATGAAGAGTCAGACAGGACTGAAATGACTGAGCAACAATGATAACAGCAAAATATTAATTGAGCTTAAGCTCTCTTGGCCTCAGTTTCCTTATCTATAAAACAGGCTAAGATTAAGTACTTAGCTTATTGAGTTATGAGTGTCAAATAAGATAATATAAAGCATCTTAAGGGTTACAAATCGATATGAATTATTTTATGGTATTATATTAACTATATTATTTAACTATACCATCAACATAGTTGTATTAATAACACCTTATACATCATTACACTATTAAAATAGCTACATTAATACTAGCTAATACTGATATAACAATATGGACCAGACACTATGCTAAGTGCTTTACAAATGTTATCTTATTTGATCCTCACAATGATCCTGTGATATAGATGTGATCATTATCCCCATTTTACAGATGAAGAAACAGGCAAACAAAAGATAAGTGACTTGCCCAGGATCATGCAGCTTGTAAGTATCTCAGGAAACTCATCTATCTGTCTCCAGGGCTCACACTCTTATCTACTGTGCCCCCCAGAGGCCCCTAATTACATAGTTATTGTGCTGCATAGATAAAATTAGTGGTGGTGGAGGTGATGATAATGATGGCAGCAAGCATCATCATCATCACAATACCTGTCATATGAAAGGCTGTACAATGGCTCCAAACCCACTTTTACAAGTCTAAGATGGAGAATGTATGACTAGATAGACAATAACTGGTCTGAGAAAGATATGGGATTTTGGTCTATAGCAAGGTCACTTGTGAGTCAACAGTATGCTGTGGTAGCCCCCAAAGCCAAGGTGACCCAGCCTGTATTGAGGGGCATAAAGATCAGAATGAAGAAAGTGGCCATCCTGTTGTGTTCTGCCTTGGTCAGAATGTTGTGTCAGTCCTAGATGCTGCATTTCGGGAAGGACATTTATTAACTGGAGAGAATCAAGAGCAGGGCAACCATGATAGAGGAGGACCTCAAGTACATATCAAAGGAGGAAGGAGCCAGGGGGGTCTGAGGTTGGAGAACAGAGACTTGGCAGAGTGTGGGGAGGTAGTGATAGTTCTCAGATATCTGAAGGGTTTTCACATGGAAGAAGGACCAGATTTGTTCTGTTCGGTCTCTTAAAGTAAGAACAAGGAACAGAGGGTAGAAGCTGCAGAGAGACATTTAGGTTTGATGCCAAGAAATGCTCCCTAAAAATGACCTATTCTGAAGTAGAATGGGCTGCCTTGGGAAGCAGTAGGATCTCTTTTTCTGTATGTCTTCAAATGACCTGTTTTATATATTACAGATTCCTGTTCAAATGATAAAACGTTTAAGACACTTTTCACACCTCGAAGCCCTGTATAAACAAAATATTAGATGTTGCTGCTGCTGCTGCTGCTGCTGCTGCTGTTCAGGTATGAGTTGGACTAACTGGCCTCCTTCCAGTTCTGAGTTTCTGTGTGATTCTATAGTGAAAAGAACCTTGGCCTAAGAGTCAGGAAATCTGGCTTCGGGCTCAGCTCTTCTGATGGCCATGTAATCCATGCTTTCCAATGTCTGTGGTCATTACCCAGGGCCTGGAACATGCCACCCCCCCAACACAAAACCCTGCTGAACAACTTGCTGCGTCCTTAAAGGTCTAGACTAAGAGTCACTTCATTCATGGAACCCTTCCCTGATAGCCTCCTTCACAAGAAAGACCCCCTTCCTCTGAGTTCTGCACACTCTCTGTCCATGAGATTATCGACTCCTCCATTAGGTCCTTGAGGACAGGGATTGACCTTTGACTCTTTTTGTATCACGAGAGCTTAGCACAGTGCCAGGGGCATGCAGTTGTTACTGTTCAGTCATTTCAGCCGTGATTGACCCTTCATGATCCCATTTGGGGTTTTCTTGGCAAAGGTACTGGAGTGGTTTACTATTTCTACAGCTCTTTTAGAGATGAGGAACCAAGGCAAACAGTGTGTTACAGGATCACACACCAAGTAAGTGTCTGAGGCCAGATGTGAACTCAGGAAGCTAAGTTTTCCTGACTTTGGGTCCTGTACTCTAGAGTGCCACCTAGCTGTGCACACGAGGCACACAATAAACATTAATAAATGTTTATCGATTGATTGTTTTAAGTACTCACCATTTTTAAGTCGTGAGTGACAATATAGAAAATATTGGAAAAAATACCAAGGTAGAGCTCTGAACATTGGTGTCCCTAGGTTTGATGAATCTTCTTATCCATAGCATTTTCCCTCTCTGGGACTCAGATTCCTTCTCTATAAAACAGAAACAATATTTGCACTCCCTGTGTCCTGAGGTGCTAGTGAAAGGAATCAACTTGAATGACTGTTATTTTGTATCGGTATGATCATCTTGTTATTTGGTATCTGTATGATTGTAAAACGGTTATTTTGTGTCCATGTGATTGTATGATTGTTACTTTGTATTAGTATCATTACATTGTTTCAGTATTATTTGTAATTTATTTATATGTATCCTTTACCTTATAACGCTACATATTCATTGAAGGTAGGAACTATCTTCTTTATGGGTGCTCAATACTCAATAGGTTTTTTGTTGAACAAATAATTGGAATTTAGTTGGTTAACTCACTTCACTTTCCAGGGCTTCATATCTATCCAACGTGAGAGCTCAACCAAATGCTGCCTTCCTACTTTTAAAATTCCATGATTCTTGATTATATTGGATGGTTTAGTCTGACCTCAATTAATTGTTTGACTTCAAACATTGTCTACTTAAGTCAGGCCCTATGAAGGAGAAAATAAATAAGCATTTATTATTTTTTTTTAATGAGCATTAAAGCTCTTAAAATTATAATTAATTAATTCTTTGTTTTTTTCAGCATTCTCTTTCATAAAATTTTAAATTTTAAATTTTCTCCCCTTTCCTCCCCTCCCCTTCCCCAAGACAGCATGTAGTTTTATATAGGTTCTATTTATACAGTCATATTAAACATATTTTCACATTAGTCATGATGTAAAGAAGAATTAGAACTAATGGGAAGAACTATGAGAAAGAGGAAAGAAAAAACAACAAAAGAAAAGGAGAGCAAATAGTCTGCTTCCATCTGCACTTAGACTCCAAAGTTCTTTCTCTGGATGTGGGTGGCATTTTATACCATGAGTCTTTTAGAGTTGTCTTAGATCCTTGCATTGCTGAGAAGAGTTAAGTCTATCAGTCAGTCATTGCATAATGTGATTGCTACTGTGTATGGGGTTCTTCTGGTTCTGCTCATTTCACTCACATCAGTTTATATAAGTCTTTCAGGTTTTTCTGAAGTCCACTTGCTCATCATTTCTTATGGAACAATAGTATTTCATTACATTCATATACCACAACTCGTTCAGCCATTTCCCAATTGACGGACACCTACACAATTTCTAATTCTTTGCCACCACAAAAAGAGCTGCTATAAACATTTTTGTACATGTGGGTCCTCTTGCTGTTTTTATGATCTCTTTGGGATACAGACCTAGAACTGGTATTACTGGATCAAAGGGTATGCACAGTTTTATAGCCCTTTGGGCATAGTTCCAAATTATTCTCCAGAATGGTTGGCTCCGTTCCCAACTCCACCAACAATGCATTAATGTTCCAATTTGCCCACATTTTCTCCAACATTTATAATTTTCCTGTTTTGTCACGCTAGCTAATCTGATAGGTGTGATGTGGTACCTCAGAGTTATTTTGATTTGCATTTCTCTAATCAATAGTGATTTAGAGCATTTTTTATGTGACTTTAGATAGCTTTAATTTCTTCCTCTGAAAACTACCGGTTCATATCCTTTGACCATTTATCAATTAGGGAATGACTTGTATTCTTATCAATTTGACTCAGTTCTCTGTATGTTTTAGAAATGAGGCCTTTATCAGAGACACTGGTTGTAAAAATTGTTTCCTAGTTTTCTGCTTCCCTTCTAATCTTGGTTGCATTGGCTTTGTTTGTGCAAAAACTTTTCTATTTAATGTAATCAAAATAATCCATTTTGCATTTCATAATGTTCTTTATCTTTTGTTTGGTTACAAATTCTTCTCTTCTCCATGGATCTGACCAGTAAACTATTCCTTGTTCTCCTAGTTTGTTTATAATATCAGTCTTTATATCTAAATCATGTAACCATTTTGACTTCATCTTGTTGGTAAGGTGTTGGCCTATGCCTAGTTTCTGCCATACTGTTTTCCAGTTTTCACAGCAGTTTTTGTTAAATACTGAGTTCTTATCTCAGAAGCTTGAGTCTTTGGATAGTCATTGACTATTGTGTCTTGCGTACCTAACCTATTCCACTGATACACTACTCTATTTCTTAGTCAGTACCAAGTAGTTTTGTTGACTGCTGCTTTATAATACAGTTTCAGATCTGGTACAGCTAGGCCACCTTTTCTTCCAGGAAAGAAACTTTTATAAAGCACCTACTATGTGCCAGGCACCATGGTTAGTGCTTTACAAATATGTCCTCATTCTGAGAGCTCCTTGTTGTTCATTCATTTATTAGCTGTATCCAACTCTTCATGGATCCCATTTGGGATTTTCTTTACTGAGATACTGGAGTAGTTTGCCGTTTCCTTTTTCAGCTCATTTTTAGAGATGCGGAACTGAGGTAAATAGGGTTACACAGCTAGATTCTGAGTTCAGATTTGAATGCAGGAACATGAGTTTTCCTGACTTCAGGCTGAGTGCTCTATCCACTATGGCGCCACCTAGCTGAGAACTACAAAGCTGAAAACCTAATACTTATATGTGACTTATCCATTTGACTTATCCACTTGACATGAACATGAATAAGTAAACCTCCTCCCCTAATCTCATCATTTATGTTTCCCTTTTCATTTGTCTCTTTATGCCTACATACATTAATTTCTCCCAATCAAGAATTACATCTAAGTAGAAGGCTGTGCTGGTAAATATTTAACTCTTTTTTAAAGTTCCCCCCCCCCAAAGTATACTCAACACACTTTCAAGTTTAATTTGTATCATTAACACTTTCTTAAGTCCAGACAATCAACAAAACAATAAAGCAAGCCATGATGTATAGCATTTGCTGATTTCTGAGACGTAAATACTCACATTGAAAATTTAACAATTGGCTTTTGAGATCTAGTTGAACCAACTCCAGCATTATAAAGTGAGGGCAGCCAGGGTAGCCATTGTTTTATTTTTTTTTTAAATTAAAAGATATTTTATTTCCCCCCACTTACATGTAGAAACAACTTTTAACATTCATTTTAAAAACATTTTTGAGTTCCAAATTCTCTTCTTCCTTCCCTTCCCTCCCTCTCTCTGAGACAGTAAGTAATCTGACATAGGTTATGCACGTGCAATCATGTAAAACATATTTCCATATTAGCCATTTAGTGGAAGAAAACTTGAACAACAAAAAAAGAAAAAATAAAGAAGGAAAGTGAAAAATAGTATTCTTTGGTCTACATTCAGACTCTATTAGTTCTTTTTCTGGAGGCATAAAAAGTACTTTAGGATTGTCTTAGATCATTATACTTCTGAGAATAGCTAAGTCATTCACAGTTGATTATCATATAATATTGCTCTTACTGGGTATAATGTTTGCCTGGTTCTGCTCACTTCATTCTGCATCAGTTCATGTAAGTCTTTCCAGGTTTTTTTCTGAAATCATACTGCTCATCATTTGTTATGGCACTAGGAATACAAAAAGAGTCAAAAGACAATCGTTGCCTTCAAGGGACTTTCAATCTACTAGTGTCCTATTGCAATCATATACAGGGTTGTCATTCTTGTTCTGTGTATGCCCATAGTGTCCAGTTATGGGCTCTATCTAGGGCAGCGGTTCTCAACCTGTGGGTTGTGACTTCTTTGGGGGTCAAATGACCCTTTCACAGGGGTCACAGGGGTTGCCTAAGACCATCGGAAAACACTTTATTTCCGATGGTCTGAGGAACCAATACACTGCTCCTCTATCTGTCTCCAGGCAGGTCTGCCCACATGCAGATACGCCCACATACAAGTATTAAAGTGTCGTGGCATCAGGAAGGTTGAGAACCACTGATTTAGGGGGAAAGGGGAAGAGAAAGGGAGAATTCTGGTCTAGAGTGGGGTGGGGGTGGGATTGAAGGGTCTGCGACAAAGTTAGAAGATAGGAAGATGTGTGGTGAGAGTAAAAAGGGCCTGTGTAAGAGGACTGGGAGAAAGGGGAGGAGAATTAACTGTGTGATAGGAGACAGTGTGATACACTGGAAATGGTATATTCTTAGAGTTAGAAGACCTGATCTCTCCTTCTTACTGTCTGTAAGATACTGCAAATCACTTCTTTCTCTCTGGCCTTTGGTTTTCAATAAAATTAAAGAATAGGACTAAGTGATCTTTTAGGTTCCACTCTGAAGCTAACAGCCTGTGGGTAAGGGCCACAGTGACCAGCAATTTCTCTTCCCCTCTGCATTTTGCCAAACCATCATCACCTCTGAACCTCTGAACTGGTCATAGTCTTCTCCCTTTTTGATAGCAACCTTTCATGAACTAATTCAAATCCGCTTTGTCTTCTACTCTCAATTCCCTCACTCCCTT
The DNA here is from genome assembly GCA_028627135.1 of Pseudochirops cupreus. NCBI lineage: Eukaryota > Metazoa > Chordata > Mammalia > Diprotodontia > Pseudocheiridae > Pseudochirops > Pseudochirops cupreus. The sequence continues at coordinate 350,764,335 of CM053584.1, forward strand.
GTCCAATTGCTGCTCATGCCTTGCCAAACCCCAGTTTTGAGTGACTTTGACCATCTGTCTCCTTTATCCTATGTGAGAGCTGCTGAATGGAGATGGAGATATTCATACAACCGCACTGATTGGGTCCACTACAAACTGACGTTATCTACTCTCAATTGGATGATTCTTCTATTTCTGCCTAATTTTCTATCTTACTACCCATAGAGCCTGTTCTAAACCTTTTCTTCTTGAAGCATCCAACAATAACCCCTCCCCAGCTTTTTCAGTTAAGGCCCTTGCCTCATACTTCGCTTAAAAAAAATGAAGCTGTTGTTAAGAACCCCCTCCCCTTACCTCCATTTGACAATTCCTCATCTCAAAGTCCTTTAACTTTAACTCCCTCCTCATTACTTCCTTTTTTGCTCTAGTTCAGGGGTGGGGAACCTGCAGTCTCTAGGCCACCTAGATCCTTTTATGTCTTTGTGTGCAGCCTTTTGCCTGAGTCCAAGTTTTATAGAACAAATCCTTTTATTAAGGAGATTTGTTCTGTAAAGTTTGGATTCAGTCAAAGGACTGCACTTGAGGACCTAGAGAGCCACATATGGCCTCTAGGTTGCAGGTTCCCCATCCCTGCCCTACTCTGAGGTAGGCAGTTTGAAATGCTTAATAGGCAGCTGGTGATCCAACTCAACATGCCCAAAATAGAACTCATTTTTTTTTTCTCCAAAACCCACCCCTCTTCTGGATTTCCCTATTTCCATTCATGGAATCACCATCATCTCAGTCATCCAAGTTAATAATCTCAGTGTACCCTTAGCTTCCTTATTCTCCTGTATCTCAGCCATTTAATCTGTTACTGAATCTTGTTGCTCCTATATGCCATAACTTTTCTCATAAATCTCTCCCTCTGCATTTACATAAGTACCACCTTAGTTTAGATCCTTATCACCTCTCCCCTAGACTTCCTTCTCAGTCTCTGTATCTCAAGCTTCTCCCTCCTCCAATTCATCCTCCAAGCCCTGCCAAAGGGATTTCCCTAAAGCACAGGTCTGGTCGTGTCTCTGAAGCTATAAAGATGCAGCAGAGTTGCAGATCTGTGTTGGTGGAGGGAATTTCCTTCCTGGGAGTTCTATGAAATCACAGATTATCCTCCCCCTCTCCTCTGCCCTCCGCATACCACAATAAACTATTGCTATCAAGGCTTGTATGTGATTGAGTCTCATTGGGTGACCAGGCTTGTCCGGCTCTTTTCTGTCTCCATGAATGGGCAGAAGCTTGGAACACACCCTCAGAGGCAGGTCCTGGGTTGGTATGGATGCTAGATTGTGTCAGACAACAAGAAGATTTATACCTAGGGACCCCCTGTTCTGGGAGAGAATAGAGATAGGTCTCTGTGTGGGCCTGGTACATGGTGTGTGTGTGTGTGTGTGTGTGTGTGTGTGTGTGTGTGTGTGTCTAGCAGTGGCTATGGGCTGTGCTTCTCATTCCAGGATTCTCTAACCTGTCTACCATGTTTTAAAACCCATTTTTATTAAATTTACAGTAAATGATTTATGGGGCTTTCCTGGAAGCTTCTCATTATGGAAAATCTTGTGTTGGCAGTTTGGTTGCTGGTGTCTGGTTTGCTTGGGAGAGGTTGAGTCAGGCCTTATCCCAGTGGAAAGTTCCTGCTGGGTCACTCCAGGAGAGTCACCATCTAGGCTAGAAGAGCTGGGGCCTGCCTGAGTCCTTGGTATGGGATTGGGGCTGTCCTAATGTCTGGGGCCCTGGGTGAACTCATATTCCCCACCTGGTTTCTGTCAGATCATCTTCCACGGGCACTGAAAATTTGTTTTGTATAATTACTTTTCACTGTTGCTCTGTTTCTTGGAAAAAGCTCCTGGAGAATGAGAAAGTCACCCCAGTTATTAAAACCAATTTCATTGTTTTCCATCTATCTGAAAGAAATTAAGAGCTGTTCCACTGAAGGAAACAGACTGACCCCAATAAACGAACTTGGTCATTAATTACAAACAGTAGAAACATAAAGGTCACACAGAGGGGGCACATCTGGATACATATGCGTGTACCCTTCAGGCAGGCTAGAAGAATTAAAACACTACGATGGGACTCATATAGTTGCCTTTCAGCTCTCCCTCCCCTAATCAGTCTCCCTATTTCTGTCTCTCTGTGTATGTCTCTGACTCTGTCTCTCTTCTTTGTCTCTGTCTCTCTCCACCCTTTCTTCTTTTCTTAAACCCGCACTATTCACGATACCCTTAAACCTTGTATCTCATCCAGGAACTCTAGCCTTACTTATACTCAGGCTTTCTACGGTATTGTGGTTCAGGGGCATGCCAAAATGTTAGGGGTACAGAATGACAGGAAATAGATGCATGGGTGATAGTGTCTTGAATGAATTTGCTCAGACTATTTCCAAGTTAAATAAAAGCACTTATTGGGGGTGATGTACCCAGCAGACTCTGTTCCTTACCAGAGACCAGAGCAACCAATGGGCCCTGCTCCCCATGGGAGACAGAGCACTTAGCCAGTTTGGGTGTCTGGTCTATATACAGATTGATGGGATAGGGGGAAGGGGGAGCAGGAGAAAGGGAGAGGGGGGAAAGCAGGGCTCTGGAATTCCTGGAATATCAGGTAGTCTGGAGTTTCTTTGCATGCAGACAGATAAGCCAGGGGAACAGGAGAGGTGAGAGAAGAGCTGTTCTAGAATGTCAGGTAGTTGGGGTGCTTTGTGAATGCATACAGACAAGTCCAAGGTGGGGGCATTGATGCCCAGTCTTCTTGATAACGTTTCTGGGAGGTTACATCCTGCATTTTCTCTCATATCTCACATCGTGTGTCCTGTTTGCTCCATCTGCCTCAAACACTCCTAACTGCCTCATCTATGGTGTAGGGGCATGTAGATTAGGCACATGTGAAGGTTCAGAGGTCATGACTTCAGGGCCTTTGAAAAGAGCAAAAGTGAGGATGTGTGTGGGCTCCTGGTAGAGAGGCCCTGAAGTGAGGATCAAAAGTTAGCGATTTTCTTTTGGCTTATTTGGGTGAATCTTACCCATCCTTTAAACACCAACCCACTGCCCCTTTCCCATGTGTATCCCCTTTAAAGCAGAAGCAAAAGTAAAGCCTGCTTTCCTGGAAACTTAGGACCAATAACATTCTGATAATTACTTTGCTTTTAAATAACAATTTAGATCCAGAACAATCTTAGAGATTACCTAGTCTACCACCCTCATTTTATAGGGGAGGAAGCTGAGGTCTAGATATGGGAGCTAAATAAACATAAGGTCATTCATGCATTTGTTGAGTGCCTGTTTAGGTAAAAGACAATCCCTTCACTCAAAGAGCTCACAGTCTATCTGGTGAGACAATGTAAAAAGATGACATTATATGTGTGTGTGATGTACAACATACACATGTATATGCATACACACTTATATAGAGATCTATATTTACACACATGTGTGGATACATGAATGCATGGAAGTATTATATTGAAGATATCCAGCAGATGGAAGGCGCTTGCATTAAGGAAGGTTAGGAAAAGCTCCTTGCATTTAGGTGAGACCTGAAGGAAGCCAGGGAAGAGAGGAAGTGGAGATGAGGAGGGAGAGAGCTCCAGGCAGAGGGGACAGCCAGTAAAAATGCTTGGAGTCAGGAGATGGAGTGTCTAGTTTTAAGAACAGCAAAGAGGATAATATTAGTGGATTACAGGGAACTGAGGCCTTTGTAGGAGGCAGCTTGGTGGCACCATAGTGTAGAGAGCACTGGGCCTGGAGTCAGGAAGACTCATCTTCCTGAGTTCAAATCTGACCCCAGATACTTACTAGCTATATGACCCTGGGCAAGTCACTTAGCCTTGTTTGCCTTAGTTCTTCCTCTGTAAAATGAACTGGAGAAGGAAATGGAAAACTTCTCTAGTGTCTGTGCCAAGGACACCCCACATGGGGTCGTGAAGAATTGGACATGCCTGAAAAATGAGCGAAGCAAACACGTACAGACATACAGATTTAGGTATAAGCAGTTCTGCCGCAACATTTGTTTTGGCAATGTGAATTTGTTCCAGTGCAATCGATATATTAAGGAAAGGTTTGACTATAACATGCATTTTATGTTTGCCTGTGTGGGATTTTGTCATTTAGGAAAACTGCACCATGGTGGAGGGGCCTAAATCAGAGGAGTGGCCTCTTCCAAGGGGTTGAGGCAGGCACCACTGGGCTGTGACGGGGCCTGTGGGAAGAACGTCTTTGGCCCTAACTAGGGGAAAGCACGAGGATGGTAGGTACTTTCCACCACCTAGGATGTGGTAAGAGCTACTTAGGGGTGAGATTATGACACTATGAGAGTGGGGTGGGGGTGAGGGGTGGGGAATTAGGGGGACTGGAGAACCCCCCGTAAAAGACCTTTAGTGAGCCAGACCCCTATAATTTCACCCTTAGCTCCCTCTGTGGAAATGGCCCCTGCCTAGGGGATCAGAGCACACCAGAAGGGTCATGTTGCTAGTCACTGGGCAATCCCACTAATCCCCCTCACTGTCGGGATCCCTTGGTGGGACCTCCCCATGTTGAGGCTGCAGTGGCTTCCCTTGGGACTGAGTTTGAGGGCTGTCCCTGTAATTTCATTTCCCCCCAAGCCTTGTGGAGTTTATTGCCATTTTGTATAGCTCAGTGATTTTTAGGAACACGTCAAGTTATAGCAGAACCACTTGTATACACAACATAGAAACATGGTGATTTGGTGAGAAAGTACTAGCAGCTGGGGGATCAGGAAAGATTTCAAGTAAAGCATGGAGTCTGAGCTGAACCTTGAAAGAAATTAAAGTTTCTAAGAGATGAGAATGAGGACCTTGAACCTCTCACTCTAGATCTATTGTCGTTTCAACTCTCCGAGTATGTCACACTATCATAATGCATAGAGTTCTGGACTTGGATTGAGGATGACCTGTATTCAAATTCCAGCTCTGATACTTTACATAAGCCTTACTGTGTGTCAGGTACTATGCTAAACACTTTGCAAATCAACTCATTGTATCCTTACAACAACTCTGTGAGGTAGGTGCTATTATTATCCCCATTTTACAGATGAATAAACAGAGAGACTTCAGGCAACATTTAACATTTTTGAGCCTCAGTTTTCTCTTGCATAAAATGAAGGGGCCAGGTGGTGCAGTGGATAGAGTGCTGGGCCTGGAATCAGGAAGATCTGAGTTCAAATCTGGTCTCTGACATTTACTAGCTGTGTGATCCTGGACAACTTGCACAACCCTGTTTGCCTCAGTTTCCTCAGCTGTAAAATGAGCTGGAAAAGGAAATGTCAAACTACTCTAGTATCTTTGTCAAGAAAACTCTAAAGGGAATCACAAAGAGTTGGACACAATTGAAAGCAACTAAACAGTAACAGAAGTGTCAATGACCTTGAAGATAGCTTCTAGCTCTAAATCTATGAATCTATAATTTTATGACCTACCTGGGTTTCAGTACCCCCCTCATCTTGATGACAAGACAGCTGAACTTGAGGCTCTCTAAAGTCCCTTCCAGTTCTATGATTCTTTGATTCTATACCATTTTGACCAACTCCTTTATTTTCCTCAAGTTTGGCCAAATTCCAGTCTAACTCAATCATTTTACAAAGTTGAGATTCTCCATCATGTTTGCTGTATTTAACATTACACCATAGGGGCTCCTTTGTAGCTTCCGGCTGGGGTGTGAGAAGACCCAAGAACTAAGTGGCCAATGTGATAGGGCAGTATAAGTGAACTATGTTAACCAAATCCTGTGTCAACAGATAGAAAGGTCCTCTACACCTCTGATGGAATACTACATCAAAACTAAGTGCCCAGGAAGACAACTGGCCATTTGCCTTGGTTGTACATAGAGGTAATTCACCCTGTCAACTAGTCTTTTGAATGCATAGCTGTTCTCTTAATAGCAGATATTTACATAATGCCTCAAGTTTTACCAGGTACTTTCTTGTGTATCATTTCATTTGATTCTCTCAACAATTTAGTGAGACAGCTACGATTAGCCTTGAGTTTTTTTTAAATAACTGAATAACTTAATAATTTAATAACTGAAGTTCGGGAAGTGGTTTGCTCATGGTCACACAGCTAATAGTTGTTCAAGTTCAAATTTTTATCCAGATCTCTAAGGACTCCAAATCTAGGTCACTTTATATTCCTTGCCTATAGTTTCTAGTTTAGTTGGGAATGCAATAATTATATGTGTAGCATCCCTCTTAGGCTTAATACCTTGGGGGCCACCTGATACATCTGGTTCTAGGAATAACATTGTAGCTAAGTCCTCTTGTATCTCATGAACACTCATTGGTGTGCTTCCCCCATTAACAACCAACAAGACTCATTAAGGTCTTAGAAAAGTCATTTACTCAAATGACCTGGCAAGAAAAGGAATTATAAAGCATTTTCCTTAAAAACCTGGTCTACACTGTCCCACAAAGACACAGAGTCTGGGGGGCAGGGGGCATGGGTGCAGGTTTAAAGGACAGCGATAGTGAGGCATATGTGTAGGCAAAGGTGGCCAAGGCAAATCACAATTCCAGGAAATGTAGGGCAACAATGCCCTTACAATCTATGGAGAGACCTCATGAAATTTATTATAGGAAGGAGTGTTGGTGTTGGTGATGATGAGTTGTTCTGCTGCTCAACTGGGCTTGCTCTTCCTAGGGAATGGGGCTAGTGCTGAATGGGCCAATTCATATTCATTCATTCATTCATTCATTCATTCGTTTGCTTGCCATAGTCCGGGACAGGAAGATCAATTGGATGCCAGTCTGGCTCCTCACAGCACATAGTTTCCCTACTAGATGTGTTGAGCCGGGCAGATTAATTGGTGGTTCTTCACAGAGTATGGCTGCTGACCTGGGCTGGGCATATGGCTCAGTCATGCACTGGCTCCTTATTGGTTGTAGTATCTGTTCTGCATGTTCTGCAGTCCACGGGGCTAACTCTTTAATGGGCTGTGTATGTATTTTTCATCACCTTCAGTCTTATACTTGAAAGGGTGTTAAAGTGTTCTTTTCATTTAGGAAGGTTATTATGCCCTTTCAGAAAGGTCTAGAGATCCTTAACCTACAATTAGTATGGGAAGGGAATAAGCATTTTATACCCCCTATTATGTGCCAGTCCCTGTGCTAAATACTTTGCAAATATTTCATTTGATATTCACAATTCTGTGAGGTAGGTGCTGTTATCATCTTTATTTTAGAGTTGAAGAAACTGAGACAAATAGAGGTTAAGTGACTTGCCTAGTATCACACAGCTAGTAAGTGTCTGAGACTGAATTTGAACTTAGGTCTTCTTGACTTGATGCCAAGTGTTGTATTCACTGCGCCCCCTAGTTGTCTCTTGGATTAGCAGAAGTCTTTCCAGTTTTGTTCCCTTAGGGTTATGGCTCTGAGGTTTGTCATCTCCCAGGCAAGGGTGGAGAAGGTTTAGCAACTCTTATTTGATAATTTTTCTTGGTTCAGAATTTGGTTCCCTCAGTGAAGGATCCTACCCTAACTTATGGTGACTAAGTCAGCACATTTCCTAGATTTCAGTTGAGTTTAATGCAAATGTATAGTTGGGGTAAAAAGATAGTGAGACAATTTGAGGACAAGTTCACTGATTCTGCTAGCCCTCTTCATATGCAATTTAGTTATTGAAAGTCTCAGAGTCCCTTGTAAGGTATGGTAATGCTTCCTTTGTATTGGAAAGAACTTTACCCTTACATATCTTTATATCTATCTTGGCCTCTTCAACTTTGCTGAAATCTAATGTGGGCACAGTGAAATCTAATGGGGGCACTGGCAAATGCATTTTACTGTAGTATATATTGTACTTTTTTTTTTGAATGACTTGTTTATTTACTTTTAGTTTACAAGATTCCGTTCCACAATCACTTGAGTTTCAGATTTTCTCCCCTCCCTTCCCCCCCCCCCCCATGGTGGCGTGCAATCATGTATAGGATCTGCAAATACTTTCACATTGTACAATAGTTTGGTACTTTTCAAAGGAAATTTGAAGTAAGGAGAAAGATTATTCTGAGATAGAAACATTCTTTTTTTTTTTTGAAGGGGGAAGGAAAGGCAATTGGGGTTAAGTGACTTGTCCGAGGTCATACAACTAGTAAATATGTCAAGTGTCTGAGGATGGATTTGAACTCAGGTCTTCTTGACTTCAGGGGCAGTGCTCTATTCTGATATAAGTTAAATAAAGTGACAATACATAGCCTTGTTGTACTCCTTTTCCAATCTTAAACCAGTTGTTCCATGTTTGGTTCTAACTGTTGCTTCTTCGCTCACATACAGGTTCCTTAGGAGAAAAGTAAGAATGATGTGGTACTGCCATCTTTTTGAAGACTTACCACATTTTGTTGTGATCCACACAGTCAAAGTCTTTAATGTTGTTGTTGCTGGTCTTTCATTCTCAAAGAGGACCAATGATGTCAGGAAGGTGATGTCTTGATTTGCAAGTGAATTGGATTTAAGTGAGGCAGAGCTGTGCAAAGTCATCTGCCTCATTTTCTCTTCCAGAGTCATTGGAGTGCAAAGGCAAGAAGCAGATCTGGCAATGGCCCCAGATGGGGAGACCTTGGTCTTTTCAAGCTTAAGATTTTTCCTCAGTCTCAGTTTGTCTGAGGCAATGCCCATTTAATAATTAGAGGTTAGGTAAGAATTGAAGCAGAAGATGGCCTAGTATTAATTCTTCATAAAAGAATCAGTCTGGAAGGGGAAGACTCTCAGAGCTTCTGGCCAAAACATAAGTAATTATTATTTACATTCACTCTGAGCCATCAAAACCCAAGACAATCAAAGGCTTCAACGTAGTCAGTGAAGTAGCACTGTTTTTCTGTAGCTCACTAGTTTTCTTCATAATCCAGTGAATGTTGGCAATTTGGTCTCTAGTTCCTTTGCCTCTTCAAAAACCAGCAAGGTATTCTGGTAATTCTTATTTCACATATTGCTGAAGCCTAATTTGCAGAATTTTAAGCGTAACCTTGCTGGTATGTGAAAGGAGTATGATGGGTGATTTGAACGTCTCCTTGACTTTACCCTTCTTTAGGACTGGGACATAAATTGTTCTTTTCCAATCCAGTGGCCACTGTTGTGTTTTCCAAATTTGTTGGCATGTTGAATGCAACACTTTAACCTCATATTTTAGGGTTTTAAATACTTCATCAGGGATTCTGTCACCCCCACTAGCCTTATTATTGGCAATGCTTCCTAAGGTCCACTTGACTTCATTCTTCAGCATTAGATTGGTAATCACACCATCATGGTTATTGGTGACATTAAGAGCTTTCTTGTATAATTCCGTGTATTCTTGCCACCTCTTCTTAATCTCTTCTATTTCTATTAAGTCCCTATCATTCTTGTTTTTATCATGCCCATTTTTGCATGAAACATTCTCTTGATATTTCTAATTTTCTTGAAGAGATCTTGTCTTTCCCATTTTATAGTTTTCTTCTATTTCTTTGCATTGCTCATTTAAGAATACCTTATCTCTCCTTGCTAATCTCTGGAATTCTATATTCAGTTGGGTATGTCTTTTTCTTTTTCCCTTACCTTTCACTTTCCTTCTTTCTTCAGCTATTTGTAAAGCCTTATCAGACAGCCATTTTACTTTCTTGCTCTTCTTTTTCTTTGGAATATTTTTGTTGATGCGTCCTATACATTGCTGCAAACCTCTGCCCATAGTTCTTCAGTTACTCTATCTACCAGATCTAATCTCTTCAGTCTATTCATCACCTCTACTTTATATTCATAAGGGAGGTTCTTTAGGTCATACCTATACAGTTGGATGTTTTCCCCTGCTGTCTTGAATTTAAGTGAGAATTTTGCAAAAAGAATCTCATGATCTGAGCCACAGTCAGCTCCAGCTCTTGTTTTAACTGACTGTAAAGAGCTTTTCCACCTTTGGCTGAAAGTGTATAGTCAATATGATTTCTACATTGACCATCTGGTGATGTTCGTGTGTAGAATTACCTTCTGAATTGTTGAAAAAGAGTGTTTGCTATGACTAGAGAGCTATCTTGACAAAACTCTACTAGTCTTAGCCTTGTTTCATTTTGTACTTCAATGCCAAACTTTCTTGTTACTCCAGTTATCTTTTGATTCCCTGTTTTAGCATTCTAATCCCCTATGCTCAATATGACATCTCTTTTTGGTGTTATTTCCAGAAAATGTAGGTCTTTATAGAACTGATCAATTTTGCCCTTTTTGGCATCAGTGGCTGGAGCATAGACTTGCATTACTGTGATGCTGAATGATTTGCCTTGGACTCAAATAGATATAATTCTGTCATTTTTGCAATTATACCCCAGTTTTGTTTTTCTTACCTTTTTTTGACTATGAGGACTTCTCGATTTCTTCTGAGGAATTCTTGCCCACAGTAGTGTATGTAGTGATCACCTAAATTAAATTCACTCATTCCCATCTGTTTGAGTTCCCTGATACCCAAGATGTTCATGTTTAATCATTCCACCTTCTGTTTATTCCAGCTTATCTTGGTTCATAGATCTTACTTTCCAGGTTCCTATGCAATATTGATATTTACAGCATTCAGATTTTCCTTTTGTCACCAGATGTACCCACAGCTGAGCTTCCTTTAGGTCAGCAGTTCTCAACTTGTGGGTTGTGCCCCCTTTTGGGGGTCAAATGACCCTTTCACAGGAGTCACAGGGGTCTCCTAAGACCATCGGAAAACACATATTTCCGATGGTTTTAGGGACAGAGACACTGTGCTCCTCTGTCTCCAGGTGGGTCCGCCCACATGCAGACATACCCACATATGAGTATTAAAGGGTCCCAGCATTAGGAAGGTTGAGAACCACTGTTTTAGGTTTTGACCCAGTAGCTTCATTAGTACAGGAGCTACTTGTAGCTGTCCTCTGTTCTTCCCTAGTAGTGTGGCAGACTCCTTCTGACCTGAGGAGTTCATCTGCTGTCATATCTTTTATCATCTTAATACTGTCTGTGGATTTTCTTTGCAAGGATACTGGAGTGGTTTACCATTTCCTTCTCCCATGGATCACTTTTTGTTAGAACTCTCCACTATGATGTGTCTGTCTTGGGTAACCTGCTCAGTTTTGTTGAGCTATGTAACCCTGTCTGCTATGACAAAGCAATGATCCAGGAGGGCAAGGCCATACAGGCTCTATAAGCAATAGAGTCAGGATTCAAACCCATGACCTCTGAATCCAAGAAAATAATGTGCGTAAGACACTTTGTAAACACAAATCTCTCTATAAATTCCAACTGTCATTGGGGTTAGTAGTATTTGCTTTTGATTGCACTGGCATAGAGGCTTTTCTTGCTCAGAGTTTTCTTTCTAGTTATGTTTGTCTTGGTAATGGCAGGGTTTTGCTATTCCTCAAATATGTCTTTGCTTGGGCAGTTGGGGGGAGCAGCTGAGACATGTCTTGGTTGATGGAGAGAAGAGACTGATTTGAGCATATATGGTTCTCTGTACTTAATCCACAGATAATTTATTAGTGGTTAATGGAGAGCAGCCTCCGCTAATTGACTCAAAGTAGGTGAGTCGATCTCCCCACTAGAGGGTGCTTTTGCTGTATACTATACAAAACACTAATTTGATAGCACTGAGGTCCTGATTGTTTAATATACCCCTGCTGTTGCAGAACAAAGCTAGAATCCCCCTGTTGCTGGGAGCTTAACAGAACAAATATGTGTTCTAGTTCTTCTGGAACAAGCTCAGGGAGAATTTTGAGGTAGACAAAGTTTTTATCTCTTCAACCTAGCATTTTATTTTGTTTTCGCTTTGGTACTTTGACTCTGGTATACAGGATACTTGACTGAGGCACAGCACCTGTACCTTTTCCTCTGGTTATATTGGTCCTTGTCTGACTATTTATTTCATCGGAAGTTATTTGTTATAAATCATTCCCTCAGGGCCTGTCTAGGTGACAGGCCTTAATCTGAGAAACTAATGAGAGCTAGTGCTAATGGTTGATAATGACTTAAGGTGTCACCCCTTCCCATAATACTTGCATTTTAACTAGAGACTTCGATGATTTAAAACAAAGGAGTGAAGAATGTGGGAACTTTAAGACTTCCTGTTATGAGAATATGATTCTAGTCTTTCCCCCTTTATCCCTATGGAACCATCAGTATTTCTTAAACCAAAGTATGTGTCACCCAACTCCATCAAAGAGAGCTGGATTTGGGGTCTGAGAACCTACAGTTGAATCCTGACTTCTATTTACCACCTGTGTTATGTGAGTCAAGCCCTTCCTCTTCTTTGGGATCATTTCCTGATCTGTAAAAGAAATGGATTGGGGGAGAGCCTCTTCCTCCTTTCCTTCCTTCCTTCCACAGTTTAGGAAAGGCATTGACAAAGTGGTACATACCCAGAGGAAGGTCATTAAGATGGTGGGAGGCTGCTCTAAAAGGAAACAAAAACAGTACTGTGGATGTTACGAGGAGATGAACTTTGACTCAATATATGGAAAAAGGGTTTCTAGCACTGCCTGGAAATAAAACATGCTGCCTCCTAAAGTAATAACCTCCCCATCTTTGGAGGTATTCAAACAGGCTGGATGGACCATCTTTTAGGGATGTTGTATAAAGACTTCCTGCACTGGGGGTGGCTAGGCAGGCAAATCTGAATTAGATAATGACTATGATTGTATGAAAACTGACCAGTTCCTAGATTCATTGAAGGAGCCTTCACTCAATATCTGTAGTCTAGGTGAGTTTTCTCCATAGCATGGAATTTTGAAGAAGAGGATTGTGGGCATGGGGTCTCCTTCAGGGCTGGTGTTGTGAAGCTTTCCTGGAAAGTTCTCTTAGGAGCTGTAATTGAGCTACAAGGCATTTAGATTCTTAAAATGTCACTGGGAGACAATCCTGTATTCAGACACCTGCCATCAGGCCAGTCAAATGAGAATCTGTATGGGCAAGGGTAGATCTCACTGCCACTTCCACCTTCATCCTCCTCTAGCCATTCTGAAAGTTTCAGAAATTTAGCGTCATTCTCAGGTGTACATTTCTGCCTTTCTCAACTCTGACCTGGTCCTCTGGGAATGTTTTATTCCTTTGCTCAGTCACAGGGCTAGAATTTTGTCCCCTATAACTTTAAAGAATGGGGAAACTACAAAGGATATATGCTTGCATTGGTTCGCAGATTTGGAGCTGAAAATGATGTCCTATGCTACCTGGTCCAAACCCTTGATTTTATAAAGAAACTAAGATCAAAGTTTATGATGCAAATTAGCACCAGAAGTAGATCTAGAACCCAGCTCTCTGGACTTTAACTACAATGCTTTTCCCACTATACCACTCTGTCTCCTTGGTTGCCAAAGGGGAAATTGAGGCACATAGAATTATGCTGTGTTCTTGGTCCTATACAAGTCTTATTATGAAGTCCTTGGTACTGGGGCTATGAATTTGAGTTTATTAGGGTAGGGATCATATTTAGAGTTGGAAGGGACCTTGGTTATCATCTAATCTATTTTTACCAAAGAGGATCTGGGGTCTAGAGAGATCAAGGGACTTGTCCAATGTCACGCAGTCATTTGGTCAGTACACATTTATTAAGCACCTACTATTTGCCAGGCACCATGCTAAGTGCTGAGGATACAAAAAGAGGCCAAAGACAGGCCTTGCTTTCAAGGAACAGGCAGTAAATGGTACTTCTCTGACTCCTGATCTAGCATTCTTTCCCCTATACCACACTGGTGTTCCTGACCTAGGGGAGCAATAATATGAGACTGGGAGGATTTTTAGTTTCTTTTTATAAGAAGAAAGTAAAGGTAGTGCTTCTGGGTGTGTAACAGCTGTCTAATTCCTCTGTCATACCAGTCAAGCAGATTTCCCCTGGGATGCCTTCAGCCCAGAAGTTTTTCAGAACTCCCAGGAACTAAAGCATTTCTTCTGTGTTGAATTATGTTGGAGTCTTTGGGGAAAGAAAATTCCCTGACTTCAGTTTTTATCTCTTCCTTCTCACTACCCCCAAATTCCAGACTTGTGTAATCTTGTTGGAACAATTAGATTCACATCTGACACGGCCAAAACCAGAGCCATTTGGAGGACGAAGAGGCCACCATTTGGGGGCTAGCTGCCCCTTCCCGGGCTGTGTTTTCTCTCTCTTCCAGAGGAGGACACTCTCCTTAGCCCTACCCTTAGCCCATCCCAAGTTCTGCTACCAGCTGATTAATACATTGCAATGAAACTCACAGGTCCCTGTTGTCCAAGGAGTACCAGCTATTTTGGGATGATATCAGTCTTTACTTAGGGAAGGTTTATTTGCATTCCAAGCCTTTGATGAAAGCTCTTGGGTCTTGTCCAGGCAAAGCTAAGAGGTGGGTGCTGGATGACCCCAGGGCTGGGAGAGGGGTGGAAGTGGGAAGTGTGTCCTGGGCCTCAGGGTACTCCCTTCTTCCAGGTAGGTCTTGTTTGCAGCTTTTGGACCAGGTGGTAAACTGAGGGTTTCCCTGTTTGCCTGGGGCCCTGGGAAGACATAGCTATGACATAGTGATATCCTTTTCTTCCTATGGCCTTACTTTCTGTGTGAAAAAAGAAGCTCTCCAGCCTTTTCTTTGGCTTTTTGGCAAATTTGGTTGCTCAGGGCAGGTATTTTTACATAATGCTGTGAAAAATTCACCTTGAATGCATGAAATGTCTTTTTGAGACATAAGAGTTTTTTGGGGAGGGGCAGAGTTGTGACATAGTCACCATTTATAGGTCTGGGAGCCATGATTAACCTGGAAAGAATACAGCTTTGCCTCAGGGGGCCAAAATCCAAAGGGAGACACTTTCTGTGGGGCGGGGGAGAAGGAGGGAGATTTCTCCTCTTCATTCACCTTCTGGTCCTCTGCTAGCTTTGGCAACTGTTACTCCAGGGGTCTCATTGTTGTGGTGGTGTTTTCCTAGGCCCACTCAATTTTCTTCCTTGTCCCAAATCTTTTGGGGCACGAAGGACAGACTGCTGCCTCTCCCAGAGTGCCTGTGCCTGTGCTGTTTTATCTTTCACTGTAGGCAAACCCTCCCCACCATCTCTTCCCACTCCCTTTGATTGAATGTTTTTTTTTTCTCAGATGGAAAAATTTGTTACAATTCTGCTCAAAATACACTGAGCTTCAATAAGGCAATCAATCAACCAATCAAGAAGATCTATCACATTTGGGACTCTGTGTCAGATGCTGGGGATGCAAAGATAAAACAAAACACTCCTTCCTCTCAAGGACTTTACATTATGTTGGAGAATAAAACATATATATACGTATATATTTATTGTTGTTGTTCAGTCACATCCAACTCTTTGTGACCCCATTATAAGGTTTTCTCAGCAGAAATACTGGAGGGGCTTGCCATTTCCTTCTCTAGTGAATTAAGGCAAACAGAGGTTAAGTGACTTGCCCGAAGTACACAGCTGGTACACTGTCTGAGGTAGGATTTGAACTCGGGTCTTCCTGACTCCAGCCCCAGAACTCTGTGCATTATGGCATCGCCTATCTGCCTCCTAAAACATATATGTATATATCTCACATATGCATATACAAAATACATTTGAATATAATAATAATATAATAATAACTAGAATTAATATTGTGCCTTGAAGTTTGTGAAGTGCCTCACATATGTGATTTCATTTGATACTTACAAAACGCTATGGAATAGATCCATTATTCTCATTTTTACAGAGGGGGAAACTGAGGTAGAGAAAGGTTAAGAGATTTGCCCAGGGTCTGAGGCAGGATTTGAACCCAGTTCTCCCTTGCTCTAAGTCTTAGTTCTCTACCCACCAAACCACTTAACTGCCTTTGGTGATGTAGTTGATGATATATAGTTAGGGATGATATATATGATCTACAGAGAAGCTAGGGAAGATGTTTATAAAGTGATGTAGTTAGGGATTAAAGTAGTAGTAATATAAAGTAAAGTAGTTAGGGAGATAAGACTCTTGGCAGTTGGGAGAATTAGGTAAGCTTTGTCTAGGAAGTGGTATTTGGGCTGCATCTGTAAGGAAGAGAGAGGTTCTTAGAGGTAAAGGTGAGAAGGGAGTGCATTCCAGGCAGCCTATGCAAAGGCATGGAGAAGCTCCCTGTAAGGGTAATGGGATATACGATCTTCCCAGCCCATTAATAGGTCTATGTGCCCAGCTGTGATACATCCTGAATCACACAGAGGTCATTGGGGGAGAAACTTGCTTAAAGAGAAGCTTGCTTAGGTGAGGCTTGCTTGTAGGAAGGCTTTCACACCTTTTGGTACTAGCCTAATTAGACACTGAGTCATGAGGGTTGTGATTGATGCCTTTTGGTTCTGAGAAGTGTATATATACTCTGAGTTGGTATTTTGCTTTGGGGGTTCACTTATGAGAAGAACTGTTTGATTTCCCTGGTTGGGACTCTGAGCAGTATGTTCAGACACCCCAACTATTCAGATGTAAAGACTCTCTTGATCCAGTGGTGTATGTAAAGTATATAGCAATATTGCTTTTATTCAGGCAGTCACAGCACTGTCTGTTGGTTTTTATGCTAATTTTCTCTGCTTATATTTCCTCTGATGTTCAGGGTGCTGACTTTTCCCCTCAGCTAGTAAACGTAATTAAAACTAGAATTGTTAACCCCTTTCTGAACTGTCTTGTCTAGAAAAGCAGATCAAAGAACCTGTGCTAGCAGGCCATCCTCCCCTCCTATCAAATACTTATTATGAAAATCAAGCAAACATGCTTATGGAAGTCAGTAGTAAATCAGTAGTCAGGGAAATTACACAGATTAATTTGGGCCAAAGATGTAGTACCTTGTGTGATAGATAGAAGTTCAGTTTGGCCAGAGAAGGTCAGTGTGAGAAGGATAATAATATACAATGAGGCTGGAATAATATACAATGGGTCCAGGTTAAGGAGAGATGTGCTTCGATTGGTATTAAGGAAAATCACTTGTCAGGGAAGCAGAGTCACAGACAATAAAAGCCAGAAGCCAAGAACAAATGAGTTCATTGTTGTTATTCGTGTAAGTCTTTTCCGGGCTCATTATGGCATTCAGGGCATTTAGTATTCTAGAAGACTATAGTAGTGGAGGACAAGCTTAGGAAGGTCCTACCATCCAGAAAGGTCTTAGTGATGGCCTGAGGACTGGAGTTAAGTTAATTGGAGTTAAGAGGCTCACCCAGGGTTTTGAGGTCATAAGGACTGAATTGTTTTGACAATAAGAACACATGACAACAGTCTACCAAGATATTGAGGCTTGCAGTACATACATGCATTCATACTTACATATATATGTATATGAACAAACCCCCATGAGATCAAGGATCACTGAAGGTTAATTTATTTGTTATTTATGACAATTATCTGCTGGTTATACAGCTCCAAGAGGTTATGTGCTGTAGGGAGCAGAAGCCTAAGATTGGAAGATCTGAATTCTAGTCCTACCTTAGACCACTTATTTCTATTGATTGTTTTTGTTTTTAATACTGCCTAGATTCCCCCCATCCCCTGCAGCTCTGCTTTGCCCCTATCAAAGAGCCATCTCTTCTAATAGACTTAAAAAAAGAGGAAACAGAGAAAAAGTCCAGCGGAATGAACTAAAACAATAAGTACCCCCTCCTCCCCTAAAATCAAACAACCCAACATTCTATGTAACAAACTACATCCATGGGCCTTCCATTTCTGTAGGAATGGATGTATATGGGATGTCTTCTCATATCTCTCCTGTGTGGTTGGGCTTGTTCTTTGAAATTTTGCAACATTAATTTTCTATTGTTTTGTGTTTGCTGTTCTTTCCTTTTGCATTGCACAAAATTTGTACATTGTTTTCTTAGCTCTGCTTATTTTACTTTGCATCACTTTGTTAACATCCTCCCATGCTTCTCTGTATCCATTGTTTCTTATAGAACAGTAATAGTTGGTTAGGTTCCTGTACCACAATTTGTTTAGCTATCTCAATCAAACCTCAGAGAATTTATAAGCTCTCTGACCCTAAGCAAGTCCTTTAACTTCTCTGACTTTTAGTTTCTTCATCTATAAAATGAGGATTATGTCTGTCTGTCTATCTATCTATCTATCTATCTATCTATCTATCTATCTATCTATCTGTCTGTCTATTTTTTTGGCCAAACCTGAGATTACATCAATATGTGGAGCTCCCAGTGAGGAATCCAATATCTTACACCATTTACCGAGATAAGGCTAAAATGGATACATGACCCTAGATATAAAGAGAAATATTATAAGAAAATTAGAACATGAAACATATTACTTGTCAGACTTATGGATAGAGAAACAATTTATGAATAAGCAATAGCTAGAGAGCAAAGTTAGGTGTAAAATATATAATTTTTATTAGATTAAATTAAAAAAGTTTTTGTACAAATAAAATAAATGTAGCAAAGATCAGAAGGAAAGCAGTAAATTGGGAAAAAAAATTTATAGACAGTTTCTTAGAGGAATCCCCTATACTCTAATTTTTGATTCGAGGAACATTTATTAAGTACCTCCTATGTGCCAGGTAAGCACTGTGGATATAAATAAGAGGGAGAGACAGCTCCTACCCTCAAGGAGCTTACAATCTAATAGGCAAAGACAACTCACAAAAGGATGTTGAAAAGGGGAGTTACAGGGCACCCTGGTGCCCTGGTCAGGATTCTATCTATCTATCTATCTATCTATCTATCTATCTATCTATCTATTTTTTTTGGCCAAACCTGAGATTCCATCAATATGTGGAGCTCCCAGTGAGGAATCCAAATCAGGAACTCCCTGCCCAGGAGTCAGGCACTTCTGTGGAGTGGAAATCAAGAAGAGGTGCTGCTAGAAAATGGAGTTACCTGGAAGGTTGTGAGCCTACTACAATGGAAGATTTGGGGAAGAGTTTAATGCTCCACCCTCCAGCCCTCCAATTAGAGGGGAAGGAGGAGAGAAAATAAAATCACTCTTCAACTTTCAGTTCCCTGGATCACTGAGAAATTAAATGACTTCTCCAGGGTGACACCAAGGACACATATCCAAGGTAGGACTTGTACCCAAGTCTGTCTGATGTTAAGGCAAGCTTTCTACCCACTGTATTAGACTGCCTTACTATCACCTTGTGACTTCATTATTTCCGTTTATTTGTGAAGGTCAAATGAGTGTAAAGTGCTTTTCAAATCTTAAGATGCTATGTAAAAATGAGGTATTATTATTGTTGACTAGGCTATGATTAAAATGAGTTTGGGATGCCAAACTCCTCCAATTTACCTATTAACTCAAGAAAGTTGCCTTGGGAGCATCCTGGGGTGGGAAGGGGAGGGGGAGGACTGATGGTTTAGGCTAAAAAAACAAACAAACAAAACCAAAACTGTTTCAGAGCCATAATCCAAAATGTTGACAGGCCATTATATACTGACATAATTAAGAAAATTAAGATCTGACTGCCTTGTTATTGGGAGGCTCCATTCCTCTGGCACAAATCTACAAAATGGTTATTTTTCCCATTAATTTACTCATTCATTCAATCAATCAATATTCACTGACTACCCACTCTGTGCAAGGCCCTCTATACTGGGCATGGTAAGAGATATAAAGGTAAATAAGACTGTCTCTGTCCTCATGAATCTTATACTCTACGAGGTGAAATAAGATAGAGGCATAAATATTATAGCATAAAATAGAATATTTGCTTGATATTCAAGGCCCTACTCATTTTGGAACCACTCTACCTTTCCAGCATTTTCTCAGACTATTCCCTTTCCTTCCTTCTATTTGATGTTCCAGTCAACCACACTCAGCAGTCACTTGCCACTCTCCACGTACATTCTGTACTTTTCTGTCTTAGTCCCTTTGATCATATTGTTCCTTTTGCCTGAAAGGCTCTTTCTGCTTTCCTCCCTGGCTGTTGAATTTCTGTCTATTCTTTAAAGCCCAACCCCAATTCTTCCTCTTGCAGGAAGCTGCCCCTGAACCCACCAGTCAGGAATAACCTGCTGGAACCTCATTAAGTATTTTGTTTGCAATTCTCTTATGCATCTCTAAGAGTTTGAAGTGAGACATGGGAACTGAGTGTATAACCTGGATATAGATAGATCTGAAATGCCCCATTCCACATTTCCAAGGAAAATTGCAATTTCTGAATTTGTGGGAGCAGAAGGATCATCATGACTAGACAATCTTTCCTTTGCTTTCCTATCTTCAAGAGGAACATTGGGCTGGAATTATATTTAATCTATCTATCTATCTATCTATCTATCTATCTATC
>CM053584.1:350785005-350827917 GCA_028627135.1 Pseudochirops cupreus
AGATTGCTGAGGGCTTGCCTCGAGTGAAGATGAAAGAAGGACCTTTCCTTGGGTATTCATTGCTGGGTTTAACCTTGTTGTAACTTAAGGGTGGATGATGGCCTTTTGTGCTCTCCTGCCCCTTTTGAGATTCAGGGATGGGAAGACTTTGAGTTTTTTTGTGCTCTGTGATTGACCAAATGAATGTACTTTGTTTATGGTTGGAGACTAATCTCCATTTGAGAAGAGACTTTGATTGACTAAATGAATGTACTGTCTAGGGGTGGAGTAGTACCTGGATTGAATTGAGAATTTACTTGCTAAAGGAACAAGTTACACTGTATTTTGACTTTCTCTGTTCTGTGAATGTTTGCTGAATAAATTGGGTTTACTATGCTGGTAATCCGAACCTTGGAAGTTGCCTTTGCTTGGCATTACAGCTTCATTACTGGTTCTGCTTCTTACTGTTTCTGTACCCTCAGGCAAGTCTCTGAGACTCAGTTTACTTATCTATAAAATGAAGAATTCAGATTAAATGCCTTCTATGGTCTTATAATGATAGGAAAATTAGTAGATTATTCTTGTGTTTCTGGATGTTTCATTTTAATGATCAGTTTGATGCATACGCCTAAGTAGTGTCTATTAATCAGTCAATCTCCTGTTCGACTTAACGGTGTGCTACTTACTGAATATTGATTGATTTCTTTCTAACTCTAAATTGATAACCCTATGGTCTCTAAGACTTCTTCCAACTTTGATACTATGTTCCTTCCCTGCCAGTTATGGTGTCTAACCCCTAGGGGTCTACTTATAATAGAAAATATTCATTTAGGGCTCTTTTCCCCCACTTAGGTCAAGAAGAGCCATCGTGCAGCTTTGTTTTCTTTCTGGGAAGGAAAAGAAAGGGGAAGATGTTTTTATCCAGAGAACTTTCTTGAATAGCATTCTTGCTCTGTAGTGGTTTCTCCTTCCTCTTTTTGTTGCCCAGAGTATTCCATTCCAACTCCAAGCTTCTATTTTAATCATTATTGTTATAGGTCATTGTTTCCCTAGATAAAAATTTACAGATCCTTAAAATAAAATTCCCACACAGGTTTGCCAGATACAGAAAGCTGTTCTAGTAACTGCAGAGATTTGGATGCTTTAAAAACCAACGTCCAACTTCAATTTTAGGCATGCTTCTAGTGATACGACATTTACATTTTTATTTCGTTGTTGCTGTAGTTGAAATGAAAAAGGGAATGCAGAGAGGGAGCTTTCTGGAGCAGTGGAAGGGAAGGAAAAAGAATTCTGGGTAGAGAGGAAAGAGGCAAGAAACAAATGATGACAATTTGGGCAGCTGATGGAAGGGTGAAGTTAGGAGGCCTGAAGTCAAACCACCAGCATCGTCATTATCCAAAAGCTATTTTTAGGGAGAAATGTAAGTATTTAGAATTTTCAGTAGATGACCTAATGCGCATAATGCTTTCCCTAAGATATAGGACCTAGAGTTACAAGCCTGCAGCAAATTGCAAGGTTAAAATGACAAATGACTCTAGAATTCAGAGTAAGGTTTGTATAATTTTCTGTTCGTGTGAGCATGCTGATGTACCATGTATTTACAAAGAAGAACCTATTAGAACAAATGCTGCCCTTAAGGGGCTTGTATTCTAGGATAATACTAGAGCAGACAGGCCATTTAAGTTTTTTCAATGTCTTTGCTAGTATTTAAAAAAGTTTCATTGATGCTGTTTTTTCTTTACATCATAGTTATTTTCTAATAACCACAAACCTTCCCTCCCATTCTCCCACCCCCAACAAGGAGATCCCTTACTTGCACCTGAGAACTGATAATTTAAATAAAATAATACAGAAGCCTTGACCATCAGCATATGCAATTTTTGGCAACTGTAGTCCACTTGGTCATCACCTCTATAGAAAGGAATGAGTTTCTTACATCATCTGCCTTTAGTAACCAGTACTGGTCATTGAATTTCAGGGTGAATCAAAGCTTGGAGGTTTGTAACTAGCCACAGATACCTAACAAAAGAAAGAATATGGCCCCCAAGGTTGGCCTTGTCCTTTTGCCTTAGCCTTGGTGCCTTCCCAAGTTCATTTGCATTGGAGATCAAAAGGAGCTTGGGGTGGGTGGGGAAGAGGTCAGGAATGAGGAAAACTGTGGCATCTATGACAGCCCTTTGAAATTTGTTAGAAGGCCATCCCTGAAATGATTTGAGAGGAGTGTAAGTTGGTTAATCAGGAATTGAGAAGAGTTTAAGGGAACCAATCAATCAATTAATCCTAAATCAGATGGAGGTATAGGACAGAAGCTTCTCCTATAAGGAAGAAGTAGTTCAAAGTTCAAGTATAAGACTATGGAGGAACCAACAAGTCCCTTTTCTTACCAAGAAGGAGTAGGTGAGATTTTCTTTCCTATTCCAATTCCACACTGGGTGTGTGAAAACTCTTTCTAAAAGGGCCAAAGCTTAGGCTCTGAAGACTAAGATAAAAGAAATATGAAAGAGTCCACACATATTGCAGGGAAGAGGTAGCATCTCAGTGAAGAATCCAGGTAAAGCCTAGGAGAAAGAGGTGAAGAGTAGAAGGGCCATGGTAGCCACTAGAGGGATGTGGAGATAAGCAGAACCATTGAGTATGGTCAGAATCACAGATTGGAGAATTGGAAGGGATTCCAACAGCATCTAGGGCAACCCAAACATGAAAGGAGACCCCATAACACCACACGCAAGAAGTGGTCATCCAACCTTTGCCTGAGCACCTCCAAGGAGTGGAGACTTACCACATCTTAAGGAAGGAAGTTAGACTTGAATTGTTAGGAAGATTTTTCCTGACAAACTCAAATTTGCCTTTTTTGTCACTTCCACCAGTTACTCTTGGTTCTGCCCATTGGGGCAAAATAGAGCAAGTCTAATAATCTCCCCTCACCATGATAGCTTTTCAAATACTTAAAGATGGGAGTCTTGTTTGCCTTGAGTTTTATCTTATCCAGGCTAAACATGCTTACTTCCTTTTACCAACTAGTCTTTACTTTATGGACTCATGGGGCTTCACCATCCTGGCTACCCTCCTATAGACCCTTTCCTGCTAAATAATATCTTTTTTAAACTGTGAGGCTCAGAACTGAACATAATACTTCAGATGAAGTTTGACATGGCTGTCTATTCATGATCCATCTCAATTCAATCCATGATTACATTAGGTTTTTAGCTGCCACATCTCACTACTCACATTGTTTGTGGTCTGCTAAAATACCAAGGTCTTTTATAGACTGGCTGGTGTTTACCCATTTCTTCTATCTTGTAGTTCTGAATATTACTTTTTCTATCCAAGTTCAAATCTTCACATTTATCCCTATTACATTTCATTTTATTTGATTTATCCCAAAACTCAAGCCTATCAAGACCCTTTTGGATTCTGTCACTCACTGTGCTAGTTATATCTCCAAACTTTGGGATATTTGAAAATTTGATGAATATGCCATCTATACCTTTATCAAAGCTATCGACAAAAATGTTAAATAGCAGAAGGCCAAGCACTGATGTCTGGGGCACTCCACTGGTTAGACACCTCCTGCTGCATTGACATTGAGCCTTTTATAATTGCTCTGAGTTTAGTCATCCAACCAGTTCTCAATCCATTGCCTTATATTACTGTCTTATCCAAATTTATTTTCATCACATGTATGAGATACTTTATCAATAGTCTTGCTAAAATCTAAGTAAACTATATTCACAGAATTCCCCTCATCTACTAGTTTAGAATTACTTTCAAAAAAGGAAATGACGTTAGAACAGAAATTACCAATTTTTGTTCTTGTTGAAGCTACAATGGTTCTTTGTACTCCTTTCTTCTTAGATGTTTACCAACACTGTCCTTAATGATCCATTGTAGAATTTTCACAAGAATTGAAATCAAGTTCACTGGGCTAGGGCTTGGAGACTCTGTTCTCCTCAGTAAACATCTTAAAGTAAAAATGTCCCAAACTGAATTCATTCTCTTTCCACTCCATCTTCCTCTCCAACTTCCCTCTTACTATTGAGGGCACTATGATCATCTGATCATCTCAATTACTCAGTCTTACAATCTAAGTGTCCTCTTTGATTTCTCCCCCTCCTTTGCCCCTCCCCTTATTTGATTGGTTGCCAAATCCTGTCCCTTCTAACCTTGTCTCCCTTCTCTCTCTTGACACTTGCCACTACCCTGGTGCAGACTCTCTTTACCTCACACATAGACTATTGTAGCAAGCTTTTGTGGTCTTATGCCTTAAGTCTCTCCTCATTCTAGTCCACCTTTCTCTGCTGAGTTAGGGGAAAGTGCTGTCTATTTACCCCTTTTATGAGGACAGGGTCTGAGTCTATGATCCTGCTACAGAGTCAGAGAAAGAAGGAAGCTACTGTCATTTTACTTTGGTTCTGAGTCTGAGGGTTGAGTCTGAGATACTGATCTGGGGTCAGAAACTCAGCCCTATGGTCCTGATATGAGCCTGAGGGCTGAGGAGTAGCAATGACATCCTGTTGTGAACCCAGAGACTGGATCTGAATCCCAGATCTAAGCCCACCTCTTGTTCCACAGAACCTGACCTGGTCACTTGCCTATGTATCAAATTTGTGATCTTGGACTGGAAAGATGACCAACAGTGCTTTCTCATTAGATTCCTAGTTCATTAGTTGGTGTTTAAATAGTTATGGAGGGAATGGGCTGTACTTTCTTCCTCCTATTTTACCATCTCAGTTGGTCTACTCTTCGTATTTACTCCGAGGGTTTTACTTTTACTTTTTTGTTCAAGAGAGAGAGAAAAATCAATGCTCGTTAATTGGAAAAAATGGTAAAATTCAACTTGTTAAAAACAAAAGAAATAACATCATAAAAAGGAACTGGGAGAAAATCATGGATGTTCCAAATCCAGGAAGGGAGAGGTCAAGGAAGCTATTAACTTAATAGCTAATCAATCCAGGAAGGCTCTAGGGAAGAAACTTGGTTAGAGGAGCAGTTTGAATGCTGGGTGAAAGGTGGCTTGGCAAACAAGAGTGCAGAGGTTGCTGTCTTCAAACTTGATTTACCTTCCTGTCAGCTTTCAGTCACCTGTCAGTTCCCCAGGGCTATAGGGTTGGTGCAGTGACTTGGAATTTAGTCCAGGAATTAGGATTGAAGTAAATGACTCAGATTTGGCTACTCGACACATTATATGCCACGATGGGCTTGTCAGCATGTACTGATCCAATGGAGATTCACATGAGTAATAATTCCCTGCAGGGTTTTGATCTGTATCTTTATGGTTCCTGTTCATGAGTGATATTTCAATGGGCTGCTTGTCATAAACTGGAGAATCAGAGAAAGAGGACTCAGAAATGAGAAAGAACTTAGAGGTAATTGAGTTCAAGGTCATTTTTGTCAGATATGGAAACCAAAATATAGAGAGGGCTGAGTCTCAGAGAAGTGATGCTACTTTCCTAAGGTCACATAAAGTGGGCAGAGAGGAGAGTAGAACTCAAATCTCTGGTGCACTGGAAAGAGCATTAGACTTGGAAGCAGAAGACCTGAATTTGAATCTTGCCCTAGATACAATAGCTGTGTGATCCTGAATAAAGACTCTTAATCTCTAAATCTCAGTTTCTTGATCCATAAAAATGGGGATAATAATAATAGCACCTACTCACAAGGCTATGAGGATTAAATCAGATAACATTTATACAGCACCTTGCCAACCTTAAGGTGCTATAGAAATTCGAGTAATTATTATTTTTTCTACCACGATTTTTTTTCTCTTAGTCTCCTAAAACCACTTCGTCTGACTCCCTAATTAGCTCCATCCATTTTTGGCTCATTCCTCCATTAAGCCTTTGAACATACACATTCAGGTTTAAAAAAAAATGATTCATGATTACATTGATTTGTATGTATTTTTATATCTTTTTTCAAGTGTGTTTCCCAACTCTCCAGCTAGATCATTAGGTCCCCAAGGACAGGGACTGTCTTTTCTAAAAGTCTGTCAAAGGGATGCCAAAATGGTCTGGTGGGAAAAATCAAACGGAACCAGTAAATTTGGAGTCTGAAGACCTGTGTTCGGTAACTGGCTCTATTATCCACTAGCTGTATGTGTTTGTGCTAATCTTCACTTAATTTCCCTTCCTGAGCTCCCTTTTCTAGTCAAACTGGCCTACTGGCTATTACTGTCTCTGTGTCCTTGCAATGTTCTTCCTCCTTATAGCCATCCCTTAGAGTTTCCAGGTCCCTTTTAAGGCTCAGCTCAGGTACCGTACTTTATGTGAAGACTTTCCTGAAGCCATCCCGAGCTCTTTCCCTCCCCCCACCCCCACTGGTTCTGTTGCCATTATTCTCTCCATTCTGAAAACATTTTCTTTGTAATTTATCTGTGTAGAATGTAGGTGATTTTCCAACGCAGAGGTGATTGTCTCAATGTCTAGCTCAGTGCCTTGCACAGAGTAGACAGCTAGGTGGCGCAATGGACAGAGTTCTGGACTTGGAGTCAGGCAGGCTTGAGGTCAAATCCTGCCTTGGTTGATTTCTGGCTATGTAGTACTGTGTAGACCCAGGTACCACCTTGTCTTTCTCAGCCTCAGTTTCCTTATCTGTAAGATAGGATAATAATATCTACCAAGCAGGGCTGTTACGAGGATCAAATGAGATAATATATGTAAAATATTGCATAAACCCTAGCTATTAGTATCAGGCACCAAATTAGTCTTTATTGAATTTGAAGATAAGTTCTCCCTCTGAGTCTCAATTTTTTCATCTGTGAAATGGGACAGTAACACCTACCGCACAGGGTTGTTATGAGGATCAAATGAGATATAATACATAAAATGTCATATAAATTTATTAGTATTAAGTATCTAATTAATCTTTACTGAATGTAAAATTAAGTTCCTCTCCAAGACTCAGTTTCCTCATCTGTAAAATGGGACAGCAACACCTATCACACAGGGGTGTTGTGAGGATCGATAACACACATAAAATGTTATATAAATCTGAGCTATTAATATTAGGCATCTAATTAGTCTTTATTGAATGTGAAGCTAAGTCATCTGAATCTGTTTCCATTTCTGTCAATTGAGGATAATAAGACATATACTACCTGCCATGTTGGTTAGATTAAAGGAGATCATTAGAATTATTAGGAATAGATTAAATGAGATAATATAAAAACTGCTGAAATCTGAATGTTTATTATTAGTTCTTTCCTTTTCTCTTTTCTATCCACAGTAATAACTATGTAGTAAACCATTAAAAATGGCATCATCTGTCTGAAAGTGGGTCAGATGTATGATGGAATGGCAAAAACACTGGAATGGGAATCAGGAAACCTGGATTCTTTCTGTTTTTGCTACTTTTCCCCTTCATTAGCCACATGACCTGGATTAAGTCCTAGCTTCTCTGGGTTTTGGTTTTCTTGTCCATGATGCAAAAGTATTGAATTAGATAATCTCCAAGGTCATGGCCAATTTGAAAGGTGCAAGAGACTCAAAGATGACTGACTTCATGAGTGGTGCACCCATAGCATGTGGTGAAGAGCTTCCCGTATGGATGGGTCCAATTTGGGACCAGGAATATAAAAGGATCAGTGGGCTCTGTGTTTGTTCTCGTATTATAGGAAAATATGGGAAAGAGAGAATGCAGAGTGAGGCTCTGCTAAGGGCAATCATATATTTGTTCAGGGATCTGCACAACTGAATGTACAATTAGTTCTTTCACATCACGGCATTCACTATTGTGGTTTAAATGGGAATTTTTTTGAAGTTTTGTAGAAGTCACAGACAACATGTGAAGGCCAGCAGATGACATAGAAAAAGTTTAGAAACTCAAAAATGCATAATATGTGTGTGTATACATATATAGTATTGTATGATATCAATATATTTTATCTTTTAATACCATAAGTATGCACAATTTCTTTTTTTAAGTTAAAATAAGTTAAAAAGTTAAACTTTGTGAAAAGAACACAAAAGCTAGCAGGTGACACACAAAGGCTAGTATTTTTGCTTAACGTTGACCTACATGTAACCTATAAGCAAGTACTTAACCCAAATTTTACAATAAGGTTCTGTAAATGTCCCATAAAAGAAAAAGAACAAATTCAGACTTCTTCTCTGGTATGGAGGGCCAAAAAATTTTACACAGATTTTCCAAGTCATGGGGGCACTATGCCACCCCACGATGTGGGTAGGGATAACTGTGTTTCCTCTCTTGGGTAAAGGACGAAGGCAGTGGTGGCCCAAGTTTTTGGGGATTTTTTCCCAGCAGCCTGGCATTCCAGGACTTGCTCATCCTGCTTTGAAGAAGTTCCTCTCATCCTAAGGGATTGGTTTACAGTCCGAGGACTGTGTGATGGTGAGCAAGGGGTGTGCTGGTAGAATATTTAACAATTGGCTCTCTGAAAAAAAAATATGTATGACACACTTAAGTTTAATCTTCATTATTCAATTTTCTCTATGAGTTTCTTATATCTTGAAATCATCTCAACAATAAATCAGCCCCTACTTTGTAGCACTTGTCGATTCTTGAGGTACGAAATATTCACACTAAAAATTTAACCTTTGGCTCTCATGAGCAGATTTGAACTAGCTCTAGAAAATTCCTGACCTAGGTCCCATCTTGCCCTTGTATGTTCAGAGTATCAGAGAAGAGAGAGATTATAGAAAGAGAAAGACAGGGAGATTTTAGTCATTCTGCTTCCTGGATCATTGTCACTTTTGTTTCAACTACCATGCAAGTGATGATTGTTCTCTTTAGGGGAATTTCATCCTCAAAGCAGCAGATTATAGAAATTCCTGGGGTGGCTAGGTGGCACAGTGAATAGAGCACTGGTCCGGGAGTCAGGAGAACTTGAGTTCAAATCCAACCTCAGACACTTAACACAAAAACTAGCCTTGTGACCGTGGGCAAATCACTTAACCCCAATTGCCCTGCAAAACCCCTCCAAAAAGCAAAAAAAAAAAAAAAAAGGAAAAAAAGAAAAAGAAATTCCTTTGTCACTGACTAAGTTCAAGCAGCAGAAGAGTACCTTTGGCTCCTCCAAAATTTCTCTGCCATTGCTACAGCAGGAGGGATGAAGCTGGCAGCTCTTTCGCTTTCATCATTCTCTCCTTGTTTGCAGAGGTTTCCAATCCCTGTCTAAAAATATATGGATTTCAGAGAATCTGGTTTCCTGCATCTGAGAAGGATTAAGAGCTAAAAGGAATGAATAGGTTTTCATTTGTTTATCAATTCATCCATTCAGTGTTATTATTATTAGATGCTGCGGTGTGGATGGAAAAATGTTAGATTTGGAGTTAGGAAAAGAACTGGGCTTGAATTTTGACTCTTCCACTTCCTAGTGGGATGACTTTGCTTCCAAAGAGTCACATGCTTTTCTGATCCCCCAGTTTCCTAATTTGGAAAATGGGATTAATAATAATTGTAACACATGTATAATTTATGTAATACTGTTTACTGTCTCAGGGAGGGGGGAGATGGAATGAGGGATAGAATTTGGAACTCAAAACCTCAAAAAAACCCCAAATGAATGATAAAAATTGTCTTTACATGTAATTGGTGAAAAAATATAATTAAAGATAATAATTGCAACCTTACAGGGCTGTGGGGAGGAAAATATTTGCCGAACTTAAAGTCTTATATAAATTTGAGTTTTTATTATTAAATTGGGCTGCTATGAGCAAAGCATTTGGTACTAGGATGACATTTAGTATAGAGTATAAGCTGCTACTCCTATTAGCATCATTACTTTTAAAATGTAACGTAATTATCAATTGGGAAGCTGGATGGAGCAGTAGATAGAGCACTAGGCCTAGAGTCAGGAAGACTTATCTTCAAGAGTTCAAATCTGGCCCCAGACTTTTACTAGCTGTGTGACCTTGGGTAAGTCACTTAACCCTATTTGCCTTGTTTTCCTCATCTATAAAATGAGCCGGAAAGGGAAATGGCAAACCACTCCAGTATCTTTGCCAAGAAAACCATCAAATGACATAATGATGACCCAAATGTGACTGAAACATGCCTGAGCAACAACTGAACATTTCAATTAATAAGCATTTCTCTCCCTCCAATCTACTCCCTCTACATCACAAGAAGAAAAAGAAAAGCCGTGTAACAAATATGTGTAGTCAAGTGAAGCACATTCTTGTTTTGGCTGTGTCCAGAAATTTTATGTCTTGTTTTGTATCTTGCGTCCATCTATCATCTCTCTTTCAAGAGGTAAGAGGCACCATTAAGAACACCCTGTGGAAGAGATGTAATAGCTATAGAATGCAGAATGAAACATATCTTTTTGAACATGACCAACACAAGAATACATCTCTCTTGACTATGTGTATTTGTTTTGTTCAGTTCAGGCATTTCAATCATGTCCAACACTTTGTGACCCCATTTGAGGTTTTCTTGGCAAAGATACTGGAGTGGCTCGCCATTTTCTTCTCAAGCTCATTTGACAGATGAGGAAACTGAGGCAAATGGGGTTAAGTGACTTGTTCAGGGTCACATAGCTAGTAAATGTCTGAGGTTGAATTTGAACTCAGGTCTTCCTGACTCCAGGTCTGGTGTTCTATACACGGAATCCTAGTTGTCCATGTGTATTTGCTACATAACTCCACAAGAGAGATAAATGGTATGTTATTGTAGATAGAAGGTCAGCTTTGGAGTTAGGGAGGCCTGAGTTCAAGTTCTAATTCTGAAATACACTAGCTGTGTGACCCTGGGCAAGTTACTTAACCAGACTTAGCATGGTGACTGGCACATTGCTGTTGTAGTTCAGTCATTTCTACCTTTTCATGACCCTGTGGGCCATTTCATATTGTGGGGTTATTAAGTGACATGCCCAGGATCACATAGCTAGTATGTATCTGAGGGTGGATTTGAACTCAGGTCTTTCTGATTCCAGGTTTAGTGCTCTATCCACTGAACCAGTTATTAGGCTCCACTGGCACATATTAGGTGCTTGATAAATGTTGACTGATTGATTACACCAGGACTTCTTAAATTTTTTCCACTTGTGAGCCCAGACAGGGTCAAAACAGACACTTTAAGAAGCATTGCTCTAAGTAACTTTATAAGACTACAGATTTCAGAGCAGATATAGATTTGCTTTGGTGGAGTGGTTTTTCACAGTGGGAGTCCATCATATAGATGAAATAATAGACCCAATCTCTCCTTCTCCTCCACATTTCTAAGTGTTATTTAGAACCCTTAAGCATATCCAAGACTTTATCTAGGTTCATCCAATTCTTTTCTCTGGAAATCATAGCACACTTATTTCAGTATCAGTCTCCCAGCTTCAAGGTTTCGTGTTCAGGTTCCATCTCGTATAGCCTTTCAGGATATGAGTTGGTCCAGGTCTGTTTTGTTATTCTAGGTTTCCAATGTGCAAGATTGTACTCCTAACCCTGCAGTTCACATCAGAGAAGAGAGATATGGTGGAGAGAGTACTCTTTGGAGACATGGAGGTTCTAGGGAAAAATTTTCACTTTCACTGCACTGTTGGAGGTTTTGCAATCTGCCTTGCAGTGATACGTGTGTGTGGAAATATCTGGAAATGATCTGAGATGTTTCTCAATGATCTAAACGTGATTCACCAGTTATTTTCATGTGCCTCTATCTCTACTAACAGCTTGATGAGTAAGCGTTGGTTTTGTCTGGTCCATGTGCCGACTTCTTTCCATCAGGGCCTGCAGTAATACAGATAGTATGCAAAAGAACCTGCAATCAAATAAATATTTCTCTTGAGTATGGCAAAACCCACTAACCAAATTGTTGGCCTAGGATGCTCTGCTCCTTCTTGCATATGGATGAAAATCCAGAATTACATTTCACAGAATTTCCAGTCTTTCCAAATATTTCTCATTGATAATTCTACTCACAGAATTCTCTCCATTCCATTAAAACCTTCAGGAAGTTGGTCTTTTTTCCTTTGCTTTCTGTCTAAAAATAGGAAGGCCAGCTAGGTGGTGCAGTGGATAGAATGTCAGATCTGGAATTAGGAAGACATGAGTTCAAATCCAACCTCAGATTACTAGCTGTGTGACACTGGGCAAATCACTTAACCCTGTTTGCCTCAGTTTCCTCATCTGTAAAATGAGCCAGAGAAGGGAATGGCAAACCTTTCCAGGATCTTTGCCAAGAAAACCCCAAATAGGGTCATGAAGAGTCAAACATGACTGAAAAATGACTGAGCAGCAACAAGAAAAATAAGAGTCCCGTGTTAAAAAAAATAGAATGGATAGACAGATCCATGGACTTATCTGTGCTGGTTTAATTTTGCATATACATTTTTTGGTAAAGTCATTGCGGGGGGAGGGGTAGGGAATTTATGGGGTAAAGACTCTTTCTAAGGATGTAGATTACAAACTTGTCTTAGAAAATTGCTCAGAGCTAGTATAGTCAAAGGCAGGTCTTAAACCTAGACTTTCTTGACTCCAAGATTGACCCTTAATTCTGTATTCTTTAAAGCCTTTCTTAAATATTAATTAATTTGCAGATTAATAGAGGATCACGACAGAAGTGTGGCATGGTTCAATAAGAATTGTATCAGGAGTTCTAAGCTCAGAATAATGTAAGGTTGGCAAGAGAAGCTAACAGAAAGAATTTCTTAGCCATATGGGAAAAAGAAAAGACACTCTTCCACCCCCTCTCAAAAAAAAGACAGAAAAAAATTGAACCTCTGCTGTGAGTAGATGGAATAATGACAAATGACAATAGAGAGGAAGTGGAGATGCCCACTTCTCATTTCACTTCTGTTTTCTGGCTAAGGAGAATATCCCTTGCACTGGGCATAATAGAACAAAAATAGCCAATAGAATTGATACCTAAGATAAGCAAGCCATGCAACTAATTATCTTTGATGAATTTAAGTCACTAGGCCCAATGAAGAGCATCCTTGGGTACTGGAAGAACTGGGAAATGTGGTCACCAAGCTCCTGCCAGGGATGTTTTAACAATCATGGGGGAAAGGTGCCAAGGGATCAGAGACAGGCAAATGCTGTCCTGCTTTTCAAAAAAAGGAAAGAGAACAGAGTCTGTAAATCAAAGACCAATGAGCTTGATTTTAATACAGGAGAAAAATGCTAGCTCAGACCATTAGAGATATGGTTCACGAATATCCAGAAAAGGAAGTGGCAAGTACAAAGATCCAGGTTGACTCTAATTTTCTAAGATAAAATTCAGTGGGGATAACCTTATTTCTTTTTCTGGGACAGGATCACTCAACCAATAGACCAACTGATAGCAGTTGACATGGTTTACCAAGATTTTAGTGAAACATTTGAAGAAATCTTTCAGAGCCTCCTTGTGGAGAAGATAGGGAGATGAAGACTAGACAATAATACAATTAATTGGATTCAGAACTGGTTGAGACTGGACTCATAGTTAGTGGTTCAATGGGACCTTGTCAGGAGGACTATGGTCAGAGGAAAACCAGAGAGATTTGTGTTTGTTCCTGTGCTGTTTAACATTTTTTATCAATGACTTGGCTAAAGGCATAGCTGACATTTCCATCAAATTCACAGATGAAAAAAGCTGGGAGGGATAGTTAACACAATGTAAAGCAAGGTTGGGATCTAAAAGAGATCTTGACCATCAAGAAGAGCAAAGGTGTCAGACAAGTGGCCCACAGGTCACATGAGGCCTACAGCATATCTATGTGTGACCTGAACCAGGTTAAAATGCATCTGGGAAATATTTAACAAAATAAATAAAAATAAAACTAAACAGACATAATTTTATATTTTAAAAAATTAGTGGCCTACGGGGATCTTTATGTATTGTTTGTTATTTACTTGTGTCTGACTCTTCATGACCCCATTTGGGATTTTCTTGACAAAGATATTGAAGTGGTTTGCCATTCTCTTCTCTAGCATGTTTTACATATGAGGAAACTGAGGCAAAGAGGGTTAAGTGAATTGCCCAGAGTCACACAGCTAGTAAGTGTCTGAGGTTAGATTTGAATTCAGGTCTTCCTGACTCCTAGCACTCTATCCACTGCGTCACCTACCTGTATGGTTTAGTGCCACTTCTTCCTTCCTTCCTTCCTTCTTTCCTTCCTTCCTTCCTTCCTTCCTTTCTTCCTTCCTTCCTTCCTTCCTTCTTTCCTTCCTTCCTTCCTTCCTTCCTGCCTTCCTGCCTTCCTTCCTTCCTTCCTTCCTTCCTTCCTTCCTTCCTTCCTTTTAATCTGATACCACCAAAGCATTGGGTTGGATCAAATAAGATGGAATTCTTACACTTGTGCTAAAAAACCCTCATTTTCATAAATACAGAAAGGGAAAGGTGTGGTTAGCAGCAGTTTGCCTAAAGAAGATCTGGGGTTTAGGTGGACCACAAGGTCAATGTGAATCAGCAGTGTGACTGTGGGCTGATTTAAGGGAGACAGTTTCCAGGCATAAGAAGGTCAAAGTCCCTTTACACTCATTCCATGGTCAGACCATGTCTGAAGTAGTTTATTCAGCACCAGTATTACAATTTAAGAAGGATGTTGATAAGTTAGAAAGTGACCAGAGCAAGGCAAATCAGAATAGTGAAAAGTCTTGAGTTTATTTTGTATGAAGTTTGGTTGAAAGATCTGGGTATGTTTAGCTGAGGGTAGTTTGGAAAGGTGGAAGGGAAGGAGAAAGGGAACAAGCATTTATTAAGTGCTTACTGTGTTCCTGGTACTGTGCTAAGCACTTTACAAATATTATCTTATAAACCATGGAAGTTCATGCTTTATTATCCCCATTTTACAGGTGAGGAAACAAAGGCATAGGTTAAGTGACTTGCCTAGCATCATATGGCTATTAAGAGTCTGAGGTCAAATTTTAATTCAGGTCTTCCTGATTCTAGACCCAGTGTTCTATCCATTGTGATTTCTATCTATCTAGCTGCCTCTGGACTGCAGTGGTTCTCAACCTTCCTAATGCTATGACCCTTTAATACTCGTATGTGGGCATATCTGCATGTGAGTGGACCACCTGGAGATGGATAGAGAAGTGGTGTCTCTATTCCTAAGACCATTGGAAATATGTGTTTTCCGATGGTCTTAGGCTACCCCTGTGAAACGGGCGTTCAATCTTCAAAGGGGTCACGACCCACAGGTCTTCCTCTGCTGGAGGAAGACTTTGATTTTCTGTGTTTAGCCCTGGAGGCCAGAGCCAGGAACAATTGGTAAAAGTCATAAATTTTAGGCTTTATGTAAAGGAAAAACTTCTTAATAATGAGTGCTCCAAAATTGATAGAGCTGTTTTGGGAGGTAGGGGGATTCCCCCTCCTCAAAAGGAGGGGTGGATGAATACTTGTACAATATGTTATACTGGGGGTTTCTTTTGGCCATGGGCTAGACTAGATGGTTATTGAGGTCCCTTCCAACTGGGAAATTCTGGGATTTTCTTTTAAATTCATAGAATTTGAAAGGTAGAAGGGACCTTGGAGATTATTTTCATTTTATAAACTGAGATCAAGAAAAATTAAGTGAATTTCTTAAGGTCACATAGTTATTAAAGGGGATTCCTGTTTAGGCTCAGGTTGGATCAGATGAGCTCTGAGTCAGGCACTCCATCCAACTCTGAACTACTGGAATTCTGTGAGATTGGTAGAGCACGGATGGGAGATCGAGTCTCCTGACTTCTAATTCAGGCCTCTATCTACCACACCCACACTGATTATCTAGAGATGAGAAATGAGTCAAGTTGAAGTGGAAGATGTATGGAGAGGCTTTTCTTTCTAAAGCTGGGTCTCCAGCTCAAATTGAAGGAATGTAGAAGAGGGAATTGTACAGATAGTTTCCAGAGATGATTGTGAAATGTTAAGGTGAACTCTTGGACAAGTTGTCCTGCGTGCACATAATTAACACTAAGAAAGCCAAAGAGGATTTTTGCTGGACGTTGTCTAAAGTTCACTCAGTTCACAACAAACCTCTGGAATGGCACTTGTCCATGTTGTTCAAATTACATATTCCTCTTCTGTTTTTATCTCTGTGACTGTTCCTCTTTGGTATTTTTTTTGCTCTCTCCCTCCCTCCCTCCCTCCCTCCTTCTTTTTCTCTCCCTTCCCCCCACTCCCTCCCTCCCTTTCTTTTTTTCCCTCCTTCCCTCTCTCTCCTACCCATTTAAACACAATTGCTGTTTTTCCTAATAAATTGTGGTATAGTCAAAAGCAATTTTAGCGTCAACAAGTTGTTGGGTCTGAAAGAGGACCACCAGCTCTGGGTGTGCTCCAGCTAGGTAACCCCAGATCGTGGACAGGAAAATTTATAAAGCTTCCCATGGAATTAGTCAAAACTGACTTGTTTGCACTAGCCTTAAACAATCAGACTTAATCCTCTACATTTCATCATTTTGGAATAATTGTTTTCATTTCAATCAGCTTCACTTTTAGCCCTTTGTTGTCATAGTTGCTCATGAATCGCTCTTAAAAAGGGGAAATTTTATTCAGCAATGATAATTCCTGGAGCCTATGCCTCACCATGATGCCAAACATCTGCATATTTGGAAACATCTGGATGACTGACTGAATTTTCCTCCCTCTAGATGTTGAGTGTAGTGTAGACATGGCCTGCTCAGTCATGAGTCTGAATTCTGTCTTGGATATTTTCCTCTAATTCTCTCCTGTTGCGTTGCTCAAAGGGTTAAGAAAAATTTCTTCATATAGGAAGCTTGACACCATTGTTTTACCTTACTAGTAGGGCTGCTACTTTTGAATGTTTTTCTGTGGATAATCCACCCACACCTCCGGGTATGCCTAATCTCTCTTGTGACCAATTGCTTAGTGGATTAAAAATTCTCTTGAGGTCCCTTCTGGGTCTAAGATTAGGATTTAATGAATTGACTGGCCAGGATTCAGGGTATATTCTATGGCTTGGAACAGAATGAAGTTCAAGCATTACATGATTCTGTGGAAGCTAACTATTCCCTATGGAGGTCAAGCCTATGACCTCATTAAGTATTTCTTCAACTAACTAAGCTAAATTGGCTAGAATCAAAATAATGATAATGTCTTTGCTTGGATAGTGCCTGGTCATTTTGGGAGCACTTTTACATGCATTATCTAATCTGCATCTCACAAATAATTCTGGATGATGGATTTATCCTTCCAAGGTTGCAGAATGACCTGAAGTTGTTGTGTTTAGGAGGAGGGCTTTAAGAAGTAAGATGTGATTGGAAGAGCATCAGACCTGGAATCAGAACACAGGATTACAGAATCTGAGAGCTGGAAGGGCTCTTGGCAGTCATTGAGTCAAGCACATACACAAAAGGAACTCCTCCTTGTAACATACCTGATAAGTGGCCATCCAAGGTCTGCTTGGAGATCTCTAAGGAGGGGAAACTCACCATCTCCTGGAGGCAACTCATTCCACACTGTCTTAGCTCTCCTTGTCCTTAGGAAGTTTTTCCTCATTTCAAACCTGCATCAGCCTCTTTGCAATTTTTACCAATAGCTACTTGTTCTGTCCTCTGAAGTCAAACAGAACAAGCTTATTCCTTCCCCGACAGGGCCCTTGAAATACATGAAGATAGCTACCTAGGCCCCCAAGTCTTTGCTAGTCTGGTGATCTGTCTCCTAACCTTGTTGTCTATTACCTCTTTCTGTCCTGTGGGTCTATAACATACTGCATGTATGTAGCAAGGTGGTACAATGGATAGAGCATTGGACCTGGAATCAGGAAGACCTGAGTTCATATCCAGACTGAGATACTTACTAGCTGTACGACTGTAGGCAAGTTACTCTATTTGCCTCCATGTCCTCAGCTGTAAAATGTAAAATGGAGATAATAATAGTGCCTACCTCCCAGGCTTGTGAGGATCCAATGAGATAATATTTGTAAAGCACTTAGCATAATGGTAGGCATGTTATAGATGTTATATAAATGCTTATTCTTTCCTCCCTCCCTCCCTCCTTTCCTTCCTTCCTTCCTTATTATATATAAGTAAATTTAATCACACACACACACACACACACACACGCGAATTTATTTTTTTGTCCCCCTTGATCTTCACTGAAATGCTCTTTGTCATTCTTTTCTCCCTTGCCCTTCATCCTAGATTTCTTTCACATGTTCAAATCTGGGTCCAGCTTGTTGCCCATCTATACATCTGTCCCAGCTGTAAATTGTGTTGGACAAGTTTTATAGAGTGTCCATTCAAATGCATAGTGAAATTTGGGCAAGAGACACTTGTTCTTTCCTGTGGATGGACAGACCAACTCTTTGTGTGATTACAAATCTTTTCTAGAAGCATCTATACTCTTCTGAGGGTTTGATGTTATCAACATCATGTTTTACACAAACAATTTTGTCATCTACAGGGAATCCCTTTCCTATCTAGGCTCTCTGCTAGATTTCCTGTATGTGTGTGTGTGTGTGTGTGTGTGTGTGTGTGTGTGTGTGTGTTTATCTTTTTGTGCATTTGGGGATAAGTGCCTTGCCCAGGGTCACACAGCTAGTAAGTGCCTGAGGCTGGATTTGAACTCAGATCCTCTGGACCCCAGGTCCTGTGCTCTATTCACAACATAACCAAACTACTCTTTCCTCTACTGCTTTGGTCAATACCTTAGGGGAGCACATCACCACCCTGTTTTATGCTCGTGTGGTGATTAATATCAAAATTCAGCTAGCAAGGTTATTTCTGTTACATTTTCTAGGGAATATGGGATCATCTTGGTTTATGGATGGAAACAACATGTTACAAAAGGACCTGTAAAGTATTATATTGTTCTGTTGAGTCAATTTATTTTTTCATAATCAACTAACAGTAAGAACAATGGGAACTTATATTCTCTACATCTTTCAGTTAATTGCAAAATGGTAAAGAAGTGGTCCATTGTTGAATACCATTTCTGAAAGCCTGCATTTCCTCTACTAATAGCCTTGAGAGTATTGCCCATGGTTTGTGTATAGATGGTTCTCATAATGATTTTATATAGATGGGGAGGTAGGCATATATACTGCCAGTTTTTAATGTTCTTTTGGAATTAACAGGGTCCAACATTTTTTCCATGCTTTTGGCACCATCCCCTACTTCAGATACCTTGCATTCTGCTCCCTCTACACTTTCACAATTGTACTACCGCCACAAAGGCTCTTTTCTTTGAATATTTGGTCCAGTCTGGCTGCATTTTCTGTCTTTGTTCTTGGTGCCATTGCTACCTTCTCTGTAAGCTCATCTGGGACCATGATATCAGGATCCACATGGGATGGTTCCACTATCCTTGTCAGAGAAAACAGTTTGCAAAAAATTGTTGTGCAATTTTTTCCCATTTAATAAGGATAATAATTCTAGCAGTTAAAATCTTTTGAGTAATTTTGTCCCTTGTTTTGGGGTGTGGTCCCAGGATTTGCTTTGCTTAAAAGGACTGCTTTTCTAAGGAGAATGATGTGCTTGAATGTGATTTATTACAAATGGTAATAAAAAACATTGCACTGGGCTGAAACCTCTGAAGCCCTACATTCTGTCTACACGACACCAACATCTGGATAGTGAGGGTGGGAGGAAGAATCTAGTTATATAGATGTTCTAAATATGCTTTTCTGGTGTGGCTTCATGGTAACAAACTCTATTCCTGGGGTGCAGTCTTGGCTTAGCCCAAACATATGGAGCTTAGAGAAGCCAGTCCGAAAATGAGAAGAGGAAAAGTCACTTGTCCATGGTCCTGTAGCTAGTGAGTGTCAGAACTGGGATTCAGTATAATGTTTGATCCTGAGAGAAAATTCTAATCCCTCCCCCCACGCCCTACATCCTTTCACATACATGATTTCTTACATCGAAAAGCTTCAACAGAGGTCAGTGAACTGAGGAGGGTCAGATGCAAAGAAATAACCTCAGACAAGAAGAGAAATGGGATCTAGTCCCACATTGCTTGACACATTAACCAGTCTATTGATTCCCAAAAGCCAGTGAACTGAACTGGGTCAGGAGGAGGTATAGAAACAACCCCAAACAGGAAAAGGAATGGGATCTAATCCCATATGGGGATTTTCTCATGCTGTTGGGTTGGCCCCCTTCCTTCCTGGGCCAACTTCTATATGGAGGGTATGATAAAGAATGTCCTATTGGATTTGAACCCAGAGTGGGGAGACAGGGACCTGGGTTTTTGACTGAAATGGGAAGAATCTGATTGGCTAGAGGAGGCAGAGGGGCAGCTGGGGCCAGGAAAAGTATGCCCAGCAGTACCCAGAAGAGCAAGGATTCAGGGTTTATTTGAGCCTGTTTCTATCTCCATAGCATCTGCCCCCTCCACAGGAAGCCCTCAAGCTCAGCTGGTATATTCATACCTAGAACTGGTTAATCTTCCCAATAAAAAACTCACAACTGCTCTGAATGCAGCATGATGTTCACTTTGGGCAGGAGGGGGATTAGATTGCATCCTTTTGTTGTCACCGATAAATGGAAATAATTAGTGACTTGTGAAGGGCAGGGTAGTGCAGTGGAAAGAACACCAGGGGATCTGAACTATCTCCCTGGCTCTGGCACTCACTCTGAGTGTGACTTGAGGCAAATTACTTCATGTCTCCATGCATCAGTTCCTTATCTTTCAAACAGAAATAAACACCCCTCATCTTCTACCACCCAGGCAGGTAGTGCTGGAAGATGTCAGATATGTTGTAAAAATGATTCCCTATTCAGGTAGGGGTTGGACAGGAAGGCATTGGAAGTATCTTCCAACCTAGAGTGTCTGTAATTCCCAGAATATAACATTGTGCCTTGCATATAGTAAGTGCTCAATAAGTATTCTTCCTCCCCCTCCCTCCCTCCCTCTCTCCCTCCTTTCCTTCCTTCCTTCCTTTTCATCTATCCATCCATCCATCCATCTATCTATCTATTGGTCTTTCTGTCTATGTAACTATTTATCTATGCATGCATGTTTCTACCTATTCATCTATGCGTCCATTTACGTATGTATCTATTTACCTATGTATCCATTACTTTATGTATCTATATATGTTTCTATTTATCTGTGTCTATGTATTTATCTATGTGTCTACGTATTTATCTATGTATCTATTTAAGTGTCTATCTATCTATCATGTATCTATCTATCTATCTATCTATCTATCTATCTATCTATCTATCTATCTACCTATCTATCTACCTATCGATCCATTGATCCATCTACCCATCCTGTCTTGGACCTAGATGGGAGGTTCTTTCAGTCACTCAGAAATAACCTTTCTGGATGATTTAATAGTTGTTCATCAACTATGAAAAAACTCCTCAGTAGTATCATGTATTTATAGATTTAGAGCTCTAAGAGATCTCAAAGGTCATCTATTCTAACCCCCTCTTTTTACAGATGAGGAAACTGAGGCCTAGAAAGTTAATTGACTTGGCCAAAGGTCACTCAGAAAGTAAATGGTAGAAATTTGAATCCAGATGCTCTGACTCCAAGTCCAGCATTATTTCTACTGCAATAAGCCTCTCTGAAAACAATTTGAGGTCAGGGATCATTCTGCTTTTCTTTTTTATCTGTATCTCCAGCACCTAGAAAAGTGCCTTGTACACAGTAGGTATTAATTAAATACGTGTTCGCTGGGATTATAACATCTGGCATTTATATATCGGCTTTAAGATTTAGGAAGCATTTTACTTGCATTGTCTCATCTGAGCCTCACAATAGCCCTAGAAGGGCAAAGCTATTATTATTCCCATTTCACAGATTAGGAAACTGAAGTTTAAAGGGTTTGTGACTTGACCAGAGTTGGACACTAATAAATATCTGAGGTGGGGCTTGAACCCCAGTCTCCTTGATTCCTACTCTAGCTTGCTAATATCGATACCAGAGGTGTCAGGTGTCACTCAGGTAGCCCACAACACTCCAAAATGTGACCTGAACCAGATTAAGATGTAATTGAGAAATATGCCACAAAATAAATATGTATCTATAAATACATATACATACACGTACATACCCACATGCAACATGTATGTATATGTATGTGTATACACATACACATATGGTTCTCTAAGTCCATATGTGGTCCACAGGGATCCTTATGTGTAGTGTAGTGACCCTCTTTCTATTTGAATTTGACCCCATGATACCTCATCCCCCTGGGAAGATGGTAGTTGATAATAGCATTGGTCTCCATGTCAGAAAAGAAAGATGAGTGGGGAGGGAGTGTGAATGTTAAGGATTCAATTCAGTGAGCATGTTTTAGGCACCTACAGTATGCCAGGTTCTGTGTTAAGTGTTGGGTATGAAGAGAGAGATTCCACGCAGTCCTTGTTCTCCAGGTGTTTACTGGAGGGAACCAACATGTAGCTGAGGAGAGACAGAAGAGGGGAAGGAATCTCCCACCTCCTGAGATCAGTGCTACAAGAGAGGCATTCAGAAGCAAGCTGTGGAAGGTGAATCCACCAGGATAGATTTAACTGGAATCCTTGTGACATTGGCCCATTTAGCCAGTGATGTTACAGATCAAAGGAGCAGAGGCAGTGTATTCCAGGCAGAATCAGAGGGACAAAGTCTAAGTATGAAGGCATTCATGACCATCCTACCCTCAAGTGCCAGGAGCACCCTGCTTCGGCATGCTCTGTCCTGCTCAGTGCTCATAATCATTTTCTCAGGCCCCAGGTTGTGACAGAGAATATTTCTGGTGCAATAAATTCAAGATGCTTCTTTCCCCTGGGCTATGCTTTGGTTCAATGGCCTCTTTTAGGGGATTTTTTTTTGTTTTGCTTTTTTAAAGAGGGGAGAGGACAGGGCAATCAGGGTTAAGTGACATGCCCAAGGTCACATGACTAGTGTTAAGTGTCTGAGGCTGGATTTGAACTCAGGTCCTCCTGATTCCAGGGCTAGTGCTCTATTCACTGTGCCAACTAGCTGCCCCTTAGGGGATCTTTAGAAAGGGCGTGAGTGAGGTCAAGGTTTCAATGATTCCTGGCAGTTTGAGGGTACCTTTTTTAATTTACCAACTTTAGCCTTCTGTGGGGCAGCTAAGGGGGTACAGTGGAGAAAGTGCCAGGCCTGGAGTCAGGAAGACTCATCTTCCAGAGTTCAAATCTGACCTCAGACCTTGGGCAAGTCACTTAACCCTCTTTGCCTCAGTTTCCTCATCTGTAAAATGAGCTGGATAAGGAAATGACAAACCTCTCTAGTATCTCTGCCAAGAAAATCTCCAAAGAGGTCATGAAGAGTCAGATGTGACTGAAAATGACTGAAAAAACAAGAGTTCTTTTTCCCCTTAGGTACTAACTAGCCCAGGGGTGGGGAACCTGTAGCCTTGAGGAGACATTTGGCCTTCTAAGTTCTCAAGTGCAGCCCTGAGAGTGCAAATTTCACAGAACAAATTTGTTCCCCATCCCTGAACTAGTCTGTTCATTTCAACTAAGGAAAGTCCTGGAGCTCAGTGGGGGCATATCAGTGAGAGGTTAACTAATCCAAGGAGGATGTAATATTAATGGGAATTGAAGATCTTCCCTGCTCGTTAATAGGCCTCACTTGGAGCCCAACAAGCAAAGCTTGATTAGGGGAGGCTTGTTTTTTAGGAAGGCCTAT
Source organism: Pseudochirops cupreus (assembly GCA_028627135.1). Taxonomy (NCBI): domain Eukaryota; kingdom Metazoa; phylum Chordata; class Mammalia; order Diprotodontia; family Pseudocheiridae; genus Pseudochirops; species Pseudochirops cupreus. The sequence continues at coordinate 350,808,454 of CM053584.1, forward strand.
GCCTTTTGTTACTTTGTAATTAGGCAGTGGGTCACAAGGGTTGTGATGCCCTCTGACCCTGAAGAAGCATACAAACACACTGAGGCTAGCATTTTGCTTTGGGGCTCATTCATGGGAAGAGTGTTTGGGTGATGCTGGTGCTTCTCTCTCCGGTAACGATGTGTGTATGTAATGGTCAGAGAGTTGGATCTGTCTGTTGTGATTTTTTATTATTTGTTCAGATGGCTAGAAGCCCTGTCTGTTGGTCTTTATGCTATTATTTTTGCTCATAATTTCTGTTGTATTTTCTCTGACATTCAAGGTGCTGACTTTTCCCCTTGAACTAAATAAATGATATATATGTTTAATTAAGGTAATATTGTTGACCCCTTTTGAGTTGCTTTCTTTTAGAAAAGCAGCCCTCCTATGCGCCGGTGTTATTGATCTTATACCCCTACAGCAGCTACAAGTAGCCTTATTATTACAGAGAACTGGGGACTTTTGTCGGGGAAGGTAGGTATACTGAGTAAGACAACTCAAGAAGTATGAGACAGAAAGGATAGAGTACTTGTATTTGGGGCAGGAAAAACATAGGGTTCAAATCTTTCCTTTAAAACTTACTAATTATGTGACAATGTATACGTTATTTAATACCAGGTTTCTCATCTGTAAAATGGGAATATTATTAATGCCCATAGAGCAGTGGTTCTCAACCTTCCTAATGCCACGACCCTTTAATACTGGTATGTGGGCGTATCTGCATGTGGGCGGACCCACCTGGAGACAGATAGAGTAGCAGTGTCTCGATTCCTAAGACCATTGGAAATATATGTTTTCCGATGGTCTTAGGTGACCCTTGTGAAAGGGTCGTCTGACCCCCAAAGGGGTTGTGACTCACAGGTTGAGAACCACTGCCATAGAGGCACTTGACATTTAGACCTATAACCTAGCTGTCTTCTCATTTTATCCTTCATTTCTTTCCTGTGAACCTTTACAATAGCTGTGCTGTATGCTTAGCTTTCACTTTTTTTCTCACGTCTACTTCAGTGAATCCCTCATTTTCTTCAAAATTCATCTGAATCTTACCTTCTATAGAAAGCCTTTCACAATACCACTAGCATCTAGTGTGCTCCTTCCCTAAACTACCCGGATTTGACTACTACATCCTTACTTGAAGTTATTCTGTTTAGCTTTATATATGTTCTTCTTATTTCCTTCAATAGAAAGAATAATAGAAGGTAAGATGTTTCATAAAAAAAAATCTCTTTATCTCCACTGCTTAGCACATTGTCTGGTAGTAGTTGCCTAACAAATGCTTGTTGAATTTTTTTGTTGACTCATTGCCTTGTGGTATTTGAAATGATAGATAGCAATTTGCATCTGTCCTGGTGTCTAGGGGATTGAGTACCAGCAGGTCAAGATAGGGATGCATTGTGAGGTGCTCTTCCCTTTTTCCGGGCATCCTGGAGGCTCTGTTGGCCATTGTGACTTAATTTAGCTATTTCAGGAAACTTGGGAGAGGTCACTTTTTACTCCTATCTACACTGAAATTATTACATGGAGTATCCTGCCAAGATCTTCTCCCCACTTTGAGTCAGGATCCTCTACTTAAATTCAATCCTTTTCTTAGCAACAGAACCATTAGGATGTTTTAGTGTTATTTATCCCGAGGATTCCTAGATTCTAGGAATATCAAATTATACTCTTTGGGTCACTGCCATGCCCTACCCCCTTCCCCCCCTTTTAAGTTCATGAACTTGACGTTTCAAGAACTGTTCAACTAGGGGTATGTAACACAGAGGCATGGTCTGTCTTAGCGATATTTACACATATTCATCCAGAGTACTGACTTGGGCCTGGTCATCCTTTAGCATCTGCCCTGCTACCAGTTGTTGGAGAAGGGGTTGGTAAAGGAGAAGGTGGACTGTCCCCTCCTTGGCATAGTCTACAAATGGCCAGCCAGCTTTACCTTGGAGATCTTTGCAGAGGGGACTTTCCAAAGCAGTCCATTCCATTGTTGAATTCCTCTACTTGTCAGGTATTTTTTCTTTTCTCTAAGCCTAAATCTATCTCTTTCAGCCTTTTACCTCCTACTCCCAGTTCTGCCCTCTCAAAACCAAGCAAGACAATTTCATTTTTTTATTTGTTTGTTTTCCTTAATAGTATTACCCTTCATTATATGTAGAGATAGTTTTCAACATTCATTTTTGTAAAATTTTGAGTTCCAAATTTTTTTCCCTCCTGTCTCCTTTCTCCCTCGCCTTTTCCCAAGACAGCAAACAATCTGATATAAGTTATACATGTACAATCATGTTAAACATATTTCCGCATTAGTCATGTTGTGAAAGAAGAATCAGAACAAAAGGGAAAAACCACAAGAAAAAAAAACAAAAAATACCCCCCCCCTTGAAAATCATATGCTTCAATCTATATTCAATCTCCACAGTTCTTTCTCTGGATGTGGTTAGTATTTTCCATCACGAGTCTTTTGGAATTGTCTTGGATCATTGTATTGCTGAGAAGAGCTAAATCTGTCATAGTTAACCATCACACAATGTTACTGTTGCTGTATATAATGTTCTGGTTCTGTTCACTTCATTCAGAATCAGTTCGTATAAATCTTTCCAGGTTTTTCTGAAATCTGCCTGCTCATCATTTCTTATAGCATAATAGTGTTCCATTACATTCTTATCCCCCAACTCTTCCAGCTATTCCCCAGTTGATGGGTATCCCCTCAATTTCCAATTCTTTGCCACCACAAAAAAGCAACTATAAATATTTTTGTACATTTCTCCTTTTCTATGATCTCTTTTGGATATAGACCTACTAGTGGTATTGTTGGATCAAAGGGTATGCACAGTACGGTTGCCCTTTGACCATATTTCCAAATTCAAGCAGGACAATTTTAGTTTCTTTCCACGCGACAGTACTTCAAATACTCAAAGACCCTTTCATCCCTCTAACCTCCATCTAAGTCTCCTCTTCATTCCATTAAACACGTCCAGTTCCTTTAACCAGTCCTTACATGCTATAAATATGAGGTCCTTAACCATCTTGGCTGTCCTTCTTTGGATAGCATCTTTCCTAAAATGTGATGCCCAGAAAACAGAACACAATACTTAAGATAAGGATTATCATCTCCTTACTCTTCCTCCTCTGGTCTCCATTGCTGACTCTCAGGACTTCTTTCTCTATTATGATGCGCCAGTTTTCTCACCTTCAAGGACAGCTCCTACTCCTTCCTCTGGTTAATTTCTCCTGGAGTCTCTGTTTGAAGAAAAGTTCCCAGATCAACCTTGTTCACTCTTTCATTCATATGTAGAATTTACTCCTGACTCTCTAGACTTCTTTCTTCATCATTTCCTCCCCCTTCCCCATCCTTTCTAGCTTCCCTTTAAGTGTTACCTTCTTCCCTTAGTATGTAAGCTCTCTGAGGGCAGGGACTGTCTTTTTACTTACATCTGTGTCCGAAGTGCTTAGAACAGGGCCTGGCATATAGAAAGCTTTTTATAAATGCTTTTCTTGTTTTTGACTTATCCCTGGACGACACATCTCTCTTACTACAGTTTAGTTGCTGTCTTCATTAGGACAGCAGCCACGCAGCCCTAAACTATACCTACTACAGTCTTGGTCCATTCATCTCTGTTAATTGTGGAGGGGAAGAATATATGGGGCTTCAAGGTGGCTCAGTGGATACAGCACTGGGCTTGGAGACAGGAAGACTTGAATTCAAATCTGACCTTAGATACTATTGTGTGACTCTGGGCAAGGCACTTACCTCTTTTTGACTCAGTTTCTTCATTTGTAAAATAACCTGGAGAAGAAAATAGCAAACCATTCTGGTATTTTTTGCCAAGAAAACCCCAAAAGGGATCACAAAGTGTTTCATACAACTGAACAACAACAACACTCAAAGAAATACTTCTAAAATAGATCTTAGAACTATTGTCAATCATCTTTGAGAGGTCATAGAAAACCAAAGAGGTAAAAGATTTGCCTAAAAGACCCCAGAATCACAGAAGCGATACAGAGTGCTACATTTGAGGAAAGGACGGAGGGGCCAGCAAACCATATTCATGTCCTGGAGTTTGTAGAGGACCCTTCCACCAGGACTGTCTCATCAATCCAAAGCATCAAGTTTCAGGGAAATATTTAAGAGGATGATGATGCCTGGGCCCAAAGCACGCCACCATAAAAGAATGCATCCTGGCACAAACCATTTGTGATGGGAATATTGATATTTTGCTGAAACCTCTCACTCTCCTTTGCAGTGTGGCCTCCCTGATTCCCTGGTAACTCTCCCAGCTTCAGATCACTGCTTTGTGTTCCATTTTTGGCTCTATTTCCCATTTCCAGTGAGCTTGAAATGGAAAGGCTTATTCTTTCTCCCAGCATGGGCCATCACGTGTCTTTTAAAGCTTCCCACATTGTACCTTATTGATTGCCCTTAACCACCAAGAGCTTGGCAAATGCTATTCCCCGGAAAGGCCTGTGGATTCCACTTTGTTCCAGCTCTGACAAGGTCAGAGGAGAAGCATCCAGTGGTGGCACTTCAATTCTGACATTTGGGCCAGTGATGTGTGTTTGCTCTTTTTTGTTCCTTTGCTCTGGCTTCCAGACTAGCAGAGGAATTTTGAAATTAAGGGAAACTGAGAGATCATCCAGTGCAAACTTTCAGATGAAGACAGAAAATGACTTGTTTAAAGCCACACAGCTAGGAAGTAAGGGAGAAGGAATCTGAACCCAGGTCTTCTGACTTCAGGGGTATACTTCTCATAATTAACAGAACTAATTGTTAAATTTTCAATGTGAGTATTGACACATTGGAAATTGGCAAATGCTACAAACTCAGGTCTTGATTTATTGTTTTACTGATTGTCTAGACTTAAGAAAATGTTAATAATGCAGATTAAATGGAAAAGTTTGTCCTGCTCATTGTTACGTGTTTACCAGCACACCTCTTGCTGACCCCTAGTCCTACATTTTTTTCACTTTCAGACATACCCTAGCTAATACAACAACTCTGTTCATATCAACATCCAAATAGACCACAGGCTCCTCAGAGAAGATATATCGTTCGTTTTTCCTTTCTTTGGCTCTTTTCCTTTCTCCCTGACTCCCCCTACTATTTCCTATCTATCCCTAGAACTTCAGGTCTTGGAACTGGAAAAAGATGAAAAAGAAAAACCTCAGGGGTGATGTATCTCTATACACTCCAATCCATCCTTCACTTATCTGACCAAGAAATTTTCCTAAAGCTCAAATATGACCATGTCACTCTTACCCCCTCCCTCATTAAACTAGAGTGGCTCCCTATTACCTACAGGTGGCATTTTGTTAGGCCTTTGAAGCCCCTTTGCACCTGGCCCCTTCCTGTTTTTGTAGTCTGTTTATACTTTACTCTCCTCTACCTACTTTATGGTCTAGTGACATGAGCCTTTCTTGCTGTTCCTTCCACAGGACTCTCTATCTCCTGTCACCATGTTGTTGTACTGGCTGTGCCCCACAGTAGGAATGCCCTCCCTCTTCACTCTCAGCTCTCAGTTTTCTTGAATTCCTTAAAGCATCAGCTAAAGTCCTACTTTTTGGGGGGACTTTTCCAGCTTTGCCCTCCTCTTTCTTTCCCTAGGGCTTCCCTCTTAAATTAACTCCTACCCATTCGTATGCAGCTGGTTATTTACACATTGTCTCCCTCCATAGAAAGTGAGCTCCTTGAGGGCAGGGATTTTTTTTTTTAACCTTTCTATAGTAAGCCCTTAAAAAAGGGATTTTTAAATTAATTGATTGATTGATCTTAGTATTAGGGGAGATCTGGATTCAAATCCTAGTTCTGACGTTAACTAGTAGTCTGACCTTGACTGAGACTGTTGAACTCAGTTTTCTCACCTGTAAGTTGGGAATAATGACATTTCCATTACTTACCTTGTAAGCCTTACAGTGCTATATAAACATCAGTCATTATTCCAGAGATACCTTGTCTTAACCAAGACTTTGCCTGGATGAAATACTTTTAGGGCTTCTTCTGTTCTTGGCAATGAATAATAAAAGAGATCAGCAAAATCTCAAAGGAGCAAACACCATTAATCATATTTAATGTTACCAAGCAGAGTCCTATCTAAACTTTAATATGATAAGATGGTAAATCTTTGGAGCAACCCCCACCCTATCACTGTTCTCTAATTTAGGCCCCAGGCCTTCCAGTTTCCCCATGGTGTAGAAGATAGAGCACTGGACATGGAATCAGGTAGACTCATCTTCATGAGTTCAAGTCTGGTCTCAGACATTTATTAGCTGGGTGACCTTGGGCAAGTCACTTAACCCTGTTTACCTCAATTTCCTCATCTATAAAATGAAGTGGAGAAGAAAATGGTAAACCACTCTAGTATCTCTGCTAAGAAAATCCCAAAATGGGAGTCAGGAAGAGTCAAATACAGATGAAATGAGTTTACAACAAGAAAAATTCTTTTTTTTTCTTAATAATGACTTTATTTATTTTTCATTTTCAATATTCACTTCCATGAGATTTTGAGTTTTGAGTTTTCTCCTCCTCCCTCTCCTCCCCCCTCCCTAAGACAGCATGCAATCTACTCTAGGCTCTACTTATCTGTTCATACTGCACATATTTTCCCATTAGTCACAACGTAAAGAAGAGTTAGAACTAATGGAGGGAATGATGGGAAAGAAGAAACAAATGAAAACCCCCAAAGAAAAGAAAGCCAAATACTATGCTGCCCTCTGCATTCAGACCTCAGAGGGCTTTCTCTGGGTGTGGCTGGCGTTTTCCATCATGAGTCCTTTGGAGTTGTCTTAGATCCTTGCATTGCTGAGAAGGGCTAAGTCTATCAAAGTCAGTCATAGCACCATGTGTACAATGTTCTCCTGGTTTTGTGCATTTCACTCAGCATCAGTTTATATAAATATTTCAAGGTTTTTTAAAGTCTACCTGCTCTTCATTTCCTATAGCACAATAGTGTTCCATTACATTCATATACCACAATTTGTTCAGCCATTCCCCAAATGATGGACATCCCTTCTACTTCCAATACTTGGCCACCACAAAAAGAGCTGCTATAAATATTTTTGTACATGTGGGGTCTTTTCCAATTTTTATGATCTCTTTGGAAGACAGACCTAGAAGTGCCGTTGCTGGGTCAAAGGGTATGCACAGTTTTATAGCCCTTTGGGCATAGTTCGAAATTGCTCTCCAGAATGGTTCAATTAATTTATAACTTCACCAACAATGCATTAATATTGAGATTTTCCCACATCTTCTCCAACAACAATAACAGTCTTTAGCATAGTATTTACCTCATTGGTTTTAGAAATATTTATGACACAGGAAAATCTTGAAAATTTAGGTACTCCCGCAAGGAGTCTGGATGCAGATCAAATGGTCAGTATGTTGTATAACATTAAGACAACTCATCAACTTAGCTAAACAAATTTCTATTTACTGGAGGGGGCGGGGAATGAAGTGGAGTGAGAAGGAAGCATGATAGGGGTAGGAGCAGAGATATAAGTTAGAAGAAACCCTAGACAAACATTAAGATTGGGCCCAAACTAGTTTCCATTTATATGATGCTATTTGGTTTTATAAAGTTTTCTCTTTACAATAACCCTGGGGGGGAAGTATAAATGTTTTTATACCCATTTTACAGATGAGGTTCAGAGACTATAACTTTCCCAGGCTAACATAGCTAAGAAGTTTTTGAAGCATCTAGGTGGCAATATAGTGCACAGAGCGCCAGGCCTAGATTCAGGAAGAATTGAGTTCAAATCAGACCTCAGATGCTTTCTTAGTTATATGACCTTGGAAGAGTCATTTAACTTCATCTGCCTCAGTTTCCTCATCTGCAAATTGGGGAAAACAACAGCACCGGCCTCTCAGGGTGGTTGTGAGTGAAATGATATTTATAAAGTGCTTTACAAACTTTAAAGCACTATAGAAAATGCTAGCTATTATTGTTAATAATTATGTGTCAGATCTCAGAATTGAATCCAGATTTTCTGACTCAATAAAGTCAGTGTGGTGTAGTAGATGGGGAAGCAGTCACTGAGGTAAGGTGACCTGCGTTCAGGCTTGGCATAGAGAGTATTTAATGAATGCCTGTTCACTTGATTAACCTCTATGAGCTTCCATTTCCTCATCTGTAAAATGGGGATAATTATACCTCCTAAGGCTGTTGTGCAGATCAAATTAGAATAAAAAAAATGTGAGGCACTTTATAAACCTTAAATCACTATATAAATGTGATCTATTTGTATGGTCATTTTACTATGTGATCTCTCAGGATTAAGTAAAGCAATTCCCCAAATGTTGTGATTTGAGGATCTTGAGAAGCACTCCTCCCAACCCCATCCCCAGAAATATCACTCCTTCCTACCAGCATTTCATGAGCTTAAAATTTGCTATTAGAGATTTATTCTTTTAGATCTTGAAGGTTTTTCTGTCAATTATTCAACAAGCAACTATTGCTAGGTACTTTGGGGTTGAGAAGAAGAAAAATAAAAATTATTTGCCACTCAGGAGCTCAGAGAGGGAGTTTACCTCCTTGAGCTCTGTAATACCTTAAAATTTTTTATAATCTCACAAGAAAGGATAATTTCTACCTATGAGGAGTAACTAATGCTCCCTGGGAACTTTGCACAGACTAGGTGGCTGGGAGAAGAGGGGCTGGGGTTTGTAAAAACTGAGAAGGGGAAGCCTTGTACAGAGAGATAGGGAGGAGGCAAAGAGAAACCTTCTCCATTTCATAGTTGGTTATGAAACTCGAGGCCATTTAGTTCCAGCCCTTCATCTTAGAGAAGAAGAACTGAGGCTCATAGATGTTGTGACCAGCCTAAGATCACACAGGTACTAAATGGTACAGTCAGGACTGCATCTAGCTCCTCTGACCCCTCCCTACTCTTCACCTTTGCTGCTGGTCCCAGTATCATATCCCATTAGACCCGAAAGGGACATTAGAGGCCAATTAATTGAAAACTTTTAGTTTTCAGAAAAGGAAATTGAGACTCAGAGGGTTTCAGTGACTTGCCTAAGTCAGTTAATAACTATGACCTGGGCTTCCTGACTCATGGCACAGTGTTTTTACTGTTCTATTATGTTGATTCACATTGATCATCACAAGCACAGGCAGTGCGGTGACACAGGAGAGGCTCCAGGAAAACCACTACTTGTCTCTAAATATACCCCCTACTGGCCTAACTCCACTTCTGGAGACAGATCATTTTGTTTCTGGAAGGCATTTTGTCCTTCAAGTTTCCATGACACAGAGGACAGAACACAGAACGTAGAGTCAGACAATCTCAGGTATACTATTTACTTCCTGTGTGACCAGTCCTCAGTGTCTCATCTGTAAAATGAGAGGGTTGGAATAGATGGCCTCTAAGGTCTCTTCCACAGCTGGGTGGTACAGTGGATAGAGTGCTGGGCCTAGAGTCAGGAAGACCTGAGTTCAAATCTGGCCTCAGGCTCTTACTAGCTGTGTGATCCTGGGCAAATCACCTAACCCTGTTTGCCTCAGTTTCCTATAAAATGAGCTAGAGAAGGAAACGGCAAACCACTCCAATATCTTTGCTAAGAAAATCCTTAATGGGGTCTGGAAGAGCTGGACACTACTCAACAACAACAACAACAACACAGGACTCTTCCAGTTCTCCTGGGGGGATAACCTCTTAAGCTTTTATTAGTAGTTACTTCCTAGAAATTAGAATGATAGCATTTTACATTGCATTATCTCAGCTATCAAGCATGATCTAGTTTGTTCTTCAGGACAACCCTGTGAGGTAGGCAATATTATATCCATATTACAGATGAGGAAACTGAGTCTCAGAGAAGTTGTGGGACTTGCTCGGGGCCATGCCTACCTAATAAGGGTATTTGAATCCCATGGGATGAATCCCAAGTCTACCACCTGTCTACCTGACTTAAGTTCATTGTTCTATCTACCATATACCAGGGGTGGGGAACCCGCGGCCCTGAGGCCATGTGTAGCCCTCTAGGTCCTCAAGTGTGGACCTTTAGTCAAAGTGCCACATGTGGCCTCAAGGCCTCAGGTTCTCCACCCTTGTACCATACCATGGGGTACAGAAGGGTCACTGAGGATGAAAGGGTCAGCTGTAGATGGGAGTAGGTCAGATGCTTTGGTTTTGAGAAGAGAGTGTTGATGTGAAACAAAGGAATCAGTATCTTAAAAGGGGAAGTGGAGTGCATCTACCCCTCTCCCTTTTTCCTTCAGGAAAGACCTAGGAAGTGGACCAAGCCTCAGTGAACAAGCCTTAAATTGCACAGGGGATGCTACTCTAAGCAGCAGTAGCAGCAGCACCCAGGGCTCTTGCCATCTTGGCAGAGCCAGCTGCTTTCTGGTCCTGTCCAGTGTGACACACAGCTGAGGAATGTTTAAACTCCACATGTGCTGAAAAGCACTGGTCCCTGGGATAGAAGGGGGTTGTAACAAACACAAAAGGTGACTCACCAGACAAGACAGCTAAGTGATGTGAGTGAATAGAAAGTGAAGAAAGGCTCTGACTCATCCTGGCTGGGGGTGCCTGCCCAGCACAGTGGTGACTCAGGAGACATCAGATAACCAGCTGACTCATGGCAGGCTCTTCCTCAGGCTGCCGGGCAGGTACAGGGTTGGAAGGACAGGTGGGTGAATCACACACAGTCACTCACTTACTTTTGCAGAATCCCACGTGAGGTGGGACTGGAAAATCATGTCTCTGACTTTTAAGCAAACATGCCAGCAAGACTACACCCCAATTAGTACTGTCTGCTCCCAGGTGGAAGCCTCGTGAGGCCAGACGCTTAGCGCCAAGTTCACCTCAGCCATTGCTCACCATGTTTTTCCTAGCCCTCTTTTAAAATTGACTTTAGAGGTAGTTTGTGAGCCCCACATAAAAACAGTCTTATTACATTATAATTGAGGCTCATCCTGACCCCAGATTGCATTATCTTCCTTGTTCATTCATTTTATTTACTAAAATCATCTCTGAATAATAGCTTTTATCTCTTTGCGGAAGTCAAATCTATTCTTAAAGGGCAGAGGTTTGCTGTGGTTGGTCATCTTTACTGGCTCATCTTCTTCTACCTACCCCTCTAGGTGTGGCTGTCCCTTCAAGTTCTGTTCTTTGTTCTACTCTTCTTTCTCTGCATTTCCCTTCCACCTCCCTATCACCTCATCTCTTCCTGCACAGTAGTTTCAATGATGGCTCCCTGCCCGTGGTGAGGTTTATATGCAAATAACTAGTCTTGCTTTCTTTTCCATTTGGATCTCCATATCTAAAACTGAATTCATCATCTCCCCTCCAGGACCTACCTTCTCAGCTGTCCTGTAAGTTGTTACTGATTCTCATCCTCCTCCTCTTCCTTCTTCAAACTCAAACCTGAGGAGTCACCTTTGACTCTTATTTCTCTGTTACCTGAGGTGATGGAGCAAGTAGAGAGGCCTGGATTTGGAATTGGGAAGTTCCAACTTCAAATGCGCCTTTGACACTTCTTAGCTGTGTAATATTGGGCAAGAGCCTTAACCTTTCACCACCATTGTGTCCTCATCTATAGAATGGGGACAATAATGTTACCTACTTCCCAGGGTTGTTATAAGGATCAAACATGGGAGAGGATTTTGGGAAGATTGCAGAGTAGGCCAGAAAATTCCGAACTCTCCAGATTTCCTCCAGAAACAAGACAAAACAGTGCCTCAGAGTGAATGTAGTGCAGCAAAAATAAGAAAGAGTTGGGGCAGAACAGTAGTCCTGATAGGGTATAGACTCTGGGAACCCCAGAACTCTCATAAATTTTCCCACTTAATCTGTATTTTCATGCCCAAATCTGATACCCTTAACCTAGCCAAGTCCTCCATTGTCTGCTACCTTGGGATTGTCTCCAGGTGCTTCTCACCCTCCATTGTATCAAAATCACATTCTCTTGGTTCCAGGGAATCTGACCTCTAACCCTCTAGTCCCATCAAGATCCTTCTTAGACTTCTGAAGACCTTCCCCAAACTCCTCCTCTAGTTACCCCAGACTACTAGACCACCCCTAGATCCCTCCCGCAGTCTTTCTGTATATAAGATCCATTTTGCCTCCATGAAGATGCTCAGATTCTATCTAGCCTGATAAAAGCTCAAGGTTCAATCTGGCCTGCTCACATTAGCAATACAAAATATGGTGAATCTTTAATAAACTCTGCTTTTCTTTGGCTGAGAGAAGGCTTGAGTCAAATTCATTTGGGCAGGACCCAGCATGTTGGTATTTTGGGGTCCCGAGTACCCCTCAACCTCCACATTTTAAACCCCAACAATTCTCCTGAGACAATTGGAAAGATTTGAAGAAAGACCAGGGAAGAAAGTTCAACCTGAGTGAAGAGTGAACACCTCCAGGCTATCTCTCTGGAACAATAAACAGCTAGCCCTGGGGCAGCTGGGTTGGGAGGTAGACTCAACCTCAACCTCAACTACAGGAATTCTCACCCACAGTGTGTTAGACATCTAAAAAGGGGAAGATTGAAGGAACTGGCCTGGGGTAAGAAGGAACCAGCACAGATCCAGTGAGTGCACAGAGTTCTTGGTTTCAGTTCTAGGCCAGGGTGGAGAAATGAAGGTTATAGCCTCCGGACAGTCTTCAAGGAACAAGAGCATTTCCAGCATAGTGTGCCAGGAGTAGGGGGTTAGCTGTGACTTGGAGGGGAAAGGAGTATGGAGGCTGGCCCAGGACAAAACTAAAAAAAATAACAGTAAGAAGGACCCATGGTCAGAGGCAGCATTCCCCGCACCCCAGGACTAGAGGAGATTATAATTACAAATTGCTAAAAAGAAAAGTAAAGAAAAGAAAACAAAACAAAAATGAGAAAGCAGAGGAGATAGAACCTAACCATCGACACTTGCTATTGGAATAGAGAAGACTGGGGTTTGTCTTCAGAGGAGGATGCTGAAGCAAAAGAAAAAAAAATCCTCTCCTATCCCAAAGAATGATATCAAATGGTTACCTGTCCAAAAAGAATTTTTAAAAGAATCCAAAAAAGACTTTAAAAATCAAATAAGAGGGATTGAGGACATTTTTTTTAAAAAAGAACAATCCAAGAAAACCAAGAAGATTATGAAAAGAAAGTCGGCCAACTAGAAAAGGAGATTCAGAATCTTAAGGAAGAAAACAAGTCTTTGAAAACTAGAATTGGGCAAGGGAAAGTCAGAGAGATTATAAGAGACCAAGAAATAATAAACAATAAAAAGAATGAAAAAATGAAGACAGTGTGAAACATCTCACAAGAAAAACATCTGATCCGGAGAACAGATCAGGAGAGAAAACATAAGAATAATTGGACTACCTGAAAGCTATGATCAAAAAAAGGATCTTGATAGGATAATATGAGGAATCATTAAAGAAAATTACCCTGAAATTTTAGAACAAAAGGGGCAAGTAGAAATAGGAAAACATCTACCATTCACCACCTGAAAGAGACTGCAGGATGAAAACCTACAGGAATATCATAGCCAAATTCCCAAATCTCCAGGTTAAGGAGAAAATATGAGCAACAAGAAAAAGCACTAATTTAAATCTCACAGAGCCACAGTTGGAATCATGCAAGACCTAGCAGTAGCGACACTTAAAGACCGTAGGTGTTGGAATGCTATGTATTTAAGAGCAAAAGAACTGAGGTTGCAGCTAAAAATATCATCCCCAGCAAAGTAAAGCATAATCTGGAATGGAAAAAAAAGGGCATTCAATGAATTGACAGACTTTCAGGATTTTGTTGCAAAAAGACCAGAACTTAATAGAAAATTTGACATATGAGATCCAGGAGAAATATAAGGTAAGCATCAAAGACCAATTACAGGGGGTTCAATAAGGACAAATTGTTTACTTTTTACATATGGAAGTGTGAACTATATGTAAATGTAAATATGTATTTATAATATGTAAACCATATAAGATTGTCAAAAGAGTAATTACATCATACAAATGAGGCACAAGAGGAAGGATTGATACAAAGGAATCAGATTAGGATTAGTGAATATATGAATAGAAACACAAAACAACTTTTATACAAATAAAATTAGATCTAAATAATTAAAGTAATTTTCAATGTTCATGGGTAGGTAGAGCCAATAGAATAAAAAATGACAATTTTACCTAACTAATCTATGTATGTAATGCCACCCCAATTAGATGACTAAATTTAAGTTTAAAATAAATTTAAAAACTTAAAAAAAAAAGGATCAAACATGAGATACATTAATTGTTTTGCAAATCTTAAATGTCGTGAGCCATCTGGATCCAATGACTAGATATTCATCGGGATGATTGGAGATAACCCAGGATGCATTGGGAGACCCTGGATCCAGATGGCTCTGGGGGAGAAAGTGAGGCTGGTGACCTTGCACAGCCCTGCCTCACTTAAATCCAAGTCAACTGCAACTCATGTCATCATTTCCCTGATGCCATGGTCCTCTTTGAAAATGAAGGACAAACACAACAACAACCTTTCTAAGGACTCTTCAAACTGCTGAAGATGGTCAAGTCAAATCAAGAAGCATTTGTTACCGGGGTGGCAAGGTGGCGCAGTAAATAGAGCACCTGCCCTGGAGTCAGGAGGACCTGAGTTTGAATCTGGCCTCAGAAACTTGACATACTTACTAGCTGTGTGACCTTGGGCAAGTCACTTAACCCCAATTGCCCTGCCTTCACCCTTCAAAAATATAAAAAAAATTTAAAAAGAAGCATTTGTTACATGCTTACTATGTGCCAGGCACTGTACTAAGTGCCGGGAACATAAATACAAGCAAAAAAAAAAAAAGGAAGACAGTTCCTGCCCTCAGGGAGCTTACATTCTATTGGGGTCACAGATAACTCAGGAGGTCAGGCAGTGTGGCCATGAATGATAGTGAGATTTGTACCTAAAGAAGCTATAAAGATTGTTTGCTTCTCTCCTGTGATCTGGCTTGCAATTCTATTCCAGGCTTGGAGGGGCCAAGCCCATGCTTTATTTATGTTGTCTTATATCATAAAGTGTTCACAGTATAAAAGTTTCTTTCCAGTAATGGCATCTGAAAGCGGAAAGTTTAACTGGAGTGATGAACCATAAGTCAACTTGGCTGAAGGCGTAATGTCTCCGTCTGCAGATGTTCCTTCTCTCTTTCTTTTTTGGCAGTGCTATTTTTCTTAGGATTGAGCTTAAGAACCTGTATTTGGCAGGGTGAATACACACATCATCATCTTTGTAAAGAATAACTTCTTTTTTGTGCCCTGTTTTAGGAATAAGGTCCACGTCATATTTTGGATCTGATTGGCTGCTGAGAAGTACCTGCTTTAGGGTGTCTAGAGTGCCCTCTTCTTGTACTCCAAGGAGTTTTTAGGCAATTTGCTAAAGTGGGTGTGAGGTGAGAGGATTGGAGCCATTATCTGTTTGGGACAGTGTGTAGAATATAGTAGAAAGTGATTTATTACCTCTGTGACCCTGGGCAAGTCACTTTATATCTTTGGGGCTTGATTTCCTCATCTATAAAATGAGGAAGTTGGATAATCACTGGATCTCTGAGTTGAAAAAGACTTCAGAGGGAGAGTCCTTTTTATAACACTCCTGAGAAGTATAAATCTGACCTTTCTTGAAGAACTCCAATGAAGAAGATCATTGTATCATAGGATTCAGTGGGATCCAGCTGGATCACAGGATCAGAGAGTTGGAGCTGGAAGGGACCCCAGAGGCCATCAAGACCAATTCCCCATTTTACAGAGGACAAAACTGAGGCTCACAAAGGTTCAAGTACCTGCCCTGGGTCACTCAGCTGGTACATATATGAGGTGGCATTTGAACACATATTCTTTACTATAGTCTCAAATCTCTATCCAGTATACGACACTGCCTTCTCTAAATCTACTACCTTCAGAGGTTGCCCATTCCACTATTAGTAAGTTTAAGGACAAATTCCTCTTGCTACTAGTTCTGCCTTTGGGGTTCATGCAGAATGAGTTTAAATCCTCTTTCAAGTTGGCAGTCATTCAAATATGAAAAGTGATTATCACATCATCAATCAACATTTATGAAGCATCTATTATATGCTAATCTTCTAAATCTTCTAAACATCCTCCATTACTTTCATTGAGTCTCATAGTGTATGAACTCAAGGTTATTTCCCGTCTTGGTTTCTCTCAGCTGGACACTCTTTCCATTGTCCTTCCTAAGACGTGGCATCTATGATTCTCTAGATGTGGTCTCACTGGTGCAGAGTAGTGTGAGAGTATACCTGCCCTCTCTTTGGATGCTATGCCTCTGTAAAGGCAGTCAAGGTTTCCTGTAACTTCCTTAGCTGCCCCATTATACTGCTGTCTTGTATTCAGCTTGTGGTCCACTTAAACCCCCAGATCATTTTCCAATGAACTTTTATCTAGCTGAATGGTTGCCATCTTGTACTTGTGAAGTTGAATAAGTGTAAAATACTTTAAAAGTATCCCTAATAAATCTAATATTCTTCAATTCAGCCCAATGGTTTAGCCTGCCAAAATGTTTTTGAAGTGATCTTGAAGGTTTCTTCTAACTCTAAATCATATGATCTCATGATCCTGGTCCTTTGAGAAGAGCCAGTTCCAGTCATTTTCTAAGAGAGGTCAGGAAGTCTCAGTTTTCTTTCCTTTTTAGGCAAGTCTTATAGGCTTTGGCCATTGGCACAAATCTTTCTAACTCTGAGCCAGTTTTTTGATCTCTCTGGACCTTGCTCTCCTCTGTAAAGGGAGGGAGAAGATTGGACCAGAGGACCTCTAAGGCTAACATGATTCCCCTCATTCCTAGCATTATGTCAATTTTCCTGAACAAAATTCCAGGGAAGTGTGGACTGTGGATGCTGTTCCTCTGCCTGCCTCCAACGGCAACATCAATACTGCCTCTGAGAGAAAGGCTCTGTTCCTGGACTGTATCCACGTTATTTACGAGTAGTCAATAACTGCCTACGTGCAACTCTCCAAAGAGGCCATTATTCTCCAGGTTTTGGCTAACCCTTTTCCTGAGCTGAACTCAGACAGGATATGAGTGACCACCATGGCTGGGCAGCACAGACACCTGGAGGTTTAGGCTAGCCATGTTGAAGAGTTGGATGGTTTCTGGTTTTTGACCAGGCTGAGTAAAAGGGCTTTAGTCCTTCAAAGCCCCTGTTTTAAAGGGCAGTGACCTCAATATACTAGAGTTCCATAGTAGGGCTTCTCTGTTTATTTTTCAAGGACTTCAGGCTTTATTAACTGGAATTTACCTTGGGTGGAGGAGCCCATTTTGCCCCCGAAGCCATTTTGCTGTAGAAAAGAATGTGAGCCAAGGTGAATCTATCTTGTACATCCAGACAAGATTGGAGAGAGAAGAAGACTGGTTATTTGAAGTTCCAAAAGAACTTAGGGATGTATTCCTTTCATAATAATAGATTTTTCTTTTGTGATTTGTGATTGCTTTAGTGTGGGTAACCAGGTGTGGAAAGTCTATCTTCTGTTGTAAATCAGCAACCCCTCTGTACCTTAGTCATAGGACACACTTTTAACTTTAATTTGTATCATTAATATTTTCTCTACCACTTAAATCTAGACAATCAACAAAATGACAAATCAAGCCCTGATTGGTAGCATTTACCTCTTCCTGAGTCATCATGCTCATGGATGAAAATTTAAGAATACTTTCTTTTTTTTTTTTAATTTTTTTTTGTAAGAATACTTTATGGAAAGCCTGTCTCACCTGGCTCCAGCACAAGACCAGAGGTCAAATGACTTGTCTAGAATCTCACAGCTAGTGTGTATCAGAGCCAGAGTCTGAACCCAGGTCTTTCTGCTTTCCAAGAAGAAGAGGACCCTCTATCACGCTGCTCCTTTTCATATTAAAAACAATGGATATTTATAAAGTGTTCCAAGATTTTCAAAGTATTTTACCTCATTTGATACTCATAACAATTTTGTGAGGTGAACACTATAAGTTCTATTCACTCTGTTTTAAAGATGGGGAAACGGAAGACCAGAGATGTTAACCCAGTCAAACAATTGTTTGTCAGAGGCAGGATTGACAGCCAGCTCCTCTCCTGATTCCAGATTCAATGTTTCTGACACTGTACCACACACAGTCCCTCATTTATAAGGCCCCAAGGTGAGTGTCACAGTGGGGTGCCCTGTATAGTTGTTGCTCATCATTCTCTTCTTCTCCCCCTTTTCCCTTTCCCCTTTAACTCCTAACTTCTGCTGGGTCCAGCAGAGAATTTGTTGGGAACCTTTTCCATTGTTTTGGGATCTTTTTTTTTTCTTTTTTTCAGACTGGTATGCTAAGTAGCGTGGTGTAGACTTGAACCTGCTGCTCTCAGTAAATGCTCTGTCCCTAATGTGGTTACCCAAAATCTAATTCTGCCCATTCATTTCACCCAACTCTAAAGCCTCCGGGTTAGTAGGGACACTCTCCTCCCTGACTCCACTGCCTCCCCCACCCCTTTTCTGGCTCTTTTATTAAAAAATGTGGAATAACTTAAGATCTTGCCTCTTGGGTTGGACATCCCTGAGCACATGTTGTTTCCAGCCGGTTTTGGAGTCTGGAGGTCAAATTTCAGATGCAGTTAATTCAGAGCAAAGGTGATATTACCCTGGTTGGGGTAAAGAACAGCTGACCAGCTGATTTACGATGTGGCATCTCAACAAATCAGCTTTGCAACAAGGCTGGTTTCATTTCAGCCAGGGTAGGTATTGTGTAGATTAAACGTGTCATCCCCAGACATTGAGTTTGGGTCCCTAAGCTTGCAGCTGGTGGAAACAGATGGGGCCCCAAGGTTCCAGAAAGCATCTGGTTTGGCCCATGGACTTTTTGTAGCTTCAGGGAACTTGGCTTCTGGGGAACAGTGTGACTGGGTGAGAGGCAGAGCCCACAGGTCTGTGGATCTGGGGGATAGACTAGGCTGAAGCTGCTGCCAGAAGGGAGTGTGATAGGGAAATGGGGCAGCTCTGGAGACGAGCTATCTTCTCCATTGACCTCACTTGGGGCTCCCATGCCTGCCTGCCTGGTGAGTTGGTGCTGGGGTCCACACTCACTAAGCAATGTGTTTCTGTTTACTGCCTCACAAGCTGGAAATAGAAGCATGTATTAGTGGAGTCTAGGGAGATGAGTAAATACAGTATGTGACTAAAACCTTCACACAGGTCCTAGGGAGGGCCCAGCTTCCAGGAATTTCTAGGTTTAATGACAGGCTGCCTTGCCTCTGGTTATCTTCTTCTCTCCAAACCTACACGGAATAGTTTGCTATCACCCAGAAGTCTCAAATGAGTGCCCTGAGTGCTGTCAATACTGGGAGAACATCCTGGAGCCTGAGTGAGATGTGGGTGGCTTTGCAAGCCATCACAGTCTCACCTCTGATATCTCTGACTCAGTGGCAGTTGAAGTGGCCATTTCTTTTTTTTTTTTTTAATTTTTAAAAAAATTTTTTTTTGATATGAGATTCTTTATTAAATTTTTTTTGAGTTACATCTTTTCTCCCCATCTTT
>CM053584.1:350828417-350879299 GCA_028627135.1 Pseudochirops cupreus
GTGAAGTGGCCATTTCTGTACCTAGATATGCTCTGTGAGACACACCAAGGCTAGTGGACAGTTTGGGTCAGTTAGAGTGGATGGAATCCTTTGCATTCAGTTCAATTCAGTTCAGTTCAGTTCATTTCAACAAGCATTTATTAAGTGCCATCAAATCCCATGTGGAGGACTTAACCCTTTTAGCTCTGGAACTTTCCATCTTGAGAGTCCAGGTCCCGACTTGGTCAGGGCCTCATATGGGGCCCTTATTTAGGATGGGCTATTTCAGTCATATTTCACTTTATGCCTTTTCTATTTTTTCACCATTTTGTCTCTCCCTTCTTTCTCCCCATAATCAAATGAATACTGTCATTGCTGTTGGAAGAGATGTGTAAATCTAGCCCTGTAAGCATCTACTCACCATTATTATGATTTTTCACACCAAAATAGCCCTTCCAGGCCATCATTCCCTATCTATATCTACATTTATATCTATAGATCTATCTATCATCTATTCACTATCATCTATATATTTATTGATCTATTCATCTATTATCTATCTATCCATCTATCTATTATCTATCTGTCTATCTATCTATCTATCTATCTATCTATCTATCTATCTATCTATCTACCTACCTACCTACCTAGCTGTCTAGCTATCTCCCTATCTAGTTTCCCACCATTGGAATATAAGGTCCTTGAGGGCAGGGACTATCTTTATTTTTGTGCCTTTGGTGCTTTCCATGGTGCTTGACACATAGCACATTAGCATTTAATGAGTGCTCATTCATTCATTCACCCATTTTATGTGCTGGGCAGAGTGGTATGAACAGCTATGTGATCCAGGGCAATTCACCACCTCTCAGTGCCCCCTGGAGGTCTTTAAGATGCTAAATTTTAGAGAAGGTGCTGAGTGGTATTGGTAGAGGGAGTTGTTTCCTACAACTGATGAAATCAGAGGTCTGGTTAAAAAAAAAGTACAGGTAATAGAGATACAAAGACAAAATTGAAACCATCACTGCCCTCCAGAAGTTTACATTCTACTGGCGTAGGCACAAGTTTTACATAGTTGAAAAAATACAAACGGCCTAAAAGTAGATCAGTGCATTCTTTGGGATTATACTCCCTACTCACCTCCCCTTAGAATCCTTATCTTCAATATCCCCAAAGGCATTAAAATTATGCTTGACACTGAGTTGTTTTAGGAGACTAAGGCTAGAATCATTGATGTAGCTTCCAGGTGTCCCGAGTACAAAAGCCAGCTAAGAGTCCAGTGCAGAGCAGTGCAGCCAACACAGAAGAAGCAAAAACGGAGCCTAACTGCATTAATGCTGTGTCCTTGCTGAATATCCTTTCTGTATTATGGTTAAGTAACCATTCTTTTCTTAACTGATAGATTCAATGAGAATCTCATTTTCTTTTAGTTCTGAACCTGAACCACAAGATTGACCTGAGTCAGGCCTGGCTTACAATGGAAGGCTACAACATATGCAAAACATAAAAAAACAAATACAGGTTATTCCCAGTATCTAGTGCAGCGTCTTGATAAAGTAGACACTTAGTAGTGGATTGGACTGGATGAGAGAATAGGACGATAGAAGAGCAGTAATTGGAATATCTCTATATTTGTTCGAGGGGAAAAAAGATGCATAGTCATAATCTTGAGAATTCTAAGACTCAGAGTGCTTTTATCCTAACTCCAGAGAGAGGGCAGGGAATCTCCTGGGACATAAGATGGACACACCTGTACTTTGTGTGAGCATGAAGGGGATGACTGACTCTGTCCCAATGCTTGGGCCACACCTGTCCCTTCCCTTCATGAAGGGGCACACCTGTATCTGTACCCTGATTAATTCAACCCAACTCCTTTCCCTTCTTTTTACCCTGTGTTCCTGAGGTATTTACACAGTCAGTTGGCTCTCTGATTCTCCCCAGTCAGTTCATTGCTGTGTGGGTGTTCTGTCTCCCTGGCTAGACTATAGTTCTTTGAGCCCGGGGACCATGTTTGCTAGATTTTTTGGTTTGTTTCAGCCCACGATGCCAAGCACACAGTGGGCACTCAGTCATTAATGGTGGCTGGCAGATTACCATTTGCCCAGTATGGGGATATCATTCTTAACTCTCAACAGAATATGTATTGTTCTCCTTTGGGCTATTGCCCAAGAGCTCTGCTCATTCAAAGGTTCCTCAGAATTTTTGGCTCTAGAAATAGCTATTTATAGTTAAGCACATACGTCCTGGATGGCGGGACCTTAACCACATCCTTCAGTCAAAGAAGCTGTCTTGGCATGATAGTCTGTCTCTCTTTGACCGTGTTTCTCTGTTATTCCCATCTTCACCTGTCATGGAAGAGTTGCTGCCCTTCTTATCTTCTTCTTCAGGGTTTATGCTTTGCAGGTTGTCAAATACTTTACTTTCGTCTTGAGGAAGCAGGATGTTATGCTGCATAAAGTGTTGGGCTTGGAGTCAGGAAGAACTGAAATCATATTGCCTTACTCTGAGTGGGTCAATTAATTTGTCTGACACTCAATTTTCTCATCTGTAAAAAGGGGATGATAATTGCTTTCAACTGCCTCCTGGGGTTGTTATGAAAGAAACACTTCGCAAACCTTAATGTGCAAAAAATATAAACCATTATTGCTTTCCCTATGCAGAACTGAACATATTTGAAGGTGGCTTTTTTTCCCCTCTAGATTCAACATATCTCATTTCTTTACTCATTGTTGTGACTAAGGGTCAATTTTAGGGGATTCCCCCTCCTTTTATAAATGAGGAAATTCATTTGAAGGCCTAGAGGGGCAGCTAGGTGGTGCCACAGTGCGTAGAATGCTGGGCCTGAATTCAGGAAGACTCCTCTTCCTGAGTTCAAATCTGGCCTCAGACACTTCCTAGCTGTGTGATCCTGAGAAGTTACTTCACCCTGTTTTCTCAGTTTCCTCATCTGTAAAATTGACAGGAAAAGAAAATGGCAAACACTCCCAGAAAAACCTTACAAAGAGATGGACACAACAGAAATCACCAAGCAACAACCAAAATGACCTAATGTGGTTAGATGACTTGTCCAAGATCACAGAGGCACAAAGTGGCACAGCCAGAATTTGAACTCAGTTTCTTCAACTCTGAATTCAGCATTGCAAATACAGAACTCTTTCTATTATACCATCTTGTGTTAGTCTGGGTGAGGGCTTAAAGTAAGGATGTTGATAATAGAAATGGAAAGGAGGGGTTGGATGTGAGATACATTGCTGGCATAAAACTAATGGGATTCAAAGTATGGGTGACAACAGAGAGGGGATAACCTAAGACAACCCCAAGGTTTGAGCCTGGGTAATAGGTCTTTACTGTTAGTTTTAAGAGAGGAACTGGCTAGAGTAGTCAATAGTCAGTGGCTGACACGCATTTATCAAGCACCTTCTATGCTAGATATGGTTCGGAGCCCTGGGGGAATTCAAAGAAAGGTAAAAGAAATCCCTGCTTTTAAGGAGCTCACAGTCTAATAGGGAGAGAACATGTAAATAACTATGTGCAAACAAGAGATATACAAAATAGATTGGGAGTAGTCTTAGAGGGAAGGCATTAGCATCAGGGGTGATAAGGAAAGATTTTTCATAGATGATGGGGTCTTAGTTGGGACTTGAAAGAAGCCAGATGAGCCAGGAGACAAAGATGAGGAGGGAGAATCTTCCAGATAGAGGGATAACCAAGGAAAATGACCAGAGTCTGAACAGCAAGGAATATCTTGGGTTCTATTTAGTTTCTAGTGTCAGTTTGGATCCACAGCTGATGATTTCTAGGATTTTGGAAAAGATAGACTAAGTATTGAGTGATCAAATGAGTAGACGGTTACAGTAGATACACTTTGGTGGCATCAATGGCTGGAAGGCTAAATTTTCTGAAAGCAAATCTAATTGCTACTTTCTGCAATATTACACTGGTTACTTGGAGTCCCTTTTGCAGGTGGTACCTTAGATATTTTAGGTAGTTTGAAAAATATCTAACATTGAGGCCTCAGTTCACTCATTTCCAAAATGGGCATTTTGGATTGGATGATACTTTAAATCTGTGATTCTGTTGGGGGAACAAAGGGAATAAACAAAATTAAAAAGGATGGTAAACGATGCTCAGGGCTTACCTGAATGGAGACCCATATTTATCTCGGCATGGGGAAGACTGTCCCCCCAACTAGAATGCAAGCTTTTGGAGAGCAGTGGCTACACCTTATTATTCTCTGTATTCCCCCATCGCACTAGAGCAAGACCTTGTAGATGCAAGGGAATCCATGACTCTTTGCTGATGGACAGATTCTTTTTTAATACTATATTTGACTTTGTGGTGATGCTTCCCTGAGGATGATGGGACATTTGTTTGTTGTAGGGAGAAGTGCCTTAGAAGTGAAGAAGTAGTATTTGATGAATGATCTTTTTTGGAAGGGAGCTGAAGGACTAACTCAAACTCACTTATACTAGATGATATGTTGACTTAGAAAACCACAAATTAGCATTATCTATGTTATGTTGTATTTTCATTTGCTTTGTTAGACTTTTCACAATTTCTTTTTAATCTAGTTAGGCCGGCACTGGGACTTTAACTGGCTACAAGTTTGACACCTCTGGACTAAATGAAGGTTAGAGGTTTCTTCTATTCTGGGGAGACTATGCAATTCAAGCCCTGATGACTTCCTCAGAAATTTGAATCCTTGGGAAATAGGTCATGATGTTCCTCATTAACACTCCCTTTAATTTTGGAATTCTTAATTTAGTAAAACTCAGATATACTGAACGTTAGCACTTTATACTTGAAACCATTTCTGCACTCCCTGTATCATTCTTCTGTTGTTCTTTTTGACTTAGATATAATTTGCATATTTTATTTATTTATACACACACACACATATATGAAATTTAGATGTAATTTCTGAGTTCAGAGATTCACAGGCCAGCACACTACAATGATACGCAAAAGGTGTCTTATGGGATTATGGAATCTCAGAGTCAGAAGGGGCCTCAGAGTTCATCTGATTCCATCTATGCCTGCCCACCATCTTGTTGCTCTGGCACTCCTCTCCTTGACGTCCTTACCTCTGTGATGATGTATCCACTGATCCAAATTCACAAACACAGTGTAGATCACCGAACTGTGAAGTTTGGATTCAGTCAAAGGGCTGCAGCTGAGGACCTAAAGGGCCACATGTGGCCTCAGGGTCACAGGTTCTCCACTCCTGGATAAAGGAAAGAAACTGTAAAGCCTACTTTCTGGGGAAATGGACAAGCACTCTCTTCCGGTGTAAGCATATCTCTGATATATCACCCCTTTCATCTTGCTTCCATCTCCTTATTTATTGTACTATCTTCTTATCAATGCTACCTTCTCTCCTCCCCCTCACCACCAAACTGCTTTTGCCCCAGGTGAAAAATCTTAGTTATAACTCTGGGAAAATATCTACTTTGGTAGTTCCCTCAGTACAACATGAAGACAAATGGAGCTATTCCCTATTCCTGGAGCAATTTGTCTCCTTTCAAGGGTCTCTAGTGCTCATTCTTCCCTTAGCCAGTTTCCTGATTGACATGTTTTTCTGTCTTCCCTCAGGCTCCTTTACCTAAACCAAGTCAGGTGGCATCTAGGTGCTTTTTTAGAAAGTCAAAGGACTAAACTTCCCAGCAGTAGCTATAAAACATCTCCTCCTGAGTTGTAATAACAGAGAAACAATGGAGCAATGGTGACTCATGATGAGTGAAGGGATCAGTCGGCTCAGATGAGGCCCTTTGAAGAAACTCTACAAGACTGGAAACATCTTTTCTGGGGATATGTTCATGCCAGGGAATAGGAACAGAGCTCTGCCAAGTTTTTGCCTCAAAGGGAAATTTGGGAACTGGACTGTGATTAGTTGGATTTTTTTTTTAACATCCATGAAAAGCAATGGGATTGTCACATGGCAATGTTTAAGAATCTAAGCATGATAAAGGAAGTTCATCGAGGAGGGACAGTTGTCCTGCAAGTGAACCTTGATAAATCAGATTCTCCAGTCTCTATAGGGATATATGCAAGGAGGCCTCCTTGCAAGGACTGCATGCTCTGGCATCCATAGGACAGGATGTGTGAGAAGGAAAAAATGACCTGGGACTGTTGGTTGAAACAGATTTGAAAAGTGCACCAACACCAGGAGAAATAAACTTGTAGCTCAGCCCAAAGTACCCACATCAACATCTCCCCTTCAATTGAGGTCCAGGAAATAGATTTGGAGCCTGATCAAACCATGCTTGGCTTTGCCATCCTTCTCTCTGAATTATAAACATGCGATTATTACAGCGCATTTCCTGCATGTGCCTTACATGTGGCTCTCATCTCTCCCGCACAAATGTTGCAAGTAAACACACCCCAAATGCAATATTGAACTGTCACCCAGATGGTGCCGTCAGCAGGCCTGGGATAATGTATACACTGTGAGCCCAGCCTAGAGAAAGTGTGAGTGAATAGATAGAAAGGAGGTGTGTCCCCTGTTAAGTGGCAGAACAATCACTGCTCTCTGGCTGGCTACTCTGGGGGCTTCATTGGCATGTAGCAGTTGCGTATCAAGCCTGGAAGCTCTTTTTTAAAAAGGAAAAAAAAATACATTTCAATCCATCTCATTCTTGGAAAAACCACAACCTCCCCTCCCCCCATGTAGAGTCTCTGCATTCCTACTCTCAGTTATTTATTTCATATTTGGAAAATGACCCAGTTCCTCCCTACCCCCATCTCTCCTGCTGCTCTTTCTTTGAGTGGCGATTTATCTCTCTGCAAATGAGTTTGGGGGCAGGGTCTTTCTTGAATTTACTGGGGACTCCAGACTCTTGTGGCTCAATGCCTCCTTAAATGCACAGATTGCTATCTTTGTGATTTTTTGAGTTTTTTGGTTTCCTTTCCAAATCTATGAAAGGAACTGCCTATAAGCCCCTGACCATGAGCTTAGAGGCCAGGGGTTTTATTTCTATTAATACTTGCAGCTGACCAGAGCTTCAAAATTAATTTGACTATGTCCTTCACAGTTTCAAAAACCTTCCCTTCCCCTTAATTTCCCCTTTCTGAGGATGGTGCTACCATCCTCCCAGGTGTCTGGTTCTATACCTATGACTCATTTTTTTTTTACTTTCCCTTCTTGCTCATAGCAGTCACCAATTCCACTTGATTCTAGCTTCCTTGTTCCTCCCATATCATGCCTTCCTTTTCTCTCTCACTATCTATATTTTAGTTCAGACCCTTGACTTTTTTCTTTTAGACTGGCACAGTGGTGCCTCAGAATTCCAAGCTTTTAAGTTGGCAACACATAAGTATGTATGATTTCCAATTCCATCAGACACATTCTTTTAGAATCACTGGACTATTATAAAAGACTGCAAAGTGACCTTTGTACCTCCAGGCTCTCCTTTTTCCAACTAGCTCTATATAGTTATTATCTGTTTAATTCACTGCTCTGATGTATATCCTGCAGAGAACCTTAAGTGAATCCACATTGATTAAGAATTAAAATATAGGGGACAGCTAGGTGGTACAGTGAGTAGAGTACTGGCCCTGGAGTCAGGAGGACCTGAGTTCAAATCTGCCCTCAGACACTTAACACAAAACTAGCTGTGTGACCTTGAGCAAGTCACTTAACCCCAATTGCCCTACCTTTCCCCCTCCAAAAATTAAAAAAAAAATTAAAATATGGATGCCTTATCTTGACATTCAAGGCCCTCCAAAAAGTGGTTTTAACGTACCTTTCCAGTCTTCCTCACATCATTACCTTACACGTATTCTGCATTATAGAGAAAATGGACTATCAGGCATTTTCCGTTCTCATCCTCCCCTATCCCAGTACCACGCCTGAGCTCTTGCCATCCCCATGCCCATGTAGGACACATGTGTTACCTGCATAATTGAGTTTGTGCCCATATGAATTTTCTCAGCGTAGCTTATGGGGCAACATGAGGAATATTGTCTTTGGAATCTTACCTGCCCTTCCTCCAAGGGAGGTTATAATTCCTTGCCTGGAGGGGAGCAGGAGAAGGGGCCAAGAGGTTGGACATTTTGTTCTTCTTAGAGAGGGGATTCTGGACTAGGATTGTATTTATCTTCTCCCCCAAAATATTGCCAGTCTATGGGAATGATTTTTTTTGTCTTGGTCACTATCCTTTAAAGAGGAAGGGTACCCCAAGTTTATAACTGAAAGCTTCACTACTTCCCACAAAATATTAACTATACGCCACTATCACAAATAGTAAATAGTGAGTAATTTATTTATGGAAGCAGGTAGAAAGCAGAAATGAGAGAAGGGATGTAGATTAGAATATAGCAGAAAATACACTGAGTGAATGAGAGAGAGACCCCAGTTGCGCCCAGAAGGTCATTCCCTGAAGTCTCTAGAGAGAAAAGCTGGAAGTCAGGGACATTTGTGTGTCTGCAGCTTCTTAAAGTTTTTTCTCTCTCAGTCCCAAGGAGAGTCTGGACCCACGTGTCCACTTTTGAAGCAGGAAGAAAGAAGACTGTCTCTCCTGTCTCAAGCTCTTGAGCCAACTCTTGTTCCTCATGCAGGTACACAGTGAGCTTGCATTCTCTCCACCAATGAGGAGAATTTTGTGCAAATGTTCCGAGCTTGAGACTTGGGTTGCATGTAGAATGGACACCCCCAACACCTCTATTTACCCTTCCTTAAGACCCAGCTTAGATGCCATCTCCTCTATAGAGCCTTTCCTGAAACCACCCCATCCCCAGTTCAGTGGGATCTCTCCTTCATATTTCTCATAGTTCTTTTGCCCAGGCATCTCTTTTGAACTATCACCTTCTCTCTAGTACGATAGTTACTTGTATTGTGTTACATATGTTATATATGTTTACGTAAACCTCTAGTCAATGTAAAACCTTTATTTGGTTATAATCCTCTTGAGAAGAAGATTTTAGGCCTACCCCTCTCTGTCTTTGTAGATTATGGAGTCATAGACCGAGAGTCCCCCCTTTTTCAGATGGAGAAACTGAGGCCCAAGGAAGTTACATGAATTTCCCTAAGTCACACAAGCAATAAGTACTAGAGACTATGTTTGAACCTAAGTGCTCTGATCCCAAAGCCAGTGGTCTTTTTATTGTACTACACTGCAATGCTTAACATAATGCTTTGCACATAGTAGGTGCTTGACAAATTTTGGTTGAATTAGATTGTAGAATTTTTCATAATTATATCTGATTATATCTGTTCATCTATCATCATTGGTTTTGTGCTCTGGACTGGTATTGTATCACCCAGAAACAAGGATTGTTTATTACAATAATAATCATGATAACAATAGCTGACATTTATGGAACACTTAGAGGTTTATCCATATATACTTTACATGTGGAATCCCCAGGGCCTGGTATAGAGGAAGCTCTGTCTTCCTCTGCTCTCAAGTACCCTTTGTCTATACTTGTCCCTGATGCCTCCAGGGCTATGCAGTGAGTAACTTGGGTTTCCAGACTTCACACTTCATACTTATGAACTACAAAGGATGCTCTTTTGTTCTTTCTCTGTCTTTAAAATCCAAGGTTTCCTCAGGTCCCCGTCTTCACACTCCCATTTCTTGTGCAAACTCTGTGGTATCCAAAGGCTTGGGTGTGGAGGTTTAAAAACACTCAAGTACAGGCCAGACTTATGCAGATGACACACACTTGACTGGTGCCTCATTTGACTCCTTAGAATTCTTTTTTTTTCTCTTTTTGGAGGGGGGAAGGCAGGGCAATTGGGGTTAAGTGACTTGACCAAGGTCAAATGGCTAGTAAGTGTTAAGTTTCTGAGGCTGGAGTTGAACTCAGGTCCTCAGCTCCTGGGCTGTGTTCAATTCATTGTGCCACCTAGCTGCCCCTAGAATTCTTCTTCTTAAGGCATGTGTCTTTCTAGTTGCAGAATTGTCTATAGTTTTTCTTATATCCTTCCATATCCTGCCTGCAGCAGATTATAGATTGAAAGATCGAAGAGACCTTGGAGATGAAATGATCTAATCCAGGGATAGGGAACCTATGGCCTTGAGTCCAAGTTTTACAGAACAACTCCTTTTCTTGAGAGAATTTGTTCTGTGAAGTTGGAATTCAGTCAGAGGGCTGCACTTGAGGCTGCACATGTGGCCTCAAGGCCATAGGTTCCCAACCCCTGAATCCAATATCTTTATTTTATAGATGAGGAAATATAACCCATGGTGGTTGGGACTTAATTAAGGTCATGTAGGTGGTGTCTCAGAGGCAGGATTTGAACCAAGATTTTCTGTCTTCAGAGTCCTTCTCCTCCCCCCCCCCCCCAACTGTACAATGCAGAAGGCCAGACCAAGATGGGGGCTGTGGAAGGAGTGAGGTGTGATAAAGTGGAAGCAAAATGTGTAGGACCCAGAGATAAGTTAAAGTACCAGGTTGGATTCCAACGATCTGATACATCATTTTGTTTCTTCTCCTCTCTGTGGCACCCTTAGGAGGAGCCCTGAGAGCTGTCAGAATGCTAGAGTTGGGCTTGGAGTTTCTAACTCAAAGTTGAAAACAGATGGAAATAGAATGCCAGGATTAATACAAAAGGCATGTGGGAGAAAGATCAAATGCAAAGGGAGAACGGTATGTTTTCAGTAAGGCTGTGTGCTTCCTTCAGAAACAGATTTGGGGGAAGTCAGCTGAAAGGGGATCGCACCTCTTGCAAAGTGGTCTAGGGCCCTGGAGGATAAATAGAGTACTGTCGTCTTCCCCCAATCAAATTAGCCCAGGGTGGGTTCCATTTTAAAGTTCGATGACTTAGGGTGATCTCTGATTGGTTTGTATTGTACACATCAGAAACTTTCCTTTCTGTGTCTGTGATATTAACTTTTATCCCTTCTCACTTTCCCCTCCCTCTCTCCCAGGGTCAGGCTTGAGTTCCCTCACATCCTGGACTTGTCAGAGTCTTAATGGTCAAGGAAAAAAAAATGATTCCTTTTCCCTTTTGACAGAGAAGGTACGGAAGGGTGATAATTGCTGAAATCCAGATTGCTTCTTAAATCTAGCTTTCTCCCGTGTCTCTGATCCTCTTCTCATGTCCACATCCATGGCCTAGTATTGGAGAGAATGCTGGATTTAAGAGAAGGGGCAAGGGTCAGGAGGAGGAGAGGTGAAAATGATTAAAAAGACAAAGTATGTGAACAGGGTAGAGGAAAGAAAGAGAGAGGGAGGGAGGGAGAGAGACAGAGAGAGAGAGAGAGGTAGAAAGAGAAAGAGAAGGGGGGAAAGAGAGAGGGAGGGAGGAAGAGAGAGAGAGAGGTAGAAAGAGAAAGAGGGTGGAGGAGAAAGAGAGAGAGAGAGAGAGAGAGAGAGAGAGAGAGAGAGAGAGAGAGAGAGAAAGAGAGAAAGAGAGATCCATCTCAGGGAAATCATCAATTCTCTCTGTCCAGCAGAAAAAGATCATAGGCTCATAGACTTAGAGTGGTAGAGACCTTGGAGGGCTTTCATTTTACAGAAACTGAGTCCCAGAGAAGATAAGTGACTTTCCCAAGGTCATTTAAGTTGAATTTGGCAGAACCTTGCAATTAAACTCAGGTCTTCTTGAAGTCAGAATCCTGAGCTCTTTTTACTATCATGCTGGTAATAACCCATTTCACAGTGAGGAGTGTATACGACAATGGTAGTGAAGCGAAGAGTTTTGGGGGATGGAGATGGAAAAAGAACCATTTTCCTTTTTTTGTTTCTGGAAGGGATTTGTAGGCAAATCATCTTATACAATATTGTCGGAATACTTTAAGGAAAACAGAAGGTTTGTGCTACGCCAAAGGAAATGATCAGGGTCTTTGTCAAGAATCTCACGAAGCAATCTTCTTAATTGTCTTAATATGACACACAGCTCCCCTTGAGCTAGGCTGCTCTTGGCTCAAAGGACCAATCATGAGGAAAAGGCAAATGACTTGTTAGATGTTTGCAGACCAGGACTACGTAAATCTTTTGAAATGGAACTGGAAAAGATCAGTCCGTAGCCAAACAGAGAGAAGGATGGGGAGGTCGGAGCAAAGACACTGAGATTTATGAATGTAAACAAAACTGTGGTGCAGCATGAAGTCTGGAGACCTCACAGCTAGAGGAAGCTAGCTGAAGGAGTGCCCCGCCTCCCACCCTGGCTGCCCTCGGAGGGGCTTTCTGCCTTTCTGGTGATTACCTAGGAAGATGGGATGGTTTTCACATGTGGCGCTTCCTGGTTAGCTGCTTCTCTCCCAATGTGTTCCCTAATTGCTGGAGGGTCAGTCGGGGAGTCAGCAAACAACAGGCTCCTTCATATTATAAGAATAAACTTCCATATGGGCACCGAAAACATTAATTGAAAATAAACGAGTGGCTCATTGCAAAATCTTTGTTTCCCCCAATTGCTCTGCTCTCCCCTCTCCAAAAAGCAAAAACAAACAAACAAAAAAGGGGCGGCTAGGTCTCGCAGTCAGTAGAGCACCCACCCTGAAGTCAGGAGGACCTGAGTTCAAATGCGACCTCAGACACTTAACACTTACTAGCCGTGTGACCTTGGGCACCTCACTTAACCCTAACTGCCCTGCTCTCCCCCCTCCAAAAAAAGCAAAAACAAACAAAAATCTTTGTTTCCTTCAATCTACCCTCTTGCTCAGAAAACTATGATACTTGGCCACCCTGGCCCTCAGTTTCCTCATCTGTAAAGTGGAGGTATTGAACAACATAGTCTCTGTGGCCCCTTCCAGTTCAATATCTATGATCTTTGAAATAAAATTAAGACTAAGAGATATATCCATCTATCTATCCATCCATCCACTGACATATACCACATATACTTTTGAGTATATATACACTTATATACATATACCCACAGACACACACACAGACACAGACGCACAGACACACAGACACACACACACATATATATATACATATATACACACACATACATATCATATATGGGACTTGCAAAGAAAGGCAAAAACATAATTCTTACCTTAGAGGAGCTCACATTTTAATGGGGAAGGCAACATGAAAATAACTATGTACCTACAAGATATATGTATGTTTATATTATATGTGTATCTATGGTATAAATGCATATATATGTATATGCATAACACATACACACTGATGTATATACACATGTATATATACATATATAAACAATGTATATATAAACACATATACATGCCCATACATTTTAATGGAGGAGACAGCAGTCAACTATGTACCCACAAGATATATATATACACACATGCCTATACATGCACACACATATGTTAACATAGAAACATACGTGTCATACATGAGATATAATCCCTGACTTTTTATATATGTAAGGCGTGGTCTTTGAACATTATGGTCTACTGAGGAAGATATGAGAGACATATAAATAATTCTAGGGCTAAATGATAAGTTCATAAGAGAAATGCAACAAAATGTTCAAAGCTGTCATTGTACAGATGGAAGAACTGAGGCTAGAACAGATGGAATGACTCGGCCAAGGTGTTGTAGTAAGCCACTGAGCTGGGATTCACATCCCAGTCTTCTGACTAGATCCAGTGCTCTGAATGGAACAGAGCCGGGAGCTCTGATTGTGTAGACCAGGGGTGGGGAACCTATGGCTTTAAGGTCACATGTGGCCTTCTAGGTCCTTGGGTGCAGCCTTTTGACTGAGTCCAAGTTTTACAGAACAGATCCTTTTATTAAGGGGATTTGTTCTGTGAAGTTTGGATTCAGTTAAAGGGCCTCACTTGAGGACTTAGAGGGCCACATGTGGCCTCAAGGCTGCAGACTCCCCATCTCTGTTGTAGACTGTAGAATTCAGGGGAAATGGGGGTGGGAGAGGGGAATGCCAGTCTGTTTCCAAATGCCCTTCTTGCATTCCACAGGGTGCCAAATGCAGCCAAATGACTTGTTCCAAAAATGATCGGATGGAGGGGTGTTCATTTTGCTTCAGCAAAATGTCACCACTAAGATGCTGACTACTTACTTCTTGATTTCATTTTTGAACCATTCTTCTTCACATGATTTTCCACTAAAACGTGTCATTTAGCTTCATTTTTAGGTCACTTTTGCCATGCTTTGGTCTTTTTAGGAATCAGCTAGGTGATATGGGGGTAGACTGCCAGGCCTGGAGTCAGGAAGACCCATTTTCATGAGTTCAAATATGGCCTCAGATGTGTGACCCTGGACAAGTCACTTAATCCTGTTTGCCTCAGTTTCCTCATCTGTAAAATGAGCTGGAAAAGGAAATGACAAACCAATGTATTATCTTGGCCAAGAAAACCCCAAAATGGGGTCATGGAAAATTAAACATGAATGAAATCAATGAACAACAAAAAGGTTTTCTTAGGATACCTTAAAACCACTTATGACATTCCCTAAGAGAGAAAGAAACATCTCTTGGTTTTAAAGCTGTAGGTTAACAGGAAATTTCCCATTTTCCACTTCATTCCTTACCATCTTTGGCAGTTGTTGGTGGCTCCTCACCTGGGATTTCCTTTAGCGCAGGGAACTCCCAGGGTGGAAGCTCCCTCACCTAATGCAGATCATCACCTTTATGTAATTCAGTGTTTTAAAGAGTTGCCTGGAAGCATTGAAAGGTTTGGTCGACTTGTCCAGGGTCAAATAGTCAAGTTAATGAACATTTATTAAGTGATTATTGTGTGTTAGACATTTTACTAAGTACTGAGTTTACAAAGAAAGGCAAAAACACAGTGTTTGCCTTTGGGGAGCCTCCTCGTGTTCTAATGGAGAAACCAATATGCAAAACAACCATGCACATACATGATATGTTATATATAGATATTTATGTGTGTGCATATATGCATATACACATACTTATTTCTTATTCTGTCATTTCAGTTGTATCTGACTCTTCATGACTCCATTTTGGGTTTTCTTGGCAAAGATACTGGAGAGGTTTGCCATTTCCTTCTCCAGCTCATTTTACAGATGAGGAAACTGAGGCAAACAAGGTTAAGTGACTTGCCCAGCGTAAGTGTGTGACACTGGATTTGAACTCACAAAGATGAGTCTTCTCACACACATACGTCTATGGAAGGTAATCTCAGTGGGAAAGTACTAGTGATATGAGGAAGGAGGGAAAGGCCTTACTCAGAGGTGGGATTTAAACTAATAGACTGTCTCAGAGGTAGAACTTGAACTCAACCTTCCTAACTCTGAGACTGGCCTTCAATCTACTATACCTGCTGCCTCTCTAGGAATGTCTGGAATGAATTTAAATTCCTTCCACTAAAAGTGGTGAATCCTGGGATTTTGAAGGAACTAGGTAGAACTCTTATTCCTCTTCTGCCATTCATAAACCCTCCACATATGGTGATCATATTTGTCTTAGAAAAATACCTCATAATTACATTTCCCAATGCTGGGTTTGTGTGTACAAGTCTCTTGGTGGTGTCTATTTATAGTATGTGGGGCCCCCTTTGGTAGATCCCTGGGAAGACTCACATGGAAGCCAAAGACAACTTCTGGGTGCCTCCCTAGTGGTGGCTGCTGCTGATTAATCTAATTCCTTCCCATACTCCTTAACCCCATAGCCTCTGAACAGTTTATAATCAATCCTCTTTGCATTTACACATGTGCTGCCTTCTAAATGTTCTTAACTGTTTTCAGGGGTTTGTGGCTAGTCATATTAGATTGCAGACTCCATCAAGGGCAAGGAAATTGGATTTCTCTTCCTTTTGCCTGTCCCCACGTCATACACCAGAGGGTATTTCATCTAGTGGGTGCTAATATGCAAGGCCAAAGCATCAGTAAATGGGCATATGGACTTCTTACGCCAAATTTAGGCATCGTGACATCTTGGCATCAAGGGAAGAGGGCTGGATTTAGAGTCAGAAGCTTTGGGTTTGAATTCCAGATTATTATCCCATTTTGCAGATAAGGAAACTGAGTTATGATGAGGTTAAATGGTAGGTTTATAGAGCTAGAACCCAAACCTCTACTTTTACAGTTAGAAAATGGCAAAGCAAAGGTTCAAACCAAGGTCCCCTTACAATAACAACAACATTGCAAAGATAAACAGCTTTGAAAGACTGAAGAATGCTGATCAATGCAATGAACAACCATGATTCCAAAGGACAGATGACGAAGCCTACCACCCACCTCCTGAAAGAGAGGTTATGGACTTGGGATGCAAAATAAGGCATGCATTTATGGACGTGGCCAGAGTGAGAATTTGTTTTGCTTGACCCTAAACTTGTTATAAGAGTTTTGTTTTTCTTTTTTTTTTTTTAGTAGGGGAAGAGAAAGGGGAAAGAGAGAGAAACTAGATTTTCATAAATTAAATTCAATTTTAACAAAAAGAAAAAACAAACTTAGGTTTCTTGACTTCCAATGCAGTGTTTTGTCAAAGACAAAGGATCATAGCTCTCAAGCTGGATCAGGCTCTAAAACCAGAAGGAGCATCAAAGGTAGCTTAGTCCACCCCTCTCATTTTAATATATGAGGAAACTGAGGGCTAAGGAGATTAAGTGATTTGTCCAACGTCACGAAAACACGTAGGAAAGGCAGGGTTTGAAGCCAGGTTCTTTCATAAGGATCAAAGAAGGTAACAGATGAAAGTTCCTTTGGTTATCCTTAAAGACTCTGTAAATGAAATCTTCTTCTCCCTTCCTTCCCCTCTGCCTGGACACTCTGCAAATATCCTCGTCCTTGTCCTTTATTTGCATACAATGGCCTTTATTTGCACACCACAGGAACATTTGACTGAAAGGGAACCTTCTGTCAGTTCCTGGTAGGGTTGGTTATCTGCACTTCACCCCATGACCCAGAAGACTGGCCGAATTCGGCATGTTTCATCCAGATGTTTGGCATCTTGTAGGCACAGCTTGTGTGAAAAGTTAATCTTATTGAGGCAGGCATTTAGTGTTTATGGTTGAATTGTCTCTATCTGCTCTTTGTGTTACCAGCCTGCCTGGGACTGCAAACTACTTCTCCAGGGTGGGGCCATATGTGTTTAACATAATATATACAACATCACACACAATTAGGTGCTGAATAAATGCAGTTGGATGAAGTAGGAGGTCAGTCTTGTGGTAGTTTAGGTTTGATATTAGAAGAAAATGAGGCACTCAACTTAGGCCATTCAGCTGTTAACAAAAGGAGATTTATTGAGCCATAGCAGAAGAAAGACATAAAACAAGGGTAGGCATGGAGAACCAGTGAGTTGATTCATCTGGGTGGAACTCCCATCACAGCCATCAGCTAAGAATCCAGATCCCCCTGTAGCTTCCTGTGGCTACCTTGCCGTCAGTTGATGAAAGGATATCAGTAGTCTGAGCCCTTGGTCCAATGAGCCAACCAAGTGCCCACTAATGTCAATATCTTTTCAAGGAAAAATAGCAAAATTAGACTTAAAAACACCTTCACTTTGAAGATGAAATGAAAGTTTACATTTACTCTCATATTCAATGAACTTGTTGTTTAGCGATTTTGGTCACGTCCTACTCTTTGTGATCCCGTTTGGGTTTTCTTGGCAAAGATACTGGAGCGATCTGCAGTTTCCTTCTCCAGCTTGTCTTACAGATGAGGAAACTGAGGGAAGTGACTTGCCCAGGAACATGCAGCTAGCAAGTGTCTAAGGCTGGCTTTGAACTCAGGAAGATGAGTCTTTTGACTTCAGGCCTGGTGCTCTATCCACTGTGCCACCTAGCTGCCCATTCAGTAAGTTTCCGGTGCTTATTGCCTATAGAATTCACAGACTCCAATGTCTCTTCACCCACATAGCCTCTACCTTTGCTCAGGCCCTTATCGTCTCTTGTCAGTCTACTGCAAGTCTTCTAGTTGGCTTTACTACTTCCAGTCTCTTCTCTCTCCATTCCGTCCTTGGGTATGATGCAAAGAGGGAGCTTATTCAGGCATAAGTTGGACTATTTGGCTTCTGAAGTCCCTGCTGTAAAATCCTAAGGCCTGGGGAGGTAGTGTTTCCCTCACCGGCATTCTTCAAGCAAAGGCCCAATGGAAGCTTGTTGGGTTTATCTCAGAGATTAGGGTTTTTTTTTTGTTGTTGTTGTTAAGAATAGGTTGGACTAGATGACATTTGGGATTCCTACCATCTCTGAGATTGTTGATCCTGTAATTCTAAATGAAATGCTTCGCGTTGAGTTGTCCATCACTGGAGACCTTCAAACAGAGACTGGAGAATGCTATGGAGGGGATTACTATTCATGCAATCAATTGGTCTAGATGGCCTCTGAGGTTTCTTCCACCTAGTTCTGAAAATTTATAAATCCATGATATGAATTTCGTATGCATAAGGTCATTGCTCCCTCTCCTGAATCCTCATAGCAACTTGGTGGATTTTTTAAAATGTATTTCCATTTTGTTTAATATTTATTTGTGTATAAATCTATTTGCTCATACTGAGATACCATTTGGGTGGGATGACTGAGGATTTGGACCAGGTCAGAAAATGCAGTTTGCTTCTTCTCAGACCTGCCAAGTCCTGAAGGCAGGAATAATGACATCATTGTAGGAGTATTTGCTTTTATCTTTAGCAGCTTGGAAACCTCAAGGGGTCCTGGTATAGGCTGCTTTTCCTTATAGGCTCTACTCCTACCTTTCCCCTCTCACCTCTGATTTGTCCCAGGTACAGAAATCATTGGTTGGCCAACTGGTCCCCTACTGCTGAATGGTAAGCTCCTTGAAAGCCTCTTGGGCCTTATCTTACTCACCTTTGTCAGTATAGCATTTTACACATGATGGGTTCTCCATGACATTTGTTATTAAATAGAATGAGGAGCAGCTAGAATTGTCTCCTAGTGTCCATAAAGCTATTTTATGACAGGGATTCTCCAGCATTCTTGGTCTCAGTGAAATTAAAGTATGCTTGCCTTTCAGAAAGGAAGTGTTCTGGTTGTATGTGTGCTAACCTGTTCTTTCTTTTATTTTTTCCTTTCTCTTCATCTCTAGAACAACACTTTAAACCTAATTGAACTAAAGAGCATCTTTGGGTTGGAAATATCCTGCTGGGTCATCTCAACTAGGACTTTTCATCAACACATCTGTCCCTTACTGGTTTTGTGAATGCTCTGCTGACATGTGTAATACTATACACTATAGAGTTCATGGGCTCTGTGGCAGATGCAGTGCATGTGTCTTTTTGCCTACATCCTTTGCTTGATAAGCAGATTGATTTGATTGATTAGTGGTGAGTATCATGTTTTCTTTGGTGCATCTGGCACCTGGGAAACATATCAGCCAGATTGATGGAGCATTTCCTGAGGCAGGAGGTCTTTAATGAATGGATCAGGGAAGACTTCATGGAGGAGGCAGCATTTGAGCTTATCACAGTGCCTATCCCATAGTTGGTGCTTAATAAATGTTTATTAAATGAATGAATGAATGAGTAGAATTTAAGGAATGAATTGGAATTCAGTATATAGGGTGAAGGAGGATGTTCAAGATGTAGAGATGAGGGTATGCAAAGGTATAGAGGTGGGAAGAGAACAGAGAATGTTTGCAGAGTAGAGAGCATCTATCATAGAGGGAATATGTTGATAACAACTATTATGTTGGTCTGAGGAAGGTGAGTGGTATTTAACTGCAAAATTGAGGAAATAAGACCTATTTTCATACCTCTAAAAGTTGTATATACAGATTTTGATTCATACACACTTTCATATTTGATATTTAAGAATGGGAAATATTATTAGCAATGACATTCCTTTTCAGAAGCCCTATTCCCATTGGGCAGAACACTGGTATTGTATGGAACACAGTATGAGATACATTGATTTAGAGAGATCTGAGAGTCAAATGACCTCAGAGTTGTCCACTGATGTGAAATCACCATGTTCTTTTTCTTAAATTGGACTAAGATAAAGTTTCTTATAACTTTGATCAACACAATAAGCTGAAAACAGGCTGATTACTTACAGTGTGGGGAAAATCAACGAAAAGAAACTTCAAAATGACCTTCAGTCTAGAAATCCTGTCAGTTCGAACATCAGAGAAAAAACAGACAGGACACATATTTAATTAACCAAAAAATTTAAAAGGCACCTTTTTCTGTTTACATGGCTAAAACAAACCAGGTTTTATGTTTTCCAATAAAATAGTTTCCTAGGTTGTGGCTAAGATAAAAGCAGAAGTAGAATGACTGCTCATTTATGCTAGTGTAACAACTTTGACAGATGGAATAAAAAAAAGATAATCTTAAATCTGGAGTGTCAGTTTAATTAAAAACATCCTCAAGGCAGCATAGTAGAATGAAAGGACCAATGGACTCCTGGAGTGAGGAGGTAGGTCCTGATCATAGCGTTCACTAATCTATTATGTAACCTTTGCCAAGTAACAATCTCTTTGTCCCTCAGTTTCTTTAGTAAACTGAAGAGATTGAACTAGGTTTCTTTTACTTTTAAAATTCTCTAAAGTCTTAAAATTTTTTTTAAGGACTTGCTTTGAATTTGCAAAGGTAATTTGCTAATAGGGAGGGGCAAGGTGTGTACACCAGCACCCATGAGGCAGAGAAGGTGTGTAATAGGGAGTGGAAGGAGTGGGGTGGGGGGAAGTAGGAGATGCCAAGAAGGGAACAAATAGAGATCTACTTAGATAATGAGATGCCTTTAGAGCTTCTAATAGAGTCTTTCTTAGGAGTTGTAAGGTACCCTACTAGTCATCTTGTCCAACTTCCTGCCACAAGAAATTCTTCTAAAATTACACTGACAGATGGTCATTAAGTCTTTGCTTGAACACTTCCAGTAATGGGGATCTCATTTCCTCATGAACAAGCTTATTTCAAGATTTAGAGAGCTCTAATTGCTAATGTAAAATGTGTATGTGTGTGTGTGTGTGTGTGTGTGTGTGTGTGTGTGTGTGTGTGTGAGATGTTCTTGTAAGATGTGTATGTCCATATGGATTGCCTAAATGAGACTTTTAAGGGAAACATGGATAGATATTTCCAGAATCTTGTCTATTCTCCTTCAAGGGAAATTTTGATTCCTGCTTGGAAAGGGAGCGGTAGAAGGGGACAAAAAGGTGAGTGCTCTGTTCTCTTTTGAAAGAGAGGGATACTGGACTGGAATTGTCTTTATTTCCCCCCATTCCACTTTAAATATTGCTGTTCTAGGGACATGATTATTTTTAGTTCAAAACCTGCTTTCTTTAAAGATTATACCTGCTGGTATAATCTCACCAAAACCCTGGTACACAAAAAACCGTCACAAATAGTGAATGATGTTTACTTAAGAATTTATCTAAATGAATAGCAAACAGAAATCACAGAAGTTATGCAGATTAGATTATACCAGAAAATACATAGAGTGAATGAGCTCTCTCTGAAGCAAGATATCTCAATTCAAATGAGAAATAAGCCCCAATCTCACCCAAAGGGGAAATGTCTGTTGCTTCCTGAAGTCTTTTTCCCCTTCTCTTCATTGTTCTCTCCCCAAAGAGGGTCCGGAACTGGGTGGTGTGTCTCTTTTGAAGAGAGAGAGAAGAATTTCCCTTCTCCAGAGCTTTTGCACTAAGTCTACTCCCCCAGCAGAGAGTCAGTACTCTCTCCATCAATCCAGTATCATGCTATCACCCAGAAATCCATTAGAGGAAGGCTGCTCAGTCTTTTTTCTTTCAGGGAACTTTTTGACAGTCTGGTGAAGTGTAGAGACGTCTTCTCAGAATAATGTTTTTTAAGCATATAAAACAAAACGTATAGGGTCGCAGAGGAAGCTAACTGATATACAGTTGTCAAAATATTTTAAAAACAAGTTTATACTCTAGGTGTAAAACCCCTACTAGAGGCAGCTAGATAGTGAGTGGAGTTGATAGAATACTGGACTTGGAAGTCAGGAAGACCTGAGTTCAAATCCTTAGCAAGTCACTTACCCTTTCAGCCTCAGTTTTCTCATCTGTAAAATGGGATAATAATAGTACTTATTATGCAAGGTTGTTGTGAAAGTCAAATGAGACAATATTGGTAAAGTACTTTGCAAGACTTAAAATACTTCTTAAATGCTGGCTATTACTGTTATTAGAGGTTGGTTTCTTTCAGATAATATTGACCTAGTCTTTAGGACCCTTCGTATCATGTTATTTACCTAATTACAAATTCAACTTAATTTTACTAGTGTTCAACCCACACTTCTCCATCTTGTCCACAAGGTTAATACCAGAGCAACCACATAACTTCTTTCAGTCTATTCTAGATGGTTTAGGGTCCTTGAGGCTTTCATAGGACAGGCAGGCTGACCATTGATGCTAAAAGCAATAGGCCTTTGTGATGGTTATGTTTTACTTCACATAAGGAAAGTTTTGATTCTTAACTTGTCCTACCCAGTATGGTGGTGAGCAGGGTGGCAGGGAGAGGATATGGGAGAGAGAGTCCTGGTAAAGACTAAATCTGTATCACGCTCACCAGAGGCATTGGGGTCTATGATCTTGGGACCAAAGCAGGAAGAAGGGGAATCTGATGATCCTATAGGAGGCTGCCTTCTAGACCTGCTGCCCAGGTTCTTCCTGGTTCTAGTCACCCTTGTGAGAACACTTGGGTCTCTTCACTTCCACAGCTATCACAGCTCAGCCATAGAGGTAAGGGATGGAGTTTTATTGGGAGGAAAGAGCTTTCTAGCAGGTGTGTCTACTGGTTTAACATTTCTGATGCATCAGGGTGTAGGGCACCAGGAATTGGCTAGGGAGGGGTCTGCTGTACCGTTGGGTCTGGAAGCTTCCATATATACAGGATTCCAGAAGAGGAACAGGACAGGATTCATACAGGGGCAGAGATTACCTTGTTCCTCCCCCCCACCGCCAAAACCAGAGATGATTTTTGGACTATCAACAGCACAGTGCTTTATACATTCTGAATTAAAAGGCACTTTGTGCTTAGAGCTTTATTATTCCTATTTTGCTGTATTACAGGGTAGAACCTTTTTTGGAAGGTTCAGGTAGAGACAATTCTTAGTTAGCTGTGCATAAAGTTTCATCAGGCAGTCAGTTATCCACCTAGACCATCCTTGCTGTCCCCAACCCCCTTCTACCTTCTAGTTTAATAAGTCAGTACCAACACAACTTCTAGAAAGGGAGTGTCATTGGACCAACTCTTCCTAAAAACCACTCCTATATTTTTTCTGCGTCCCCCTATTTGAATGTAATCTCATTAAGGGCTTTGAAAACTGTCTCATTTTTGCTTTTGTATTCCTAGAACTTAGCAGTGTTTTAAATGTAGTTAGCACTTAATAAATAATTTTTCATTCCTTTATTTATCCACAATAAACTTTTTATACCAAATGGATGCCCTTCTCCCTAGGAGAAACTTTGAACCACCAGGCCCTCACTGTATATTTGTCCTTGATGAGGAAATATGTCATTTGTGATATTAGCTTAAGCAAAGTATAATCAGCAAGGGAAATCTACTAACCCTTGCTCCCCCTACAATCACACAATATGTTCTAACACCAAATAGAGATGTTTGGTTTTGTCTGTTCTGATTGACTTGTTAGCATCATCTCTTCCTAAGCACATCTTAGTTTTTAGCCTGGTTGAAAAATATTATTTGGACAAATTCTGAGTTTCATAGACCCCCAAGAGGTCAATGGACAGATTTCAGGGGGTCTGTGAACTTGGGAAAAACTACAATTTTATTTTCACTAACCTCAAAATGAAATCGAGCCTTTCCTTCAATTATGAATGTAGGCAACAATATACTATTCTGAGAAGGGGTCCGTAGGCT
Source organism: Pseudochirops cupreus (assembly GCA_028627135.1). Lineage (NCBI taxonomy): Eukaryota > Metazoa > Chordata > Mammalia > Diprotodontia > Pseudocheiridae > Pseudochirops > Pseudochirops cupreus. The sequence goes on from CM053584.1 coordinate 350,852,044, forward strand.
TGACCTGGTTGCCAAAGATGTGTGTGACCTCTTTGAATTTGGTCCTCCTGCTGACCTGCTAAGTGACAAATTACAACATGTTGTCTCTATCTTAGCATTCTGATCTATAAAGTGGGAATAATTACTCTTGTCTGGTGGGGGTTGGGGTGAGGGTGTCCATTAGAGGAAGGTGGGAGGAGAAACAGTGGGTAGAAAACCTTCCCCCTTACCCCCCCAGGTGATCCTCATCACTGAGGTGGCAATAAATCTAAGGATCTTTGCCTTTTTTTTTCTTCTTAGATTTTTTAGTTACGTTTCATTGGTTCTCACCAATTGGGGCGCCGTATGGAGATAATTCCACAACCATTTTCCTTCCCAGGTGGAAACAATTTGAAGCCTAAGCCTACATCTGTTACTGCCCTTGAGCTCCCCTGTGTAGTATAGAGAAAAACCTTTTTAATCATTTGAGAGCCCAGATCCTGAAGCCAGGCAGCACCAACACCAGTAAGCCAGGCAAGGGTCTGCTCTCTGGCCGCCTTTGACCCTGGGACTGCTCAGGTGTCAGAGCCAGCTCCGCAGAGCTCCCCAATGACTTTGGGACTGTTTCCCCCCTCCCTTTGCCCTCCCTTCTCCCCTTACCCCCACAGACAACGAAGCAGCAAGCCCAACTTGTCATGTGATATAAATTGTTCCTGGCCTCTGGCAAGTGGGTGGGTGACTCTTTGCAGGAGGATGTGTGAGACTAGAAATCAAAACTAAATTGCCTTTTGGAACGGAAAAAGATTTGGTCCATTCTATCTCCTGAATTTCTAAAGCCAGGCACTTTGGGACATTTTCAGTTCTTGTTTCCCAGACTAGGTAGGAATTGACTCAATTCTGGCCAGTTTCTAGGAATAATTGGTGCCTTTAGCCTCAGAGAATGTTGTAGCTTTTTTTTTTAAGACAGCTCATGACATCTGCCATAAGTATCTTTAAAAAAATGTGTATTTGTTAATCTATGAAAAGCCCTGTGTTAGGTGATGGTGGTGATAGGGATAACAAGTTTAGATAATACAACATTTCAACCTTCTTGCCATTTACACTCTTATAGGAGGCTATTGAACATTTAAAATTAACTATAAACCACAATAAAACATGATAAGCACATTAGGGAGTTATAAAACAAGTACTACTAAAAGTTTGGGGATGGAGAAAGGTCATTCTGATTGTGAAGGTCATGGAAGCTTTCATGGAACAGAGGGCATTTGAGTTGGTTTTTAAAGGATGGACGGACATTCAACATGTGGAAGGAGGGAGCTTCATAAGAACAGAACACTTTGAACAAAGGCAAGAAGGTGGGAAAATGAAGGCATATTTGGAAAACAAAGACTAGTCTGTATTGACTGGGGCACTGGATTGACTTGGTATGGAGAAGGATGGAATAAATCTAGAAAGGAAGGGCCTTTCTACATCAGATTGTAAAATGCCTTGAATGCTAGGCAAAGGGGCTTATAATTTTTCTTGATAGTTCATAGGGAGCCACTGAAGATGTATGAGCACAGGGGTAACGTGTCCAGATCTATGTGAAAATATTAGTTTTATAGCAGAATAAAGGATGGATTAGAGTGGAGGGGAGAAAGCATAGATGGGAAGACCAATAGTAAGAGTACTATAATAAACAATCTGAGGGTAGTGAGAGGCTGTTCCAGAATGGTAGTGTTGTGTTGTTTTTGAGGAGGACCAATGACCAGGGTGATGTCTTGACTCATGCGTAAAATGGATTTAAGTAAGACAGAGTTGCACAAAGTTGTCAACCTTACTCTCTCTTCCAGAGTCATCAAAGTCCAGTGGCAGGATTTCTGAGCTGGGGGGAGTTTTATAGGGTGAGTCAACCCCTCTCTGGAAGTGGAAGGATATGCGTGGGGATGGGACTACAATCTGGTTCTCCTAATATTCAGTCCCGTGTTTTCCCACCTTATCGTACTACTTACCCAGACCTGGAGCTAAAGGAAACCTGACCATGGAAGATCTGTTTTAATTATGCAGTGTTAGAAATTCTTCGTAACTATAGTTTTCCCTTCCCTTGTGGGGCTGGGTCAGGGCCCTGTCATTCCCAGAACTGACTAGGCAATACGTCTTTATCTCTTGACAGGACATTGATGAAATTGAGGAGAACAGGAAAGAAAATTACTTTATCAGGATGAAGCTCATATGACTCCTGGCTTGGGTAGTTGGCTCCTGGACTGCTGCCTCTTCCAGATTACCCTTTTGTTGCTACCATGGGACTTTTCGACTCCTGGCCTAGCCTGACCTATGCTAATGTCTCTTGGGGCCAGGGAAGAACTTTCTTCATTTGGTTAGTGTCCCCTTGGAGGAAGGTCGAAGGAGATCAGTTCTGTGGTAATCCTCTTAGCTAGGGGTGATGCAGGCAGAATTAGATTGAGTGTGAAAGTGAGGCTCAGGTATCCCCATGGGATTGCCTTGATTCATTCATCCAGAATGACATCTCATCTGTCCCCAGTTCTCCCCCCTGCTTTCCCTGCTGTGCTCCCAGCCACAGGCCTCCTGCCCTGCCTCCACCTCCCCCACTGGGAGGCTTGTGTGTTCCACAGCGGTCTGTGCCCTCTGAGTGACACGCTGTGTTGGGCCTCTGCCCTCTTTGGAAATGGGCTGCTGCGTAAATGACCCCTTTATGACAGAAACACCACAGGAACATTCCCCAAAGGGACTGTTTGCTGCGGTAGCTAGGCCAGTTTTTCCCACCAGGATTTTGGAGCAGGTCCAGTTTGGAATCGCCATTGTTGTAAGAAAAGGGCAAATGGCAATGGAGTTTGGGAATGATATTATGCCCTCTCTCCCTTCTCCACCCCTCAATAATACCATCACCCCTTCCTCACTGGGGAGGGGAGAGCTGAGTCCATCTGTGGCATTCTGGGTTCTCGTACCCCATACTTTGAACTATAGAGCCATGGGAATGAGAGGGTCCCTTGCTATTATACACAGCAACAAAAAAACCCACAAAGCCACTATCTGCAATGTGAGTAACCCCTGATGTGAACGTCCCTGGCTCTCAGCCAGGAAAGCAACTGGAGCCAGTCCCCAAAATAGGCATCTTGCAGGCACTTTTTTGGAGGGGAAAAAATAAAGCCAAAAAAAAAAGCCTTTTAAAGACTTCTACTCAAGATCAGTCATGAGATTTGTATAGTACATTTCAACTGGTCCTTCACTTCAGGCCAGGCCTAATTATCTATGCACTGCTGTATCACCAGGTAACAAAGGGCATGATGTCGAATTCCCCAGATTCTCCTGTTGATTGTTTCCGACCATCATTGTCTTCTCTCAGATTATTATCCTCCATATTCTCTCTCTCTCTTCCTCTCTCTCTCTCTCTCATTTTATATATATATATATATATATTTTATATAGATATTGTCTCTCCTGTTAAAATTCATGCTGCTTCTTTGGGGCAAAGACTATTTTACCTTCTTTCACATTCCCAGCTCTTACCTCAGAGCTTGGCACAGCAAGCACTTCATAATTTTTGACCAACTGTTTGCAGAAAGTTGGTCATCAAAGGTAGACAAGGCTATATGAGGATGGGAGATGGTTTTTCTGAAGTTAGCCTTAATATCGTGTCAGGCACCTGCTGGGGTTAAATGCTTATTGATTCACTGATTGCCCTGAGTATTTATTTGGCACTTTAGCTTATTATGGACATTTTATATTAATTACTTTATTTTCCCAATAGCAGGAGTAAAATAAGAGGAATACCCATGGATAAAAACCACAGCCCACCTATAACTCTTAGCATAAACTATTGGTTCTGCTTCCAGCCTCGCCCTCACAGTCATCATCCAAGAGGAGAGGCTAGCCATCCGCATCATCTGCCGACCAATTCCTACCCACAGAGGATGCAAGCTAGCCTAGTTGAAGCATCAGGGCACATTGAAGGAGAAACATGTGCTAAATAAGTCAAGGCACCATCACCACGTCGACCACCATCTCCCCCTCAGACTCTGATGGAGATAGTCCAGGACCCTGAACCCAAGAGCCTTTGGCACAGTGCCAACTGTCATCATGTTGAGAAGCAACCCTGGTGGAGAGGCAGCCTGGCAGCTGCTACAACCGCTTCTATTGAAAGACCCAGAAAATTAAATCCAATAAATATTGATTAAGCACCTACTATGTGCCAGGCAGGATGCTAAGTACTGGGGATACAAATAATAAAAAGAAAGAGAGTCCCTGCCTGCAAGGAGCTTACAATCAAATGGGGGGGGGTAACACACAAAAAGGAAGCAGGAAAGGAGGGAACATGTTGAGGGAGGGGATTCAAGTGGGACCTCGCCCAAGAGCATCTTGTTCCATGGAGCTGAAACCAAGTAGAGCAGCAGATGCAAAGTGGAGTGATCTGAGAGTCCAATGTCTGCCCTTTATAAAGGAAGGCATTGGGAGAAGTTTGATAGTTTACCCTCCATCCCTCCATCCAGAGGGGGCAGAAAAGAAAATTCTTGCACCCAAGTTCTTGGCCTCGTCAAGTGGTAGAAACTGGTATAATTTTATCAGTGGAAATGACCATGAAGAATAGGCATCAACATTTACTATGCTACTGCACCTTAAGGGTCATGAGATTTTCCATCTGACTTGCAGCTGAAACCTTCCATATGTATTATTTCCTTTATCAGAATTTGAGTTCCTTGAGAACAGTGTCTGTCTTACTATTCTATTTGGATCACTACTGCTTAGCACAGTACTTTGCATGTAGTTAGCACTTAATAAATGCTTCATTTATTCATATCAATGGTTCATTCATAACACATCTCTGTATCTAGAAATATCAACCTGAAAGTTATTTTGTGGAAGATCCCAGTAGCTTTTACAATAATGTCATCCTCAGAGATTAAGGATGTGCACTGAGGAACCATCCCCTAACCTCCCTTTAAAAGAACTCATGGTAGAAGAATTGTTGAAGAGCAAGTAACCTCCTTCTGTGAGAGGTGGTACAGACTAATAGATAGCAAGATGTTATTCACACCAGGAAGACCTGGGTTGACGGGCTGCCATAGAACGTTACTGATTGAGTGACTACTGGCAAGTCAATTAGCCTCTCAGTGATCCTGATGACTTGTACAGAACCCAAGTTATAGAGGGTGTGCTGGTCTCCGTTGGTGGAGGGAATCTTTGTGTTAAAAGTTCCTCATACTGATGAAATCACAGCTCTGGTCCAATTCTTATTTTAAATCTGGTTTTACAGGTGGAGAAAATGAGGCTGAGAGAGATCAAGAGACTTGGCAAAGCCAAGCCAGAATTCAAATCCAGGTTTCCTCATTTCTAATTCATTGATCTTACTTTTCACCAGGTAGTCATTATACATTGTACATACATTGAATCATTCATTACCCACATAGTTTTTCCCTTCTTTCATCCTTTTCTTCTCATCCAGGGTCCTATAAGCAGGCTCCAAATGAATAATGCAGCCAGGATTGAGGTCTGGAAGATGGACAATGGGGGTCATTTTTTGCTTAAGGTCTGAGCCTCCAGAGAAAATAGTGTGACCCTGCTGTTAGATGTGGGTAGGTTGATTCAGGTGGACTCAGCCTGTGAGCACTGGTCAGGTATTTGAGTTGAAAGTGCAGGGCCTCAGGCCTTTTATGTAGGCAGAATGGTGTTATTAGAGGGGTGCAGCAAGGCCCCTTAGACCCAGACTCACCCCTCATCTTCACCTCCTCACCCAAACTGTATGGTGACCCGAAGGACAATACCACCCTTGTCTGCAGCTTTGAGCCTCTTCTGAGTTGTGCAGTTCTCTCCTTTCTCTTTCTGTACTCTCTTCTTCCAGAGGTGAATGGAAGCTGGAATGAGGAGTTCTTGCCACAGAAAACAAAACGGCTGTGCTATTAAGAATTGAATCAATTCTCCATGCCAGGTCAGGAAAGGGAGGGTATGAGGCAGGAGAATAGAAAAGAGAGGAAAAGCCCAGGAAGAAAGCATAAAGTAGTGACTGGAGCATTGCAGTAGGAGTCTGGAAGTCCTAGATGCAGATCCTGTCTTTCACGCCTACTACCTCCATGTCTAAGCACAAGTCACATGCTAGCTATATGACGAAGATCCAGTCCCCACCTCCCTGAGTATCAATTTTTATTTTGGCTAGTAGATTGAGTGCCAAGCCTGGAAGTCACAAGACTCATCTTCCTGAGTTCAAATCTGCCCTCAGACACTTCCCAGCTGTGTAACCCTGGGCAAGTCACTTAACCTTTTTTGCCTCAGTTTCCTCATCTGTAAAATGAGAAGGAAATGACAAACCACTCCAGTATCTCTACCGAGAAAACCCCAAATAGGGTCACGAAGAATCAGGCATGACTGAAACAATGGAACAACAACAACCAAAGACAGGAATTCTCTTTTTAGGGCTACCCATACCACCCACCTCATGGGGCTGTTGCAAGGCTCAAACAAAACTCTACCATTCTACCCGAAAATGCCAGAATTGTTATGACATACCTCATAGGGCTATGTGGAAAGGGCTTTGTAAACCTTGGCAGTGTTCTATCACCGTGAATCATGTTGACTGAGGATCATAGAACCCCAAGCTGGCAGAGACCTTAGAGATGGTCCAGCCTGACCATCCTCATTTGGGAATGAGAAGATTAAGGTCCAGAGATGGACTACAGCCTGTCACAAGGTCACACAGGCCTGGATTCTACCCTAGGCTTTCTGCCTCTGAAATGAATGTGTTGCCAGTCACCGATAGACCTTCCTGGCAGGGACATGGGAACCACAACCCAGCAGCAGCCTGAGCAGCTCATTTATCATGAATTATTCTCCAACAAAAGGTGAGGCCCTAAGGGAACAGGGAAGTGGAGGGTTCTTAGAGGAAGGTTTGCTGGGAAGTGGAGCTTTCTAAACATCCAGAGATTAGCATGAGGGCAAAGGGAAAGGAGAATGGGAGCATGTGGTGGGAGTGTTGTCAGATGGGCAGCTTGAAAATAGAAGTCAAACTTTGTTTACTTGGGAGTGGTTTTTTTCCTGGAGATAGATGGCCTTAAAGAGCAGAATATGTTGGAACCTCATTAGAATGCGAGACCACGACATTTATAGGGCAGGCCTGTCTGGGACGTCATCCAAGAAGGGTTAATTGTGAGAAATATTAGGGGACTTTTGCTATAAAGGGTGATCTGGTGTCCAGCTTTCCTCTCTCCCTCCCAGCCCCTCCAAGAACTCTGCAGTCATACAGACTGGGTTTAATCCTGATTGTGTGACCCAAAAGGGTCATTATCTCTCTTGATCTTTGCCCACATCCCAGAGTTTTTATTTTTGGGGAAAACCACCTGAATAAAACTAAGTGTAACTTGTGTCTAGTGGTTTATAAATGTGAGTCACAGAGCCCCCATCTCCCTTAGAGACAATGTGACAAAGCACAGGGCGGGACTTGGAATCAAGAAGAAAGGAAAAAAAGGCATTTAAGTTCCCACTATGTACTAGGCACATATACTAAGCATTTTAGAAATATTATCTCATTTGATCCTCACAACAACCCTGTGAGGTAGGTGCTACCATTGCCCCCATTTCATAGTTGGAAAAACTGAGGCAGAGGTTAAGTGCTTTGCCCAGGGTCATACAGCTGGTAAACGTCTAGGCCAGATTTGAACCCAGATATTCCTGCCTCCAGATCCAATGCTCTATCCACTGTGCCATACAGGTGCCTAGGAACACTTACCTCAGACACTTATTAGCTGTGTGGCTCTAGCAAGTCAGCTTACCTTTAGGAGACCCCCTTTCATCTTCTTTAAAATGAATGGGTTCGACTCTTTGATATCTAAGATACTGTGGAGCGCTAAATTCATGATCCTATCAGCCCACACAAATAGATACTCAGTGTACAGTGTGGGGATGGGGTATGAGGCAGTCTTTATTTTACCCACCACAAAGTACTCATGTTAATCCCTGCACAAATAGAAAAACATGAAGTCACTCAAATTTCTCATTAGACTCTCCCTACTGCCTCCCCTTCTCCCCCACCAAAGTAAAGATACTTTGAAGAAGTGCTGAGGAAATAATCTCTATTCATCTTGGATCTGTGCTGTCTGAGCAGCTTATGGCAATAGCAGGGTTGATAAGGCCTAGCCCTCTTGCCTTGACCTTTGACAGCATGGTGTTAGTCCTGCAGATCAGCTACATGTGATTCTTTGTTCTCTTCTCTCCACTTTCTTGAAGGAGCATGATATTGAGGAAATCTCTCCTTCCATGAGTCCTGTGCCCACCTCTCAAACTCAGGGACTTGGCCTCTTGGAACCCTTAAGCTTGAATGGAAAGGCTATTCTTGGGAATCTCATTTTCTGACCAATGCTCTGAAAAGGACACCAACAATCAGAAGGCAACTGGAAACTGGAGGTCCAGGAACAGCCATCTGGATGGACACAGGCTGATCATCATGTCATCTTCCTGTAAGTCACCATTTTAATGAGGCTTGGCCTTGGACAACTCCTCAGTAAGCTTCTACTCAAAGCCTCTGAAGCTTGGCCACATCTTCTAGAGTTTGCCTTATTCTGCTATAGCTTTTGAGAACTCAGTCACCTCCATGCTGCCATGATACATCAGGGTAGCACTTAGATGAAGGGACTCTACATGTTTACATGGTTTTTCCTTCATGTCTTGAATGCATTCACTTCTTACCTTTACTTCTTGGAATCCTTAGTGTTACAGGATAGCCTTGACTTATCCCAGTCTGAGGCTTCAGGTTTAGAATCAGAATGAAAGAAGACACTTGTAGACCATTGAGCAGTTAACAAGAGGAGGCTGACTTAACCATAGCAGAGAAAGGGCAATTAGCAAGGATCCACTACTGTCTCAGTCAGGCTCAACTTCCTTGCCAATGTGTTGGCCATGCTGGTGTGTGAACCTCTGGGAGGACTCTTTGTGTGTCAGTCTTTTCTACTTGGGCTACTAGGAAGCTATGCCAATGGTCCAAGTCATGGTCCTCTGAGCCAATTAAATCTTGAATGGTTTAACTAGACAAGCCTGCATGTTGGACATTGCTTCTACCACACTTAGCTTTACTCATATGCTTTCTTGTGTTTGTCCTTCATTTTTGAAGAGGACCATGGCATCAGGGAAATGATGATATAACTTGCAATTGACTTTGATTTGAGTGAAGGAGGGCTGTGCAAGGTCACCAGCCTCTACCTTCTTTGGGAAACCTCTGATCCCCCAAATTGTTAGTACTCTCTCCCTCCTTAAAATCATCTTGTGTTTACAACCAAATACTTGGAAATAATGGTGACTGACTGAAATTTTCACTTTTTTACCTGGATGCTTGAAGTAATCATTGAGTCAGTCTGAAAACCGTGTATTAGAATCATTCTGGCTGAGTGCATACATATCCATGTGCCTAAGAAGCTATTAGGAGGCAGGCCTGCAAGGAAAATGGATGGGATTGAGGGAAACTGCCTAGTGGCAGAACCAGGATAGTACCAGTGGACAAAGGAATGACTTTAGATTGGAGCTCTGGGCTACTCTTCTATACTCGTGACCTTGACCTCTCTGAACCTCTGTTTCTTCAACTATAAAATATGAGGATTGGACTAGATAACCTTTAAAGTCCCTTCTAACATAAAAGCTGAGGATTTGATTTCTAGTCCAGAGAGCTAGTACTCAAGGTGGATTATTGCAGAAAAACCAAATAAAACATTCCAGGGCCAAAAAAAAAAATAGTAGCTGACATGACCTAGGAAGCTTCTAAGGAAAAACTCCAGGAAGGCAGACTGAGTCTTTTAAAACAACACTCTTCAGCCTAAGTGCCCCATGACATCTGTTAACACAAGAACCAGAGGTGTTTCCTGAGTAGGCACTGTGTTTACGAGAGGTGAGAGACCCACTCAGTGTCTCTCGAGCTTTAATTCAGGGATGACGGAATGACTTTTCATTTCTTGCAGTTTCCATGGGGAATGCATAAACCGGGCCTGGTGGATGCCACACATCCAGATGAAAAGAGAATGATTCAATTAATTATCCTGAGGTTTTCAAGTAGCTGTAGATATAGCTATTTGGTGTCAGTGCCTTTGAAAATGATGCTGCTTCTGAGAAAAGTGAGAGGGAGATGCCCATAGAAACGACTTATAGAATGTTAGAGGTAGAAGTAACTGTCTACTCCAAACTTCCCATTTTACAGGAAAGGAAACTGAGGCCCAGGGAAGCTACATGACTTGTCTAAGGTCATATAACTAGTACGTGGTACTAAACTGGACTAAACCCTGAGTCTTCTGTCTTTGTGTCAAGGCCAGTGCTCTTTCCCTTTCCCCTCAGCTCCTTTCTCACTGGTTTTGATCCCAGCGTCAACACATTTTCTAACTCTGTGACCATAGGCAAGTCATTTAACCTCTTTGAGGAAGCCTCAGTTTCCTCATCTGTTAAAATGGGGATGGTTAGATAGAACACCAGTCCCGGAGTCAGGTGGACCTGAGTTCAAATCTAGTCTGACACTTCCTAGGTATGTGACCCTGGGCAAATCACTTAACCCAGACTGCCTCCAAAAAATAAAGGGTGGGGGGAATGGTAATATGAGAAATATATTACCTTCCTCATAAAGGTGTGGGAGAAGTACTTTGTTAACCTTAAAGCACAAAGAGGCAGCAGATAGAGTCAATCTTGGAAGTTAAGAAGTTCTGTGTTCAAGTTCCGCTTACATACTAGTTGTATGTGTCACTGTAAAAGTCACTGAGTCTCTGTGCTCCATCAGACTACAAATTACAGGAGAGTTGTACACATATATCAGTGGAGGAAATTTCCACACTGGATGTTTATTTGCACTGATTAAATCACAGGCCCAATCCTATGCCCCCTAAAGCATCACAAAAATGTGAATAGTTAGTATAAGCCTTTATGGTTTACAAAACCACCCTGTGAAGTTAGACGGTGTAAATATTATCATCTCTGTTTTATGGAAAAGGCATCCAAGGCTCAGAGAAATCACTAAGTACAGAACCAGGATTTGAACCCAGGTTTCTTGACTCCAAATCTAGTATTCTTTTCATGGTACCTCTGACTAGGAAAACATGAGCTCACACCTCAAACTGCAGCTGGATATTACCGTTAGTGGCAGAGGAAGGTTCTTTCCTTGGACCACAACATATCAACATCAGCCAAAGAAAATCTCTATCATCCCTACTGGTCATGGACGCCTTCTCTCTCTATAAGGAGTCTAAAAGGTTTCTCATGGTTTCTTTTCTATTCTTTTCATTTTACTAGAGAGTATTCTTCAACAAAAACTCAAAAAAAATCTTTCTGTTTCTATTTACTGATACATTTTAATAAACTTTCTTATGCAAAAAAAAAAATTCCATAGCTAGAAAAAGCTGCTGCTGGTAATTTGGACAAAGATTGTTGCTGCCTCTCGATAACTCCAGGAAAGAACCCAGCACAGTGTTCTGCCTATAGCAAACACTTCACAAATATCTGGTGAATATTTGTTTAATTAAATTGAAAATCCATCCCATTACTCACCCCCAGACTTTCCTCTGATCTGTCCCAGTTTCTGAAATTTTATAATTAGAAATTTATTCTTTGGAGAGAAAAAGATGTTAGCCTATCCATGTTTTTCAATATATATGCCCTCTAGGGAGAGGCAGCTTATGAAGTCCCTATCAACCTTTATTAACCACTATCAACCATGTCAGTATGAATTGTTTTAGTTGTTTTGCCAGCAGGACCTTGAAGAAATGGAGCAGAAGATGTGGGTTTTTGATTAGGGTTAGGGTGAGTTGACAAGCATTTATTAAGTGCCAATGCTATGTTCTAAGCACTTGGGATAAAAAGATAAAAATTAAACAATCCCTGATCTCATGGGATTTACATTCTACTCAGGTAGACAAGATGTTATATACACATAATACAGATCTGCAAAATGCTGGCCATGGGAAGGAAGACATTAGCAGGTGAGGGACCAATAACGGTTTCATGGAGAAAGTGATAATTAGTTGTGTTTTGAAGGAAACCAATAATTTCAAGAGGCAGAGTGTAGGAAGGTGAGACATTCCAGGTGTATGGGGAGAGTGAAAACTTCTCAGGCAGTTTGGGATTGTTAACTTCCCTCTTCCTCCTCCCTTGCTGCTGTCAATCAGCAGCAAGCCTCTTCGGGAATCTTTCGACCCCCACTTTCAATCCTTTGTCTGTTTTTCCTGTCTTTGTGGGCCCCTGCTCCTGACCAGTGGGAGTCAGGGACAGCCCAGGCTCACTCCTCCTCCCTTGCTTTGGGACCTTTCCCCCCTTTCCTTTGCTGTCAATCAGCATCCTTGTTCTTTGTAAACCTATTTCTCAGCCACTGAAAGATAGTGGTGGGCTGCCCCGTGACTTCCATTTTGGGTAAGATTTTGGTGCCAAGGCTTAAGTCTGCCTCTCAACCAACAAGAGAGGAGACAGTTGGGAAGGGGGCTTGACTGCATTAGGGTATAAATTCTTGCACTGTGTTGTAACACACCTCTCCTCTATGATGAGTCATGGGGAAGACTGCCCTCTTCTCCTGGGGAAGAGAATAAACTCCCGTTCTTATACTAAGAGATCTCTGTGTTTGTTTTTTTATTAAATTAAGGATGAGGTTTATTTTTCATCCCAAACACAGGAAAGAGATGAAGGCTGAGTTAGGGTGATATCTGTATGAGCAAAAAGTCAGTTATTAAATTTCCAGTGTGAACATCAAAAATGGGAGGTGGCTAGGTGGCTAGGTGGTGCAGTGAATAGAGCACCGGCCCTGGAATCAGGAGGACCTGAGTTCAAATGTGGCCTCAGACACTTAACACACACTCACACTCATACACAAAAACTAGCCATGTGACCTTGGGCAAGTCACTTAACCCCAACTGCCCTACCTTACCCCCTCCAAAAAAAAAAAAGGAAAAAAACCCACCAAAAATGGTTAAACACCACAAATTAGGGTTTGATTTATTATTTTGTTGATTATCTAGACTTAAGGAAATGATGGAGAAAATGTTAATTAGGCTGATTAAATTTAAGAGTGCTGGGGTGGGGATAGGGCAGCTAAATGATGCAGTAGATAGAGCACCAGCCCTGAAGTTAGGAAGGACCTGAGTTCAAATTTGCCCTCAGACATTTACTAGCTGTGTGACCCTGGGTAAGTCACTTACTCCTGATTGCCTCAAAAAATAATAAAAAGAATTTTCCCTTAGGTCATCAGGGTTAAGTGATTTGCCCAGGGTCACACATTCTTGCCTCCCTAAGTGCCCAAAGTATACATACTGTGAGCACACAGATTTCTGCCCCCCCCCCAGCTGGATGCTAAACTCTTATCAGCACATCACTAAGGGGATAGATTCAAGAGATGTGAAGAAAGAACAAGATTTAGCAACTGACTGGATATATGCGGTGAGGAGAGAGGAACTGAGTATGACATTGAGGCTGTGAACTTGGGCAACTGCCAGGTGCTTGTGTCTTCAAATGGTAATATAGAATTTTGGAGGATGGTAGGTTTTGAAAGTGTGGTACTACCCTGAAAGCTGGCTCAAGAGGAGTTCTCTAGTGAGCATTTCTGGACTGCTGCAAGAAGGGGGGGGGCATGTAAAAGGGCACTGGGTCTCAGATACTGAAAGGGAGGAAAAAACATGAGAAAGGGATGTGTGGAGTGGGGAGGAGGTAGAGGGTTTAGGAGACAAAGCTCTCATAGGCTGGTCATGATGCAAATGATCATTTATTTCATGTTAGCAATGATCTTGTTGTGCTCCGGTTTTCCTTTCAAGATTTAAAAAGGGCTTCGAAGTTGCAAATGCAAGAAAGAGAAAGTTCATTGTTTGCAAACTTTGCATTTTAGGAAAAAAGAAAGAAAGAGTGGAAAGAAAAAGAAAGGAAAAAGAAAGAAAAGAAGAAGCAAAAAGAGAAAAGATCCAGAAAGGAAATAGCTTGGCACTTGCAGAGGAAAAGAATTAACTCCTCAAAATGTGACAAGATTAAAACAAAAGTGAGAATTATCCTGGTAGAAAGAAAAGGGCAATAGATTTGGGAATCAGAAGGGCCAGGTCTGATTCCTCCCTCTGCTATTTCCTAGGTGTATGATGATGGTCCTTTGTTCACTACACTGACAGTCCTCTATGCGCCCTGCCCCTCTGACTGGAGGGCTGGAGGGCTGGAGGGCGGAGCAAGGAGCTCCTTCCAAAACCTCCGTATAGAGGAGAACATCTTATTTCCCATCTAACTGCTGAATTACTTTACTTTTATGAGCCTCCGTTTCCTCATCTGTAAAATACTAATTTTTGTACTATCTCACAGGAATGTTTTAAGGCTCAAACGAAAGTGTTTATGAAGGATTTATAGCCTTAAAGCACCATCTAACTGCCACCTTTTATTTGTCATGGTCTCATTCTTTTCTCAGGCATCACTTAGAGTCTATTTTCTTCTACATTGTCCAGCTTGTTTTCAAATTCTCATTTCTCTATTTCAAAGAAAAAAAGAAGGAATGTGGTTACCTGGAAACATGCCGTTGTAGTGTGTGTGTGTGTGTGTGTGTGTGTGTGTGTGTGTGTGTGTGCGCGCGCGCGCGCGCGTGCACAAAGACTGCAGAGGATTCAGATTCAAATCCTGGCTCTGCCACTTCTATCTGGGATCTTAGGCAAAATATTTTACCTCTCTGGGCCTCCATTTCCTCTTATGTAATGTGAGAAGCTTAGATTAGATGATTTTAAAGATCCCTTTCAATTCTGAATCTGGTCACACACACACACAAATGAGCATGTGAGACCCACCAATATCACTGGCAAGAGCTTCATTTCTATTAATGATTGCCAGCCATGAGGATAGGAAAACTGTGACCTTTCTTCATCACAGAACCTCATGAAAACCCAGTTGATCTCTACATGGGTTTGCAGAATCACAGAGCCTTAGTTCAGCAATCATCCTTACCCCACCCCTAAATAAATACCCTCTCTTCACAAGTGGTAAGTAGTTATCTAACCTTGACTTGAAGACCTCTGATGTGGGAGAGCCAACTCTAGGGGATGAAGCCCATTCATTCTTCTTTAGGATCGCTCTTCTAGTTAATAAGTTCTTCCTGATATCAAATCTAAATTTGCTTCTTTGCAATATTGGGCCACTGAGCCTTGTCCTATCCTCTGGAGGCAAGGTGAACAAAGCTAATCCTTATATATTATTACAATTGACAGCCCTTCCAAAGTATGAGAACCTCTGTGTTCCTCCTCAGTCTTCTCCACGTCAAACCTCCTAGATTCCTTTCATGCATCTTCACTTCGCATGAACTGTGGTTCTTCATCATCCCGCTTGCCTCCCTCTGGATGCTCCACACTATTATCAGCGTCCTTCCTAAAACATGGCCCAGAACATTGAATAAGGAGATCCCCAAAAAGAAGGAGGAAAGAGTATGGTACATGGAAGAACAAAGCTACAGTACCCTCTGCCACTCCTGTCACTCACTTTTCCATTTCTGGAATCATAATTAAATCAGTGCTGCCATTGTGCTGATCTTCTCCCTTGTGGCTCCACCCATCATCCTTCTAAGTTTTCCCATCTAAAATACCCCTCCTTAGACACTGCTCCTCTCTCTGTGTTGCCGTCCTCTACTAGAATATAAACTCAAAAAGAGTAAGGACCATCTTCACTTGTATATTTATCCCCAATGCTTAAGTCAAACATTTACAAAGTGTGCCAGGTCCCTTCTTAGACACTGCCTTGTTATGGTGGAGAGACTGGCATTGTTCAGTGAAACTATGAGCTATCACAGTAGAGAACTCTGACGAAAGTTGATTCACTGGAGAAGGAAATGGCAAATCACTCCAATATCCTTGTCTCCAGTATCCCGTATCCTTGGCAAGAAAATCCCACAGGCAGTATGAAGGACAGAAGGACCTGATGTATTATGGTCCATGGGGTCACTAAGAGTTGGACGTGGCCAAACAACTCAACAACAACAACAATGTGTTCCAGGTACTATGGTAAGTACTGGATATGCAAATATGAAAAAGAAAGATAATTCCTGCCTTCAAGGAGCTTATAATCTAATGAGGAAAGATGAAAAGGCAGGGAGAAGGGAAGGTACTTAGCATGGAGGGGGCCATGAAGTTCAGTCCAAAGGGGTACAACTGGGTGGGAAATGAAGGGATGACTGGCCTGGGAATACTCTTTAAGTGGGAGCTTTGGGAGGAGCTCCTTGCTCTGTTCTCTGGCCTCCAATCAGAGGGGCAGAAAGTACTAAGGTTGAGATGAAGTGTGACTACCAAGGGTGATGCAATCTTCCCAGCATGATGTTACCTGATAATGAGTTTCCTGGGGGCAGGATGAAGTCCAGTCCAAAGGAGTGCAGGAGGGCTTCCACATAGTATTTGGCACCTAGTAAGCACTTAATAAATGTATTTTTTTAATCTTTTCATTCATTCAAAGCCAATTGTTTAAAAAGCACAGAACTTATGAGCCCAGAATTAAGCAGTCTCTGGACATACCATATTATGTCTGTCTCTATTTAACTTCTCCTTGAATCCAGACAGATCCTAAAGCATGGGGTCAAAACTGTTAGCTCCACAAACTGATTAAGTTCAGCTGTTTGGCATGGCACCATGGGTCACTGTGGGGTGACCGCAGAGAACTGTTTAAAAAGTATGTATCTGGTGGGGCCAGGCAATGAAGAACAACACATATCAAAATTAAAACCATGGTGAAAAGGGGAGAATGGTCATGTGGTGATCAGTGAGGAATCTGGTCTGGAACATTGAAGTGGTAAAGTCCAGCTCAGCTGGAGAGTGTCAGGGGCCATTTGTGGTTTGGGGGAGTCAGAGTCTGGCCTTGGGGCCTTAGACTGGTTGCTCAGAATGCTTGTTTGGCACTGGCCAAGTGATTTGGAGGGGCTTTTGGGGAAGTCTTGGGTGAATCTTGGACTTGGAGAAAGGAAGGCGCCATGCAAATGGAGAACTCTTTTCACACCAGCTAACAGTTCCCAGATTTCTGTCTCAGAAATTGGAAAGCAGAAGAGGATTTTCCATAGAAGGTCCAGTTATTCAGAACTTTCTCTGCCTTCAGTCTGAGCCATAGGGGAAAGGAACCATGGGACAAAATGTCAGACCTACTTTTTAAAATTGGTGTAAGTCTACGTTCAGAGAAAGATCTAGAAAAAACAGAGTTTAAATGGAGACTGAAGCAATCTACACGCTGTCGTTCTTTTCCGTGTTTGGTTTTGTTTCTTCTTTCCCACTGTTCACTCCATTGGTTACAACCCTTCTATACAACCAGACTAATGTCCAATGTGAAAGTATTTGCAGATCCTACACTTGATTGCCATGGGTGGGGGTAGGAGGAGAGGGAGGGGAGAAAATTTGAAACTCAAGGGACTGTGGAACTGAATCTTGTAAACTAAAAGCAAATAAACAAATCAATTAATTTAAAAAAAATAAAATAAAATTGATGTAAGTCAGTTGAAGGTAAAGAGTGTGTATTGTCAAATCTAGGGGAATGAACAGAGGAATGGTAATTCTTAAAAATGAAGAAAAGCCCTGAAATAATTTATAAATAGATGGAAATGCATTTTGTGCCCTTTTCTTGGGGTAGTAATGGAAGTTGGGGAGTATAAAAGAAAGTAGATTTATCATATAGAATCATGAAATTGTTGAACTTGAAGAATGTCAAGATTTAGTGCTAAAATAAGCCTTTGAGATCATCTGGCCCCTCCCCTCTCATTTTACAGATGGGGAAACTGAGGTCTAGATATATGAAATGACTTAGCTAAGGCAATTTTTAAATTATCATAGATTCCAAAAATGTCAAGAGACCTCAGAGGCCATCACCTTTGACCTATGTGTAAACAAGGATCTTTCCTGTGACAAGTGGACATCGAGTCTTTGCTCAAAGACCTCCAATTAGGGGAAACCTACTGTCCCTGAAGGCAGCCCATTGCTAATTGTTAGAAATTTTTTTCCTTGTATTGAACCTAAATTGACTTCTTTGCAATTTCTAGCCATTGCAAAGAACAAAAAAGTTCAGTTCCTCTTCCGATGTGACAGCCCTTTGAATACCTGAAGGTAGCTGTCATGTCCTCTCTTAGTTTTATCTTCTCTAGGCGACCCATCCCTAGTCCTTTCATTGGCTCTTTCTATGGCATGATCTCTTAGATCTTCACTCTCCCAGATGTCCTCCTTGACACACTCTCCAGCCTTCCCTTTCTAATATATGGTGGCAAAAGTTGAGCACAGGGGCAGCTAGGTGGTGCAGTGAAGAGAGCACCAGCCCTGGAGTGAGGAGGACCTGAGTTCAAATCCACCCTCAGACACTTAACACTTACTAGCTGTGTGACCTTGGACAAGTCACTTAACTCCAATTGCCCTGTCTTCCCCCTTCCAAAAAAAAAAGGCAAAAAAAAATTGAGCACAGCCCTCCAGATGTGAGTTGACCAGGGCAGTAGTATCACTTCACTAACACTGAATACTATTGTTCTTTCAGTGGAGGCTAAGGTCTCATTAGCTTTTTTGGCTGCTATATTATACTGTTAATTCTTATTGAATGTGTAGTCCACCACTAATCCCACATCTTTCCTCCCCAAACTATCTGCTTGTCTAGCCATGCTTCCTCATCTTTCTTTTGAAGTTCAACTTTCGCATACTAGTTCAAGGATTTATACTTCCTTCTATTACATTTTGTCATATTATATTCGGTCCAACATTTTAACCTTTTAAAATCTTTTTAGATCTTAATGTATCATCTTTCCTTTTAGTTATCTCTCTCAGTTTGTTGCCATTTGCAGATTTTATAAAGATGCTTTTATCCAGGTTATTGATAAAAAGTGTTGAATAGAGACTTTCTTCTCATGTGACATTGAATCATTCATAACTGCTCCCTGGATCATTCAACCATTTCTGATTATAATAAACTGTTTAATCATCTATTTCATATCTTACCATCTTTTCCATAAGAATAAGGAAAGAGGCTTTGTCCAATACTTTGCTAAAACTATATCTACCACATTTCTTTGATCTATCAACCTAGTAAGCCTGTCAAAAAAGGAAATGAAAGTAGTCTGGAATGACCTATTCTTGAAAGGACTAGTTCTTTGAGATCATAACTTCTTTTTCTAGATTTTCACTAACCATTCTTTTAAAATAAAGGTTCTCCACCTGGGGTCCTTAAACTTAAAAAATGATAGTTAATTGTATTTCAATATAATTGGTTACTTTTATAATCTTATGCATTTGATTTTTATGAATTTTTAAAACATTTGGAGAAGGGGTCCATATGCTTCACCAGATTGCCAGAGGGAATCCATGACACAAAACAGCTTAAGAGTTTCTGCTTTAGGATGTTAAGAATTTTTCAAGGAATTGAACGTGTTAGCTTAGAGTTTGTAGACTCTGTTCTGGTCCTCTTTATTGTTTTTGAAATCAGAATATTTGCTCTTTCCCAGTCTCTTAGTACCTCTTCTATTCTACGTGATCTTTTGAAGACCACTGATGGAACCTCATCAATTTCATCTTTCAGTGTTTTCAGAGGTTGAGGATATGATTCATTCGGGCCAAGTGACTTAAACTCACCAGGGGTACCAGATGTTCCTTTATTATCCTCCTACTTATCTTTGGGATGAATTCTCTGCTAGATACTTTTGTTCCATCCATTCCAATCCAAAGATGATTTTCTTTGGCAGAGAAAAGACAAATAAAAAAAAAAGTTGAGCAAGTCTGCCTCCTCTGCATCATCCATTTATTCCTTGAGATTAGAGGTTGTTTTTGCTTCTGTCTTTGTGTTTCCAATGCCTCATTTGGTATCTGGTATGTAGTAGGCACTTGATAAATGCTCACTTGTTGATAATCAGGGGGATAATCAAGAGCTAGGTATATTTATAAAATCTTTAACTGAGCATTCTCTAACTCTTGGT
Organism: Pseudochirops cupreus; assembly: GCA_028627135.1. NCBI lineage: Eukaryota > Metazoa > Chordata > Mammalia > Diprotodontia > Pseudocheiridae > Pseudochirops > Pseudochirops cupreus. Next base: position 350,871,863 of record CM053584.1, read on the forward strand.
TAAATCTTTTTTAGGTGTTTTTTTTTAGTTCTCAAGGAAAGTATCTAGGAGTTAGAGACCATGAAAACTCTGAGTACCTGAGCATAGTAAAAAAACTAGTGCCAATGGTTGCTGATCAGTCAGTCAATATGTACTTATTAAGCACCTACTATATTCCATAGGGTGTACCAGATCTTCAGAGAAGATGAGCACCTCTGGTGTGAAGGCTAGATGAGTCCTTTTCAGGGTTGCTCATCTACCTTTGGTGTCTACCTGTCATTCAACTCTCACCTGTGGCTCCAAGAAACTGTAGCATACCCAGAGGCTACACCCTAGTAAACCACTTTGGCAGATGGGCTAAACCAAGTTGATTGAATTGATTGATTGATCCTAAACCAAGTTGAAGGTAACTAACAGGTCTCAAAACTGTTGGTGAATTAGGGAAATGCTTACTCCAAGCTTGTGAAGACTTCTTCTGGTGGAATAGAACAATTTGTTCCAAGAGCCATGGAGGTGGTTAAAGCAGGCTCTGTGGAGCACTTAGAGCTTGATCAGACACCAAAGATGCCAAGGTCATCTGCTGTATGTCATCACTTGTCCTGGTTTTTGTCTTGCCACTGGATTTTGATGATTCTGGAAGAGAGAATGAGGCTGATGACTTTGTACAACTCTGCCTCATTTAAATCCAATTCACAAGTGAATCAAGATATCACCCCATGATGTCATTAGTCCTTTTCAAAAATGAAGGGCATTCAACAACAACAACAATGATAGCTATACTCCAGGCACTGTGCTCAGCATTGGGAATACAAAGAAAAGTAAAAAAAAAGAGTCCCTGCCCTTGAGGAGCTCACAGTCTAATGGGGGAGACAATATGCAAACAACTATGTATTAACCAGATAATACAGGATAAATTGAAGAGAGTCAACTGATGGAAGGCATTAGTATTAAGGAGGATTGGGAAAGGCTCCTTATAGAATTCAGGATTTTAGCTGGGATTTGAAGGACGTCAGAGATGGCAAGAGATAAGGAGACATAAAGGGAAAGCAACTGAAAATTTGGAATCAAGAGATACGGTACCATGTGTGAGGAACAAAAAAGAGGCCAGTGTCACTATATTGTGGAGAACATGGTTCAGGCTGAGAAGGGGGTGGGGAGAGGGTAAAAGATGACTAGAAAGGTAGGGAGCAGTCAGTTATTAAGGGCACGAAGTGCCAAATACTGGATTCTGTATTTGCTTGTAGAGATGATAAGGAACCATTGGAGTTTATGGAATAGGAAGGTGGCATTATAAGATCTGTACTTTAGAAAGGCCAGTTTGATGATTGAATAGAAGATGGACTAGAATAGAGAGAGACTTGAGACAGGAAGATTAACCAACAGGCTACTGAAACAGTCCAAGTGGGAGGTGGTGAAGGTCTGTACCAGAGAGGTGGTAGTGGCAGAAGAGAGGGTTGTTGTTGTTGTTTCTCCTTTGTTCTTGAAGAGGATCATGACATCATGGGGTGATATCTCGATTCACTTGTGAATTGGATGTAAGTGAGGGAGGGGTGTGCAAAGTGATCAGCTTCACTTTCTCCTCTGGAGCCATTGGGTCCAGCGGCCAGACGCACATAACTGCATGCTGGGAGCTGGCCCCAGATGTGGTGGAAGATCTTGGCCTTTTTTCTTTAGAGGAGAATATATATGAGGGATGTTATAAAGGTAGAATTGACAAGACTTGATAGTTGGTTAAGTATAGAGGACAAGAGAAAATAAGGAGCTGTGAGTAAAACCTATGTTGTAAGCCTATATCACTAGGATGGTGGTATCCGGGACAAGAATAAGAAAATTAGGAAAGGGGGTGTTTTTGAGGGGAAAGAGAATGAGTTCAGCTATGGACATACTGAGTTTAAGATGTTTATGGGACATATAATTTGAGATGCCCAGAAGGCAGTTGGAGAGTTGAGAATGGAGATCAGGAGAGAGGTTAGAGTTAGACAAATAGATCTTAGAATGATCTGAATTGAGATAATTGGTTCTATGGGAGCTGATAAGATCACCAAGTGAATTAATAGAGAGGGAGGAGAGAAAAGGGCCCAGGACAGAGCTTTGTGAGACACCTACCTTTAGTAGGAATGAATTGGATGAAGATCCAGGAAAAGAGACTGAGAAGGATCAGTTAGACATATAGAGAGTACCAGGATACTGTCACTAGAAGTGACACAGAAATCGAGAGAGAAGAAAACATCCACAAAAAGAGGGTGATTAGTAGTGTAGACAACTGCAGAGAAATCAAGGATGAGGATTAATAAAAGACCACTAGATTTGGCAATTAAGAGATCATTGGTGACTTTGGGGTTGTGTAACTAAAAAGAGGATCAGACATTTTCTCCAATCCTTATGACCTTTTAAACTTCTCTAAAATAGTAATTATGTGTAAGAGATATCGGCAGATCTTTGGTGCTTAGGCAGACCACTCATCCTGCTTCAGGAAAAGGGGAATAAGAGCTTCCAGAGGCCACTGATACCCAGAAATATAGGACAGCATGGACCCAAGGTGGAGATTTGAAGACAAATGGGAAAAACGGCCATGGGGAAGGTGAAGCTCGATAATGAACTGTACAATCAGAGACAAAGGAGAATTCCTTCCATGAGGAAATACTCTTTCTATTTTCTGCAGAACTTTGTATTTCTTTTAAAAAACATTTACTTATTAAAAGTTTTAAAACTTATTTTAAACTTAAGTATAAAATAGGAACAGAAAGAAATTGTCATGTACACAGCAGAACACGAGAGGATTCAGCATGAAGCAATAAATTTCCATTTTAAGAAAACTCATATAATAAATACTACACATTGTTTTTAAGCTGCCCAGCTTTTCTTTGCTTCCTTGTAGGTTTTCTTTTGTTCTCTACTGTGCACTTTTTACTTTCTTTTTTCCCCTCCCCCCCAAAGAAGGCTACAATCAAGCACAGATACACACACACAGACATTTATACACATATACATATATTATACATTAGCATAGCTATGTATAAACATACACATATGTACACATGTGTGCTCACACACATATATGACTGTACTATGCTTATTTCTGCTTGTCATCTGACTTTCTCTGAAGATGAATAGCATCTTCTTTTGTAAGTCCAAGTCTTTCCATGTTTTTCTACACCAACCAGCTCATCATTTCCTATACTACAACAGTGTTCCAACCCAATCCCATTCTGAGAGATTGTCTATGAAACTTTCCCTGAAATTTTCTCCATTCCTTCTATTCTTGACTGTATGGGTTTTATTTATACAAGAAAATTTTAATTTAAAATAATAAAAATTATCCATTTTGTACTTCAACAATGCTCTCACCTTATAATATATGGTTTAAGGTCTGATACTACTGCATCTGCTTTTTTTATATCTTTTTTCTCCTGGTTTCTTTGAAGTTCCTGACCTTTTGTTCATCTAAATGAACTTTGTTATTATTTTTTCTAATTCACTAAGATAATTATTTAGTAATCTGATTGGAGTGGCATTACATAAATGGATTAGTTAGGTAAAATTGTCATTTCCCCCCATTATATTGGCTTTACCTACCCATGAACAATAAATATTACTTCAATTATTTAGATCTAACTTTATTTGTATAAAAAGTGTTTTATGTTTATAGTTGCACAATTCCTGTATTTGTTTTTGCCAGGTATGTTCTCAGATGTTTTATGCTATCAAATAGTCTAAAATAATATTGAATAATATGTCTGATACATAGTGTAGTTTCCCTATTTTCCTCTTTTCATTAAATCTATTTTAGCTTAACTTTGTCTGAAGTCATGGCTAGTGCCCCTGCTTTTTTATACAACAAATTCTTCTCCTGACCTCATTTTTATAGCACTTCCTGAAAGCAATATAAACACTTATTTAAAAATTGAGTTCTGAGTTTTCTCCCTCCCTCCAGCTTCTCTTCCACTCATTGAGAAGGCAGGCAATATTCTATCAATTATACATGTGAAACAATGCAAAACATTTCCATATTAGCCATGCTGCAAAAAAAGCAAGGAAAATAAAATAAAAAAAATGCTTCAATCTCCACTCTGAGTTCATTAGTTCTCTCTCTGGAGGTGAATAGGCATTTTTCATTGTGGATTCTTTGGAATTGTCTTGGATCATTATATTAATTATAAGAGTTAAGTCTTTCATAATTGATTATCATTACTATTACTATGTTGGGATTACTGTGTATGTTGTTTTCCCAGTTCTGCTCATTTCACTTTGTATCAGTTCATTTGAGTCTTCCCAGATTTTACTGAAATCATCCTGCTTATTATTTCTTATGGTACAATAATATTCCATCACAATCATATACCACAACTTGTTTAGCCATTCCCCATTTGATGGACATCCCTTCAAGAAATTGGTATTTCTAAGGATGAAACACAACAGAAACAAAGAAAGCCCAAAAGAAATATCCACAAGATGAAGATATGGAAACTGTTTAGTAGAAGGAGCTCAAAATAGGTAGCTTAGAAGCTCTAATTCCGTGAGGAACACAGAGACTGAAGCAGAGATTTAAATATAAAGTCCGTGAATCAAAGAATAAAAGTCTAGAAGAGATAGAAATGAAGTAAAAAGTGAAGATAAGCAAAAAAGAAGCCTTTCTAGGAAAAGGTGCAGAAAATGAAATAAAAAGACTCTCTAACATATAAGACATGTTAAAATTGAGGAGAAGAGGAATTTTATTATTTTCCTGAGAAAAAAATAGGAGGAGAATTAAATAACTAGATAAAAATCAATCAATAAAAAGGAACAAACAGCATAAACTTCAAAACTAGGGAAAGTTACCACAAATGGGAGAAAGGGGCTTGAAGGTTAAGAGAAAACTGGTGAGAACAGAGTTGCCTTAAAATAGATAAAACTAAAATGACTGAGTAGGCATAGTACTATGTTTACAGAGAAAGAGATGAAAAAAATTCTAATTTGGGAAAAAAATGAGAGACAAATGAAAAATATAAACCCAACACACACCTTTTAATGTTAATGGATTAAATAATCCAACAAAAGAAAAAGAGTTAAAGTCAAGATGGTTATAGTTTTATGTAGTTACAGTCATATGCAAAAATGCTCTAAATAATTATTGGTTAGAGAAACACAAATTAAAATAACCTTGAGATACACCTATCAGATAGGCTAAAATGATTGAAGGGGAAGTTACAATTATTAGAAAGGATATGGAAAAATTGGGACATTAATTCATTGTTGGTGAAATTGTGAACTGATCCAACCAATTTGGAAAGCAATCTGGAATTATGTCCAAAGAGTTATCAAACTGCTTATACACTTTGATCCAGCAGTACCACTACTAGGTCTATTACCAAAGATATTAAAGGAAAAAGGAAATGAGTCTATATGTTCTAAAATATTTATAGCAATTCTCTTTATGGAGGCAAAGAACTGGAAATTGTGGGGATGCCCATCAACTGGGGGATGGTTGAACAAATTGTGGTATATGATTGTACCATAAGAAATTATGAACTCAATGATCTTAGAATAACATGGATAAACTTGCACAAAATAATGAAGAGCAAAATGAGCAGAACCAAGAGAACATTATATACAGTAACAGTGATATTATTTTAAGAATAACTTTGAGTGAATAAGTAATTTTGACTATTATACATACCCAAATTGCCTACAAAGGACACATGAAGAAAGATACTATTGGCATTCAGAGAAACAACTAATAAATAGAAATATGTACAGAATAATTTTACATATATAATACATATTTATATATACATACATATTTGTGTCTAATGGTAGCCATCTCTAGGGTGGTGATGGGGGAAGAAAAAAAAAGAAATTTACGTGGTAACTTTATGACATATTTAAAAGGAATAGCAAGTTGTACATAATAGATTTGTAGTTTAATGTGTAATCATCATTTTTATTATACTATCCTATGGAAATGCTTGTTTTATCCCATAAATTAAAAATGAAATGAATAAAACATTACAGGTGGAATGAAAAAAACCCCACAATCAGTTCCTTACAAGTAATATAGTTTAAAAAACAATGACATTCACAAAATAGAAAGGAGAGAGCAGAAAAAAATTATTATACATTAGGTGAATCAAAAAAATTAGTAGTTTAAATCTTTCTATTAGACAAAGCAAAAACTAAACATTCGAAACATAAAAAGGGATATGAAAGGAAACCACACTGTGGGAAAGGAACTACAGACAATAAATCAGTACTAATATTAAACTTATATACTATAAATGTTCTTGAGTTTAAATGTATAAAGGCAAAATTATCTGAATCACAAAAAGACATGGACAGTAAAACAGCAGTGGCAAGAGATTTCAATGTTCCTATTACAGTTTTGGATAAATATAACAGAAAGATAAACAAAAGAGAGAAGACAGAACTGAAAAATTTATTGGTGATACTACAAATAAAACTTATGGTATTTTCTAAATGAGACTGCAAAAGAATATACATTTCTCAGAACCACAGAATTTTTGCAAAAAATTGACCATATCTTAGGACACACACATACACACACACACATACAAATATATATAGGCAGATATTATAAATGCATCATTTATGGACAATGATACAATAAAAATAGTAATCTATTTAGGGAAATAAGTGACAGACCCAAATGTAGATTTAACAATGTAATCCCAAATAATGAGTGAATCAAAGAACAAATCATAGAAACAATCGATAATTATGTGAAAGATAATGATAATTATGAAACAACATACTCCAGTTTCTGGAATGCAACCAAAACAGTTCATGGGGATAAAGCATATCTGTAAAAATATACTTTGATAAAATATAAAAAGGGAAGATTAGTTAACTGAATCTGCATTAAAAATTAGGAGGCCAACAAGTCGACTTACCTAAAATAAGCAGAAAAAGGAAATGTTAAAATTTAGGGAGGATATGAATTAGAAGCAAGAAATGCTAAAATGAGAAGTGAAACCAAAAGCTGGTTCCTTGGAAAGTGTATAAAATTGACAAATATTTAGTCAATCTAGGTTAAAAAGAAAAAGAGAGGAAAGTCAATCAACAAAGTACAAACAGGTGAGATGAAATCACAACAAACCCAGAAGAAAGAAAAAGAATAGCCAGAACCTATTATATGCTAATAAACCTAAGGAAATAGAAGAATATTGTCAAAAATACAAAATAGCTAAACTAGTAGAAGACCAAATAGAGATCTTAAATAATTCTATCTGAGAAAAGGAAATAGAATTAGGTGTAAAGGAACTACCAAATGAAACAACCCACGGTCCTAATGGATTCACAGGATAATTCTGTCAAACTTTTAAAGAACCATTAGTATCAATATTACACCAATTATTCTAAAAAATTGAGAAACAAGGCACCTTGCAGGAGAATGGCAAACCAATATCATTAATGGATATTAATTCAGAAATTTTAAACAATATCTGGTCAACTATAGCAACT